>OY728153.1:1161136701-1162386701 GCA_963277665.1 Viscum album | reverse complement strand
TAATTAAAATTTAACTTTAATATAGAAACTGTTTTCTGTATTTTTCATTAAAATAAAGTATTTTTAAGGGAGATTCAGTTTTGGATTTAATTAATAGTCTCATAACCTTTTTGTTTTTGATAAATCAATTTATATAATTAAATTAGTATTCAAGGTAATTTCATCTTATATATTAATTTAATTCTTAAAAATGATACTTCCCTAAAAACCATTTCTATGCAATTTAGTGTATTTATTTTAAAATTAAATTTTCAAATATTTGGATATTTTATTTGATAAAATTATATTAAAATTTTAAATTATAATCATCACATTAGGTAAAATGGTCAATATTAATATCTTAACTAAAATTAATTACTATGGTTAGAAATTAATTATTAAGCTAAAAGTACATTAGAGAAAAAGTTAAAAAAATCAATAAACCCTGAAAGTTGTCATAAACGGAATTATTGGGGTGATTTTTGATTGCCAGTCATTTTAATCAGCTATTTTTATATTTTTTGGACTTTTAAACTTGAATTGTAACATCCCATTATATAAAATCTTATGGGTTCTCACAAAACTAGCCTTCCCTTCACTTATATAAGGGTAATCATTCCACCACATCAAGAATCAAATATACTTAGAATTTATATTTGAAAATATACCATTTTATCATCTTAGAATCCAATACCACATTAAAAGTCTTCTAGTCACCATTAGTTATCATAATGAATTTATTTATTAGGATAATTGATTGGAAAATTTAAGTCCCCAATGTAAGTATTATCAATTAATTAGTTTTTTTCTTAATTTTCTTGTTTAAAATTTATCTTAAAAACACTAATATAATTTTATTTCTGTCATTTATATACTTGAATGTTCCTATTTAAAAAATATTACATTTATTTATTCATATAAATAAGTATGAATGAATATGATCTTTATAATATCATTAATGTTTTTTATGAAAATATAAGAACCTATTAAGGATTTGATAAAAAAAAGATCATCATTAATTAAATTTTTTAAAATAGGAATTCAAAGAAGATAATATTTTATTTAAATTGCGTAATGTTATAATATGAACTATTTATATCAATAATTATTTAAAATTGTCATATATCACAATAATAAAAACTATAAAATATCATTTTACTTGTGGTTTAATGATATTACAACTATCCTATCTCTTAATCATCCATGAATCATGGTAGGTTCATGTCTGGGTCAATTTAACCATCTACTTGGACAATACATTAAATTTATGTCATGGAATACTATGAGAACATATAGACTGGTGTAATATGATATCAATGAGTATATAATTTCATTTGGTTTTTTATGTGTTGTATTAATAATAATTAATTAATTAATTAAGAAAACACACATCGAGCTTCAATAATCACCGAAACATGCAAGGTATCAATTTCATTTTTAATGAAAAATGATAAAACACTCATTAATGGAATTTGAAACAACATAAGTAATTATTAATATTACCTAAAATTAATTTTTATTATCTAGAAATTATTAACTTTTAAATTTTAATGAACACAAACACTTCTATTATGAGACTTGTACAAACAATCATAACTATGAACACCTAATGTGGAAAATAGAAATAATTCATATAGAGGATTTGTAATTGTTAAGTGTCTAAATTAAAATGTATATGATTAAGGTTATTAATTAATTTATTGATATATGTATGTTTATTTTATAAGAGGTTAAAATACATTCATTGAATTACAAATATGAGGTTTGGGGTTTCATCTCAATTTACATTTATGGAGATAAGCATTATTTTTATGAACCTATTTTCATTTTACTTGAATGTATTGAAATGACACATATTTTTTTAAAATGATATTTTGTTTTCTGAAAATGTTTTTATTTTATTTTTATTTAATAAACCCTATCCCTTTAATAATGATGTGGTATTTATAAAATATTAAGGGAAATGTGACTATTGGGATATAACTAGTATATGACCGTTGGTCATATATGACCATTGGTCAATATGAATATTAGGAATAATAATCTTGTTAATAATTTGATTGTTAGAATTAGTGATTATATGTAGAAATTAAAAAGGATAATTAATGTAGAATAGAGAAGTGATGACCTCTACTAATAGATTCACGCTATATAAAGCTCAATTATCAAAACATGGGAGGGAGGTATCATCACTAGGGTTCACCCAAGAACAATCCTAGGATGAGATTCAACTTGTGAATCTTGAACTAAATAATCTATGGGATAATTTCAATTTAGTAGAAATTACCACTCGGGAAAAGTTAGGCGAGCCACCCCATGAATCTTTCATCATCGCACACCTTACCCTTAGGTTGTACATGGGGTTTATAAGGGGTTACATATCCTAGACTTAGCTAATTTAATTATGATCTCATTTTATAAATAATATTTTTATTCCACCAATTCTGTTTTTAGAATAGTTATTCATAAATATGATGAATTTGATAAGTTGATTTTTCATAAAAAAATTATACTTTTAAAAAAGGATGTAAATATTTTATAATAAACTAAATTATTAGGAATGATATCTATTTCAATTAAATATTATTATAAAAACATTCTTATCCAAAAATAAATGATACAATAATCCTATTATGTCATTGAAAATTTTAAAGTGTCATAAAATTTACAATGCATTTTCAACCCACTATTTGTTTTGAAAAAATAATGATTTTTGTATTTAAATGTTAAAATTATTTTCTTTAAGGAATTATTCTGGTAAAATAAACATCATTTTTAAATCAAAACATTTAAATTAAAAAAGGGTGAATTTATGATAACTTTCTAAAATAATTTATTTTTTCTTGAATAGTAAAAACATCGTTTGGTGTTGTCAGTATGTTTAATGACTTCATAATTACTTCATAATTATTTTATAATTAATTAACCAAATACTAGAACTAAAAATTTTATTTTATTAATATCAAGTATTTAAGCAGATTTTAATCAATTTCCAAACCTATAATCTACTTTCTAATGTTTAAAATGGAAACTTTTTCTTAAAAACATTATTTTGTGGAAAAATTAATTTTCTTTGCCAAAATAACTAATATAAAATGAAGGTTGGTTCTTATGAGTTAAAATAATAGAACATATTTCCTAAACGTCCAAAACCCTTGGAAACTCCATTGTTTTTCATTTTCCATAACCTAGATTTCCAAGGCCTATATTTGGAAATTTTTAAACAAAAACCTCTAATTTTTAATAAAGACGCACCCATTTCTCCATTTAATTTAATTGAAAATTCACATTCCATGAATATATAGTAGTTTACATCCCATATTTCCCCCTAATGTTTTCCTCATGTCCCCAAAATCCCAATCCTTAGGTTTTAGGAGTAACTTTTCAAGGTAAGAGAATTGTCCTTTTCTCTTCAATTAAAAACCTATTTTTGTATATGTTCTCTAATTATTAGGATTAGTCCATTTTGTTTCCCTTTTATTCATAACCTTACATTAAAATTGTTTTTTATTAATGGGAGACCCTTGTTTGATCTCATTTAACCCTTTTCTAAAACCAAATCTTATACCTGTTAATTTTCCGTATTTACATTTCAAAATTTATCTCTTCTCCTTAAGTAATTCTCTTTCATTTTCATCTTATGAAAAAACTATTATTTTTATTTCCCAAGGGTATTAAACTAAATCTAAAAAATATTTATTTTATTATGGTTTTAATATACATTAAACCATCATTCTTTTTTTTTCTGGGTTGAAAATAACATAATATTCATTTTTAAGCACTTTTGAAAAACCATAATTTTATTATGAAACCATTTTTTATTCTATACTGGTTATTTATGAATTTTTTTTATAATATATGTATATAAAATTAGTTAACACTTATCAAGGGTGTTCCCTTGTATCTCTCAAATTCATTGTGTAAAGAATTTAATCTTTAGATATGACATGTTTTATGATACCATGGTGAATAAACTTGGTAATTTTAATCTATGATACCTTGGTGGAAAAATTTGGTGATATGTTAATGAATGTATCATTTAGATGTATTAGAAAAATTTAACTTTTATGATTCATGTCATTTTTATTATGATATTCCTTATTTTCCTTGTCTCATTCCTTAATGACATTCCTCATGTTCTCATTGATATTACTCCTGATCACATGATTTTTTTTTCCTAGTGGCCCTCAGGAACAACCATTTTCTTAGATATATGTCCCTAGGATATGAGAAGAAATTAGTGTACTTATGATGAAAACATTAGTATGTATTCAAGTGGATTTATAATAATGTATTAATTTTTCATGTATTATCTATCTTATTTCCTAGTAAATAACATTTAGATGATCCTTTTTTTGTACATTGTAATGAAAAATCATGTAATAAAAAGGCAGGATCCCATAGTTGTAATCAAAGGATGGTTTAGTTATTTTTGTAAATTTTAATTTTAAAATTTTTAGAAGAACCATATAGAAAAGTTTTAATATAGGAAAATATCCTGGTATTTTCTTAATATATATGTAAGTTGTTTCTCAGATATGAAATCCCAATTTGGATAAGAACAAGTGGATGTGGCACTAGCCTAGAAAATATAGGGGTAACACCTGGAAATAATGCTTTGAGCTAGAATTGAACAGGAAGTGGTGCATGACAATGAGCCTTGCTACACTCCTAGATTGACACTTTTGGGGGATATGTTTGGTTAATCACAATATTTTTATGAACCATTATGTAGTATTAATAGAAAATTAATTTGATTTTCAGAATAACATATTTAATAATGATATTTTAATACATAAGAATACTTTAGAATTATATGATTCTTAAAAGAAACACATTTTTCTATAAGATTTTCTTATTTTATAATGTTTTTTGAAATATTAGTAACCACGTAAATGATGATCAGAATGAACCATGTGCTGATGAGCCTCTAATGAAAGATATAATGTAAAAAATATTGAGAGCGATGAATTAACTAACCCATGTTATGAATAATAACTTGAATCAAGCTAGGAAACCATATTGACCATGAAGGGAACCAATTTCTGTTGAGTCCTTTATGCATCAACGACCACTTTATTTCAGTAGATCTAAAAACCGATTGATTTTTAAACAATGGATCAGATTTATAGAAAAGATTTTTTTTGTAATCTATTGTTCAGAATAATAAAAATCACTGTCGCACTATACCACTTAGAGGTAGAAGTTGATTTGTGGTGGAAACTAATTATCCAAGAAGGGATATTGATTATATGGAGTGTTAAGAGTTTAAGGGATCATTTTTCAATAAATATTTCTCTAGTTTGATGTGAATGAAAATAGAAATGGAATTCCTAGAGTTGAAGCAGAAGGAAAATTAATCTAATGGAATCTATGAGAAAAAATTTACAAGGATTTATCATTACACCTATGGAATTGTTATGGATCATAATGAAACAGTTGATAGATTATTTAGTGGACTAAGACTCCATCTATAGAGGAATCTAGAAAATCGAGACCATGACAACTATGAGGATATTTTGTGGTGTGCTATGAAGTTTGAAATAGAGTTCCATGAATTATAGTTGTCCCAAAAATCCTATTAAAATAAGATATCTATAAAGATCAACTTATGGAGGAACTTTGATCTTGTAAAATGAGGAAAGAAAGAGAAACTTACTATATGAAAAAATGTGGGATGAAGAATTTAGGGAACTTCTTTCTTGGAAGTTTAAAATGTTACATGTGTGGCAGAGATAGCCATATATATTGGAACTATCATGGTAAGGTGAAGCCTCAACATCTCAACACTAACGACAAAAGGAATATAGTGCATGACTATCCTGAAGTATAATGCTCCAAGTGTGGATAACTTGGGAAATTTTCCAATAACTATCCAAAATAAAAGATAATGGATGGAACTCCCCATAAACCTCAGCATATGACAAGAGAGAAAGGTTTATATTTTGTTATCATGATAACTGAAGTTGAGTCTCCAAATGATGTGGTAGTAGGTACTCTCGTTATTCCTTAAAATATAGAAAGTACTTTATTTTATTCTAGCTATTAGAATTATTTTATTTCCTCAAAAGTTTCAAAAAATATATAATAAATCTTTGAAATTATACAAATAGATTTATTAGTTAAGACTCCAAGACAGATTATTCAAGCATCAACATTTTATAGAAACTCTATTATTTACTTTTGCGAGCACAATCTCATCACAAATCCTGTAGTCATTTCCATGGTGGAATTAATAATTATACTAGGAATGAACTGGATCTCAATGTATAAGGATAAGATCAACTACATAGGTAAGGAAATATCATTATTATTGAATGGGAAACCAACAGTTATTTTCAAAGGGGACATATCATGACCTGAGCATTATCTAGAAGCACCACTCAAAGCCTTATTTATGGATATTATCGGTGAAGTGGAAAAATGAAATTAAAGTATAATAATAGAAAAAATTTCCCATAAACCAAGAATAAAATAATGTATTTCATGAATAGTTACCTTGAGTTTCTCTAGAAAGAGTGGTAGAGTATTCCATTGAACTCATACTTAAATCTAATATGATATAAATGACCCCATATAGAATGGAAAATTTGGAGCTGGAGGAATTAAAAAAACAATAATATATTTTAAAGAAGGGGATTATCTAAACTAGTGTGTCTTCTTTGAGAGAACCTATTCTATTTGTTAAGAATAAGGATGAATCAGTGTGGCTATGAAGTGATTATAGAGAATATAATGGAATCATAGTAAAGAAAAAGTACCCTCTCTCTAGGATTGATGATTTATTTGACCAGCTTCATGGGGCTGAATTGTTCTCCAAGATTGATCTTTGATCTGGTAATCATAAATTGAGGGTGAAGAAATTTGATATTATAAGGACGACCTTACGATCAAGATATGGGAATTATTAGTTTTTATGCCCTTTATCTTGACTAATAATCCTTCTATATTTATAGACTTGATGAATAGATTCATTAAGTACTACCTTCATAAGTTTTCGATAGTTTTTCTTGATGATATTTTGATATATTCCGAAAGTATCTAAGAGAAAGAGGATCATATATGGGTTATATTGAAAATTTTGAGGAATGAGAGGCTTTTATAAAGTTCAAAAAATGTGAATTTTGGTTTTTTTTTCTTGGGGAACATTGTAACTAATGAATAAATCTTAGTTGACCCTTCCAAGAAAAATGCTGTGGAGGGGTGGCCTCATCCTACAATAGTAACGATGATTCATATTTTCCTTGGTTTAGCAGTATATTATAGGAGTTTTGTTTTTTTTTCATGAATTTCTAATCCACTAACTATGTTAACTTAAAAGGAGGAAAAGTTCGTCTATAGAATTGTGTATAAAGACATTTTCCAATAACTGACAAAGAGATTGGTTAGTAAACCTATGTTAACATTAGCCTCTATCAGAGAAGGAATCATTATTTTTAGTGATGCATCCATGAAAGGGATCATGTGAATCTTGATTTCAAATTTCAAGATTATTACTTATGCATATAAAAATTTAAAAACTCTTGAGAATAATTATCCAAAGAATGACATGGAGTTATTTGTGGTTGTTTGTTCTCTAAAAATATGGGGGAACTATCTTTATGGTGAGAAATGTGATATATACACAGACCACCAATGTTTGAACTATATATTCACACAAAATTAATTGAAAATGAGAAAAAGAAGTTTTTTGGAACTTTTTAAAGACTATTAATATTCAATTAATTATCACCCCTAAAGAGAAAACAAATTCACTGATGCGTTATGTAGGAAGGACCATGTTTTTCTAGTAATGATGGGGATTCAAGGATATCCTTTTATCAAAGTACCAGTAAAACCGTACATGGGCATTGTAAGGGAAGGAACATCATCAACCATATCCGAAATTATTTCTCAACCACCATTACTAAATAAGATTAGGAAATCTCAAAGAGAAAATCCCTTGTTACAAAAGAAGATAGAGGATGAGAATAATGATAAGTTTCCAAAGTTCAATATTGATCAAGGAGGTGTAAGTAAATTTTGTACTAGACAATGTGTTCCATCTATTCTAGAGATAAATAAATAACCGATTAATGAATCTTTTAACACTAAATTACCTATGCATCCTGGATGCACTAACATTTATAGGGACCTTTTTGATCATTATTAATGGGATATCATGAAAAGAGTGATTTCCGACTACACTAAAAGGTAATTTGTATGTAAGTAGGTGAAGGTAGAGTGACAACTTCCTAAAATAGTATTGAAACCACTGCACATACCAAATTGAAATTTGGTCGATATCACAATGGAATTTTTCACCAGTTTCCCAAGAACATCCAAAGGAAAAAAATACGATATGTGGTATAGTGGACCTACTCACCAAGAATTCCCAATTCATATATTTTAAGGAAGATTTCTCCCTTGACCAAATTTCCAATATTTTTGTAAAGTAAGAGATGTGGTTTCATGGGGTTCCACTTTCTATAACTTCTAATCATGATCCAAGGTATACAAAAAAATTCTAGATAACTATTCAACATTCTCAGAATACTAAATTGAATTTTAGTATAGCCTATCACCCCAAACTGATGGCCCATCTGAAAAAACTATTTAGAAACTTGAAGATATGATATGAACATTCTCAATGGGATTTAAAGGAGGATGTGTTTCACACCTACCATTAGTTGAGATATCATATAATAATGGCTCCCTATCGAGTATTCAAATGGAACCCTACGAAGTTCAATATTGGAATATATGTATAACTCTTACATGTTGGGATGAAGTTGGTGAGAGAAAGCTACATGGGATTAATCTTGTACAAGAGATGACAAAAATTGTTCAAGTTATTTTGTAATACATAAAGGATACTCAGAGTCGATATAATATATATTCTGGTAACCATCTAAGGGATATAGAGTTTGATATTGGTGGTAAGGTTTTCTTTCAAATATATCCATGGAAGAGAGTCATGTGGTTTTTAAGAAAGAGAAGATTAACCCTAGGTACATTAGCCTCTATGAAATCCTTGATCACATAGGATCAATGGCCTATCAGCTAGAACTTCCACCAAATCTAGCTCAAGTTCATGATTTATTCCATGTTTCTCTCTTGAGTAAGTACATGTTGGATCCATCACATGTGTTAAATATGAAGGTTGTATTACTAGAACATGAACTCTCTTATGTGGAGCATCTGGTGGAGATATTTTTCCATAGTGACAATCTTTTATGCAAAAAGAAAATACACCTCATCAAAGTGTTGTGGAGGAACAATAAATATGACGAATAAATTTTGGAACTAGAGGAGAAAATGAGATAGAAGTACCCACAAAGTTTCTCAACTAAGATAATGTGTTGAAAATTTTGGGGATGAAATTTCTTATGGGGAGAAGAATGTAACAACCCAGACTTTTTTAAATTATATTGTGTTTCATAAAAATGTGTGTTATTTTATTTTTACACAAAAAAACATATCCCTTTAATAATGAAGTGGTATTTTTAAAATATAAAGGGAAATGTAATCACTAGGATTCAACCATTATATTACCTTTGGTCAATATGACCATTGTAAATAATACTATTGGTAATAATTGTTACATTATAATTAGTGTTTATAAGATGAAGTGAAAAAAGATAATTAATGTAGAAAAAAGAAGCGATGACCTCCCCCAGTAGAGTCATGTCATATGAAGCCAATTTATCATAACTTGGGAGTGAGGTAGTATCACTAGGGTTCAACCTCAACCAAGACAAACATGACAATTAACAAGTAAATCTTGAATGAAATCATTAATGATAGAAGCTCAAGTTAGTGGAAACTACCACTTAGGTGATGTTATCCGAACCACCCAATGAATCTATAACTATTTATCACCTTACCAATAGGGAGCACACAAGTGTTATAAGGGATTATGTTTCCTGAACTTTGTTACTTATTGTGTAATTCCATTGTATAAATAAAATTTTTATTCCATCAATTCTATTTTAAGAATAATATTTCTTAATTTTGATGAATTTGAGAAATTTATTTTTCATACAAAAAATTGTAATTTTCATAGAGGATGTATTTTTTTATAATAAAATAAGATATTATTATCAATATTTATTTTAGTGAAATATTATGATAAAAATATTCCTATACAAATATAAATGATAAAATAATATTATTAAATCATGGAAAATTTTTATGTGTTAGAAATTTTACTATAAATTTTCAACCGCCTATTTTATAATAAATATATATTTTCCATTTAAAATTTAAAATAATCATATCTGTATAATTATTATGATAAAATAAAAATCATTTTTTAAATAATTATGTCCAAATTAGGTTAGAGAGAATTTATGATAATTTTCTAAAATACTTTATTTGTTTTATGAATAGTAAACATACATTTTTGGTTTTTTGATATGTTTAATGACATCATAATTAGGTAATAATAATTTAGTAATTAATTAAACACAATACACGACCTAAATTATGTTATATTTTTAATATCAAGTATTCTAATAGATTTTAATCAATTTGTAAAACTTTAATCTACTTTCCAAAGTTTAGAAAGGAAACTATGTCTTAAAAAAATTATTATGTAGAAATGTTACTTTTACATGAAAAAATAAGCAATATAAAATGATTTTCAGTTATTTTGTGTTAATTTAGCATAAAATATGAACCAAATTTCAAAAAACATGGGTAAAACCCCTTGGTAGGCCCATTGTTTTTTATTTTTCACAACCTTGATTTCCTAGGCCTATATTAGAAAATTATTAACCACCCATTTAACCATTTACTTTCACTCATAATACATCATCAATGAAGCTATATAATCCTCCCAAGTATTCATTATGGTTTTCCTCAGTCCCACAGGGTCGCAATCCCCATGTTTTAAGAGTAACTCTTCATGATATAGAATTATCCTTCTTTTCTATTAAATCCAAGAACCTCTTTTTGTTTATGTATTTTAATTATTATGATTACTATCCTTTATTACCATTTTACTCATAAAAATACTTACTAATTTTTTTTGATTATTGTTATAACCTTTAACCTCTAATTTTTTTCTTTTCTAAAACCAAATTTTATACCTGTTATGCAGTCGAATTTACTTATCATAATTTACCTCTTCTACTCAAGAAAATCTCCTTTATTTTCCTCTTATGAATACCCAAGCCTTTTTCTTTTCCAAGGTTATTAAAATAAACATAAAAGTGATTTATTTTATTCCAGGATGAACATATATGAAACCCACATTTGTTTTTCATGGGATTAAAATGACATAATGATCATGTATTTAATCACTTTTGAAAATCTGTTATGTTGATATGAACCCTGTTTTTTATTCATGGGGATTATTTATGAAATTTATGAATATGAACTATGTGGATCAAATTAATTAATTCATATAAATGGTGTGCCCTGATAGTGCTCCAATTCATTGGGTAATGAATTTAATATCTAGAGATGACAAGTTTTATAAAACCTTGGTGAATAACCTTGGTAATTTTCATTATGACACGTCATTGAAGAACCTTGGTGATATTATTCTGAAAGTATCATTTAAATGTTGTTGAAATGTTTCCATTTTATGATTCATGTTATTTTTTATGATATTATTTACTTTCTATTTCGGATTCCTTAATAAAATTCCTCATGTTCTTATTGATATTCATCATGATCACATGTAAATTGTTTTCCATTATTGGGCCTCATGATCAGCCATTTTCTTGGATGTATGTCCCCAGGATAGAAGATACAATAAATTTACTTAGTATTAACCAATTAGGATGGATTCAAGTTGATTTATAACAAGGTATTAAGTTTTTATGTGTTATGTACCTTATTTCCAAGGAACTAAACTTTTAAAAAACACTATATTTGAACAATGTAATGAAAATTTTGTAATAAAAAGTCCGGATTCCATATGTATAGTCCCAATTTGACATGAATCTATTTAATTTCATGATATATGAGTGTAAATTAAATTTTTTTTAAATCTTAAGTGTTTATGATTACAAATTTACCAAATCAATAAGAGGTTTTCATCACAAATTCCTCTTTTTTGAGACATGTTTGGTATTATGCACCTAATTTCATTTCAAGTTGTATATACTTCATATATTAAACACAACATCATGAATTATTATTTCACCATGGTGTTTTATGTTCAATTATTTGCCTTATCTTTCAATGGAATTTTATTATAACGTTTCAAAATATATATGGGTTTCCTTGGTCTCAATTGTCATTATTTGAGACATAATACATTTTGTGCACCACAATTCATTTGTATCATGAATTCCAAAACCATGAATGTATTTTCAGCCTAATATTTGTACTTCATGGGATTTACTATCTAGATAATGTTCCCTTTTCAGGTGGATTTTGATTCAGTTGTTTTCCTAGTAGTAAGTTTTTTAGTATGTAAATTGAATTCATTATGTTATGACTGTTCTTTGAATTTATTTCATTTAAGTTTTGTAAATTATACATTTTTATTGGTTTATGTGCGATTCAATAATTATTTACATGTTTACCACATAAAAACTTGGATGAGTATTCATTAATTCTTGGATCATGTCCTTTTACCACAATCCACCTTCTTTCTCCTGATGGATTGTGGTCATGTTATTCCAGTATTAACATAGATTTATAACCATTTATCTATATGGTGCGAACATCACATTTCAAACAATTCATATTAGATGATGTTGACCTTGAAATTTTTTTATTTAATTGACATGAGGAAATTTATTGTCATACCATAAATGGTTATTCCAATACGTATTATTATTATCAAGTTGACTAAGTATTTTTTTCTCCATCCACATTCTTTCTTTAGATGGGTTATGATCATTTTTTCCCTTTTATTTACATGGAGGAACATATTGAAATTATAGAAGATTATTGACCACTAACATAGGTTGACCATGTGTCGATATTCTATATTCATCATCACATAGATTGCCATGTTTTTATTTAGTAAGAGGTTCCTTAGAGAATGGTAAGAAAATTATTCTTGACTCTTATGGTTGAACTTAATAATGTGATGTGTGGGGCCCAAAATTATATATCCCCTTGATGGATAAAAATGTCTCATGGGAAAAAATAGGTTTGGTCATGTGGTGTATAACAACCCAATTCATCAAGATGTATTGAATGCACTCTCGACAACAAGTAAATGTATTGTAACAAGTCCTTGATAGCATGTTTTTGATGTTTAAAATTATGCATTCAATTAATATGTGATCATTATTATTTATATCCATTTTATTATTTACTGTCATGGATATAACATAACCCCAGTTTCATGTTGATTATGGATTCAGGGTATTTACCTATTTCTTCTATAATAATCATGTAATGTTTATTCCCTGATTCCTTCAGTTGTATGTTTTTTATTACTGAGAATTTGAACTCACCCCTTCTTATGGTTCCATTTCCCCTTATTATGTGGAAAATTCATACACATTACAGGTTTTTATGGATAAAAAATGTGGAAGAAGTTATGGGGGATGTTGAAGACTTTTTATTAATTATGTAGTTACTTATATATAGTGGAAAAATATCCATTAGTTTAGAAATACATGATATTTATGTATTTATGATGTTTCCAAATTATCTAAATATATAAACCAGAAAACTTACTTCAGATGTAAGAGTTTCAATAATTGTTATTGAGTTTGTAATTATAGATGGTTATATCCAGGCTTTTAATGTTGGTATCAAAGAAAATGTGTAAAGTACATTTTTATGGAACTAGATCCGAGAGTGAAAATCCAAAGAACCACATGTATAGTGACGATCCCAATAAGAATTTGATGGATTTTAGTAAATTATTGATTTCCTTAAAGTTGGGAGGAGTAAAAAAGGTCTAATTATAGTAAAATGAATATAAATTTTCATTAGAATATGCAATAAAATAGTGGTTTAAAAATTTATACGAAAGAAAAGTAAAACACTTTGATGAGCTGTAGATTTCTTTACCTCAAAATTAATTTCATACCTTGAGTTCACTACACTTAGGAAGTAAATTTAAGGCATAAGTAAAACTATTATGAAAACTATTTATGAGCATTGGGAGAGGTTTAAGAAGTTTATTTCAATCTATACAAATAAACCTATATATGAGAATAACTTTATTATTTTCTTTAACCACATGAATCTAGACAATTATAAGAACCTTTTGGATACTTATTTGGACAGATATATCCCTAAAAATTAACCAACCAAGGATAAGTGATAGATTAAAAATATATTCATGTACTCTCAATAGTTCTATTTAAGGAATTCTACTATAATAGGTATTGATGAGGTAAATTTTTGTTAATTTCCCTTTATTTGATATGCTAATTTAAGAAATATTATAGGTTATGAGATGGTTATATTTGAATTAAGTAGGTGATTTACCAACCATACCCCCTCATTTATATCATGTTCATAAGTCACTAGAGAACTACATAGATTACTACACACAAGTAAAAGTTTTTAAACTTATGATATCATTTACCAAATAAAATTAAAAAAAACTAGAAATAAAGGAATAAAAGAGAATTATTCCATAAAATATGAAGATGGAAACCAAATAAAACCATTCCAAAAATCCTCCATCCACCACCTTTACAAAAAATGAGATGTCAATCCCAACCATACAGAATTTATTAACCCAAAAGGGAAGAATCAAGATCCATCAATGTAAGATCTACTAAGACATATTGTATAAATTAAATGAACTCAACAAAATATTCTGGTAGATCAAGGAAACCAGCTCACAATGTTATTGAAGCTGTTTGGGGATATGTTATTCACTTTGTACACTTATGAGAAATTAAGAATATGTTAATCATCCTACTCAACTATTTACAACCCTATAAGAAATGTTAGTTCTATTAAATTTATAATAAATAATTAAGTCCAACATGACTAGAATGAAAAAAACATCTCCAAATCAACCCATAAGGAGGAATAATAAAATACAATAAAAAGGTTAAAAAAGAAGAAAATGATAAGAAAAATATATAAGATCATCCAAATCTATCAGTACTATTTACATCAAGGGTTGTAAAAACCAAAATTGAAGTTAATAATTCTTTGAAAAAGGATTTTATCAAGATATTAAAGAAGGTAGAAATAAATATCTAACTTTTATAAGAAATTAACAAAATAATTAGGTATATAAAATGTATAAAATAAATTTTTATAAATAGGAGGATGGTGAATGAGAATGAAATATTATGTTTAAGGTGGAATGTATCTACATTAATCTACCATAATACTTACACAAAATTCGAAGTCCCATGTACTGTCTCTATGTTATTCACTATTGTGAAATCAAAACTAAATAATGATTTGTGTGATCTTTGGGATTATATAAATGTAATAACTTATTCTATAAACTTTTATTTTTGTATTAGGGATCTCAAAACTAAAATATTTGTGTTCTAGTTTCCCAACTGAGCATCAATATTACTATTTAGAGTTTTGGTGGCTGTTCTAGTTGAGGCGATGAATTTGATTTTCCTATTTGATTTTTATGTCCTAAACATAGAAGAGGAATTAATAAATCCTCATACCCCTATTACTCTATGTATACTTTTTTAAAAATTTTGACAACCATAATCTATGGTCATAATGGAAAAAATTCAATGCAATTCAATGAGTATGTTGTTTATTTTATTATTTAGATTCAATGAATTTCCCCCCAGAAGAACACTCTATTATAGAAATCAAACATTACTTTAAATTTGGGAAAAATGATTTTTAAATGATATTTTGAAATTTGGAATGAAAATAATTATTTCAAACTCTTTAAAATTTAATTAAATAGTTTTTGAATTGACTTTGGAAATAAAACAATAGTGATTATGATTACAAAAATGATTTGATTTCTTGTTCAAAGATAATATTGAAATTAATCCTACTATTCCTTACAATAGAGAGGCATACATTGGAGAACCCATGTTGATACTGTGACTAATAAAACCTCCAAAATTTTAAGTAATACCCCTTATATCAAACATGAAATATCATTATCAAATATATATAAGTCAATTTCAAGTAATTATAAAAAATAACATCCCATTATATCAAGAGATAGAAATTAATTATTTTTTTCAATAAAAAATAAAATTAATTTGATAGACCCAAAAATACATACCTAGAATAAGTCCTAAAATTTTCATGCACCAAATTGTAATTGAAAATGGATATAAGCCAATGTGACAACACCACATGATATATAACCCTAAATTGTTCACTATTTTAAAGAAGAAATGAAAAAAGAACTACATGATGGAATAATCTATCATTTTTATGATTCAATTAAGAAATTTGAATCCAAGTTTTCCTTTTGAAAACTAGACTCAAACTCATTGAAAAATATAAAAATTAACTTTCTTATAAAAATATTCAAAATATTATGAGGATGTCTATTGATTATAGGATGTTAAATAGAGTCTCTTCAAATAATCATCTACACATTCCATTTATACATCAAATGATTGAATTGTTTTTAGGGAAAATAAATTATTGTTTCACAAATGGATTTTATGGTAACCTAATGGTTCACATTTCACCATATGATCTGGTAAAAATGTGTTTCACATTTCCTTACGCTGTGTTGGTAAATCAAAGGATGATTTTTGGATTTTGAAATGTACCAGGTACATTCTAATAGTGTATGGTAAGTATTTTTTATAACATGGCTGAGGAATAATTAGACTTATTTCTAGGTGAATTCAAAATTTATAAAACTTCACCCAACCATTTTATATAAATCCTAAATTTTTTTTGAAAATTAGTAGAAAGTAATTTAGTTTTAAATTTAAAAAAATGACACTTTTTTTAATTTAGAATGGGATTGTCCTAGGAATTGTTTTTTTAGAAAAATGGAATGAATTGGAAAAATATAAAATTTATACAATCACCTATTCACCCAACATTTTCAACTAGGGGAAACTTGAGAGGGGAGATGAATCAGGTTAATCATAGAATCAAACAATTTCTTGAAATCTCTCTTTATTTAAGACATTTTTCCCATATTGGTAGGAATTATATTCAACCTGTGTTACTTAATAGATAAACCAATGAAATAATTATAAATATACACAAAATCAAAGAATACATAGAGCCCACATATTTTACTTGGTTTACCACAGAGGGATACATTCAAGGAGCACACAATGATAATTTATTGATGTGAAAAAATATGATTATCATTACCAATTTTGTGGATATAATGTTTTATCTATGGTCATTCTATTCCACGAGCATTTCCTTTAGAGTGTTTAGGGTTCAGTCACTCCATAACCATTGAACACTACATATTATTCACTTCCATACACCAATTTAGTGGAGTATCATCTATATTTCATTAACTTGTAGGTCTCTTTATAATATAAGTAACTTGATGGTATATCTCTATTCATCATGAGACTCAACTTTCATCACAACTCTTGACTATATGATCTATTTCTCTAAATTTATAATGATGTGTTTTACTATGAAAGATCATTTTAACTCTTGAATAATAGATTTAGGTCTTGTTCTTAGAAAAAAATAATCTCAATAGCAATATTAAGAGACCTAGTCCGAATAAACCACTATGGGGGGGAATCAGTGGTTTCATTTTATGAATTGTCTGTATTTCCAATTCATCCACTTGAATATGTTACTATTCTTAATCGTCTAAATATTATCAATCAATGTCACAAAATTTTCATTTTTAATAATAGGTATGGATTAAAAAAAATATATTTATATGTTTTGGAAGAAAATCCTACTCCTTACTGTGTTGGTTAGACCCCCGAACATAGATTATTCACTATCAAATAAGTGATTACATCTAAATACTATCCCATTTTTATCATCATAGATTCCCACTACATTCCTCTCCATATCTAGAGTCCCACTAGAGTGTTATCTTACATCCAAAAAAAATCTAAAATACATCTCTCTACTTTCAAAAACAACTAAAATATTTATTTTCTAATTCTGGGTAGATCCACAACTATAAAGATCTTTAACTATAAGGATGAAAATATTCTTCCAAAATCCTACAGGATCAAGTTTTCTTATAGAAAATCCTTCAAGGCCTTTAATAGCTACATTAAATAGTACTTTTTGGCTTGAAACTCCTTCCAAATTTGTTGTGTGCTAGATGCTCCTTAGCCTCTTTGAATACCCAGGATCAACTCCAAGATTCAACTCACCTTATTCCTTCTATAATTTCTTATATCTAGTTCTCTCAAAATTATGAGATTCATCTTAATTATATATTATTTTTTATCTCTTCAATACCTATATGCACATATTTATATTTACATGATTATCATGAATATTGTACCAAAAAATATCACATTCTATATCTCCATCATTGAATTAGGGAAACTCGCTATCTTTAGAAGAAGGGTATTCTCATCCCATATCGATCAACTAATTTCTTATTAATTTACCATGAAATCACATTCGAATTAAAATTTAAATAGTAATTTAAATATAATGAATACATAAACTTCATTCCATTTTTCACATGATATTTAAATATCTGTGATCTATGTATTCCTCAAATATCAATCTTGTATTCATGCTTGTCTGTGAAAACATAGCTAGAACCTCCTTATTATTTTGATCATTATTTGATGATTAATTTACCATAACACATCATTAATTTCTCGATAATTATTCTCCAAATAATTCACCAATTATTTAATTTAAATTACTATAGAATTTGGGTATCCTCTTTTCTTCTTCATGTGGTTAATGTATAATAACATTTTAATTAATTATTTACACTTTGAATCATGAATCACATGCATGCATATAACATATACCATGAATTTATTTTTTATTCATATTATTCGTTAATTGGTAAATTCCCTCAAGACTCTTGTGTTTATTCTTTATTCATATGTCATGAACATACCTGTGGTATATAATCCATGTAAGAATCATAATATAATTTATCAATAAGTACACAACTATTATTGGAAACATAATATACAAAATTTTTTATTTTCTCATCATAACTTTATTCCAAGGCATACAATTGAATCTTCATGTGTGCCTAAATAATCAAAACTCATTTACATGGGTTCCTTGTTATTTTTTGTATGATCACATATTATGGTAGATGTCCAATGATAACACTCGAATGATAACATCTTAGAATAGAATTATAATGGCAACTCATCTAGAGGTAGCTTAGCTGGAGGTAGCCTACACTGATGTAGCATGACTGGTGGTATCATCTGGTGGTAGTATGCCTAGAAGTATCATGTAGTGGTAAAAGATCACCCCTCTATGATGTGGTGAGTTCTACTACACCTTAGCCGCAAATAATTAACCTTACTCATGTTATTGAAGCCTAAATTTACCTTTATACTAGTTGATTTACCCTTAAGAAGGATACCTATTTACCCTTGTGTAGGTTCCTTTACATCATTATTAACCCAAAATAATTCACCAATTACCAATACATAGGTCCTTCTACATCAGAAATACACTTACATTGGTTACATGATACCCTTATGCAGAGTAGGGAACGACACTTACATGACATCAAGATCCATGACATACCTTTATGCAATACCCGAGTTCTTTTACGTAGTAACCTAGATACCTTTATATAGAAATAGTATAACATTTACACAGGGTTTAGAATTTGTTGGTTACTCTTACATGATATTCAGAATGCGAGGATTAACATTACATGGTTTCCAGTTTCCCTTATATTGGAATTTGATGGTAATGTACCCTTAAAAAACTAATGTATTTCTTAATGACCATTTACTTAGGTATTCTTTTTAACTCAAAATCATTTCAAGGAATTTTAAAACACCATAGGTTTAATCCCAAGTCCTTCCAAATCCAATATCATTAATAATATAAGGATCCTTGATCGCCCACTGTTTGTCATGCATCCCTTTGAATATTAGAAGAAAAATAATCATATATCCTCACCAAATAATTGTTATATTTCATGATTTTATTAAAAACATTTCTTTAACATGTTGAGAACAATGTGTCACCCTTATCATAAATGAAACATGAATTTATCATGAAGTATTGATTAAAAAATAATCAGAATTATATTTTTAACTACTCAATCAGGACATTAAAATTCATTAAATTAATTTATAACAATTCTCTTGGAATTAACACTTCATACTCACTCACTAACACATATTAAAAAATTGACAACAATTGTAACACTAGGGATAAAAAATAAACCCCTTTTGTATTTTTTGGTCAGTATATCTTCACATTTTTAAAATTAAATATGCGGTGAAAAAATATTTTATTACCCTTATTGGCAATAAAATGAAGAGGACAAGTGGGAGACCTATCATCTCTTGTTTAACCATTCAAGTAATTCAGGATTATCTTCCCATTTTTTAGACAGAACGAATATAACAAATGGTTCTCCTAGAAAAGATCCATTATATGGTATACTCTAAGCCTATGTGGGCTAACCTAGTGTATAAAACAAGATAGATACAATCAAGGTTCTCTATGTTATTCAAAAACTAACGTACAAGTGATATTATGCAATGATATTATCAATTCTCATTTAAGGGGTTGTGAAAAATTATATTTATGTTAAACCTTGTACAAATCTCAGTAAAAACATCATAAATTTCAGGTGAAAGAAAAATAACCTATCCCCATTTGTATCATTTTTTCATCAACCAGGCACTCTATCTAAATAAATATGATTAGTAAAATTAAGAATTGTAGATGATAACATTATTTATATACCTAAAACTCCATTATTACAAGTATTTCTATAAAATTAAAGATTCATATGAAAAATTATTTGGTAACCTCTTCCTTAATCTCCCCTTAAGTGATTCACTCAATTTTTTTATTTCATGCTAGTCAAAAGACTCAATGAAAGATAGTTTCCACAGGCTATATAGAAGTGACAACCTCATCCATTCACTTTTAATTCCTTTAAAATAATTGGGAATAAGAAGGTATCTCTTTCATTTTCAAAAATAAAATTCAGACTGAGATCTTACTCTCAATCTAGGACATTATTTTCTTTAAATATTAACATTGGATGATATATTGAGACATTTATTTATGTGTTGAGTCTCATATATATGATTATCATCTTTCATCTTTTGAATTTATTCTTTATGTGTATTACATTTTTTAACCTTAGACTTTTGGTTCTTCAAGTTTCTAATTGTGAATAGATTCTTAATATTTTTTAATAGAACTTATGAATCCACTTTCTTTCCTTTGTTTGTAGGAATTTTTTTAGTTTTCTAAAATTGTTTATCCAATTTCAACAGATTTGGAAAAACAAATAGGCACTTTTTATTGGAATTCTTATTCATTTTAGAATATTTACAGGACTTACCACTTTTTTATCTTGAAACCACTTCCCTTTCACTACTTATAGAACCTCTCCTTCCATAATTTACTTGAAAAACTCATCGTTGTGTCCTTCCAATGAACATCTTCCATAAAATTCATATAGAATCTGGGTTTTTTATATAGATAGATATGGTATAGATCTAGTATAAGATTTTTTCTTTGATATTATTTCCTCATATTCTCATTGATACTCTTCATAGGTTATTTCCACTTTCCTCGTATTGAAAAATTGAACCATTTAGAATTGTATTTGTATTTACTCTTAACAAAACACTATAAAAACCTTGAAACTTTATTCATTCAGTTTAGTACCAATAAAAAACATGTTTATATCTTTTATGTCCTATTAGAGACCAACACTCACTTCTCTTGGGGGGATATAGCCTTCTTGGCATATTCCTCATCTCCTTTGATATAGAATATTTGCCCACAATTTTCATGGGATAACCTTTAATAAGGTCATGTTTGTGACCTAAATAGTTAATTGTAATAGATATGTCTTGAAAATTACTATGCTTTAGTTTATTTTTAGAACCCTTGATCTCATCATCTTGAGAAAATTCTCTACTAAATTCCACTAATTTTTTGATGTATTCCACAGATTTGTTCAACTAATATTGTACGGTGATACATATAGATTTTGTCTCAGACAAATATTCTTCCTTTATATCCAGTTCCTTTTTTTATCCATGATAATTTTTTTGTGTTCATCTTCCCTAGAATTAGGCTTCTCGATCTCTTCAATATATATACTTCCTTGTTTCTTATAAATTTCTTTTAAACAACCACAATTTTATTTTATTTCTCATGATTTTCTTTTCTTTCTTGACGAATTGTATCTATCCCTTGCAAAATTATAAATCAACTTTTATCTCTCACTCATGTTCCATCATTTCTTCTCTCTAATAACTATTACTTGATGAATCAGTTCCATTATTTTCATGAGAAAAGAAAACCACCTCATTATCTAAAGAACAACTTGATGATGAATATTTTTTATACTATCTTATATGTTTTTTATTCTTTCCTCTGAAGTATTTCTTCATATTCTTCTTACTCAACCTGTATTTGTGAGGTATCTTATTATCTAATTATGATTTTAATTTGGGATTCTCCAACCTTTTTCCTGGGAAAATTGTTAGAAAACTAACCAATGTCTCCAGTATTGAATGATTTTATTAGTTTCTTACTCCTACCCATCCACTTACCCCTTTTTAAACATTTTAATATAAGAGAAAATATTTTATTAATGTATTCTTCATTTTCATCATCCTCATCATCTTAGACTTCAGATTATTCATCATCTTATTTTCTAATTTTTTATTTTCTCATGGATTCAAAATATAATTCCTCTTTTTTTTATATTTGAAAATTGGTTTCTTTGTCATGTACTAAGTTATGATTATGTTTCATAGATCATCAATTTTCAAGTATTATATTCCTTCCATAGATGATAAATTTGAACCAAATAGATTTGGAAATTTCCTCATTAATAGTTTCAACAAAGATTGAATCCACTAGCTTTTAATTTAATCCCTATATGTTTCTGACAATCTCATTTACCTGAGTGGTGTAGTCATTAATAGTCACATCACCAGTAATTTTTATAACATAAAATCATCTATTTAAAACTAGAAGTTTGGTTTCCTTAACTTTAATATTTATTTTACATTATATTCTCAATTTCTTATAGATTTCCTTAAAAGTGTTTAGATATACAATATTGGTACATACCTTCTCTGACAAGGACATCATGGAGGCATTTTGTGAATTTCTGTCCACCTTTAAATTACTATTTTTAAATGAGTCATTACAGATCCTATATAAATTGGTGGAAAAACTATAGCAGTATCATATCCCACTTCTATGCTAAGTGATAGAAGATATGGTAACATATTATTCCTCTTGATATGATAATCCCTCTCACAGTATATAGGAACCTTCTGGTCGTTGACTGAATAAAGATTCTCCATCTGTCAAAAATATTCTTGGATATTTATAGCAGACCTTCCCTATGATAACAAATGATGATCTCTAGGTGAGATAAACCATTAGGGGGGGGGTGGTGAATTTGTGGTTTATTTTTATGAATTATTTTTCTTTCCAATTCAACAGTTTTTTTTAAGTTTATCAATCCACACAATATTATCTAACAATTTCACCTCATGTGAATTTGTATTAATATGGAGAGAATCAAATTGAGATTTATGAGGTTCAATATAAAATCATTATCTTTCTCACATTGTTTAAACCAACTCAATACAAATTATTCAAAATTAAACAAGTGATTACAACCATATGGTATCCTAGTATGACCAACAATGTGCCCTACTATTATTTTCTTCAACTCAATGGTCCCACTAATTTCTCATCCTAATGGTAGCACAAACTAAAAGACTTATAACCATTTTCTGACCCAATAGAAATATTTCTTTTCTTCTTCAAGGTTGATTCACAATTATAAATATGTCAAACCATCTAGATGAAAGTCATTCTATAAAAACAACAGGATCGGGTTTTCATATGTATAATTTTTTATGGTCTTCAACAAATTTATCTAGAAGGTCAGTTAGCCTTGAATATTTTTTCTATCTAGTATGATCTAGAATATTCTATTAGTTTTCCAAATACTTATGTGTAACTCCTATAGTTATCTCACTTTATTCCATAGATACATTAGTGTATAGGTTTCTCTCATAATTAGAAGGGTTCTTACAATTCTCAGTTAATTTTTAACTTATTGATACCTATAGGAACATATTAATATTCAAATAATTATCATGAACATTATTCTCAAAAATATCGCATTTAATATCTCTATACTTGAATTATGGAAACCCATAATATGTTAAAGTACACACTTATCATATAATATTTTTCAACTAATTCCCAATTTATTAATAATTAAAACTCATCTAAATTCCCCTTGGAATATTCAACAGTATTCATTAAAAATTAATTGAAAAAAGCATTTACCCCTTAATGCTTTAATACAAATCAATAAAATAATTTATAATTGAAAAGTAATATCAAAATATATTTATAATATAAATATTATCTAAAACAATCAGTGGTATTAAAGTTTTCATAACCTCAAATCAAAACCTATTACACTTGATGCCTTACTACTGTTTAATATTGTTATAATATTCATTAGAATAATCCTATAGTTATTAACTTATCTATATATCTATTATATAATTATTTATATTCCCCTCTTTTAATGGAATTTATATCCTAATAAAAGTTTCCTTGAACTTTGAGGGGGGCTATACAATATATCCTCTAAAGATATATAAAAGTTTCAAAATTTAAATAAGATATAAAATCTAAAAAACATATAGAAATCAGAAAACTACATGATGATTTAAATCATAATATGAAACCGTGGGTTAATTTTACCCTATTGTGATAAGAATGCATGATTTTTTCGAAATTCACCATACATACATAGTTACAACAAGATGGGTTTTCCGGTTCAGGGGGAGGTTTCCTAATGCCACCTAAATTGGCTTCCAATCATCTACAAACTACACGATTTATTCTATAAATTCATACATGGACTAAATAAATTGTTGGAGTCATTTTTAAAATCCAAATTATCCATTATTATTATATTATAATTTGTCTAATTTTCACACATTCTTTTCCAATTTTTTTGAAAACTGTGATTTGGCCTCAGAAACTATGATTTGGTTTTATCTACTCATCAATTTATTATTGAATATAAATATTGCATTTCATAATACCTATTTTTTATGAATGGTTTTGAATTTCATATATTTATATTAGAATGATATTATAATAGATTTATAAACTATGATGTTGTTTCATCATGTTTTCTCTTATTTTCTATGATCTCCACACTATGGAATAGTCATTCATCATGGTTTAATTTAGCTATCCTTTACCTACTATTCCCTATAAACCTTTAAATGTTCTAAAGTCATGGATTCTATTATAAATATATATTTTATTCATTCAACAATTAAAAATTCAATATTTTGTAATTCAGTCCTATGTTAGTTATTTTTTATCTTTAAAAAATAACCAATTAATAGTTATTTCCCACCACTTTATGGTTTTCCACTTCCATTAAAGACAAATAATTAAAATATATTAGAGTATGAAAATAAAAACTAAATATTAAATATGTATAAAATTATAATGTCAAAATTATAAAGAATTTATGAATATAATATTATTAAAAAATAATATATTACTAATAATAGACAAATAAATGTACAAATTATCCTAAATTGGATTAAAACTAAACCATTTGTTTTATGATATTTTAAGCATATAAAATCACCCAAATATAAACTATTTATTGTTCATAATTATATATTTTGACATCAACATGAAGAAAATAATTTTTATCAATGATTTGAAGATCATTAATAAAAAATTAAGCAATTAGGAATGAGGCTAAATATTCAAGAATCACATGAACCAATCATATCAACTCATTACTTTTAAAGAATAAAAAAACTCTTTATTATAATTTTAATTTAAATTTTCACTAAAAATTATTTTGATATGTGGATCCAAATCCATTATTTGAGAAATAATTTATTTTTAACTTCATTCAAACACATAATTGGGAATATAATACCCATTTTTTAATTTTTTTATCTCTAAATATTTTATAATAAAATTATTTCATTGAAAAAATTTCACGTCCACCAATATATATTTGTTTGATCACCTCTTTAAACTAATTATATTACTTATAACATGATCATAGGCTAAGGAAGAATGGTTATGAGAACATTTAAAATATTTGTGGATGTAAAATAAAAAACTATCACTTAAATCCCCATTATAACCCTCCTCTTGATAATATCAATAATAGTTAGAAAAGGGGTGGAAGATTGGTAGATACTAGTAAATAATAGGTAATTACATTATTTTATAAAAAAATATTTTGTTTTTTTATATTTTAATTTTTTTATAATCCTAAGGTCAAGTATAAATCAAAATTCAAAAATATAAAGTCTATGAAAACTTCTCAAAGTAATCATCTTAAAAAAACACGAAGCAAAAAGTTTCGAGAAATATTTCTAGACCAATAAATTAATCCACCCAAATCATTGTTCATTAAATATATATTCTTTACACTTATTTGTAGATATTTAATCATCATCATACTCATTATATTACATGAAAAATTACATTTAAAAAAATTATAATCTTATTAGTCTAAAACACTTTATAACATAGATAAAAATATCGAAAAAATATTAGTATGAATAGAAATTTCATAGTATTTAAAATTTCCAGTTAATTAATAATATAATAAATATGGATATGAAGGATTAAAATAATTATCCCCTATCCAATAAATTTTAAAATACTGTCATTTACTATTATTCTTTTTCATTCATTTAACATTGTAGACATAAGAAATATAAATAAACAAGTAAAGGGAATTGTCCATTCCTATGTATCTTAAAAAGATATTTTGAATTTCATTTATTTTCTGTAAATATTCCAAAATAAATTCTTAAAAACTATATCCTAAAAATTAAGTAAAAAATTGGTTTCCATTGGTATGTTAATTGTTTCATATATTTTATCTAGACATGAAATCACCATGTCAAATGACAAAAAATTGAAAGATGTTACTTGAAACTAATAAATGAATTGTCTAATTTGAGTTACCTATATATTGATTAATCTTATTTATTTCATTGAAATCATATTTACCCTTCCTTGAAGTTTTAATTACTCCACTTCCATCGGTACTATCTTTATATTTTTGCGTAATATTAAAAAAATCAAATGTTAATTCCTAAACTAACCAAACTTTTTTCCCCTTTTGGTCTCATTATGCATAAATTTGTTTTCAATATCCCCTATCTTTCACTCAGATATTGTTTATTATTATTATAATCTATTTCCCAGAATTAATTATTCTTCACATCATTTTCGTACTTCCTCTTATATATAAAAACAATATCACTGATTTCAATATTTTTATTCTCAATCCAAACCATTACCCATTCATTGATATTTTTCATTGGTCTATGAATCTTAAAATTTACTTTCTCACCACAAATTATGAATAAAAAATCCACACTTTGGACATCAATTAAATACCTTCATACTAGAAAAATTGTCCAATTAAATATAAGTGTTTTTTCAGTTAATTTGTCCAAAGTATTATAAAATCTAACAGAATGTAAATTTTTATAATTTAATTTAAATTCACTCAATTGAACCTTTGGAATGCCAATATTTTTTATTAAAATTTTTGAAACACCTTTGAATGATTAATCTTCTTTAATAAAAATATTTTAAATGTTGTGTATGGTATAATGTTCACAGTGAAACATAAATCACAAAAATATTTTCCAAACTAAAATAATCCAAAGTTAACAGTAATTTTAAAATAACATAGATCATATTTTCTATACGGTGTAATACTATATAATATGTCCAAATATTCCTTGGTATATGGTATTATACCTATCTTATTAAATATTCTCTGATGAAACTCAAACCTGTAACATCCCTAGATTTTAAAAGAAGAAAACTATGTTTCATAGAATAAACAAAATAAAAAGATTAATTTAGAAAAGAATTTTACTCCATGATACTTTATAATATACTTAATTTTAAATAAACTTAATATATTTAATATATTTCAGTACACAAAACACTGATATCTTTAAATTTGATAGTGTATTCAACATGAAACACCAAGCATAAAGGACCCACGATATACTGAAATGTTAAGATTGAATGATAAATCGGAGGGTATAAATAGTATTAAATAATTTATGATATATATATGTCCTACTAAATATAAATTATTGTTAAATTTTTAGTAAATAATGAATAAATTTTTAGTAAAGTAATTTTATTCTTTAAAAATATATTTTCTTCAAAAATGATTTTTATTGCACTTCATTAAAAAATATAATAATTGTTTTTTTGAATGTTTAGAAATTTATTTGATAAAATAACTTTAATTTATAAAATCAGAATATCCAAATATACTTTCGGTGAAAATTTTGGATTTCTCGAAATATATTGATTTTGTAGTGAATAGTGAAAAATAACAATTTATGTTAAAATGTCAATTCTTTTCAGTAAATTAAGTAATTTTGTAGCCACTTTAAGATTTGAATTTGATTTAAAGTAACATAATTATTATTTATATATATTTAATCCAATTAATTACAATTTAGTTTTTATTATATTTTATTTTATTATATGTTTGTTTTTGGGCTTAAAATGGGATATTTCAGAAAAATGTTTTAAAGTACATGATGATTATGTATTTTAAATAATTAATATTACCCAAAAAAAAGAATTATTTTAATTTAAATTTATATAATATATATTTATATTTACTTTTAATTTAAATTCATATAATTATTATTTTTAGATATTAAGTTAATATAAAATCTTCTTGTTCTTGAGAAAAAGTACAATTTTTGAAAACCCACTTTTCATCCCGTCTACGCCTTTTGTTTTAAATTCATTTTTTTTGAAATAATAGAATTATTTTAAAAGAAAATATATTTTTAAATAATCATGTAAAAAATATATTAGGTTGCATTTTTTTAGAATTTTCTAAAATGAATAATTTGTCGATAAATAGTGAAACATACTAAATTTTATTTGACAATTTCTATTTCATTTAAATTATTTTTGAAGATAAATTACATTTTAAATTTGTTTTAAATTAAAAAGAGATAAATTGTATTTAAACTAATTAAATTTATTTAATTTTAATAAATTTAATATTTCAATTGGATATAAAAACATCGTAAACCTTTAAACATTTGTTCTTTGAAAACCTGCATTCTCATCACATCTGCTAGGTTAATTTTAAATGAAAATTTTCTAATTTTGTGAATTGAATTTTGAAAAATGGATTCAATATTTGGAATAAAAATAATTTATATTTTATAATACATTCAACTTAATTTTTTACCAAAATTAATAGTGATGATAGAAATAATTAATTACAACAATTAAGGTAAAAATGGTTTACCTAGTGTTAAACTAAAAAGATAATGTTTAAAATGACCTAAATAAACTTATAAAATATATTTTCTATACTTATTTTGAATGTATACAATATAAAATAAATAATGGCCCATTATTGGAGCCTTTTATATGAAAAATGTGGTTTTAATTCATTCCTTTCAAAAAATTACAATTGTGCCACTCACCTCACTAATAAAAGGCCATCCACTCTCCTCCTCTATTCACAACATCAAAACCCAGTGGATCAAAAAATACCTGAATAAAAAAAATGATACATCCATTTTATAATCGTATAATCCTTTTTTTGTAAACCTATATGAGGAAGACCATTGGATTAAACCAAAAGAATTTACTCGAAGAAGAGGTAACATTCTTAAAGGAGCATTTTTATTTTATTTATTACTCAACATCCTTAAATTATTTTTAAACCATGAATACATAAAAACCAAATTATCTTCCATATACTAATAGGTTATTATTTTAATTTAATAACCTAAATCCTTATACTCTTCCATCAAATAGGTTACAAAATCCTCATTAATGTGTATGGTGAACTACCACCTCACGAACTGATATCTTTCATTTTTTGATTTCCATCTGTCACGGTGGGTTTGATGATGGATATAAAGTATATATATGGAATTTATAATATAATTATAACTTTTGGTTCATCATATAATGTATAAATATTTTACTTTATATTCTGTAGGGGATATTGAAATGTTGCTTGTGTTTATAATGGGATACCGCATTGTGAAACGATGTGACTTGTTTTAACTAATGCTTTACATGAAAACAATAAGTATAAATTCAATAAATATATATGATTTAAATTTAAAAATTATTATATTAATGACATATTTATAATTTTTAAAAGTTAATATATAATTTTATTTCTTACATTTTCACTCGTTGGAAGATGATAATGTGGTCCGTGTATGTGTGGAAAACTGCCTTCATGGAGCGATGTGGCTCTCTCTTTTCATAACCACACCACACAAATGATATATATAAGTAAATTTAATGATATTTTTTGTTATTTATGATATTATAATCATTATGTAAATATAAAATTTTAGTTACCTTCTTTCCATAATGATCATTGAAGAATTGAAATGTTATTCATTTGTTCGTACAACCTATACTCTCCATGATCGCAATATAAATCATTTTTCAAAACCATTTTTTATAATTTTTCCTAAAGTATAATTTATGTATAAATAAAAAAATTATTTCATATTTATTATTAACAAATAGTTGATAAAATTTTATAAAAGGGTCATATATATTATATAAATATTATTATAGTTCCTTAATATGTTAATACCATGTTTAAAACAACTACACTATATGTTAAAGTACATTCAAACAAAAAGGAAGCACGTGGTGTGGGATTTCATTACAAAATTTTCATTCATTTGGTCAAACATCAACTTTACTGATTATGTCATGCTATGATTATGCATGTAACGAAGTTGTATTATTTTATGTTTTATTTCTTATTCTTTTATGTGTATTTAAATATTATACACATAATCAATTCAATGATTCAATCCCACTTAAATGATATGATATTTTTAAGGTATTTCAATCTCAATTCTCCTTCTTTCAGACTTATGGCACAACATGAACCTATCTTATCTTATGAGGTGTATATATATAGCCACATTTACATGTGATATCATGAAGTTATTTATTATCATGATATTTTAAGTTTAATTTGATGTTATACTTTCATGGGGATTACGATTCAAAGTCCCCATAGTGGGAAGATTTTTCTGTTATAATCTCATCTTTTATTAGGATAGTCTGTGATTAAGTCCCCAATGTTGAAATATTACGATCTAACTCTCAATTATTTTTATTAGTTTTATTGGAATATGGTTATTCCTAATATATTCAATTAATTGTACCATTTTACAACTCTTTGGTACCTAAAATAATTGATAATTGTTTTCCTAAAAAATCATCTTTATTTCTATCTTTAGTCAAAACCCTTTTTTAGAACTATATTTTCTAAAAATGATATGATTTTTTAGCATTTTTCAAGTGATTTATTAAATAAATTTTTACATATGTATAAATATTTACAATTTTTTTGAATGGACTCTTCATGTCATTTTCTAAAAAATTCCCATTGTTATTTTACAAAAAATGTGAATAGAATCTTTTCATAACATGTACGGAAAGAATGAAATTATACAACATTTTTTTTGAATCTTACTTTATAAATTTTCAAGATAATATTAAAATAAAACTATTTTTATTTTTGTATGTTTTAAAAAGTTTTTTAAAAAATAAATTGGATATTTTCCTCAATAAATGTTCAAAATTATTTTTAAAATATTCATTATTTGTTTCCAAGTTTATTTTCAAAGAAATGGATTTTCAAAATATTTTTTGATTTTTTCATTTTTCAAAGGTTATTTTAAAAAATGAATTGGTTATTTTACACAAAATTTCATTAAATTTATTTTAATTTTATTTTCATTCATTAATATCAAAAACCGTTTTTGATAATTATGCTCCAACATTAATATTATGCAATGATATCATTATCATTATTTCTTTGGATTGATTAGTATTTTTCAAATATATTGTTATCAGACCCAATACTTTTCCATTAGTTAATCACGTTTCAAAGAGATTTTTATGGAACACATTTGTTTTCAAGGGGTTAATCAAATTAAACATGGAGTAATGATTGTTTTGTTGAGCTTTGTTATCAAATAAAATCTCTACATTCTTTATTTATGGTTCTTGGAAATTCTATACAATGGGTGTGCCCATATACTCCATGTGAACTCAATATATCTTATATGATTGGTGTTTTGAGATAGTACTCGATGAGCCCGATATAGAATATATGATAGGTTCACCCATATAACACTCCAATTCCTTGTGTAATGATTATGTTATTTGGATAATTATATTGGATGTTGATCTTGCGGTTATTACATTTGTAAGGGTTCTATACGTTTTCTATGAATATGATTTTCCAATAAACCTACATGTTTTTGCTATGATTTCCTTGTGTTTATAATGGTTATTCTGATCAATATTGATATCACATGCATCATAAAAATATATTCTTATGACTCTTTAGTATGTTAAAGACTTATTCCATGTTTCACAATTGAAGATTCAGGTATTGATGGGTATGAGGTCTTTTATGATTTTTTCATTCACTCGATTTTTCCATTATACTATTATTCTCTTTTTATAATCACTTATGACATTCAATAGTTAAATATTATGTTTACCCTTACTAATCATTTGATCATAACATTATTATTTTCCATTTTCCATAGTTCATAAATTATGATTTTTAATTAGTTATGTCTAAATGGGTTTCAAATAGATTATTTTGATGACCTAATATAGAATATGAAAATATGGGTAAGGTGGTAAAGATACTCCCTCTAATTTTTGGGTATTGTTTCTATAAAAATTTGTCCTAATTATCTAAAACTGTAAATCAAAAAGGTCTTTAGAATGTATGTGATCCATTTTTTCCATTTGATATTATATGTTTTGTATGGAAAAAATCTGGTCACCTCCATTAGTATCAAATCCAGAAATGTAAAGTTTACATTTTCAACACTGGTTCAAGGGGTGTGTGTTCTTTGCTGTTATAGTGGGTATCAAAGGTTTCTTTAGATAACTTTGTAGATTAATATATTTTCATATGATGATATATTAAGAGTTATGAACACCTTTTTAGGTTTATAATTATAAGGATAATCATGATTTCAATTTCTTAGACACCCCTTTGAGATTTTTTGTGATGGTATATTAATGTAATCAATAACTTTTTAGGATACATTTTATTAGGTTGAAGTATATGTAAATCTTTGGTTTAACGTGAATTCTGAATTTAAAATTTTTTCGACATAAGTTTTAATTTTTGGAAAAAATTTAGTATTTATAGGATATTGGATATTTAGTTAATTATGGTACCATAAGGTTTATCATATACATAACCATGAGTTTTAATAGTTATTTGGTTACTAAGTGATTAATGATTTTTCAAAAGGAGATCAAATTTTTTTCATATATAAGATTAAAAGTATGATATATCTTTTGAGGTAAAAAAACTCTTCATTGTTTATGTTTTTGATGTTATTTGGGATACATGTTTATAAATTCATGGAATTATTTAGTTAGAACTTTGGGTATTATAATTTAATTTTGATGATTAATGTAATATATGAAGGTTAATCGATTTCCAGAATCATCTTACCATATGCTAAAAATATTGGTTTTGGTTAATGTTTAAAGAAATTTAAAATATACCCATTATCACTTTTATGGTTATGTTGTCATTAAATGTTGATTATAGTTGTTCATGAATGAAAAATTCAACTATAATACTCATCATTTGGAGAAAAAGATGAGATTTTGGTGGAAATTGATAAAATGATGAAATTCTACCCATCATGTAAGTTTATATCCATATGATATTAGTCTATATGTAAAATTAATTACAAAATTTTAGGGAAAGGATAGTGAAACAACAATTCTATCATATTATATTCATATTTGATGAATCATATTTTCTTTCAAATCATCACATATTTCTGGTTTTGTGGTCCTTAAATTTCCATTGACCATTCACTTATTTGCTATCAATAAACTCAATCATTCTCCATAATTATTTATCATTTTATTCCATGTCTAATTATTCACATCCCACATAAGTTATCCTATTTGAAAACCTAGTATGTGTTACTCATGATGACATGTATAATTTCCTTTTACTTTTATCAGGAATATGTTTTATTAACCCTTTTTATAATGTGGGTTTACAATAAAATTATTTTAAAAAATCTAACCTTTGATTTCTAAGATATTTTTCAAATTTTTTGATTAAAATTTATTAAAGGGGTGGTATCATGTATAACCATTATATTTTAAAAGAAGAAAATTATGTTCGATAGCATAAATTACACGCAACTCTGAACCTAGACAAGAATGTAACTCCAAAAAAATTATGACCTACTTATTTTGAAATAAATTTAATCTATTTGATAGCTTGTAGTACAAACAACCTTGATTTTTTTATGTGTAATAGATTATTCATCACAAAAAAATAATTTTAAATGACCCAAGATATATAAAAACATTATAACCTAGCTATTAAATTAGCGGGTATGAAATGTAATAACTAATTTAGGATATATATATATTTCCCCATCAAAATAAATTATATATATATATATATTAACTGATTTTGTAGTAAAATTACATCAAACACACCAAAACCTCACACATTTATCATAAAGGTAGTCCATACACCCCAAGAGGATCACCCACCTATCAAGCATTGTTTATTTATATTGATGGCTTGAACGCCTAGTGGAAATAAAGCCCATTAATTAAAGTACACAATGTTTATTAATTTATTTAATTAAAATAATACGTAATGAGGAATGAATACATATAAATAAATATATTATATGTTAATAAATATTAATTTATATTCATATAATGATTATTATTAGACATATGGTTTATAAAAAATCATCTTGTTCTTGAAAAAATATACTTTTTGAAAACCCGCTATTTCATCATGTCTACGGGTTTTGTTTTGTTTTTTTTACAATTTTAGAAAATTATTTATAAAAATAAATTTAATTTTTTAAATAAACATTCCAAAATTATATTTGGGTGATTTTTTTTAGGATTTTTTAAAAAGATTAATTTTTTTGATGAATAGTGAAAATACAGAATTTTAATTGAAAAATTCCTTTTATTTTAAATTATTTATAACATAAAATTATTTTTGAAATTTGTTTTAAATTAAAATTATTTCAATTATATATCTATTAATATCATATAGTTAATTTTGATAAATTTTATATTTAAATTGGATATAAAAACATTGTAAATATTTGAACATTTTCTCTTTGAAAACCCATTTTCTTATCGCATTTATAGATTACTTTAAAATTAAAATTTGATACTTATATGAATTGAATTTGGAAAATAGATTCCATATTTTTAATAATCATAATTTATATTATCTAATAAGTTCGAATTAATTTTTTTCTATAATGAATAGTAAAAATAGTAAAAATTAATTACCACAGTTAAATTAAAAATGGATTTACCTGATGGTTAAACTAAAATGATAAGGTTTTAAATAAACTAAAAACATGTATAAAATAATATTTCTATAAATATTTAGACCTTATAAGTTATATTTTCAATAATTTTTCATTATTAGATTCTTTTTAACTGAAAAATGGTTGGTGAAATTCATTCTTTTCAAACAACTAAAAGTGTTCCAATCATTTCACTTATAATAGACCTCCCCTATCATCCCCTATTCAAACCCTAAAAAACCATTATTTAAAAAAAATCCAATCCAAATAAATTCTATATTTTCCTCATCTAATAATATAAACCTTTTTTTTGTGAAAATTTAACCCAAGATGGCCTTTTTTTGCAAACAAAATAAAGTTACCTAAAGAAGGGGCAACGTTCTTCAAGAAGAATTTCTATTTTATTTATTTCTTCACCTACTATGTTTATCTCAAAAAATTATTATATTATATCTTTAGTATGTTAAATATATTTAGGTGTTATTATATTAATTTCACAACCAAAATAATTATCCTTTTCTATCAAATGGGTTAATATATTGCCATTTCTGTATACGATGAACTACCGCCTCGTGGGCCAATGTATTTTGCTTTTCCATTACTACTTCCCTAGGTTGGGTATTATGATGTATATAAAGTAAATATATGATATTTATAACATAATTATATCTATATATCTATTATATCATTTATAACTATTTTCTTTCAATTTGTGAGTGAATGCGATAATGTCACTCATGTGTATGGTGGACTATTGTCTCACAAAGCGATGTGAATCATTTTTACTAACACTTCACATGGAAAATAATAAGGATAAAATTAATAAATATATATGATATAAATGAAATAATTATGTTATTAATGATATATTTATCATTATAAAAATATAATATATCAGTTTCTTTCTTACCTTTTCACTCACTGAAAAATGATAACGTCATTCATGTACATGTGCACTATCGCCTTGACGGAGTGATGTGACTCTCTATTCTCTTCACCAAAATACAAAGAATATATATATATATATTTATATATTTAAATAAATAATATGTTATTTCTAAAATTATGATGATTATGGAAAGATAAAATTTCACATACCTCATTTCCATAATTATCATTGAAAAATGGAAATGTTACTCATGCGTTTGTATGACATACTATCTCTAAGATCACAACGTACTTCATTTTTCAAAACCATATTTAATAATTGGTATTAAAAGTATAATTTATTTATAAATATAAAAATTATGTTATTATTATTATTTTTTATATCATATAACTATATTATATTCACAAGAAACATAACTTATAGAACAAAGAACGAATGAAAAAAGAATGCAATTACCGCCAAAAACAAAGAAAATAATGAATTATTATTAACAAATGGGTTATAAGGTGTTGTAAAAGGATCATATATGATATTATGAATATTAATATTGTTCTATAATAAGTTAATAACATGTTTAAAACCACTCTAAAAGAAGCTAAATCATGTTCAACCAAAAGGATGTGTTAGGTAAAGTATTTATTAACTCAATTTTCATTCATTGGGTTGTACTTATACTTCATTGATTATGTCATGCTAAGATTATATTTATGACGAACTTGGACAATTTTATTTTGAATTTGAATTTTTTATGTGGTTTTACATTTCACATATATAGTAAATTCATTTATTAATCCCCACTTCAATTATATGATAGATGTAAGGGATTTTAGTCTCAATTTTTCTTCTATGAGTCTTAGGTCATGTTATGCACCTATCTTATTTTATGATGTGTATATACAGCCCCTTTTACATGTAAAATCAAGAATTTATATATTTTCCTAATATTTAATGTTTAATTAAATGATATAATTTCATGAGGATTACGATTCAAAGTTACCAAAGTTGTAATAGTTTTATATTACAATCTCATCATTTATCGAGATTGTATATGATTAAGTCTCCAATGATTAAATATTATGATCTACCTATAATGTATTACGAAAATATTTATTACACTATAGTTATTCATGATATTTTCAAGTAATTGTACCATTCTATTACTATTTTTTAATAAAAATAATTTAGATTTTTTTAAGAAAAATCATTTTCATTTCTCTCTTCAGTCGAAACCCCATTTTTATTTCAAAACACTGCTATCTATTTTTTCTAAAAAATTATTTTTAAAATTAATTAAATGAATTATTAAAGGAATTTTTACAATTGTTTTTCCATTTTCAAATTTTTTAAAATTAATCATCTTTTTATTTTCCCGGAAATTACCATTTGGATGTTATTGAAAATATCAAAGGGATCTTTATTTTAACAAGTACAACAATAATATAATTTTCTACCTTCATTTTCATTGAATATTACATTATAAATTTTCAAGGTTATTTTAAAAGAAATATATTTTAAAAACATTTAATTTTTAAAAAGTGTTTTTCTCATAATAGAATGTATATTTTCTTCAATAATTCATTTCAATGAATTTTAAAGATTATTATATCTGTTTCTAGGGTTTTTTTGAAAGAATTTTTTTTAGAATATTTTGTAATTTTTTAGTTTTAAAAAAGTGGTTCTTAAAAATACAATGGATATTTTCCTCAAAATTTATTTAATTATAATTTAAAGGTATTTTTAATAATCAATATCAACAAACCTTGTTTCCACTTATGATCCCGAAAGGATATTTTTTAATGATACCATCCTCATTCTTTCTATGGATGGATATAGAGTTTTTCAAAGAGAGTTTTATGGATCCCATTTTTTATCCAAAGGTTAATGCTGTTTTAAAGATATTGTTATGGATACCATTTATTTTATAAGGTTTAATCAAGTTATAAAAGAAATAATGATTTTTATGAGTTTTATGTTGAAATGAAAGCTCTATGTTCTTTATTTATGGTTCTTAGAGATTATATACGATGGGTGCACACCGATAGAACTAGTTGAGCATAATATAGCTTTAATGATGGGTGCGCCTAGGGAGTTATGGGTGATCCTACTATTATTTATACAATGGGAATGCCTAGGTAGCATGAGGTGAGACCGATATAGCTGATATGATGGGTACACCCACATAAACCTCTAATGTATTCAGTAATGATTATTTTTTTCGAATAATTATACTTGAATTTGACCATATGGTTATTATGTTTATAATGTTTTTATACGGTATATATAAGTGTTATATGATGACGATGTTCTAAGATAACATCATGTTTTATCTTTTCTTTCCATGAATTTATAATGTTTCATTTGATAAATATTGATATCACATGGCTCATGAAAATTGATTCTTATAACTCTTTCCTTTGTTAAAGCCTTATTCCATGTTTCAATTTGGCTGATTTATGTGTTTATGGGTATGAGTTATTTTAGGATTCTCTTATTCATTAGGGTTATGTCATCATAATATTATGCTCCTCTTATACACATTGACAAAATTCAATTGTTAATGATTATGTTTACCCTTAGTGAGAATTTGAGCTCACCCTTATTAAGTTTTTCCCCTTGGTTATCAAGTATGATGTGGAATTATTTTTGTCTAGTAGAGTTTAATATTAATGATTTTGGTGACCTAATATGGAATATGAAAAGCTGGGTATAATGTGAAAGTCACAGTCTTAAATTTTTGGGTATTATTTATGCAATAGTTCAGCCAAATTAATTAAAACTCTAATCCTAAAAGGTCCTTGAGAAAAAAAGTTATGCAATTTTTCCTTTTGATATTATATGTTTTGGATTGAGAAAAAATGGATGATATTCATACTTATCAAATTTGGAAATGTAAATTTTACATTTTTTTCATCAGATTCCAGAGTGAAGGTTCTGAGTTGTTACAAAAACCTTTATAAAAGTTTCAAATAAGTGATAATTCAAAAAAAAATCTATACATGGAATGTTAATAAAATTTTGTTAAAATATTATGCAAAATTAATTCATGGTTTTTTTAGTTTCTATTTCTTAATATATTGTGGGAATTCTACCAGTAGTTTTTAAAGTGGTGGTGCTCTTTCTATAGCTTTCTTATTAGCTTCCTTTATATTTTACTTATATTTTCCCCTATTTTCCCCTCTTTTTCAACTTCTTTTATATATAATTTTTCGATTATTAATTTTCAATAAGGAATATTCTTTAATTTAGGCTATTTCCTAAAATTCACTACATTGGATAATCGGTATATCACACGATAACACTACTCTTAGTCTTTCATTAAGTTTTTTTTAATATTTTTAAACAAAAATGGTAAACAACTTATTATTGAAAATTTGTTTTTAGAATCATCTTATAAATATAGGTTGGATGCCAAGAAAATATCCATAAATTTTACTTATTAATATTTTATAGTTCCTTATAAATTAATTTGATTTATTTGATAGCTTTATTTTCACGCAACCTCGAGTTTAAACAAACCATGATAGACTATTGAAATGTTATTGTTTCTTATGATAGTTATCACTTATCCATTTGATTGGTCGTTATGAATATGAATAAATAAATTATAAAATATTTATCGATTAAATTTTTATAAAATATATCCATTGGTTATAAATTTAATATAAATTAATTAAATATCATTTTAAAATAAAATGTATGTATTTATGAAAAACAATTTTTCTATACGTAATGTGTTTTTATATTGATAAATTAAATTAATCACTATTTTTGGATTATTTTAATGATATATATATATATATATATATTCAAACATATATTTTATCTTTTATATAATATTTTTGGAAGGTGATAAGAATAAAATCCAATTTTATGCTAAAAAATTAATTTTTCTAAAAAATAGGCTTTGACACATTTTCCACACTTATTTTTAAATGAGTTTCATCCTCTTATAGAAATTGAATTAAGAAAATTAGATTCCATATTTGGAATTAGGATAATAAATTTTTCTAAATAATTCTTTTTTTGTAGTTACGAATAGTAACATTGGTAAATATTTCTCACCTGAGTAAGGGTAAAATAGGTAAAATGAAGTAAAAACATTGGAATACACAATTAAAAATATTATAACACTTTAATTTATCATAACTAATGATTGAAATAAATATATTTTTATAAAATTTTCGAATATATAGACACTTTGTGCAATTTTTCTTCCATTATGACCTTTATATTAATTTAGGAATGAATATATACAAAATATCACTTTGTTGACTTTATATCTCTATTATTTTTACAAAACAATTAAAAGAGGTTATGTTTGGATATAAATATCTATATGAAATATAAACTAATTAATTTTTATAAAATTAATTTGTTTTTAATTTTTAGTGTTTGAATAGTTACCTTAAACTCTTACATAATACCGACGTAGTATTTATTCAATTAATAAAAAAATATAATAAATGTTTTTAAAAATATTAAATGTAATAAAATTTTGATGAATAATTTATTTATATTATTTTTTGGATAAATATAAAATTTTAGGTTTGTTTTTAAGGATCATATTTGAAATACATGTTTTCTATGGTTTCTTTAATGTAAAATTAAATGAATAGTGTACAAAATGTCATTATTAATATTTTATAAAAAATAATATTTTAATAAATTATTTAAAAATTATAAAAATCTTGAAATTGGATTAGTAGGATGTTAAATGGCCTAAAACATTATCCCTTTTCAATTTATTTGAAAATTTTTTACCTTATATTTTAAATTATAACCCTTTAAGAGTGAAAAAGTTGTTACTATGGCCAAGGATAAAATTGGTTCACTAAGGGGATAAAAAAAATATATGGTTTAATAGAAAAGATAAGCATGTCAAAATTTTATTTTTTAATATAATTTAAACTAAATACTTACACATATTTTAATATCTAATCATTTGGAATCTTTTTTCTATATAATGAATATATTATATTTTAATCTTTAAATAAATCCCAAAAGTGCTCATCTACTCACTTATAAAAGGGAACCCCTCCTTTCACTTATTTACACCACTTTGAGCCTTTTATATAGATAGAAACCAACCAAATTATCTTTTTAAATTCCCTATACATTAATTATAGTTTTTATAATATTAAAATTTTCTTCCAAGTGTACTTCCGAAGGGATCTAAAGGAGGTCTACTAAAGAAGAGGTAATCGTCTTACCCAACCTCTTTTAATTTGTTTCTAATTATCATTCCTATAAATATATGATGTTATTAATAAAATAATAAATTTTTTATCATTAATGTAATTAAATATTATTATTATTTTTAATCCACCTTTATTTATACTCTTTTCCCATCAAATGGTAAGTGAAAGTATCTCACATGTGTGCATATGGCATACCTTTTCCATGTAGAGACACACTTTATTTCCCTTTACCATATTTCATGAATATTATTTATAAAGGCTTCCTTATTTATATATGAATTTTTTTACAGAAATTTTTTCTATAATTATAATACCATATTTACCTTCTCACCTTCTAATCAGTTGGAAAACAATGACATCACTCATGGATACATGCAGATAACCACCTCCACAAAGCGATGTGATTCATTTTTCATTTCCACTTCAAATAGATGGTAATAAAGATATATTTAATGAATATATATATATATATGATATATATTATATAATAATAATTATTTAATGGTGAATTATTATATATGATTCTTTCATTCCATCCATCGAAAAGTAAAAACAATATTCATGCACACGTTCAACATACCATCTCAAAGAATAGGGAAATTCACACACACAGACACATATAATTTATGGTTGAATATAAATTTACTTGTAATGAATATATATTATATTTATATCATGATTAATATTTTTGTTATCATGGAACCGTGATCAATATATAAGTTCTAGATCTACCAAACTGAATGCCCCATGAAAAATGAAACAGTCAAGACACAAAAAAGAAAATTATAATGAGGAATTACTAATAAATGGGTGTTAAAATGTTATAAGTGGATCATTTATGATATTATAATTATGTATATGAATCTGGTATATAATTATAATACATTTAATTTTTTTATATGGGAGGGTAAATCGCTTTCGAAGCAAGTAGAACTTGAGGTTTGTGATTTATGTTATAGCCTCATTGTTTATCAGGATTGTTCAAGATTAAGTTTACAATGATTATTTTTTTGATATATCTCTAAATAATCTCTTGAATTTTTTTAACATGGTCATTTCATTAGAATATATGGTTCAATTCAATTTTTATCACTTTATTTATGTAATAGATCCAAAGATCAATTTTAAGAAAAATAGACTTTATTTCTCTCTTTGGTGGAAAATCCCTTTTCTTCCATGACCATGTATTAAAAAAATTGAAGAATATTTTAAATATTCTCTTATTATTTTTAAAATAAATTTTTATTCATGTTTATATTTTTACAAAATGTTTTAAAAAAATCTCCTTATCATTTTTTGAATGAGGTACTTTTGACTTTTTACTGATAATGTGAAGGGAATCCATGTTTTAACATATACGAAATGAAAAATATTTCTTATTATCATGATTGATAAATGATTTAAAGAATCATATATAATTTTATAATTTTATTTTCAAAAGAAATTATTTCTTTAAAATGTGATAAATTATTAGATTTTAAAATTGCGATTTAAAAAAAAGTGTATTTTCCTCAAGAAATATTTTTGTAATCATTTAAGGGAAAATTTAATATATGTTAACAAAAATTGATATTACATAGGATTTAATTATAATATTATATAATTATAAAATATTTATTCTTTCTATTTATGGTTTATGTTTATGATTATGAAATATCAATGAAACCCATTTTCATTTCCATGGGTTATGTTATGATAAATATATTTATAATATTGCGGTATACATATGGATGGATTTGTGATTGAATAATGGGTTAGCCGATATTTATATATCCCTCAAATGAATTGAAAAATTATTAATGTGTATAAGATCAATGGGTATATGGGATGTTATCCAAAGATTAAAAATGGGGTACATAAGAGGTTATCCCAAGCCTTGAAAATAAGGCACGCGAGTGGTTATCCTAAACATGAAAAATAAGGTACATTGGAGGTTATCCAAAGATCAGAGCAGTACATGATATTTTTACCAAGACCAAAATGTGATTAATTTCATGGTAGATATCCTTAACATAATATTTCCATTATTATGATTATTCCAAATTTCATGCCACTCTTTTATGAAAAGACCGTAGCAAATGATATGATTTCATGGATAAAATTATTTGATCCCTTTATGATTAAGGTCTTATTAACTACCACTCTTCATTCCTTGAATTAATATTAAAATCTATGATATGTGGGGTGTGGTATTAAAAGGTTATATTCACATTATACCACCCTTCTGCTTATGTTATTCTTATGTGGTCATTGATATCTCCCTTATTTAGTATTACTAAGCATTTGTGATCTCTCTTTATTATGGTTCATTTCCTAGGTAATCAAGAAAGGTTTTTATTATGATATGTCTAATAAGGGAGAAACTTATAAATAATATAGTGAGAGATGATATAAATATCTTATGAACCAGTTTTTTATTTCTCCAATTTTCCTAATATACAAAAATTATATGATTCTAGCATGGATTGTAATGTTATGTAATGTATATTCATCTAATAAGATGTAATATTTATGTATGAAATTAATGGGTTGTTATAGTATGTATCATTGAATTTTTAAGTTACCTTTATAAACTAGTTTGACAAAAATCTAGTGATCACCCTTAGTATAATAAAATTTATATGATAACAACCTAAGTTATGGTAAATAAAGGAGTGTCGTTTCCCTAGAAAAAATTCCATGTCTCTATAATAAAAGTGGACATGGTTTTGGAATATAGGAATCTGGGTTTAATAAACCCAAAAATAGTTTTTTTAGTATATATCATCCACCATTCTGTTGGATAGTGGGAGTTCCCTATTGAACACCTAGATTGAAACTCTCAAGTGATATGCTTAAGATAATTCACATTTTTTATGAACCCTTATAAAGGATTCAAATAGATGATGATCAAGGATGGCCTTAGATAAATATAAGGTGTTATATGTTGAAAATATGTTGTTATTATTTATACATCCTACAAATGTTTTTCATGATTATGATGATTCCCACAATGATAATTATTTCTGACACGTAGATTTTTAGTTTTAGTCAATGTTTGGAACCCAAAGGTATCATGTTAATGCTAGATGTGATGGAAAATGAATTGATTATCCTCCTAAGAAACCAAATTTTATGTGATATATAATGAATAATATCATGTCTATCCTTATACAAATTTCATAAGATATAAATCATGTCCAGAATCCTCATGAGAAAAATTGGAAATAAAATTCTGTTGAGTCCTTCATGAGGTAAAATCCACGACCATTTAGTGGGTATTTAGACCCACTAGTTATTTATCAATGAATCAGTATGATAGAAAATATATTTTCTACTTTTCAGTGTTTAAAACATTAAATATTTATTTATGTTGTTTATCATTTTGAAGGTGAAGTAGATAATTATTGGAATTATATAAAAACACGAGGCAATGGGATAAAATTGACTCTATGACGTGGGATGAGTTTAACAGCTTTTTTTTAAATTTGTACTTTCCTCTTATTATATACACAAAAACAAATATGGAATTCCCTAATCTAAATCATAAAGATGAAGAATTTTTTATTACATATTAGGAAAACTTTACAAGACTTTCAAGTTATTCTTATGGTATTATCATCTAACCTAAAAGCAAGGTTGATCAATTCATCTGTGGATTAAGACCAAGTATTTAAATTATCTATAAGAGACTTTAGTATCTATGATGAAATTGTTTGATGTGATATAAAGGTTTAAATGGGGATTGAAGTTACCCATTAATCTCACAATTTTGATGAGAAAATAATTATGGAATTCAATGAAAATTATAAAAGCCATGAATGAATGAATACGATCCTTCCATTATTCTTGAAGTGTAGAAGGAGGAATACCATAAATTTTCTTAACGGGACTAGTAAATTATTTTTCTATGTAAAGGTCACAAAACAGTTGAATATCGAAGTAATGGGAATATGTTATCCAATTATGGTGGAAGAGAACTACATAATTCCCCACCCAAATGCCTGTATTTCAAGTGAAAGAATTATGGGAATTATGTAAACCAGTTATCAAACTCATTGGTTAATGATGATGATTGATGTCAGAATCCTTTTAAGACTAGAGATAAATGAAAATATCATGTGATCACTATTGTTGATGAGGTGTATGATCAAAATGTGGTTAATGGTATACTTACCATCCACTCTAGAACTGCTAATTTAATATTTAATACTATATCTACCCACTATTTTATATCTGAAGAATTTTTCAATGGTATAAAAATACCACCTCAATCATTAGATGTTGAATTAGCAGAGAAAATCTCCAATTGCATGATGTTTACACCTAAAGTATATGATTCTTATATAGATGAATTTTAGGAAAATGTTCTTATTGAAAATATTATTATTCTCTATATATTTGAATTCAATGTTATTTTAGGCATGGATTGGATTTATTTACTTAAATTCCACATCAATTTCTTTAGAAGGGGAGTTATTTGGGATGTTATGAAACTACCTATGATCATCTATTAGTTCAATGAAAAATTAGAACATCTTATGGAAGTAACATCCTTTATATTTGTCTTGATTCATATTCCAAAGGGGTGATTTTTGTTATATTATTGGAAAGAAACAAAACATCGAAGATAATATTATTACATGGTATTTTGTTGATGTGTTTTTGAAGGAGTTTCCAAGTATACCACCGAATTGAAAAGTTGAGTTTCTAATAGAACTCATACCTAGTGCTACAACCATTTCAAAGACTCCATGTAGAATATCCACAGTTTAGTTTTAGTAATTTAAGTACAATTTCATTAAAAATATTAACCAAGTATTAATTAATCCAAGTGCATCACCTTGGGTTGTCCTATTCTTTTTTGTTACGAAAAAAATGGATCAAGGCGACACTACATTGATTTTCGATAACTTAACAAGATAACTATCAATAGAAAGTATCATTTACCCCACATTGACAATTTTTTGGTCAACTGCATGGATCTAAAAACACTTCTAAGAATAAACTTTGTTAAGTATATCTCTAATTGAGGATCAATAAGGTGGATATTCCTATGAAGACATTCTGTATAAGGTATGGACACTATGAATTTATAGTAAATCTATTTGGACTTACTATTTTTCCCAATATCTGCAGGGATTTAATGAATAGAGTCTTTAGATATAACCTTGAATAATTTGTGTTAGTAGTTATAAAACATATTTTTATATATTCAAAGAGTAAGGAAGATAATGAAGACCTAAGGAGGATGGTACTAAAGAACCTAAGGATGAAGTTTATATTTGTACAAGTTAAAAAGTGTTAATTTTGGTGGTAAAAAGATTCATTTTTGTGTCATATAATCTCAAGAATGAGTATATCAGTGGATCCATAAAAGATATAGGTAATTGAATGTTTTCAAGATCAGCTAGTATGAATAAGATCTGTAGTATTGTGGGATTAGATAGATATTTTTAATGATTTGTGTATAATTTATTAGGGATAATGTAATATCCCATATTTTTCTGTGTATTATTTTTAAATTTAATAGGGATTAATTTTTAGAAAAGGTACTGAAATGACAAACAATGCTAAGGCTAAATGATCCCAGAATAAATGTATGAATAATATTAAAATATTAAATTGAAAGAACACATAGTTTTCCTGAAACAGTGGGCTAACATCTAAATGGGTTCCCGAATGAGAAATACAAGGCCACTATTGAATTCAGAGAAGAGTATTTATTGCAGGTGAGGCCTAACATCAACCAGCATGGTATGGCTGTGAAATTTTTTTCCAGACGTTTTAACGAATAAAATAAATTGAATATTTATTTTTTTCCTTCTATTTCATTGGAATAGTGAGACAATAATGGTTTTTTTTAAAATAAACCTAGACATAGGGTTTTAGGGTTAGAATCATAACCCTAAAATTCCATGGAGGCTCTATAGAAGGACATGGATAATTCCCTCAGCAGCACACAACCAAAAATCTAGGATTAGAGATTGACGAACACCATTAATTGAGGATCTCACTAATGATGATGACACAAAAACCAATATTCTTCAATGAGTGATATAATCCCCAGGTAGGAAATTCTTATTTGGAATTATTTCCCCATTTTTATAATCAAAGATAAACACAAATAATCAATGAATAGGTTGACATATGGATCAATCGTTCTTGAGAGATGGGTTTTATTTGCGGGAATTATCGAGGTTTGATGTAGTGATTATTTTGTTTTTATTTTTTTATCATTCTTATGGGAATGGATCAAGACCTAAATGAACAACGGTCGAGGTTCATTCCTCCAGTTTCTTTCCTTGTACATATTTATTCTCCTCCATTTGTTCTACACGTTCTTTGTTCTTTGTGGATTATGAAAGATTGATCATTGTTCCTTTGTATTTTGGCACAACAATCCAAAATTAAATATCCTACACCGGGATTACCTAACGGAGGTGCAAAAATGATAGCGAAGGATTAATCAAAGCAATTAGGTAGATATATTTCTGCATCGAATTTATGCAAGTGTGATTGGAATCGGATTTTGGAGCCGATTGAAGGCTCAAAACTCACCGATTGGTTCTTGTGATGATGAGGTGACCCTAGCTTTGCAGTTTGAGGTGAAATGATCACAAAAATGAGATCGTGTCATCAACTGATGTATGTGGATGAGGAACAATGGTTTCTGTAAAATCACAATCATCACTGCATGTAACCCAGGTTTACATAGTGTGTGGCCCCAACTTAGTGGTGATTAGGGTTTCAAGAGTTAGCTAGACTCCAAATTGCATGCGACCCTATGATATGATGTGTATGCCATTCATGGAGACTTGGTGTGTATCGAGAAAGATACATGGACAGGGGGTGGAGTACATAGGTTGCCTACATAGCGAGTACCCCACCACATGGCTGGGGCCAGACCGGTTACATGGGTTACCCCATGTACGGGTATATGGGTTACCCCATGTACTAGTACATGGGTAGATAGACACTAGTTGACACCATGTACTATAACATGGACAAACTACATAGGTGGACCCTAGATGGAAGGACCCGATGTGTGGCCATTCTACATGGCGTGTTCCATTCTTCTATACGAAATGTACTTTTGAAATGGGTTATTGTACACGGGTATTGACTGGGGTCATGGGACATGATGTATAACCCTGCTACACATTTTTTACACTCTTCTACATGGCACGAACCACTTTTCCCCTATATATTAGATAGGACTTTTTAAGGTTCATTCCTTTATCTTTCACCTGAAAGTTAGTTGGTATCATTTCCTACTCATAGGAGTATGAACCCTTCAACAGGGATTTATGGATAGAGTTGTTGGAATCTCCTCTGTGAGGCCTAGAAAAGGATCCTCTATTCATTCTTCATTCCCTAGGTATATTCAATCATATTTACCTGACAAAATCAATAGGTGTTGATCCTATACTTATCAGGTTTATCTAGATGGAGTTCTTCGTATCACCCTATGGCCCAGGTTTGATCCTCATTTGAGGAATTATACCACTCTTCAGATCTATCGGCATATCTATCTCATGATGTTTTCCAACGAATAGTACTTCTCATATACACACCATTTGTGCTATCAAAATATGGAGTGTGTTCTCCCAGAGGAGTGCTTCATGAAATCATTGAGCTTAATCCCTAGCACTGGTATATGGTAGCTATGACTTACCTCGAGACGGTGTGACCTAGTTAGAGTATATCTAGATATCCTTTTCATATTAGAGGTAGACATATACTTGTTTGTGGAAGAATGTACCTTCCTTTCTTTATTACTTTATGGTTTCAGTGTTTCCTACTGAGTATTTTTATACCCACCCTTGCATGGGATTTTCTCGCACGTGTCGTGTCTTGTGAAGATGAGAAAACCTTTGATGGAGTCCATGGTGGACTAGTAACGAACATAGCTTTGTGATTTTAGGCTGGATGAGGTGTCCCTATGGGTTTGAGAAGTAGTCTCAGTAGATATTTTGTTTACATGTTGGAATTTTTTTTTACAGACTCTTTCATTTGGTGGGCTTGTATTCTACCCTAGTTTACTTTACTTCACTTTACATACTGTCGTACTCTATTGGTTGGGATAGTGGTATGAATGCATTTTATTCTTATTTTTTTTACATTTCATCATTTTTCGTCTTGGAGATGTGTGCATGCGTATTGGTATATAGTCAATTCCTCCCATGTTAGTGATAGTCCTACTAGGTGTTTGTCACCAACCCATAGTGTATTAGATATAGGCTTGGGGAGTCATGGGATGGGTTCCACTAGGATGGGTTGTGAAAGAGTGATATAAGAGGTGTTCAGTTCTAACTCTGGACAAAAGGTTTGTGAGAATGGTTTGGGAAAATAGTGGCATGTGTTTAAAGTTCGAATTTCTGGACAGCGACTCCAGTGTTGGTGTGGGCGGATGAAATATCCATACATCAGGACTCTGATGACCTACTTTTACACTCAGTACATGAGAACACTTGTTGGAGGGAAACAATATGGTACATGAATCATATATTAATTGGTTTTGGTTTCAATGTCCTTCTTGAGTCATCTATCAAGATATACTCATTTTCCACGACACATATTGATTTCTTAAAGGATGAATCCACGATGCATACCAGCTAGGATTCAACTGCTTGATATCAAGGGTGACCCCCTCAGTGATGATGCCTTGATATAGTGTCCAGTTATCAAGATGTTTCCTCTAGGTGGTCACAAACTATACCACCACATGTAGTAAAACACATGGTACCTACAATACTAGCAGACTAGGAGTGCATGCTAAGCATTCTCCACAAGTTTTAGAGATAGAGACCCCCCCAGTTTTCGAGGAGAGCGTGACCCTTAGGCTATTGACGACTGGCTTGAGGTGGTGACCAGATTTTTCATTCTATTATGGATACCAGTGGACGAGATTGTGATCCCAGTGGTCAGCCTTCTTTAGAGTTCAATAGGTAGATTGTGGTGTTTGGCTATCTAGACTCATGATGAGGTGACTCTTTCCTAGACGGATTTCGAGAATCTCTTTAGAGAAGTATTATCAATAGTTATGATGAGAGATGTGTGTAAAAAAGACCCTTATACTCTATAAGGTTAGTTTGATGGTGGATGATTATTAATCAACATTCACAACCCTTCCACGTAATGGATTGATATTGTAGGAGATCAGTACTTTAGAGCTCGAACATTCGAGTGAGGTCTTCTTGGAGACATTCGAGTCAGTGTTATACCTCTATGGATTCTAACATATAATGGGGTGCATGAGAGAGATTTGGAGGTTGAACGATTAATGAATGAGAAGTTAAAACCAGTGATAGTCAATAGTGGATGAGCTGGTATGGAGAACTTAGAATAAGGGAGTTGATGTAAGTCTTAGGGATCCAGATATGGGAGACATTTTAGGAGGATCCCATGATAGAGAGTACATAGGCCAGGGATTATAGGGTGGGTTCAGTAAGACTATGGAGAAGTGGTTCTACACATGGGATGAGGGGATATCTCACTCGATATCTTCCCACCCGTCGTGCTACTAATAGAGATATAGTGGATGGACACCCAAGGTAGAGGCAATGATAAGAGTAGGAAGATCCATAGGTAGAGGATGGGGTAGAAGAGTTGGGAGAGAAGCATGAGGTGGTAAAAGTTTTGAGTTGTTACCACCACGACCCCAGAAAGTCCATGCTAGGCTTAGGGAGCTGGAGGACAGGGGCATGGACAAATACATTTGGTCTAGGCGGATGAGCCAGGGGCTCTAAGAATTATTTGAGGTACGATCTATGTCTTTTCTACATTATCTGAATTACAGATAAACATTGGTGACAGTCATTACTTTTTCCCTCATATCTTGTTCGATACCTAGAGATTCCTGTTGAACTGTTGACTCAACCCTTAGAGTTGGAGACACCCACTTGAGAAGACTCAGGGATCACACATATATGTCGACAGTGTGACCTGACCCTTGGAGGTGAGAATTTCGGTTACAACCTCTTATTGGGGGTGTTGATTCCTTATTATATCATTATTGGTATGGACGGGTTATCCATTGTGCTTTCCCATATTCACTGTTTTAGGTGAAGGGTGTGGTGTGTGCACAATGATGGAAAAAGGTTTTCCTTTGTTGTTTAAAGAGAAACCTAGACAGCACATGATGGACTCTTACCTAGGAGGGTGCACTAGATTACCTATGAATTGGCTAGACTAACCCTTGGAGCAGTAAACATTATGAGAATTTAGTTCCCAGCTGTAGTACTGGATTACAAGTATTTCTTCCCCAAAGATGTTCTAGGATAAACTACCTTTTGGGATATAGACTTATACATCAAATAAATCCCCGAGATGGAACTCATATCTACACCATCATATCAGATGGCTCCTGTAGAAATTTGTAGGATGAGGGTGCAGTTGGAGGACTAGTAGAGGAAGGGCTTAGTGAGACCCAATGGTTAACCATAGGGATCCCTATTTTGGTTTTCAAAAAAGGCATATGGGAGACTGAGGTTGTGTGGGGACTAACGATGCTTGAACAATGTCACTCTGAAGAAAATGTATCCATTACCAATGATCGAGGACCTCTTTGATTAGTTGATAGGGGAACAATGGTTTTCAAAGATTGTCCTTCGATTAGGCTATCACTAGTTTTGAGTATGAGACAATGATATACCAAAGATGGCATTCAGATATCATTATGGTCACTATGAGTACATGATGATTCCCTTTGGTAGGATAAATGCCCTAGCAGTTTTCATGAGACTTGTTAAATGGATCTTCAAGCCTTACTTTTATTTGTTAATGATTGTATTCGTCGATGATATTCTTATGTACTCGGCGTCTGAGGAGGAGCACACGAGGAACTTAAGGATGGTTCTGGACGTACATAGAGAGAACTTGCTTTATGGGAAACTCTTGAAGTTATAGTTATGGATTCAAGAATTCTACATTCTAGGACATGTTATCTCAGTAGATAGAGTGGAAGTGAAACTAGCCAAGGTGGAGGTAGTGTTTGCCAGGGATCCACCTTGGAGCGTGGTAGAGGTGAAAAGCTCCTTTGGGCTAGTAGTCTACTACCAAATATTCTTACCTGATTTCTCCATGATATCAACACCTATAAATAATTTTTCCATGATAATTTCTATTTTATTTATTTCTTCACCTACTAAGTTTATCTCAAAACATTATTATATTATATCCCTAGTATGTTAAATATATTTAGGTTTTATTATATTAATTTCAAAACCAAAATAATTATCCTTTTCTATCAAATGGGTTAATAAATCACCATTTCTATATACAATGAACTACCGCCTCGTGGGCCAATGTCATTTGCTTTTCCATTACTACTTCTCTAGGTTGGGTATGATGATGTATATAAAGTACATATATGATATTTATAACATAATTATATCTATATATCTATTATATCATGTATAACTATTTTCTTTCAATTTAGGAGTGAATACGATAATGTCACTCATGTGTATGGTGGACTATTGTCTCACAAAGCGATTTGATTCATTTTAACTAACACTTCACATGGAAAATTATAAGGATACAATTAATAAATATATATGATATAAATGAAATAATTATTTTATTAATGATATATTTATCATTATAAAAAGATAATATATCAGTTTCTTTCTTACCTTTTCACTCACTGAAAAATGATAACGTCATTCGTGTACATGTGGACTATCTCCTTAACGGAGTGATGTGACTCTCTCTTTTCTTCACCAAAATACAAAGAAGATATATATATATATATATATATATATATATTTAAATAAATAATATGTTATTTCTAAAATTATGAGGATTATGGAAAGATAAAATTTCACAAACCTCTTTTCCATAATTATCATTGAAAAATGGAAATGTTACTCATGCGTATGTATGCTCTAGTATCTCCAAGATCACAACGTACTTCATTTTTCAAAACCATATTTAATAATTGGTATTAAAAGTATAATTTATTTATAAATATAAAAATTAATTTATTATTATTATTTTTTATATCATATTACTATATTATAGGCACACGAAACATAACTTATAGAACAAAGAACGAATGAAAAAAGAATGAAATTACCGCCAAAAACAAAGAAAATAGTGAATTATTATTAAAAAATGGGTTATAAGGTGTTGTAAAAGGATCATATATGATATTATAAATGTTAATATTGTTCTATAATAAGTTAATACCATGTTTAAAACCACTCTAAAAGAGGCTAAATCATGTTCCACCAAAAGGATGTGTTAGGTAAAGTATTTATTAACTCAATTTTCATTCATTGGGTTGTACTTATACTTTATTGATTATGTCATGATAAGATTATATTTATGATGAACTTTGAAAATTTTATTTTGAATTTGAATTTTTTATGTGGTTTTACGTTTCACATATATAGTAAATTCATTAATTAATCCCCACTTCAATTATATGATAGTTGTAAAGACCCGGAAATTTCAAGGAAATTTTTTTTCTTAATTTTCTTTGGAATTTTACAAGAACGCAGTTTCTGACGGCGCCTGATTCCGAGGCCCGGTGTGCCCGGAATTAATTTCCGAAGTTTGGCTCCGGTACGTTCAGTGAACGAGCGAGCGGGAATTTCTATCTTTTGAACTGGTGCTTGGAATTGAAATCTGATTGCACCGATGAACTCGCAACGCGGGTAATCGCTTAAGAGAACCTTTACCGTAGTTGCGTTTGTGCGGGAGAAGAAGTTAATTTTTTGGGGTTTTATTAAAAAAGTGAATAAAATTGTTAAATCAATTTTATTTCATGTTAAGTTGTTAACTTCTCCCATGGGAAGTTGGTGGTGGGCCCACATCCATCCAACTTCCCATGTGTGGATATTTGAAAGGGTGGGGCCCACACAAACCCCTCCCCACCTCTTCAAATTCCTTAACTTTCCTAACCGCTCTAAACCCCCCATTTAAGTTTTGATAACTTAACACCTCCTTAATTTTATAACATCTTATGTTAATAACTTAAGTGAGTTAAATATGGGTTTTGAATTTTCAAACTCTTGAAATTCAAAACCTCTATTGGGTTAATAAAATAAGTGGGAGGATTATTTTATTTTGGGGTTAGTTATCTTGTGGTGGAGACTTGGGAGAGAAAAGGTTAAGTCTTCTTCTTCTTCAACATCGACGAAGAACGCGAAGAACTCCTCCAACGAAGAACATCTCCACCGAAGAACGCGACGTCTTCTTCCAACGACGTTTCCCCTTCGAACGCACCTCGACGACAACGGAGTCGACGTTCTTTCCCCGCGACGCCCGACCTCCCCGACGCTCATCTTCCGTGGGTTGTTGACGTGCACCGTATCTGAATCGAGGTAGGGGTTTATTTATTTAATTGTTCGTGAATACAAACTTGGTGATAATCGTGGATTAAAACCCTTTTTGTTATTGAATAACGCGAGGGGGTCGGACCGCACAAACACGGCCGACCCTCCTCCTTTGTTTTTCGTGATGGTATCTTGAGGATGATACGAGAAAACGTGGTGTCGTTGCACCACAAGATTTATTGCGGAAGATACGCGCGGCGCCGTCGCGCCGCGCCGTGGAAAGAAATCCAAGAACGCGATGCCGTCGCGTCGCGTCGAAGAAAGTCAAAGGCGTCGCGGCCGGAGCGGGGCCGCGGCGGAGGGAAGCGATGCCGTCGCATCGCGCCGAATGGCATAGGCCGCGGCCGGTTCCGGGCCGCGGCGGAGCAAGATGACCGGCGGCCGGCACCGGGCCGCCGGTGTCGGCGAAGGAAGGACCGGCCGTCGCCGGTCCTTGGTGGCGAAACCGGTCGGCCAGTGCGGGCCGGCCGGGCAGTGGAGACCGGGGGAATTAATTCCCACGGCTGGGTCTTCAAGCGCCCCCAATTAAGGGGCTGTGGTTTCACAAAGGGGGGGGGGGCTTTGCCCCCCGCGCGCGGCACCCGAACGACGCGTTGGCCGCACCGCCGGCCGGGTCGCGCCGCCGGCCGGGGCGCGCCGCCGGCCGGGCCGGGTCCAGCCGGACCGGGTCGGGTCGACCCGGTTCGGGTCGGACCAGGGGGGGTCGGGCCGGGTCGGCCGAGGCCCAGACCCCCAATTTCGGACAACTTTTGGTCAAATGCCCATATTTTGGGCTACGGGCCTCCAAACGACTCACCGTCAGCGGCAACGCGATCCTTGGATCGAGACGGTCGTTTCGGTATACTATACTCAAGGTACATCTTCCTTTTCGGGAGGCTACGTGGTTAAAACTCCATAGTTAAGCGTGCTTGGCCTAGAGTAGTGATCAGGATGGGTGACCTCCTGGGAAGTTTCCCAGGGTGGGTGTGAGACGGAAAAGCCAATAACTTCCAGACTAGGCGTCCGATTGACGCGCTGTCTATTGCGTTGCGTTCCTATTGACGATACGGAACATTTGGAATCCTCCGCCCGAGTTTTGGATGCAGATGGATAGTGGCCGGGTTGGATCGCACCGAAATCCAACCGGGACCCTGGAACGGAAAAGCTGATATCATTCTGACAGAACCTCCGTTTGACGAACCGTCATCGGCGTTGATGATCATGTTGAGAAACGGTCCCTATGAGTTTACCCTATGAGAGTTCGGGGTACAGTTGAGATACGGCCGGGTTTGGTTCGCTCACGAAACCAACCGGGCCCCTAGGACGAAAAGGCTAATAACTCACAGACCGGGCGTCCGATTGACGCGCCGTCTGTTGCATTGAGACCCCTATGACGTGGCGGTCCTTTGAGATACTTCTTCGTGGGACTTTGAGATACTTGGAGTATCGACCTGTAGCTCGTGGAGCGGACCCTCCCAGTGACGAGCGTGCGGAGTACAGAGACCTTGTAGCTGGCTGAGACCCGACGACTGCTGATTGAACGACTCGGTGTGTTACAGAGGTGCGCTTGGTTGTAGCGGCACATGGGAGCGTTTGGTTGTAGCGGCAGACCCACGACAGAGGTGCGCTTGGTTGTAGCGGCACATGGGAGCGCTTGGTTGTAGCGGCAGACCCAAAACAGAGGAGCGCTTGGTTGTAGAGGCACATGGGAGCGCTTGGTTGTAGCGGCAGACCCACGACAGAGGTGCGCTTGGTTGTAGTGGCACATGGGAGCGCTTGGTTGTGGCAGCTGGCCCGCAGTACTCGATGGATGGAGTTCTTCAGCAGTCTTAGGTTAGTGAGCAGTACCTCGGAGTCGTGACAAGACCACTGTACACTCCAGAGACGGAGCTCTTTAGCAGTTACGGTTTCGATAATGAAAATCCTGGTTGAGCTGAGACTTTTGACCTTGTGTTTACCTCATGATTGAGATGGGTCACTTGCTAACTTAGGTATATGTATGGGCATATACCCGGGTAGTGGTTATCCATTGATTTCACAATCCTTGTGTTTCCTCATGACTGAGATGGGTTACTTGATAACTTAGGTATATGTATGGGAATATACCTAAGTAGAGGTTATCTGTTGAGATCTTCTTTGTGGTTATCTTTGTTGGTTTAGTGAGACCTTGAAGGTCTCGGGGTCCCTACTGAGTATCGTTATACTCACCCCTGCACGGGCTATGCCCGCACCTCGTTGTGTTGGTTGCAGACGACGGGCAGTGCTAACAGAGGCCGAGTGTTCGAGGACTGGACGGTACCTGGAGGTGGACTATACGACGAGATGGTACCTGGAGGAGGACCTCACGACGAGACGGTACCCAGAGGTGGACGTGACGATGTGGCGGTACCCGAAGTTGGACCACTGGGCGGACATACTCGGAGCGGACGGCGGGACCCGAGGAGCAGAGGAGCTATCTGTACCCACCCTTCAGTGGGATTTCTAGTGGACAGCTCGGCGTAGCAGCTTTACTTTTCAGTTGTAGTTTTCCCTTCGAGTTGTACTTTACAGTTGGGCTTGTATTTCCGGCCCCTTTTTACTTTCTGCACTTACTATTGTACTCAGTTTTTACTTAGTGTTTACTTCTTCCGCTTGTACTCTGTGTGATTGTTTACTTTACAAAGGCAATGCCTTCCCTTTTTACCGGGATTTACGGCTTGGTGCTAGTCACCAGCCCCTGGCCTATGGAAGGCGGGCTTGGGGTAGTCACGGCACGGGCCCCGAGGACGGGTCGTGACAAATTGGTATCAGAGGAGTTCGGTTCTACCGCAGAACTTATAACTCTGATGTTTCTTTCTGTGAAGCAATAGTGTTGAGAGTACCGAGTGTGGTTTTCAGTTCAGGGAGTCCAGTTTTGGTGCGGGCGGCCGACGTATCCATACACCAGGACCCTGAAAACTGATTTCTGACTTTGTGCACGAAAACATTAATTGCGTGTGTGTTTTCAAAGGTTTTCCCTTAAAACAGCTCAAACCAGGTCAGCTCACCAGGTATAAACGTTTGACCGTGTCACGATGTTTCTTTCAGAATGACTTTTCACGGACGACCAGCTAGAGCCCCGAGAGTGGTACGTACTAACAGCCCGCCGAGCGTCGAGGCCTCAGTACATGGCCCTATCCCAGTTGAGGCACTAGCGGAGGCACCAACGGTACTGCTACCCGTTGGGCCACCGATGCCACCAGCCCCAGCAGTAGTCGATGCACGACGCTTGAGCGTGCTGCACGAGTTCCAGCGCTAGAGGCCACCTAGGTTCTGGGGAGAGACGGACCCGCAGGCGGCTGGGGTTTGGCTGGAGGCTGTGGTGAGAGTCTTCAGGCTAGTGGGGACGCCGACAGACTTCATGGTGATATTTTCTACCAGCCTCCTTCAGGCAGCAGCAGGCAGGTGGTGGAGCCACTTGTTCCAGTTTTGCGATGAGATGAACTTCGCATGGGAAGACTTCGAGACCTTCTTTAGGGTGGAGTTTGTGCCAGTATCTCTACACCCCGAGCGTGTACAGGAGATTCTGCCTTTGCCGTGTGCTTTTCAATCAGTATCTGAGTCATCTGTGGGCAGTAGACAGATGATGCAGACGTCCACGAGGACCGGACTAGCAGTTGGATGATCTCGAGTTTTAGGACCAGTGGTGCGGGGCACCCGAGGTGGGGGTCAGAGCCAGGCGTGCCAGAAACGAACAATGTTACTCCTGCGGCGGAAAGTGTCACCTGACACATGACTGTCCGACTCCTCGTACGATTGATCAGCGGGTGTTGGAGGAGCCACCAAGACAGAAGAAGCGGCGAGTGCTTGAGTAACAGCCGAGCAGTGGACAAGGCAGTAGAGCTCTGAGAGCAGGTGGGCAGGATAGGAACTAGTGGATACGTCCTTTGTACTTCTAGTTCCATGTTTCTTTGTATTCGTGTCTTTGTACTATGAGCTGCAATAATAAAAAGACACTTATCTTTGTTGCTTTCCTGTCCTTTTGTTTGGTTGATACTGAGTGGTCCCGGTTAAACTGTTGACTTGACCCTCACTTTCGAGATTTCTACTGGAGGGGACCCAGTGACCTCACACTGATGCCGAAAGTGTGACTCGACCCTTGGAGGCGAGAGTGACAGTTGGATCTCTTAGTAGATACGTCGAGGCCTTACGACGTCATCCATGGCATGAATGCATCATTCATGTCAGGAGTGACTGTATTAGGAAACGAATGTGGTTCATCCAGGGGATGAGACAGAGTTTCTCTTATCGGCAAAGAAGAAATCATAGCAGCTCTTGTGAGACTAAAGGAGATCCAGGACATCCAAGAGAGGATGAAGACTGCTCAGTGCAGTAAGAAACAGGAAACCGGTGCCAGTCATAGAGACTCGGGCGTGTTAAGAAGAGGAAGCTTAAAGGAGAGATGAGTCTACGAAGCAGTAGACGTGGAGGCAGAGCTAGGAGAGCAGCATGAGGTGGTTTACATCCTAACATGGTACAACCACCCGCCTTAGTTATTCCTGCCAGGCTCAGGGAGCTGGAGGGAGGAGGAAGAGTGCGCCTGCATGCGGTCAAGGAGTGTGACCCAATGGATCTAGAAATGATTCAAGGGACAGTTTGTGTCCACTACTAGATGTTTTAGTAACGAACGTCGATGTGAATCATTTCTTGCTTTCACAAATCTTGTTCTAGACCTAGAGTTTCTGGTAAGCCGTGGACTTGACCCTCACGCCTGGAGATACCTTGGTAGGAGACTTGATAATCACACTTACGCCGACGGTGTGGTCAGACCCTCGAGGTGAGAGTTTCGGTTGGAATCTCTTGGTGACAGCGTCGAGGCCTTACGACGTTAGTTTGAGTATGTAATGGGAAATAACTGTTCATACTCAAATTGACGGTTTTAGGCAAACGTCGGGATGGGTTTTCCTTGGTCGGTGAAAAGGAATTCCCAGGCAGTACGGGATAAACTCTTTCACGGGAGGGTGCGACCAATCACTCTTGAATCGGACAACCTCACCCTCGTGGCAGAAGTCGTTTGAGTTCCAGTTCTAACAGGAATTGGAAACATCTGGAGTTTGAGGATGGCGACCACGTTCTTATACAGGTCTCACCTCGACAAGGTTTACGGAGATGTGGCCAAGGCGGCAAGTTATCTCCAGGGTTCAGCGGACCTTCTTAGGTCCCCATCTGGGTAGGCGGGGTGGTTTACCGCTTGACCCATTCACCGCAGTTGCACCAGGTGCACGATGACTTCCACGTATCTCAACTGAGGAGATACGTGCTCGACCCTGCACATATCATCGACCATGAGGAGCTGGACGATGGCGATGGGGTGTCTTTCACGGAGGTTCCAGTGGGGATCGAGGATCGACAGGAGCAGATCCTACGAGGACGATTGATTCCTCGGGTGCACTTTCTTTAACAGTACGGAACCTCCAGGTAAGCACATGGGAGCGGAAGGCTCAGATGCGTGCTCTGTACCGCTTTTGTGACCCCAATTTGTATTGAAGCTTTACGGGGACGTAAATCCCTGAGGTGGGAGTAATGCAAAGACCTGGAAATTTCAAGGGAATTTTTTTTCTTAATTTTCTTTGGAATTTTACAAGAACGCAGTTTCTGACGGCGCCTGATTCCGAGGCCCGGTGTGCCCGGAATTAATTTCCGAAGTTTGGCTCGGGTACGTTCAGTGAACGAGCGAGCGAGAATTTCTATCTTTTGAACTGGTGCTCGGAATTGAAATCCGATTGCACCGATGAACTCGCAACGCGGGTAATCGCTTAAGAGAACTTTTACCGTAGATGCGTTTGTGCGGGAGAAGAAGTTAATTTTTTGGGGTTTTATTAAAAAAGTGAATAAAATTGTTAAATCAATTTTATTTCATGTTAAGTTGTTAACTTCTCCCATGGGAAGTTGGTGGTGGGCCCACATCCATCCAACTTCCCATGTGTGGATATTTGAAAGGGTGGGGCCCACACAAACCCCTGCCCACCTCTTCAAATTCCTTAACTTTCCTAACCCCTCTAAACCCCCCATTTAAGTTTTGATAACTTAACACCTCCTTAATTTTATAATATCTTATATTAATAACTTAAGTGAGTTAAATATGGGTTTTGAATTTTCAAACTCTTGAAATTCAAAACCTATATTGGGTTAATAAAATAAGTGGGAGGATTATTTTATTTTGGGGTTAGTTGTTCTTGTGGTGGAGACTTGGGAGAGAAAAGGTTAAGTCTTCTTCTTCTTCTTCAACATCGACGAAGAACGCGAAGAACACCTCCAACGAAGAACATCTCCACCGAAGAACGCGACGTCTTCTTCCAACGACGTTTCCCCTTCGAACGCATCTCGACGACAACGGAGTTGACGTTCTTTCCCCGCGACGCCCGACCTCCGCGACACTCGTCTTCCGCGGGTTGTTGACGTGCACCGTATCTGAATCGAGGTAGGGGTTTATTTATTTAATTGTTCGTGAATACAAACTTGGTGATAATCGTGGATTAAAACCCTTTTTGTTATTGAATAACGCGAGGGGGTCGGACCGCAGTAACACGGCCGACCCTCCTCCTTTGTTTTTCGTGATGGTATCTTGAGGATGATACGAGAAAACGTGGTGCCGTTGCACCACAAGATTTATTGCGGAAGATACGCGCGGCGCCGTCGCGCAGCACCGTGGAAAGAAATCCTTGAACGCGATGCCGTCGCGTCGCGTCGAAGAAAGTCAAAGGCGTCGCGGCCGGAGCGGGGCCGCAGCGGAGGGAAGCGATGCCGTCGCATCGCGCCGAATGGCATAGGCCGCGGCCGGTTCCGGGCTGCGGCGGAGCAAGATGACCGGCGGCCGGCACCGGGCCGCCGGTGTCGGCAAAGGAAGGACCGGCCGTCGCCGGTCCTTGGTGGCGAAACCGGCCGGCCAGTGCGGGCCAGCCGGGCAGTGGAGACCGGGGGAATTAATTCTCACGGCCGGGTCTTCAAGCGGCCCCAATTAAGGGGCCGTGGTTTCACAAAGGGGGGGGGGGGCTTTGCCCCCCGCGCGCGGCACCCGAACGATGCGCTGGCCGCACCGCCGGCCGGGTCGCGCCGTCGGCCGGGTCGGGTCGGCCGAGGCCCAGACCCCCAGTTTCGGACAACTTTTGGTCAAATGCCCGTATCTTGGGCTACGGGCCTCCAAACGACTCGCCGTCAGCGGCAACACGATCCTTGGATCGAGACGGTCGTTTCGGTATACTATACTCAAGGTACATCTTCCTTTTCGGGAGGCTACGTGGTTAAAACTCCATAGTTAAGCATGTTTGGCCTAGAGTAGTGATCAGGATGGTTGACCTCCTGGGAAGTTTCCCAGGGTGGGTGTGAGACGGAAAAGCCAATAACTTCCAGACCAGGCGTCCGATTGACGCGCTGTCTATTGCGTTGCGTTCCTATTGACGATACAGAACTTTTGGCATCCTCCTCCCGAGTTTTGGATGCAGATGGATAGTGGCCGGGTTGGATCGCACCGAAATCCAACCGAGACCCTGGAACGGAAAAGCTGATATCATTCTGACAGAACGTCCGTTTGACGAACCGTCAGCGGCGTTGGTGATCGCGTTGAGAAACGGTCCCTATGAGTTTACCCTATGAGAGTTCGGGGTACAGTTGAGATACGGCCGGGTTTGGTTCGCTCACGAAACCAACCGGGACCCTAGGACGAAAAGGCTAATAACTCAAAGACCGGGCGTCCGATTGACGCGCCATCTGTTGCGTTGAGACCCCTATGACGTGGCGGTACTTTGAGATACTTCTTCGTGGGACTTTGAGATACTTGGAGTATCGACCTGTAGCTCGTGGAGCGGACCCTCCCAGTGACGAGCGTGCGGAGTACAAAGACCCTGTAGCTGGCTGAGACCCGACGACTGCTGATTGAACGACTCGGTGTGTTACAGAGGTGCGCTTGGTTGTAGCGGCACATGGGAGCGCTTGGTTGTAGCGGCAGACCCACGACAGAGGTGCACTTGGTTGTAGCGGCACATGGGAGCGCTTGGTTGTAGCAGCAGACCCACGACAAAGGTGCGCTTGGTTGTAGCGGCACATGAGAGCGCTTGGTTGTAGCGGCAGACCCACGGCAGAGGTGCGCTTGGTTGTAGCGGCACATGGGAGCGCTTGGTTGTAGCAGCTGGCCCGCAGTACTCGATGGATGGAGTTCTTCAGCAGTCTTAGGTTAGTGAGCAGTACCTCGGAGTCATGACAAGACCACTGTACACTCCAGAGACGGAGCTCTTTAGCAGTTACGGTTTCGATAATGAAAATCCTGGTTGAGCTGAGACTTTTGACCTTGTGTTTACCTCATGATTGAGATGGGTCACTTGCTAACTTAGGTATATGTATGGGCATATACCCGGGTAATGGTTATCCATTGATTTCACAATCCTTGTGTTTCCTCATGACTGAGATGGGTTACATGATAACTTAGGTATATGTATGGGCATAACTAAGTAGAGGTTATCTATTGAGATCTTCTTTGTGGTTATCCTTGTTGGTTTAGTGAGACCTTGAAGGTCTCGGGGTCCCTACTGAGTATCGTTATACTCACCCCTGCACGGGCTATGCCCGCACCTCGTTGTGTTGGTTGCAGACGACGGGCAGTGCTAAAAGAGGCCGAGTGTTCGAGGACTGGACGGTACCTGGAGGTGGACTATACGACGAGATGGTACCTGGAGGAGGACCTCACGACGAGACGGTACCCAGAGGTGGACGTGACGACGTGGCGGTACCCGAAGGTGGACCACTGGGGGGACATACTCGGAGCGGACAGCGGGACCCGAGGAGAAGAGGAGCTATCTGTACCCACCCTTCAGGTGGGATTTCCAGTGGACAGCTCGGCGTAGTAGCTTTACTTTTCAGTTGTTGTTTTCCCTTCGAGTTGTACTTTACAGTTGGGCTTGTATTTCCGGCCCCTTTTTACTTTCTGCACTTACTGTTGTACTCAGTTTTTACTTAGTGTTTACTTCTTCCGCTTGTACTCTGTGTGATTATTTACTTTACAAAGGCAATGCCTTCCCTTTTTACCGGGATTTACGCCTTGGTGCTAGTCGCCAGCCCCTGGCCTATGGAAGGCGGGCTTGGGGTAGTCACGGCACGGGCCCCGAGGACGGGTCGTGACAATAGTTGTAAATGATTTTAGTCTCAATTTTTCTTCTATGAGTCTTAGGTCATGTTATGCACCTATATTATTTTATGACGTGTATATACAGCCCCTTTTACATGTAAAATCAAGAATTCATATATTTTCCTAATATTTTATGTTTAATTAAATGATATAATTTCATGAGGATTACGATTCAAAGTTACAAAAGTTGTAATAGTTTTATATTACAATATCATCATTTATTGAGATTGTATATGATTAAGTCTCCAATGATAAAATATTATGATCTACCTATAAAGTATTATGAATGTTTTTTACCCTATAGTAATTCATGATATTTTAAAGTAATTATACCATTCTATTACTATTTTTTAATTAAAATAATTTAGATTTTTTAAGAAAAATCATTTTCATTTCTCTCTTCGGTCGAAAACCCATTTTTCTTTCAAAACAATGCTATCTATTTTTTTAAAAAATTCTTTTTAAAATTAATTAAATGAATTATTAAAGGATTTTTTACAATTTTTTTACCATTTTCAAATTTTTTAAAATTAGTCATCTTTTTATTTTCCAGGAAATCCCCATTAGAATTTTATTGAAAATATCAAAGGGATATTTATTTTAACGAGTACAACAATAATATAATTTTCTACCTTCATTTTCATTGAATATTACATTATAAATTTTCAAGGTTATTTTAAAAGAAATGTATTTTAAAAACATTTAATTTTTAAAAAGGTTTTTTACTCATAATAGAAAGTATATTTTCTTCAATAATTAATTTCAAAGAATTTTAAAGATTATTATATCTGTTTCAGGGGTTGTTTTGAAGGAACTTTTTTTAGAATATTTTGTGATTTTTTAGTTTTCAAAAAGTGGTTCTTAAAAATACAATGGATATTTTCCTCAAAATTTATTTACTTATATTTTAAACGTATTTTTATTCATCAATATCAATAAACCTTGTTTCCACTTATGATCCCGAAAGGATATTTTTTAATGATACCATCCTCATTCTTTCTATGGATGGATATAGAGTTTTTCAAAGAGAGTTTTATGGAACCCATTTTAAATCCACAGGTTAATGTTGTTTTAAAGATATTGTTATGGAGCCCATTTATTTTATAAGGTTTAATCACATTATAAAATAAGTAATGATTTTTATGAGTTTTATGTTGAAATGAAAGCTCTATGTTCTTTATTTATGGTTCTTAGAGATTATATACAATGGGTGCACCCCGATAGAACTAGTTGATCCCAATATAGCTTTTATGATGGGTGCGCCTAGGTAGTGATGGGTCATCCTGCTATTATTTATACATTGGGAATGCCTAGGTAGCATGAGGTGAGGCCGATAGAGCATATACAGTGGGTACACCCACATAATTCTCTAATGCAATCAGAAATGATTATGTTTTCTGAAGAAATATACTTGAATTTGACCATATGGTTATTCTATTTATAATGTTTTTATACGGTATATATAAGTGTTATATGATGATGATGTTCTAAGATAACATCATGTTTTATCTTTTCATTCCATGAATTTATAATGTTTCATTTGATAAATATTGATATCACATGGCTCATGAAAATTGATTCTTATAGCTCTTTCCTTTTTTAAATCCTTATGCCATGTTTCAATTTTGCAGATTTGGGTGTTTATGGTTATGAGTTATTTTAGGATTCGCTTATTCATTAGGGTTATGTCAACATAATATTATGATCCTCTTATACACATTGACAAAATTCAATTGTTAATGATTATGTTTACCCTTAGTGAGAATTTGAGCTCACCCTTATTGAGTTTTTTTCCCTTGGTTATCAAGTATGATGTGGACTTATTTTTGTCTAGTAGAGTTTAATATTAATGATTTTGGTGACCTAATATGGAATATGAAAAGCTTGGTATAATGTGAAAGACACACTCTTATATTTCTGGGTATTATTTATACAATAGTTCATCCAAATTAATTAAAACTATAATCCTAAAAGGTCCTTGAGAATAAAAGTTATACAATTTTTCCTTTTGATATTTTATGTTTTGGATTGATAAAAATGGATAATATTCATCCTTATCAAATTTGAAAATGTAAATTTGACATTTTTTTCATCAGATTCCAGAGTGAAGGTTCTGAGTTGTTATAAAACCCTTTATAAAAGTTTCTAATAAGTGATTATTCATAAAAAAATCTATAAAAGGAATGTTAATAAAATTTTGTTAAAATATTATGAAAAATTAATTCATGGTTTTTTTAGTTTCCATTTTTTAATATATTGTCGGAATTCTACCAGTAGTATTTAAAGTGGTGGTGCTCTTTCTATAGCTTTCTTCTTAGCTTCCTTTACATTTTACTTATATTTCCCCCTATTTTCCTCTATTTTCAACTTTTTTATATATCTTTTTTCTATTAATAATTTGCAACAAGGAATATTCTTTAATTTAGTTGATTTCATAAAATTCACTACTTTGGATAACCGCTATATCACACAATAACACTACTCTTAGTCTTTCATTAAGTTTTTTTAATATTTTTCAACAAAAATGGTAAACAACTTATTATTGAAAAATTGTTTTTAGAATCAACTTATAAATAAAGGATGGATGACAAGAAAATATACATAAATTTTACTTACTAATATTTTTTAGTTCCTTATAAATAAATTTGATTTATTTGATAGCTTTATTTTCACGCAACCTCGAGTTTAAACAAACCATGATAGACTATTGAAATGTTATTGTTTATTATGATAGTTATCACCTATCCATTTGATTGGTGGTTATGAATATGAATAAATAAATTATAAAATATTTATCGATTAAATTTTTATAAAATATATCCATTGGTTATAAATATAATATAAATTAATTAAATATCATTTTAAAATTAAATATATGTCTTTTTGAAAAACAATTTTTATATACGTAATGTGTTTTTATATTGATAAATTAATGTAATAACTATTTTTGGATTATTTTAATAAATAAATATATATATATATATATTTAAACATATATTTTATCTTTTATATAATATTTTTGGAAGGTGATAAGAATAAAATCCAATTTTATGCTAAAAAATTCATTTTTCTAAAAAATAGGCATTGACACATTTTCCTCCCATATTTTTAAATGGGTTTCATCCTCTTATAGAAATTGAATTAAGAAAAATGGATTACATATTTTGAATTAGGATAATAAATTTTTCTAAATAATTCTTTTTTTGTAGTTATGAATAGTGACATTGGAAAATATTTCTCACCTCAGTAAGGGTAAAATAGGTAAAATAGGGGTAAAACATTGGAATACATAATTAAAAATATTATAACACTTTAATTTATCATAACTAATGATTGAATTAAAAATATTTTTATAAAATTTTAGAATATATAGACACTTTGTGTAATTTTTCTTCCATTACGACCTTTATATTAATTTTGGAATGAATATATACAAAATGTCACTTTGTTGAATTTATATCTCTATTATTTTTACAAAAGAATTAAAAGAGGTTATGTTTGGATATAAATATCTATATGAAATATAAACTAATTTATTTTTATAATATTAATTTGTTTATAATTTTTAGTGTTTGAATAGTTACTTTAAACTCTTACATAATACCGACACAGTATTTATTCAATTAATAAAAAAAATAATAAATGTTTTTAAAAATATTAAATTTAATAAAATTTTGATGAATAATTTATTTCAATTATTTTTTTGATAAATATAACATTTTATGTATTTTTTTAATGATCATATTCGAAATACATGTTTTCCTTGGTTTCTTTAATGTAAAATTAAATGAATAGTGTAAAAAATGTCATTATTGATATTTTATAAAAAATAATATATTACTAAATTATTTAAAAATTATAAAAATCTTGAAATTTGATAAGTAGGATGTTAAATGGCCTAAAATATTATCCCTTTTCAATTTATTTGAATGTATTTTACCTTATATTTAAAATTACAACCCTTTAATAGTGAAAAAGCTGTTATTATGGTCAACGATAAAATTGGTTCACTAAGGGGGTAAACAAGATATTTTGTTTAATAGAAAAGATAAGCCTGCCCAAATTTTATTTTTTCATTTAATTTAAACTAAACACTAACATATATTTGAATATCTAATCATTTGGAATCTTTTTTCTATATAATGACTTTATTATATTTTAATCTTTAAATAAATTCCAAGAGTGCTCATCCGCTCACTTATAAAAGGGAACCCCTGCTTTTTATTATTTACACCACTTTGAGCCTTTTATATAGACAGAAACCAACCAAATTACCTTTTAAAATTCCCTATACATTAATTATAGTTTTCTTAATCTTAAAATTTTATTCCAAGTGTACTTCAGAAGGGATTTAAAGGAGGTCTACTAAAGAAGAGGTAATCATCTTACCCAACCTCTTTCAATTTGCTTCTGATTATAATTCCTATAAATATATGATGTTATTAAAATTTTTTTTATCATAAATATAATTAAATATTATTATTATTTTGAATCCAAATTTATTTGTACTATTTTCCCATCAAATGGTAAGTGAAAGTATCTCACATGTGTGCATATGGTATACCGTTTCCATGTAGAGACACAATTTATTTCCCTTTACCATATTTCATGAATAGTATTTATAAAGGCTTCCCTATTTATATAGGAATTTTTTTACAGAAATTATTTATGTAATTATAATACCATATTTACCTTCTTACCTTCTAATCAGTTGGAAAACAATGACATCACTCAAGGATACATGCAGATAACCACCTCCACAAAGCGATGTGATTCATTCTTCATTTCCACTTTAAATAGATGGTAATAAAGATATATTTAATGAATATATATATGATATATATTATATACTAATAATTATTTAAAGGTCAATTATTATATATTATTCTTTCGTTCCATCCATCGAAAAGTGAAAACAATATTCATGCACATGTTCAACATACCATCTCAACGAATAGGGAAATTCACACACACACACACATATAATTTATGGTTGAATATAAATTTATATGTAATGAATATATTTTATATTTATATCCGGATTAAAATTTTTGTTATCATGGAACCGTGATCAATATATAAGGTCTAGATCTACCAATCTGAATGCCTCATGAAAAATGAAACAGTTAAGACACAAAAAAGAAAATTTTAATAACGAATTACTAATAAATGGGTGTTGAAATGTTATAAGTGGATCATTTATGATATTATAATTATATATATGAGTCTTGTATATAATTATAATACATTTAAATTTATTATATAGGAGGGTAAATCACTTTCGAAGCAAGTTGAACTTGAGGTTTGTGATTTATGTTATAGCCTCATTGTTTATCAGGATTGTTCACGATTAGGTTTACTATGATGATTTTTTTTGATATATATCTAAATAATATCTTTAATTTATTTAACATGGTCATTTCTTTAAAATATATGGTTTAATTCAATTTTTATCACTTTATGTATGTAAGAGATCCAAAGATCATTTTTAAGAAAAATAGACTTTATTTCTCTCCTTGGTGGAAAATCCCTTTCCTTCCATGACCATGTTTTAAAAAAATTGAAGAATATTTTTAATATTCTCATATTATTTTTAAAATAAAATTTTATTGATGTTTATATTTTTACAAATTTTTTTAAAATTAATATCCTTATCATTTTTTGAATGAGGTACTTTTTACTTTTTACTGATTAGGAGAAAGGAATCCATGTTTAAACATACACGAAATGAAAAATATTTCTCATTGTCATAACTGATAAATGATTTAAAAAATCATATATAATTTTATAATGTTATTTTCAAAAGAAATTATTTCTTTAAAATGTGAGAAATTATTATATTTTAAAATTGTGATTTAAAAAAGGGTATTTTCCTCAAGAAATATTTTTGTGATCATTTAAGTGAAAATTTAATATATGTTAACATAAATTGATATTACATTGGATTTAATTATAATATTATATAATTATAAAATATTTATTCTTTCTTTTTATGGTTTATGGTTATTATTATGAAATATCAATGAAACCCATTTTCATTTCCATGGGTTAAGTTATGATAAATGTCTTTATAATATTGCAGTATACATATGGATGGATTTGTGATTGAATAATGGGTTAGCCGATATTTATATATCACTCAAATGAAATGAAAAATTATTAATGTGTATAAGATCAATGAGTACAAGGGATGTTATCCAACGATTGAAAATGGGGTACACAAGAGGTTATCCCAAGCCTTGAAAATAAGGCACTCGAGCGGTTATCCCAAACATGAAAAATAGGGTACATTGGAGGTTATCCCAAGATCATAGTGGTACATGATATTTTTTCCAAGACCAAAATGTGATTAATTTCATGGTAGATATCCTTATCATAATATTTCCATTATTATGATTATTCCAAATTTCATGCCACTCTTTTATGAAAAGATCATATGCAAATGATATGATTTTATGGATCAAATTATTTGATCCCTTTATGATTCAGGTCTTATTAACTTCCACTCTTTATTCCTTGAATTAATATTAAAATATATGATATGTAGGGTGTGGTATTAAAATGTTTTATTCACATTATAACACCCTTATGCTTATGTTATTCTTATGTGGTCATTGATATCTCCCTTGTTTAGCATTACTAAGAATTTGTGATCTCTCTTTATTATGTTTCATTTCCTAGGTAATAAAGAAAGGTTTTTATTATGATATGTCTAATAAGGGAGATACTTATAAATAATATAGTGAGAGTTGATGTAAATATCTTATGAACCATTTTTTTATTTCTCCAATTTTCCTAATATAAAAAAATTATGTAATTATAGCATGGATTATAATGTTTTGTAGTGTATATTCATCTAATAAGATGTAATATTTATGTATGAAATTAATGGATTGTTATAGTATGTATCATAGAATTTTTAAGTTACCTTTATAAACAAGTTTGACACAAATCGTGTGATCACCCTTAGGATAATAAAATTTATATGATAACAACCTAAGTTATGGTAAATAAAGGAGTGTCATTTCCCTAGAGAAAATTCCATGTCTGTATAATATAAGGGGACATGGTTTTGGAATATAGGCATCTAGGATTAATAAACCCAAAAATAGTTTTTTTGAGTATATATCATTCACCATTCTATTGAATAGTTGGAGTTCCCTATTGAACACCTAGATTGGAACTCCCGAGTGATATGCTTAGGATAATTCACATTTTTTATGAACCATTATAAAGGATTCCAAAAGATGATGATCAAGGATGACCTTGGTTAAATATAAGTTGTTATATATTGAAAATATGCTGTTATTATTTATACATCCAACCAATATTTTTCATGATTATGATGGTTCCAACAATGATAATTATTTCTGACACTTATATTTTTAGTTTTAGTCAATGTTTAGAACCCAAAGGTATCATGTTAATGCTAGATGTGATGGAAAATGAACTGATTATCCTCCTAAGAAACCAAATTTTAGGGGATATATAATGAATAATATCATATCTATCCTTATACAACTTTCTTAAGATATAAATCATGTCAAGAATCCTCATGAGAGAAATTGGAAATAACATTCTGTTGAGTCCTTCATGAGGTAAAATCCACGACCATTTAGTGGGTATTTAGATCCACTAGTTATTTATCAATGAATCAGTATGATAGAAATGATATTTTCTACTTTTAAGTGTTCAAAACATTAAATATTTATTTATGTTGTTTATCATTTTGAATGTGAAGTAGATAAATATTGGAATTATATAAAAACATGATGCAATGGGATAAAAATGACTCCGTGGTGTGGGATGAGTTTAACAACTTATTTTTAAATTTGTACATTCCTCTTATTATATATACAAAAACAAAGAAGGAATTCCTTAATCTAAATCATAAAGATGTATAATTTGTTATTACCTATGAGGAAAACTTTACCAGACTTTCAATTTATTCTTATGGTATTATCATCTAACCTAAAAGCAAGGTTGATCAATTCATCGGTGGATTAAGACCAAGTAATTAAAGTGATTATCTATAAGAGGCTTAAGTATCAATGATGAAATTGTTTAATGTGATATAAAGGTGTAAATAGGGATTTAAGTTACCCATTAATCTCACAATTTTTATGAGAAAATAAGTATGGAATTCAATAAAAATTATAAAAGCCATGAATGAAATAATACGATCCTTCCATTATTCTTGAAGTGTAGAAGGAGGAATACCAGAAATTTTCTTAAGGGGAGTTGTAAATTATTTATCTGTGTAAAGGTCGCAAAACAATTGAATGTTGAAGTAATGGGAATATGTTATCCAATGATGGTGGAAGAGAACTACATAATTCCCCACCCACACACCTGTATTTCAAGTGAAAAGATTATGTGAATTATGTAAACCAGTTCTCAAACTCATTGGTTAATGATGATGATTGATGTCAGAATCCTTTTAAGACTAGAGATAAATGAAAATATCATGTGATCATTATTGTTGATGAGGTGTATGATAAAAATGTGTTCAATGGTATACTTACCATCCACTCTAGAACAACTAATTTAATATTTAATACTATATCTACCCACTATTTTATATCTGATGACTATTTTAATGGTATAAAAATACCACCTCAATGATTAGATGTTGAATTAGCAGAGAAAATCCCTAATAGCATGATGTTTACACCTAAAGTATATGATTCTTCTATCGCTGAAGTTTAGGAAAATGTGCTTATTGAAAATATTTTTATTCTCTATATATTTGAATTCAATGTTATTTTAGGCATGGATTGGATTTATTTACTTAAATTCCACATCAATTTCTTTGGAAGGGGAGTTATTTGGGATGTTCTCAAACTACTTATGATCATCTATTAGTTCGATGAAAGATTAGAACATCTTATGGAATTAACATCCTTTATATGGGTCTTGATTCATATTCCAAAGGGGTGATTTTTGTTATATTATTGGAAAGAAACAAAACATCAAAGACAATATTATTACGTGGTAGTTTGTTGATGTTTTTTTTGAAGGAGTTTCCAAGTATACCACCGAATTGAAATGTTGAGTTTCTAATAGAACTCATACCTAGTGCTACAACCATTTCAAAGACTCCATGTAGAATATCCTCAGTTTAGTTTTATGAATTGAAGTAGCAATTTCATTAAAAATATTAACCAAGTATTAATTAATCTAAGTGCATCACCTCTGGGTTGTCCTATTCATTTTTGTTAAGAAAAAAATGGATCAAGGCGACACTACATTGATTTTCGATAACTTAACAAGATAACTTTCAATGGAAAGTATCATTTACCCCACATTGACAAATTTTTTGGTAAACTGCATGGATTTAAAAATACTTCTAAGGGTAAAAGTTGTTAAGTATATCTCTAATTGAGGATCAATAATGTGGATATTCCAATGAAGACATTCTGTATAAGGTATGAAAACTACGAATTTATAGTGAATCCATTTGGACTTACTAATTTTCCCAATATCTTCAGGGATTTAATGAATAGAGTCTTTAGATATTACCTTGATTAATTTGTGTTAGTAGTTATAGAACATATTTTCATATATTCAAGGAGTAAGGAAGATAATGAAGACCTAATGAAGATGGTACTAAAGAACCTAAGGAAGGAGTTTATATTTGTACAATATAAAAAGTGTTAATTTTGGTGGTAAAAAGTTTCATTTTTGTGTCATATAATCTCCAGAAAGAGTATATCGGTGGATCCCTAAAAGATATAGGTAATTGAATTTTTTCAAGATCAACCAATCTGACTAAGATCTACAGTATTGTGGGATTAGATGGATATTTTTAATGATTTGGGTATAATTTCTTAGGGATACTTTAATGTCACATATTTTTCTGTGTATTATTTTTAAATATAATAGGGATTAATTTTGATTAAAGGTGCTGAAATGACATACAATGCTGAGGCTAAATGATCCATGAATAAATGTATTTATAATATTAAAATATTAAATTTAAAGAACATATAGTTTTCTGGAAACAGTGGGCTAACATCTAAATGGGTTCTCGAATCAGAAATAAAAGGCCACTATTGAATTCAGAGCAGAGTATTTATTGCAGGTGAGGCCTAACATCAACCGGCATGGTATGGCTGTGATTTTTTTTTCGGACGTCTTAATGAATAAAATAAATTGAATATTTATTTTTTCCTTATATTTCATTGACAATGTGACACAATAATGGTCTGTTTTAAAAATAATCCTAGATATAGGGTCCTAGGTTTAGAACCATAACCCTGAAATTCCATGGAGGCTCTATAGAAGGACATGGAAAATTCCCTCGGTATCACACTACGAAAAAACTAGGATTAGAGATTGACAAAAACCATTCTTTAAGGATCTCACTAACAATGATGACACAACAACAAATATTCATCGATGAGTGATATAATCCCCAGTTAGGAAATTGTTATTTGGAATTATTTCCCCATTTTTAGAATCAAAGATAAACACAAATAATTAATGAATAGGTTGACCTATGGATCAATTGTTCTTGTGATATGGGTTTTATTTGCAGGAATTATAGAGGTTTTATGTAGTGATTATTTTGGTTTTATTTTTTGATTATTCTAATGGGAATGGATCGAGACCTAAATGAACAACGGTCGAGGTTCATTCCTCCAGTTTATTTCCTTGCACATATTTCTTCTCCTCCATTTGTTCTACACGTTCTTTGTTCTTTGTGGATAATGAAAGATTGATCATTTTTCCTTTTCATTTTGGAACCACAATCCAAAATTGAAGATCCTACATCTGGATTACCTAAAGGAGGTGAGAAAATGATGGAGAAGGATTAATCAAAGCAATTAGGTAGATATATCTCTTCATCGAATTTATGCAAGTGTGATCAGAATGGGATTTCAGAGCCGATTGAAGGCTCAAAACTCACCGATTGGTTCTTGTGATGATGAGGTGACCCTAGATTTGCAGTTTTGAGGTGAAATGATCACAAAAATGGGATCGTGTCATCAACTGATGTATGTGGATGATGAACGATGGTTTCTGTAAAATCACAATCATCACGACATGTAACCCAGGTTTACACAGTGTATGGACCCAACTTAGTGGTGATTAGGGTTTCAAGAGTTAGTTAGACTCCACACGGCATGTGACCCTATAATATTATGTGTAGGCCATTCATGGAGACTCGGTGTGTATCGAGAAAGATACATGGACAAGGGGTGGAGTACATAGGTTGCCTACATAGCGAGTACCCCACCACATGGCTTGGCCCAGACCGGTTACATGGGTTACCCCATGTATGGGTATATGGGTTACCCCATGTACTGGTACATGGGTAGATAGACACAATTTGACACCATGTACTAGAACATGGACAAACTACATAGGTGGACCCTAGATGGAAGGACCCGATGTGTGGAAATTCTAAATGGCGTGTTGCATTCTTCTATACGACATGTACTTTTGACATGAGTTATTGTACACGGGTATTTCCTGGGGTCATGGGACATGATGTATAACCCTGCTACACACATCTTACACTCTTCTACATGGCATGATCCACTTTTCCCCCATATATTAGATAGGTCTTTTTGAGGTTCATTCCTTTATATTTCCCCTGAAGGTTAGTTGGTATCATTTCCTACTCATAGGAGTATGAACCCTTCAGCAGGGATTTATGGATAGAGTTGTTGGAATCTCCTCTGTGAGGCCTAGAGAAGGATCCTCTATTCATTCTTCATTCCCCAGGTATATTCAATCATATTTACATGAAAAAATTCAATAGGTGTCGATCCTATACTTATCAGGTTTATCTAGATGGAGTTGTTGGTATCACCCTATGGCCCAGGTTTGATCCTCATTTGTGGTATTCTACCTCTGTTAAGATCTACCAGCATATCTATCTCATGATGTTTTCCAAAAAATAGTACTTCTCATATATACATCATTTGTGCTATCAAAATATGGAGTGTGTTCTCCCAGAGGAGTGCTTCATGCAATCTTTGAGCTTAATCCCTAACACTGGTATATGGTAGCTATGACTTACCTCCAGAAGATGGGTCTTGGTTAGAGTATATCTAGATATCCTTTTTATCTTAGAGGTAGACATATACTTGTTTGGGGAAGAATGTAATTTCCTTTCTTTATTACTTTGTGGTTTTAGTGTGTTCTACTGAGTATTTTTATGCCCACACCTGCATGGGATTTTCTCGCACATGTTGTGTCTTGTGAAGATGAGAAACCCTTTGATGGAGTCCATGGTGGACTAGTACGAACATATATTTGTGATTTTTGGCTGGATGAGGTGTTCCTATGGGTTTGAGAAGTAGTATCAGTAGCTATTTTGTTTACATGTTGGACTTTTCATTTGACAGACTCTTTCATTTGGTGTGCTTGTATTCTACCCTAGTTTACTTTACTTCACTTTACTTCCTGTCCTACTCTATTGGTTGGGATAGTGGTATGAATGCATTTTCTTCTTATTTTTTTTACATTTCATCATTTTTTGTCTTGGATATGTGTGCATGCGTATTGGTACATAGTCAAATCCTACCATGTTAGTGATAGTCCTACTGGGTGTTTGTCACCAACCCCTAGCATATTAGATATAGTATTGGGGAGTCGTGGAATGGGATCCACTATTATAGGTTGTGATAGAGTGATATAAGAGGTGTTTGGTTCTAACTATGGACCAAAGGTCTGTGAGATTGGTTTGGGAAAATAGGGTCATGTGTTTCAAGATCGAATTTCTGGCCAGGGACTCCAGTGTTGGTGTGGGCGGATGAAATATCCATACATCAGGACTATGATGACCTACTTTTACACTCAGTACATGAGAACACTAGTTGCAAATAAACAATATGGTACATGAATCATATATTAATTGGTTTTGGTTTTCATGTCTTTCTTGAGTCATATATCAAGAAATACTCATTAACCACGACACAATGATTTCTTAAAGGATGCATCCAGGATGCATACCGGCTAGGATTCAACTGCTTGATATCGAGGGTGACCCCCTCAGTGATGATGCTTTGATATAGTGTCTAGTTATCAAGATGTTTCCTCTAGCTTGTCACAAACTATACCACCACATGTAGTAAAACACATGGTACTTACAGTACCAGCAGACTAGGAGTGCAGGCTAAGCATTCTCCACAAGTTTTAGAGATAGAGACCCCCATGTTTCAAGGAGAGCACGACCCTTAGGGTATTGACGACTGGCTTGAGGTGGTGACCAGATTTTTCATTCTATTTTGGATACCAGTGGACCAGATGGTGATCCTGGTGGTCAGCTTTCTCTAGAGTTCAATAGAGAGATTGTGGTGTCTGGCTATCTAGACTCCTGATGAGGTGACTCTTTCCTAGACATATTTCGAGCATCTCTTTAGAGAAGTGTTATCAATAGTTATGCTGAGAGATGTGTGTACAAAATAGATTCTTCTAATATATAAGGTTAGTTTGATGGTGGATGATTATTAATCAATATTCACAACCCTTCCAAGTAATGGATTGATATTTTAGGAGATCAGTACTTTTGGGCTCGAACCATTGAGTGAGGTCTGCTTGGAGACATTCGAGTCAGTGTTATACCTCTATGGATTCTCACATATAATGGGGTGCTTGAGAGATATTTGGAGGTCGAACGATTAATGGATGAGAAGTTAAAACCAATGATAGTCAGCAGTGGATGAGCTAGTGTGGAGACCTCATAATAAGGGAGTTGATGTAAGTTGCAGGGATCCAGATATGGGAGACATTTTAGGAGGATCCCATGGTAGAGAGTACATAGTTCAGGGACTATAGGGTGGGTTCAGTCAGCCTAGGGAGAGGCGGTGCAACACATGGGATGAGGGGATATCTCACTCAAGATTTTCCAACCCATCATGATAATAATAGAGATATAGTGGATGGACACTCAAGGTAGAAGAAATGATAAGAGTAAGCAGATCCATAGGTAGAGGATGGGGTAGAAGAGTTGGGAGAGCAGCATGAGGTGGACAAATTTTTGATTTGTTACCACCACGACCACCGAAAGTCCATGCTAGGCTTAGGGAGTTGGAGGATAGGGGCATGGACAAATACATGTGGTCTAGGAAGATGAGCCAGGGGGTCCAAAAATTATTCGAGGTACGATCTATGTCTTTTCTACATTATCTGAATTACAGATAAACGTTAGGGATAATCATTCCTTTTTCCCACATATCTTGTTCGATAAATAGATATTCATGTTGAACTGTTGAATCAACCCTTACACTTGGAGAAACCCACTAGAGAAGTATCAGTGATCACACATCTATGCCGACAGTGTGACCTGAACCTTGGAGGTGAGAATTTCGGTTGAAAACTCCTGTTGGGGGTGTGGATTCCTTATGATATCATAATTGGTATGGAATGGTTATCCATTTTCCTTTCCCATATTGATTGTTTTAGGTGAAGGGTGTGGTGTGTACACAACGATGGAAAAAGGTTTTCATTTGTTGGAGAAAGGGAAACCTAGACAGCACATGATGGACTCTTACCTAGGAGGGTGTATTAGATTACCCGTGAATTGGCTAGACTAACCCTTGGAGCAGTTAACATTATGAGTATTCAGTTCCCAGCTGTAGTACTGGAGTAAAAGTATTTCTTCCCCAAAGATGTTCTAGGATAAACTACCTATTTGTATATAGACTTATACATCAAATTAATCCCTGAGATGGAACTCATATCTACACCATCATATTGGATGGCTCCTGTAGAGATTTGTAGGATGATGGTGCAGTTGGAGGACTAGTAGAGGAAGGGCTTAGTGAGACCCAATGGTTCACCCTTGGGATCCCTAGTTTGGTTTTCAAAAAAGGCATATTGGAGACTGAGGTTGTGTGTGGACTATCGATTCTTGAACAATGTCACTTTGAAGAAAATTTATCCATTACCAATGATCGGAGAACTCTTCGATTAGTTGATAGGGGAATAGTGGTTTTCAAAGATTTTCCTTCAATCAGGCTATCACTAGTTGTGAGTATGAGACAATGATATACCAAATATGGCATTCAGATATCATTATGGTCACTATGAGTACATGATTATTCCCTTTGGCAGGACAAATGCCCTAGCAGTTTTCATGAGAGTTGTTAACTAGATCTTCAAGCCTTACTTTTATTTGTTAATGATTGTATTCATTGATGATATTCTTATGTACTCGGCGTCTGAGGAGGAGGACATGAGGAACTTAAGGATGGTTTTGGACATACTTAGAGGGAACCTCCTTTATGGGAAACTCTTGAAGTTCTAGTTATGGATTCAATAATTATACATTCTAGGACATGTTATATCAGTAGATGGAGTGGAAGTGGAACTAGCCAAGGTGGAGGCAGTGTTTGCCGAGGATCCACCTTGGAGCGTGGTAGAGGTGAGAAGATTCCTTGGGCTAGTAGGAAATTACTGAAGATTCATACATGATTTATCCATGATATCAACACCTATAAAAACTTTTTCATGAATTAGAAAGCTTTTCATGTGGACAGAGAAGTTCTTGAAGGCTTTCCAGTAGTTGAGGCAGTGTTTGATGAGCGCTCTACAAGATTACAAAAGGAGGGTGTTGAGTATGTAATGACCCAAACTTTTATCAATGAAATTTATACCTTCTTAGAGTAATTTCAAATATTATAATCACATAAAATCACATTATGAAACACAATAAAAAATCATTATTAAACGAAATACTAAATTCTATGTGACCATTAAAAATAATTTTCCACTCCTTTGATTTGAATTTTGAAAATCTATCATACACGGTTGTGATCAGTAATATGTATAGAGTCTGATATGACAAATGTAATTTTTGGTGAATAATAACACACCCTTATGAATAGTAATGTTACCCTTATTAATAGTAGTATGACCCTTATGATTAGTAAATTGCCCAAGTGAATTGTAACCTTACTAATGATAGAATAAAAAAACATATCCAACCTATAATTGACAATATGATATAATTATAATATAGTGTTGATATTTTTGTAAGTCATGAATATTTAATGATTAATTAAATAATCTAAAAGAAAATTTATTTTCATAAAATTTATTCATAATCAATTATTTTTATGTCTTATGATTATATGAGAATTTTATGAGAGCTTAATTAAATTTTCAATGTGATAGAAAAGCAGTTTTAATTTTAAAATTTCGATTTTCAAGTAAATTATGATTTTAATAAAAAATTAAATTACACAAATTTATAAAATTATATTTATAAAATTGAGCTCCTTTTTGGGTTCTAAACATAGAAAAAAATTTGGGGTGAATTTTTGAGATTTTTTTGAAATACATTATTTTTTGGTGAATATTGAAATTCGATAACTTATAAAATATGCTAAATAAATGAATTTCTGCATCATTAATGAGTTGTGGATGATGTAAATGGAAATTGGTTTGAACTCAAATGCCCTCTTTACTATATTTATTTATGGAATCATCACTATTTATTTTATTTATGGAAATTAACAAACCAATGAATTAAATATTGAGAAAACACCCCTCCCCTATACTATAAATACGACCCCTGACAAACTAATTTCCTCGCACCTATAAAGCTTCAATAATTGTCCAAATTATTACCAAAACACTCCCTTAACCCCTACCCCACGTCCAAGATATCTTGGTCGCATCAATATACCAAACCTAGGTGCCTTGAGGAGGATCTCCAGAGGATAATTTAAGAGGTAATTTCTCTCTCTCTTTTCTTTAAAATTCCTTTAAAATTTCATTTCATTTATTCTATTATCCTCAAATTATCTAACCCAAATTTTAAGATAAATTTAGTATGGTTGATATAATAGTATTTTATCTTGTTAATGTAATATTATTCATTATATTCCTAACTCTCTTTCTTTTTATTTATAAAAATTAAATTGTCACCCATGATGTGTTAATTTACCTATATCGTGGGCGATGCACTTCCATTTTCCTTCAAAAAATTCAAGTCTTTCAATAAAACTGTTAATTTTTTGAAAAAATATTTTAATATGTTTTTTAATACTATTATATTTTTGAAACAACTTTTATATTTAATACTAAATGTTAAAACAAAACATGTTCGTTGTGATCCAAAAACCGCCCAAATTGAACTAAAACAATAATCATCAACTTTTAACTAATGATTCTTCCTCATGGTATATAAAAAATAAATTATAGTATCATTTAATCTCATTTATGATCATTAAAGTCATGTAATACCAATTTTTCATGTTTATACATGTTCTATATGAACTTCCATTCATGTGTACAAGGGAACCATCCATGAAAAATAAGAAAGAAAACACTCCCGAACAATGAATTTCTAATCTATAGCTCATCTAAAATCCCATAAAAGAACATAATGAAACCAAAATGAATCAATTTAATGTATAAAAGTTTATTTAAATGTTAATTAATTAATATAATGTGATTATACAAGAAATTAAATTGAATAAAGCATTTGGACACATGGTAAGGGGAATTCTCAAACCCAACTTTCTTTCGTCAGGTTTTACCTCTTTCACTACTTTTCCAGTATAGTTATTCCTTAAAAATAATTTATTCATAATTATATTACATTTTTTGGATATATATATATTTTAAACTTGAGTTTATGTCAAACAAAATTTTTTCCAAAAGAAATCTTCTTTCAAAAAAAACCTTTTACTTCTCACTCACGGTTGATGGTTTTTGTATCAAGTATGCTATTAGCTTTTTCATTTGGGAATCCAAAGTTTATAAAGGTATGATTTATTTAATTAAACCCATTACTTTACATGGTTTATTTGTGACCATGATTTATATATGTTCTATGTGTCATGCATGATAATTTTAACATTATGATGTGAAGGGTTTGCCTGGAATTATATAGTGCACTGTTGATGTTATGATGTCGCAGGTGAATCCAAAATAATTCATCTCTCCAATGAATTGGGTATTGTGATGAATCTAATGAGTAAAAGTAAAATATTCATGAATATGATGCTATAATTGGTCAAAACTACGTGTGTTAGTTAACTACTAAGACATAAGGTTTCATTTTTTCCATTTAAACGTTTCAAGACTTTTATTAATTCTTCTTATCTTGTTTATAATCCTATGACCATGCTATAATGATAATTATTATTCTCACCCCATGTTGTATTGTATCATGTTCTTATCCTCTTATTGGGATTTTAGATCACCCATTTTTTGATGTATATCTTGAAGAGATTACGTGTACTAAGGAGAACTGAATGACCAACAAGAAGTTAGATGAGAAGAAATTAAATAAATGTTTATGTTTTATGTTGTGAAAGTTATGTATGGTCCTAGTATTCCCAAGAAAATAAACCTATGGATCCTAATGGTGTAATTTTTTTATGTTGTTTATCATTAATTTTTTATAAAAGTAATGTAAGAAAATAAGTGTTTCTATTATTGGTATTAGATGCATGGTTTCGTTAATTTGGGAATTAGGATTAGAGAACCATAGTGAAAAACCTAGTACGAGACTAAGTGTATTAAAGAACAAAAGAATCATTTATAAACATTTGGATCCCATAAGATATGATTTTAGTGTTAATTTCAAAATGGAATAAATTAGTTACTCATGAATTGTTGACTTATGTTTTCTTCAAACCTTTTCTATTTTAGAAAATGGTTGGAACCAGGAGAAACAAAGCCAATAACCCATGGGAGGGACAATGTAGCGGTTGCACGAATGACATCCCCAATGCTTTGGGAGGTGGAGTTCAAAACATCATTGTTTCTATTACCTTGTTTAATTAGTTTATGAATAATAACATGAATAATGTGGAACATCCACCTTCTCCTAAGTGGTAGAAACTAGACACTGAGTGTTTTATGCAGTAACAAATACTGACATTTAGTGGATCTTTAGATCCACTTGTTTTGGAATAGGGGGTCAACTCAATGGAGAAGATATTTTTATGATTGACTATTCTGAGATAGAGAAGGTGACTCTGTCTGTTTATCATCTCGATGGAGAGGCCGAACAGTGGTAGGATTTTATTAAGAACACCATTATGAGAGACTAAATTGAAGAGATAGAGTGGGAAGACTTTAATATAATGTTTCTTAACATTTATTTCCTAGAAAATCTTCATTTGAATATGGATAGATAATTCATAGAGCTAATGAAATTGGATGGAGAATCTTTCATGGATTACAAAGTGAATTTCACAAGGCTTTCAAGGTACTCTTAGGGATTTGTTGTCAACAATGATAATAAAATTGATAGATTCTTCATTGGATTAAAACAAATCCGTTGAAATGATCTTGAAATTAGAGAATTTCTGAGTAATGAATAATTTGTTCGATGTTATCTCAAAGTGGAGATGGAGTGTGGAGAATGGTCCCATGTCTATGGTGATAATAAAATAAAGATGGATTTTCATACTGGAGGATATAATGAGAAAGGTGGAAAGAAAACTATACCACCCACATGTCAAAAATGTTGTAAGAAGCATCATGGGAAATTCCTCAAAGGGATGGGGAAATTCTTCAATTGTGGGAAAGAAGGACACCATGCTATTGAATGTTTAAAAGACATGATAATGTAGGAGAATGTGGTGGAGAAAAAGAGAACACCACCCATTGTCCAATGCTACAACTATAGGTAACAAGGAAACCATATAAGTCTATGCATTAATCCTCAAGTCCTCGATTTTAATTAATGCCAGCAACCACCAAATCCAAATGAACAAGGGAAGGCTTATTCCATCAAAACTATAGAAGTGGACCATGAAAATGAACTCATACAAGGAACTTATACTATTCACTCAAGAATGGAAAATCCTTATTTGATTATGGTTCTAGGAATTTATTTATATCTCAAAAGTTTTTTTGAACTATTGAATCGACGCCCCAAAACCTTGAATTAGAGATATCTGTAAAAACACCAAGTTTTTCAATCATTGCAACCCATGTCTCGGACTCTTCTCCTATTGGTGTATGTGGGGAGATTATTCTAGAAAATATTATGATACATACATTGGTGGAATTTGATTCTATATTGAATATGGATTGGATCTTTTTATATAGATTACATATCAGTTGTTGGGAAAATAAAATATCTTTTCATATTCCAAACCATCCCATGCTCATCTACCAATTCCAGAAATATCAATAATCTCCTATAAAAAACCTTCAATGGTGTGGGTGTTGATTCCTTGTGAAGAGGCATACCTCTATCAAATGGTTGATTCAAAGAAATTTATCCACCTAGGGAATGTTCCCATCATTTGGGAATACATTGATGTGTTTTATAAAGAGTTACATTAACTTCCCCAAGATCGTGAGGTAGGGTTCTCAGTAGAACTCATAGAAAAAGTTAATCCTATATCAAAGTGTCCCTATATTATTTCTCCTACTGAAATGGTGGAGTTAAAGAAGTATCTACTATAGAATTTGGATAAAGGGTTTATATGTCCTGGTGCATCACCTTGGGGTTCACAAGTGTTCTTTTTGAAGAAGGGATATGGATCAATATGATTGTGTATCGATTATCTAGAACTCAAAAATATCAATATAAAGTACAAGTATCCTCTCCCAAGGATTGATGACTTGTTCAATTAACTATGAGGAGCTCAGTACTTCTCAAAGGTGGATCTTCATTCTGGATAATATTATCTAAAGGTGAATAAGGAAGATTTTCAAAAGACTACATTCTGTACAATTTATGGGCACCATGAGTTTTTGGTGATGGCCTTTAGACTTACTAATTACCCTATAATCTTCACGTATTTCATTAATAGAGTCTTTAGACATTTCCTTGAAAATTTTTCGGTAGTGTTTATCGACTATATTATCATTTAATCCAAGAGAATGGAGGAACATGAAGAACATATTCATCTTGTGTTTTAAACATTGTGAAAGCAGAAGTTGTATTCCAAGTTAAAATAGTGTGACCTTTGGATGAAAAAAGTCACATTATTGGGACATGTGATCACAAGTGAGGGAATTTCTGTAGACCCTTCAAAAACAGAGGCAATTGAGGAATGGACCAAACCCTCTATTGTGACAGAAGTCTAAAGTTTTCTTGGATTTTATGGGTACTACCAATGTTTTGTGAGAAATTTCTCATGATTATCAAGCCCGCTAAATATGTTAACATGGAAAGGGGTAAAGTATGTCTAGATGGAAGAATCTGAGGATTGCTTTGAGGAGCTAAAGAGAAGGCTAATCACTACACCTGTACTCACATTACCAAACAATAGAGAATGTTTTGTGATATATAGCGATTCTTCAAAGAAAGTCTTGGGGTTTTTACTAAAGAAAAATTATAATGTGATAGCCTATGCCTCACAGTAGTTGAAGATCAATGAACAAAACTACCCGATTCATGATCTGGAGCTTGTAGTTGTGATTTTTTTCTTGAAAATCTGGCGTCCCTACCTCTATGATGAGAAGTGTGAAATATATACCAATCATAAGATTCTATTGTATATATTTACACAAAAGGATCTCAACATGTGTCAAAGGAGAAGGTTATAACTAATAAAATCCTAGAATTTCTCTATTCACTATCATCTTAGAAGGTAAAATAGGTAGTTGATGCTCTTATCAGAAAATATCCTGCTACATTATTCAGGATGTAAATTTAGAAAGAACTTATATTAAAGGAGATGAAAATGTTGGATTTGGAAACCCTAAAATCAGGGAATACATCATACCTTTACCAAATTATTTCCCAACCATATATCTAAGAGATGGTTAAGGAGACATCATGGGATGATTAGGAGTTTCAAATGAAGGTGAATGTCGTAAAGGAAGGGAATCCGAAAGAGTTACATTTCAATAATGATGGTTTTATTCCGTTTGGAATGCAGATTTGTGTGCCTTAATCACCTAGATTAAAGAAGAACCTATTTTATAATCCACATAGATCATATTTCTCAATACATAATAGTAGTACCAAGATATACCATGATCTCTGAAAACACTTCTGGGGGGACAACATGAAGAAGGAGATTACTGAATATATCTCAATGTGCTTGATATGTTAGCTAGTTAATGTAGAGCGACATAATTCCCAATGGATGATGAAACCATTGCCTATACCCATGTGGAAATGAGATAATGTTACTATGTAATTTTTCATGGTTCTCCCAAAGACATCCAAAGAAAATAATGCGATATAGTTTGTGGTGGACCGAATCACCAAGACTTCCCACTTTATCACTATTCGAGAAGATATTTTTCTTGAGAAACTTACAAAGATATATGTTAATGAAGTGGAAAGACTGCATAGAGTTTCACTATTTCTTGTCTATGATCATGATCCAAGGTTTACATCTAAATTATGGAGGAGTCTTCATCATTCCTTGAGTAAAAAATTGAAATTTTTCCTGACCTATCTCCCCCAAACTAATAGCCAATCTAAAAAGACTTTCTGGACACTCAAAGATATTCTAAGAGCCTAATAACGTTAATTCAAGGGTTTATGGGATTAGAATCTCTCATTGGTTGAATTATAATATAATAATAATTTCCACTTGAGTATTCAGATGGATCCATATGAAGATCTATATGGAATATATTGTAGAACTCCATCTTGTTGTGATGAAGTTGGAGAATGAGAGCTACATGGACCTGATATTGTACAAGAAAAGACTGAGAAGGTTCATGACATCTAACAACCATCAAATGTAATTGGAGTTCGATGTTGGAGGTAAAGTATTCCTTTTAATATCCTTATATAATAGATTCATGCGGTTTTGGATGAAATGGAAGCTGATCCCAAGGTACACTAGCCCCTTTGAGATCCTTCACTGCATAGTATCCATGGATTGTTTTCTTAAAATTCCAAAAAATATGGCTCATGTTTATAATGTGTTTCATGTATCACTTACGAGGAAGTACATACTAGATACCACACATTTACTGAACTTAGAGGTGGTACAACTAGAAGATTATCTCCCTTATGTGGAGTAGCCAGTATAGATTTTGGACCAGAGAGATAAGGTTCTACACAAAAAGACAACCCAAAATGTCAAAGTGTTGTGGAGGAACCATAAGTATTAATAACCAACGTTGGAATTGAAGGTTGAAATGAAGGAGAAGTACCCTCACTTATTTATGTAAAATAGAATTTCGAGGGTGAAATTTCAAGAGGGGGGAAGAATGTAATGACCCAAATATTTGTGAAGATAATAACTCTCTTATTAAATTAATTTCATATAGTATAATCACATAAAATCACATTAGAAAACATAATTCGACATCATTCTTAAATGAAATAATAAATTCAACCTGACCTTTAAATATATATTTTCCACACCTATAATTTGAATTTCGAAAATCTGATATACATGATAACGATCAGTAAGTTGTTTTGAGTCCGATAGGAAAATCGTAATTTTTAGTGAATAGTAACATACCCTTATAAATTGTAATGTTACCCATATGAATTGTAATATGACCATCATGAATAAAAATTGACCAATTGAATAGGAACCTTACAAATGATAGTATAAATAAGATTTATACATCCTATAAGTGGAAATATGATATAACTATATTATAATGTCGATATTTATTTAAGTCAGGAATATTTATGATAAATTAAATAATTCAAATGAAAATTTATTCATAAACATTTATTTCTATTTCTTATGAGTATACAATAATTTCATGAGACCTTAATTATTTTTTCAAAGTGTAAGAAAAGAAGTTTTAATTTTACAATTTCTATTTTCAAGTAAATTAATATTTTAATTAAAAATTAAATTATTATTATTTATGATATTATTTGAATAAAATAAAGGTCATTTTTTTATTCTATAATTCAAAAAATGGTTAGGGTGAATTTTTTATATTTTTCTGAAATATTATAATTTTAGTGAATAGTGAAATTCAATAATTTACAAAACATGATAAATAAATGAATTTCTGCATTATGCTTGAGTCATGGATGATTTAAATGTAGATGGATTTGAAATCATATGCCCTATTTACTATAGTTATTCATGTAATAACCACCATTTCTTGTCTTGAGGGAAATTAATAAACTAATGAATTAAATATTGAGAAAACACCCCTCCCCTCCACTATAGATACCATCCCTCACAACCTCATTTCATTACACCTCTGATGTTTCAATACATGTCCTAATTATACCCAAACCTCTTCCTTAGACACTCCCCCATGTCTAGGATCTCTTGGACTCTTCCAAAGACCAATTCAATATTCCTTGAGGATGATCTCAAGAGGATAATTCAATAGGTAATTTCTCTCTCTTTTTTTCAATCTCCTTTAAAATTTCATTTCTTTTCTTCTATTATCCAAAAATTCTTTTATCCAAATATCATGATAACTGTAGTATGATTTATATATTGATATTCTGTCATGTTAATGGTATATTATTCATTATAATCCCCCATATCTCTCTTTGTTTATAAAAAAGAAATCATTTCCCGTGGTGTGTTAATTTATATACATCAAGGGCGATGCACATCCATTATCCTTCAAAACCTTCAAGGATATCAATAAAAAAAATAAATGGTTGAAAAATATTTTAAAATGTATGTTTTATCCCCTTTAATGTTTTGTAAAGTTTTTTATACATAATACTAAATGATAAAACAAAACATGTTCATTGTGATCCAAAAAACCGCCAAAATTAACCTAAAATGATCATCCCCAAATTTTAACTAATGATTCATCCTCATGTTATATAAAAAAAATTCATTATAAGATCATTTATACCCCTGTATGATAATTAATATTATGTAAAATAAATTCTAGATGTTTATTCATGTTCTACACAAATATCCATTCATGTGCACTGGTGGATCGTTCCTGAAAAATATGAAAAAGAACACTACCGAACAATGAATTTAAACACTATAACTCATCCAAATTACCATAAAAGAACATAATAAAACCATAATGAATCCATTTAATATATAAAAGTTTTTTTAAGTTTAAATTAATTAATCTAATGTGATTATGTAGGACATTAAAGAGAATAATGTGTTCAGAAACAAGTTATGGGGAATTCTTGAACCCAACTTTCTTTCTTTGGGTTTTCCCCCTTTCACTCCATTTTCAGTATGGTTATTCCATAAAAATAATTTATTCATCATTATATTACCTTTTCAGTGATATAAATGTTTTCCACTAGAGTTTATCTCATACACAACGTTTTCTAAAAGAACTCTACTTTTAAAAACACACCTTTTACTTCTCACTCAAGGTTGACGGTTATTGTATCAATTATTTTATTCCCTCTTTAATTTGGTAACCCAATTTTTATAAATGTATGATTAATGAAATGAAACACATTCCTTTCCTTGAGTTATTTGTCACCAATATTGATATAAGTTTATGTGTCATGCATGATAATGTTAATGTTATGATGTGAGCATAATCATTATAGTGTTGATATTTTTTCAGTCATGAATATATATGGTTAAATAAATAATTAGAATGAAAATTTATTTATAAACTTGTATTTTTATTTCTTATGATTATATGCTAATTTAATGAGACATTTATTAGTGTTTGAGGAAGGAGTCCATGTGTTCCTTTGAGCGTTAGCTCGATGGGTATTACAGAAATATGGCTGAGGAGACAAGTTATATTCAAGGATTATCGACTCTTTTCAGATACTGTGTAGATTTGTAAAGGTGACATACTGCTTGCATCTACCCCTATATTTAAACTGGGTAAATGATGTATTCTATGTGTCACAGCTGCAGAGGTACACGCATGACCCATCACACGTCATCGACTGGGGTGAGCAGGACATTGAGGATGGAGCGACTTTTACTGAGTACCCAGTAGAGATTGAGGATTTCTAGGAGAGAATACTTTTTGGGTGAGTGATTAATTTTGTGCGAGTTTGATGGCAGCATGAGAAGATTTTAGAGGGAACCTGGGAGTGAGAGTCTCGGATGCATACTCAGTACCCTCATATTTTTGGATAGCCTTTTTTTTTATTTTTAGGGTTTTAAATCCCTAAGGTGGGGAAAATTCAATATCCCATATTTTACAATTATTATTTTTAAATATTATATAGATTTATTTTGAGACTTGGTGCCTAGACGGTGTGTGATTATAAGGCTTCATGATACTGGAATAAGTTTTTTAATAATATTAAAAAATTAAATAGCAATAACACATAGTTTTCCTACAAAAAGGAATAACTTCTAAATGGGAGCCCAGATAAAAAATTTGAGGGCATCATATCATTCAAGGAAAATGCTTTACCCTTGGTGAGGCGTAACACTGGATGATGTGGGTTGGCTGTTAAATATAGTTTTCAGATGTTTTAACGAATAAAATAAATTGAATATTTATTTTAGTACATATTTTTCATCATTGTAGTGCAACAACGATGGTTTGTTTTAAAAATAGACCTAGGGGCATGGATCTAGGTTAAAATCATAACTGAATAATTCCATGGAGGATCTAGAGAGGAAACTAGAGAATTCCATCAGCAGAAAACAACAACAGAACATGGATCTTAGATCGAAAGACACCATTCTTGACGGATCTCACTAACAGTGGTGACGAGACTACCAATTTTCTTCAATGAGCGATACAATCTCCAAGTAGGGAATTTTTATGTGGAATTATTTCCCTATTTTAAGAATCAACAATGAACGTGAATTAAGCAATGAAAAGGTTGACATGCGGATTTATCATTCTTATGGGATGAGTTTTATTTGCGAGAACTATAAGGGTTTGATGTAGAGATTATTATTTTTTGATTTTTTGATCATTAATACAAGAATGAATTGAGACCAAAACAAACAATATTAGAGTTGTGTTCCTCAGCTTTTTTTCCATGTGCATATTTCTTCTCCACCATATGTTCTAGGAATTCTTCATTATTCTTGGATTATGAATGATTGGTCATTACATCTTTTTATATCGATGAAATGATCCATAATTGAAGATTTGATATCAAGATGACCTAATAGAGGTGTGATGGAAATTGATAAGGACAAACAAAATGTGATTCTGGAATCATTCTTCCTTAAATTTATGTACAGGTGATCAGAATCAGATTTCAAAGAATATTGAAGGCTCAAAACTCAGTGATTAATTCATGGGATGATGAGGCCGCCCTATATTTACAGTTTTGAGAAAAATAGATCACCAAAAAGAGATCATATCATCAACTGAGGAGTGTGGAGGAGGAATGATGGTTTTTTGAAAATCGTGATCAACACAGCATGTAACCTGGGGTTACACGACATATGGCCCCCACTCAGTAGTGACTAGGGTTTCGAGAGTTAGCTAAATGCCTCATAGTAGATGACCCTATCACATGGTATGTAGGCCCTTCTTAGAGACTCAGCATGTTTCTCGGGAGAAAAACAAACACAGGGTGGAGTATATGGGTTTCCTATACGGCGTGTACCCCACCACACAATTTGGATCAGACCGGTTACTCGGGTTACCCCATGTACTAGTACACATGTAGAAGGACACAAGATGACACCATGTACTCGCACATGGCCAAAGTACACGGGTAAACTCCAGATATAAGGACATGGAATGTCCACCTTTTAAATGGCATGTTTCCTTCTTCAATATGACATGTAATTTTGACATGGTCTGTTGTACATGGGTAGTACCCAAGGTCATGGGACATGTTGTTTGACACTACTATACTCTATGTAATCTCTTATACATTGCTTGAGACATTTTTCCATCATAGCTTGGACATGTTTTGTTAATAGTTCATTCTGAATTCCTTCCCCTAAAGGTTTTTTTGTATCATTTACTAATCATAAGAGTATGATCCATTCAATAGGACTTTTTGGATAGAGTTGTTGGAATCCCCCCCCCCCCCAAGAGGACCATATCAGGATCCTCTATTCATTATTCATTCCCTAGGTAGAGTCCTTAGTATTGATGTGACCAACATCACCGGGCATCAATCATATACATATTAGATCAACCAAGAAGGAGTTGTTGGCATCACCCCATGGCCTTATCTATGATCGAAATCTTTAGTACTGTATATCTCTTTATATCTATCATCATATCTCTCTTATGATAGTTTTTGATGAAAAGTACTTCTCAGGCCAATGTCATCAGTGATATAAGACTCAGGAGCGTGTTCTCATGGATGAGTTATTTTTGTAATCTTTCAGCTAAATTCCTAGTGTTGGTATACGATAGTTTTGACTTACCTCAAGATTGTGCGTCTTGGTCTGAGTATATGTAGATATTCTTCTTATATTTTTTGTATACATATACTTGTATAAATATTATGGTACTCTCCTTGGTGTATTTTTTTTGTGCTTTTAGGGTGTATTATTGAGTATTTTTATACTCACCCCTGCATAGGTTTTCCTACATGTGTCATGTCCTCTGCAGACGAACGAACTTTTGAAGGAGTCCAGGGTGGACTAAGATCAGATAGATATTTGTATGTTTAGGTAGGAAGAGGTGTTCTGACATCTTGGAGAAGTAGTCATAATACCTATTTTGTTTATAGGTTGGTCTTCATATTTTACAAACTATTTATTTTAGTGGGATTTTATTCTGGACTAGTTTACTTTACTATACTTTACTTTCATTCATACACTTTTGGTTGGGATAAAGGTATGAATGCAGTTTCTTCTTAGTGTTTTTTACATTTCGGAATTTTTGGTCTTGGAGATGTGTGTGTTTGTACAGGTATATAGGCAATGTCTCCTATGTTAGTGATATTTCTACTCAGTGCTAGCCACCATCCCCTAGCCTATTGGAGGTGGGATTAGGGAGTCGCGGCATAAGAGCCACTAAGATGGGTCATGCTCGATATTTAATCCAATCGCCAATTTAATTTAGAAGGGATCCAAGTTCCTTTGGATAGTTGAATGTGAAAAACATTTCGAGCAACTGAAGAAAAGGTTAGTCAGTGAATAAGTTCTTACACTACCATGTAGTGGAACCATTGTGTAATTTATAGTGATGCATTAAAGAAGGGAATGGGACGCATCATCATGCATAATGATATGATTATATGTTATGAATCCAATATATTGAATTTTCATGAGAAAATTACCCAACTCATTATTTGGATCTAGTTTATGTATTTTTTCATTAAATATATGGATACATTATGTTTATAGAGAAATGTGTGATATATATATTGATAATAAAATTTTAAATTATATGTTTAATAAAAAATAATTAAATCTGTTCCAAATAATATAATTTGAGTTGATTAATGATTATGATTTCTCAATACATTACCACCCTGGGAAAGAGAATAGAGTGGAGGATGCTTTGTGTAGAAAGGATCATGGTAACTTATCTATGATAAGGACCATTAAAGATCCAATATTTCTATATTTGAAAAGGATATATCTATAAACATTAACAAAAGGGGAGAAATTTAATCTTACTCAAATGATTGTTGAATATACAATCCATGTGAGAATTAAATAGTTGTAGAAGAAAGATGTGGAACTATAAAATAAGGTTTGAAATGTTCCTGAGTTCCACCTTGATTATGATGGAATGATAAGGTTCAGGAACCATTTATGAGTTTCATCTATACCATATTTGAAAAATTAGCAGTTAGATGTGGCTCATAGATCGTAATTATTTATTCATTTTACAATTATGATGATTTATAGAGATATGGAAGAGTATTTCTGGTGATGTAATATCATGAAAGGTACTGTAGAGTTTGTATCTCAGTGATTGGTATGTCAGTAAGTTAAGAGTGAGAGACAGAAGTCATAGGGTATGTTATAACTATTACGCATACCAAAATTGAAATGGGAAAATATAACTATATATTTTTTCATCATACTCCCTAAAAGATCTAAAGTCCATAATGATATTTGAATTTTAGTCAACCACCATATGATGTCAGCACACTTCATTGACATTAGATAAGATTTCAATTTTTATTATATTTCTAGGATATACATTAAGGAAGTCATAATATTGTATGGAGTTTCACACTATTTTGTTTCTGATTGGGATTTTAGGTTTTCCTCAATGTTTTGAATATGTCTTGATTAGTTTCTAGATACATAGTTGAGTTTTATTACCATGTATTAACCTAAGATAGAAGATCAGTATAAAATAATCCTTAAAACCCTAGAGGATATGTTTAGATCTCTTTGTATGGATTTCAATGGTGTTTGGTATCAACACCTTCCACTAGTTTAGTTTTCTTATAAAAATAGATTTCATTTGAACATTAAAATTAATATTTATTAATACCTTTATGTAATGAAGTGTAGAACACCAGGGTGATGTGGTGAAGTTAGAGAAATAAATCAATTGGGACATGGTCAAGATGAGGAAATGATAAAGAAATTCAAATCCATTCAGAAGCATATCATGATACCTCAAAGTTGATTGAAAAGTTATACCAAAAATCATTATTGAAATATGAAATTCGAAGTTGATGATATGGTATTTCATCGAATTTTTCAATGGAAAATGATTATGATTTTTAGGAAAAGGTAAAATTGAGACATAGTAATATTATACCTTTTGAAATTATTGATTGAGTTGGGATGGCATCTTGTTCCATGGATCTCCCACCAAACCTCAGTCAAGTTGATGATGTGTTTCATGTCTCCCTCTTAAAGAATCATGTACAAGATCCATTAAAATTATTTAAATCAGAGGTTGTACATTTATATAATGATATTGACTATAAATAATGATAAGAATAAATATTAGATTATATACATAAAGTTATAAGGAACACAACTACCCATCTTATTGAAGTTCTCTAGAGGAATAAAAAATTTAATGAAGCTACTTAGGAACCTGAGGATGTTATGAATCAAATAGATCGTTATTTTTTCGTATCAGAGTCCTTGAATTTTTTGGGAAAAAATTAATTTTACTAAGGGGTAGAATATAACACCATTATAGGTTATAGTTGTCTATAAATAAATTTGAGTTATTTGATATCTTTTATTATATGAAACCCTAATATTAAACAACCTACAATATCCTATTAATATATTATCATTTAATGTGATAATTACCACCTATTTATTAGATTGGTGGGAATGAGTAGGGAAAAATAAATTATGAAACAATTATGATTTTAACATGTAAAATATTAATTTGTTGTTTGTAAATTGACTATAATTGAAATAAACATTATTTGAAAGTAAAATAATAGTTTTTTGAGAAACTTTTATTTATGAGGAAAATGTGTTTATCTTAATAAATTAAATGAATCTATAATAGTGAATTATTTTTAAGTAATATCTATATTATATATTCAATAAAATGTTTTAATATTCCTTGAATTTTTTCTATGAATGAGATTAAAATAAATTTATTTTTTTTAAATGTATTTTTTTAAAAAAGGGTTTGATTGAGTTTTGCACACTTATTTTAAAATGAATTTATGACACTTAATGAAATTTAATTTTGAATATTTTATTCCATGTTTGGAATCATGATGTTAAAATTTGGTAAATATAAGTCTTTTAGTTTTTATCATTATGGAAAATAACCTTGGTAACCATTTTTCGTCTTGATAAGGGTAAAATGGGTAAAATGGGGTTAAAAGTTTGGGATAATGCTTTAAAATATCTATAACACTTAATTTATCCCATTGGATGATTTAAGTTAATAAATATATATACAGTTCTCTAATAAATGTCTAATTTTTTCCATTTTTCATTGATTAAAACCTTTATATTAATTTAAGAAAATAATAAATACAAAATATCACACTCTTGAGTTTAAAAGCTCTAAATTTTTTACATAAGGATAAAAAGATGATTAGTTTAGTTTTAAATATTTATTTTAAATATAAAATGATTATTTAACATAGTATTTTATTTCTCATTTTATAGATTTAATAATTACCTTAAATTCTTAGGCAATGTTGACACGATATTTATTCAATTCATAGAAAAATAAAATAAATGATTTTAAAAATAGTAAAAGTAAAACAATTTGGATTAATTGTTTAGTTACATGATTTTTTAGATAAATATAACATATTTGTAATGTTATAAAGTTGTTTATTTTAATTACATATTTGTATTGGTGTCTTTAATGTCAAATTAATTGAATAATATTAGAATCGACATTAATGAAATTTTATGAAAAATAATATTTTATTAAATAATTTAAAAAATATAGAAATATTAAAATAGTACTAATAGGATGATAAAAGATCTAAAATATAATCCATTTTAAATTTATTAACAAATATTTACCTTATAAATAAAATTATAAACCAATAAGAGTGAAAAAGTCATAATCACAGTTATGGTTAAAATTGGTTAACTATGGGGTTAAACCAAATGATTTGGTTTAAAACACCACATAAACCTATTATTATTTTATTTGTAGGGTATTTAAACCAAATAATACCTTATCTTAAAAGATATATCCATTTAAAATCATTTTATAGAGAATTACTTTATTATATTTTAATCTTGTAAGAAATTTCAAGAGTGCCCCTCCCCTCCCTTATAAAAGGCCACCTGTACTTTCTATTATTTAAACCTATTTAAGGCTTTAAACTCCAAAAATAATCAACATTATATTCTAAACTTACCTATTAATGAATTATAGGTTATGTTATTCTAATAATATTATTCCATGGTTCCTTAAGAAGGGGCATAAAAGAGGCCTACCGAAGAAGAGGTAATTGTCTTACTTGACCACTTTAAATTTGTTTCTTCTTATAATGCATATAAATATATGATATTATAAATAAAATAATATATTATTTATCCTGAATATAATTAAATGTTATTATTATTATTAAACAACCCCTATTCACCATCTTTTTTAGCAAATGAGCAGTGAAAGTATCGCTCATGCGTATATATGACTTACCGTCTTGATAGAAATATAATTCATTTACCAACACCATATTTCGTTTATGGTTATTATTATGGGTATGATGTTTTTAAAATATATTTATTATATAATTTTTCTTATGGAATTAAAATATATTATTTTCTTTTTACCTTCCAATCTATTAGAAAATGATAATGTCGCTTGCACGTACTTGTGGACTACTGCCTCTATGAAATGACATGATTCATTTTTCATTTCCTCTTTACATGTAAGGTAATAATGATAATTAAAGAATATATATTATATATATTATATAATAATGATTATTTAATGTTTAATTATTATTTATCTTTCTTATGTTTCATCCTTCAAAAAGTGAAATCAGAGTTCATGTGTATGCTCGACCTACCGTCTCCATAAATGGTGTAATTAATTTTACTATCTCTATCTTTCATGGACGACTATATATATATAAATTTAATGAATATATGTTATTATTATATCATAATTAATGTTATGGTAATCTTGGAACCAAGATTTAGGCACAAGAACTAAAAATACCAAACCAAAATCCACTTGAAAAACTTAATAGTTAACACCGAGAAATGGCGATTTTAATCATAAATTATTAATAAATTGGTGTTAAAATGTTAAAATTGGTTCATATATAATATTAAAAGTTTGAAAAATGAATCTATTATATAATTATAATTTATTTAAACTTATTTTAAAGTATTTTAAATCACTATCAATGCAATTTGAACTTTAGGTAAGAGATTAATGTTGAAATCTCATTATTTATAGAGGTTGCTCATGATTAAGTGTACGATAATGACATTTCATGACATATCTCTCTATAGACTAATTAATTTTATTATACTATTTTTATTTATTAATTATAAATGTTTTTATTTAATTTTTTTCCCTTTTTTAAGTCAATATACCCAAAGAAATTGTTTTTGGAAAATTGACTTTATTTCCCTCTTTGGCGGAACATCCTTGTACTTACCTAAACATGTTTTCCAAAAATGTTTCCAATAATATTTCAACTATTAATATATTATTTTTTAATTTCATTTTACCCATGATTTAGTTTTTTAAAAATATGATGGAATCTTCTTATTATTTTTCAAATTAGGTACTTTTGGCTTTTTATGAAAAATGTGAGAGGAATATTTATTTTAATGTACATGAAATGAATTGGATTTCACACTATCAAGACCTTTAAATTAATTTAAGATTATTCTAAAATTTTTTGAAGTTAATTTTAATGAAAATTATTTCCTTTATATATACTATATTTTTATATTTTAAAAATAATGTATAAAAATAAAATGGATATTTTCCTCAAGAAATATTGTAGTGATATTTTAAAAGAAAATTTGAACTATTTTATCTTCCTTTGATGTTACATATTATTTACTAGGGATATAATCCAATGATAAAATATTTATTCTTTCCGTGGATGGTTTATGGTTGTGATGATGAAATATTGATGAAACTAAATTTCTTTTCTATGGATTAATTTATAATGAATGTTTTTATGATCTCATGGCATACATATGAATGGAGTTATGATTGTACGACTGGTGAGAATGGAAGTATTTATAAATACAATTTATTGGCTAAATATTAATTTTTATGATATCAAATGGTACACGAGAGGATATCCCATGCTCAAAAATAGGGTAAATGGGATGTTATCCCAAAACCAAAAAATAGGGTACATGGGAGGTTATTCTAATCCCCAAAATGATAGTAGACATGAAGTTATACCAATCCCAAATAAGGTAAACAAATGTTTATCCAAAGATTAACATGTGACTAATGCATTTACATAATATTTTTATGATTATGGTTATTCCACATTTTATTCCATTATTTTATGACATGATATTTTTCTAAATTTATAATCTCATGATGCGTGTTCTTTGATTATTTTTTGATTCACATATTATTAACAACAAAGAATTATTCCATGACTCAAGATTATAATATATGATTTATAGGGTAAGGTTTTAAAATGTTAAGTTCACATTATCATACCCTTAAGATCGTGTTATACTTATTTAATCATTGATATCTCCATTGTTTACCATACTGAGAATCTCTACCACCCTTTATATGTTTCCATTCTTAGGTTATGAATAATGGTTTAAGAATGATACTTCTAAAAAGGGTTTTAGTTGTTAATAACTTAGTGGTAGATGATGTAAAAATATTTTTAACTAGTTATTTATTTGTCGATGTTTTCAAAGACCCTAAACTTATACAATATTGGAAATAATAATAATGTCATATAATGGATATTCATATAATAAGATTTATTATTTATATATAAAAAGTATTGTTCATTTAATGAACAATGTTGGAGTTTCCTAAAAAAAATTATTTTATTTTGGATTGCTAGACCTTTTTGTTTTTGGAATCTTGGATATCTTCTTCTTGGATGATGTTCATATCTGTTATATCCCATGTTAACTTGTTTTCTCCTTTCTAGATTATAATTTTTCTGATAAAAAACATAATAATTAAAATATTTAGTATGTGTACATGGAATTAATGTATGAGTGACATGACTATTGATACAATGGTTGTAAGGACATTATTAGTTCAATTGAAATACATTATGTCATCTCATTTTCATTATTATAATTTTTTTATATTTAATTTAATAAATCATATAATTCTACTAAAAATGTCTTCATTAAATAACTTCAAGTAGAGAAATCAATGATACTATGTGAATTGAATCCTTTTAAAATTATCTAAAATTAAAAATAACCAATATTAGATTCATAGTTTTAATGATAAGAAATAATATTGGGAAGAATAATATTTTTAAATAATCCAATGTTGTGATAGAATGTGGTATCATTTATTAAATCCACTCTCTTGCCTTATTTTATAGTGAATATTACAAATAAGAGAAGTCATATTGCTTCTTCAGATACACCATTAAACTAGAATGTGTCCAAATTTTTGAGAATAATTCTTATGTCCATGTTTTGATCATTATATATTATCACAATGAACTGAATTGAAATTTAGATAATGTGAATGAAGTTTGGATTTATCTTTAAAAAATGTAGTATTTTATGGGAAATGTATAGTTAGTTATATCCTAACACTTGAAGTTAAACTATACTCTATTAATTTTCTTTACATCATATATCTTATTTACATATCTTTTTTCACTTCCTAAATTTTATCAATTTCATCCATGTTTACTTAAAAAATATATTTCTTCAGTTACTTTTCAATATTAAGTTTATACTTGAAAAGATTCCTTTCTCTTGAGTTTAATGTTCATTTATCAACTCTTCTAATCCTAAGAGGCATGATATGAGAAAACTAAAAATTAAAAAAAAATATAGGGAGGTTAAGAAAATAATTTTTATAATACATGGATTATAATATTTTTGAAAGTTCACTTGTCCCCAGAAGAGACGCCAAAGGATTTGAGTTTCCACATGGAAGTGTCATGTTTAAGTGAGATTAATGTTTGGATATTTATAATAATTCATTATAATTAATAACTACATAAATATAATAAGTGTTTAGTCTACGGTTAATACATAGAATATTTGGTTCAAAACCCATGACCTATGATTTGAATTGGTTAAATTTAACTGATTTAATTAACTTATAATAAAAATGTATACTGAGAATTGTGAATCTAAGTTCATGAAATTTTTAATATTCAAATAAAATTATTGAATAATCTTATCATTATTGGGATTTAATAATATAAAATTTTTGCGTAGTATTTATTCTCTAATTACTAAACTCTTCAATTCTTAAGATCAATTCTGTTGATTAATTTAGTAATTTGTTGATTCAAATTCATATTTAACAATTGTTAATAAAAATTATTCTTTACTTTATAATAAATTCATTAAATATAGACAATTTATTTAATATAAATTATAAAATTAACAAATAATGGTCATTTATTTAAAAAATAATAGAATATAATAGTAGATGAATATATAAACCCCACAAAATCCCCATTAAAAGTTAAATAAATAAGATATTCAATCACCCTTCATTAAAAATTATTCATTAAATATATTTACCCTTATATGTTCTCACAGAAATCCCTCAAAAATTAATGATCAACAAGGATTAGTGAAAATGAGCCATAATCTAAATCATATATACATCAAGTTAGTGGTTTTTATAATATCAAAACCACAATTTGATGCCCCTTCTTCCTAATAGATTCCTTCCATAGATTTTTATTTTATATAAAAAACTATCAATTATAGATGTTATTTTATTTTAATATCTCTCATTTTATTCCTTATCTTATCTTCACTAAATGGTAGTAAATGTCCATTAAATCTTTCTATAAAATATATGTGATAGGCACCATATGATTACCCAAAGATAGCTAAAGGTTTTCATATTTAATGGAAAAAATAAAATATAGAGAACTTTAAGAATCGATGAAAACACATTGTGGTTCTAAGACATATTATGAAACCATGGGTTTGATTTACCATATGGTGAAAATAATGAATCATATTTTACAAATCCATTAAACTACACCAATAAACCATGATTTGGGTTTTAAGACCACAAACGGGTTTCCTTATTCCACCAATATTGGCTTCAAATCCCCACAAGAATTCTCTAAATGCTTCTTTAGGATTATTCATGGCCTAAATAAAACATGATGATATTTTTTCACATTCATATTCTTGATAAAATATAAATCATTTTTTATATTTTGACACATTCTTTTCCATCTTACATAATAAAACAATGTTTGATTTTAATATCTACTTAATTAGAGATTTGAGTCTCTTGATTCAATATTGTAATCCCAATGTTTTCTGAACCTAATTAGAATTTTATAAGTTTATATATGAAAATCCACACAATATATTTATAAAAATAACATGTTTTCTTTAGTCCATATTCCCTTCACCATGATCTTCACGACATAAAAAAGTATTTCATTATGGTATCCCCAAGCATTCCTCTATCTTTCATTCCTTACAAACCATGTAGGGATCTAAAGTTATGGATTCACATTAAACTATTATTTTACTTCGATCTATAACTATCATTTCATTATGTAATAATTACTTCTCATTTTCCCATCTATCCTCCAAATACAAAAACCATTACGTGGTTCTTTCCCAACATGTCATGGTTTTGGATTTCCTAAAAAAATAAATATTTAAGAAATTTTAGAGTATCATAATCAAAATTGAAACTCCAAAAAAAATTAGTATGTTAAAAATATAATTAAATCATAAAAATAATATTATAAAGTACTAAATATATATTTAATATTTAGATTAGTAGTGGTCAAATTTAATTTAAATTGTTTTACAAATAAATCATTAATTCCACGATGTTTCACACATATCATATTATATTGAATATATTGATTTTATTATTGTGATAATATTGATTTATAGTATATTAAAACAAAAATTTAATAAGTCAATTGGGGAAAATAAACTCATTTATTATATCTCACCTAAATATTTCTAATATAATATGTAGAGTTTTCAAATATATACACACACAGATATATATTTGTATATATTTATAATGATTTTTTATGTAGTTATAAACCACTTAGGGTAAGGTAAGTTTTCTTTATATTGACCAAGGTTTTAAAATATATATTTACCACTTATATGAGCAAGGAAGTTTGGGTGTTTTATTTTCTACCTAATAATGATATTTAGACACGTACACAAAGATGAAAGCCCTAAATTTGAATATTTTAAATATCAATGGTTGATAGGATTCCCTTCATACTTGTGTAACTATACTTTGTTATTTTTTCATTTATTTATTTGAATATTTGTTTAAAAGTTAATGTTCATGATTTTAATTTTGAAACATATGTCATGTTGATGTTATTTTTTACAAATAAATGGGAATTAAAATATTTTAACATGAAAAAATTAAGAATAATATTTCAGGTTGATATTGGATATATTATTGAATACAAAGCCACTAATTGGTTTAGAGAATCATTTTTAAAAAACAATAAAAATAAAATTCCCCTAAATAAATGAAAAAATGAGATTTAGGATCCATAAATAATTATTTTGAGATAAATGTTGCAATGAATTTAGAATTTAAATAAATGTTTTTAGCCCAATCCACTATAATTTAAAATTAATATTGTGGATTTATAGGAAAACCTATTTTTTGATTTGAAAATATTAATTTATTAAACCTTGATTAATTGATAAAAAATTTAAATAATCTTTTTTTACATTAATATATATTTTTATTTGGGCTCAAATTGGGAAAAAAATAATACACATGGAATAATTTGAATTGATGATTATGATTTTATAGTAAAGATGTTATTTAATTTTAAAATAATTATTGATAAAATCTTCACATATTGATAAAAAACATAAATATTTTATATTTGATTAATATAGAATTCTATTTTAGCACAAATTGAAATAAATAAATAAATAATTCACATGGCTGGATTTTAAAATGTATTTTATTTAAATTTAAAACCCATTGGACTTTTTTAAATATATATGTGGTTATGAATTAGAATTTATATTTGATATATAAAACCTTAATGTTATAGGATAACATTTCACCCCTTAAAACCCCCTTTTTTATTTTTCATTTTTATCCAAATTTAATAGAAGTTAAAATCAGGAGTTAAACATGAGCATGTAGCCAAATAAAGAATAGACGACCCGACCAAAACAAAATCACCAAAAGAAACATATTCAACAACGGATGAATCATAAAACCTACAACCAAAAACTAAAACCATAATCCTGGAACTGTATCCACATCCTACAAACCACAACCCATTTTAGATTCGAAGAGAGATAGACAATTCTAATGAATGGTGGGGGTGCTATTAATCGAGACACAATGTGAGACAACATGAGTAAGGACTTCAAAAGGACTAAGTAGTGCACCACCACTATAGGGTTGTCGACCAAACCCATAAGAGAACCTATGAAGAACCTAGAATGGAATCAACCAATATATAGAAAAACTTAAGAATAAAAAAATATAAAGAAGAAAATGTACTCAACCGAATTCCATCATCACTAAGAGGTTGAAAACATGTTCTTAAGAAGATAAAAAGGAGGGGATGAGAGAGGAAGTAGTGTCGTTGGGAAAAGAAACACCTATGGTCAAAGAGTTAGAGATAGAATTCAATAAAAATTTGAGGTATATATCCCAGTGTTTCCATTGGTAGGTTTATCTAAAATGAATAATGTATACTAAAACTAGTTAATCATATTAGAAATTTAAGTCAATTAATCTTTTTTTTACATGTATATGTGTTAAATTGAGATAACATAAACTATATTTTTAATCAAACATCAAAATAATATTATATGAGGAGTGAATTTTTTTTTTAAAAATAATGTTTTATAGTATTAGTTAAATCTTTTTATTCCATGTTTATTTCCATCATATGTTTGAAATTTCATAAAAAGGGAATTTTTAATGCTTTAGAGGGATAATTTTATAAGCACAGCGACAAATACCCATTTTATCAGTACTTGAAAAATGATGATAATCTAAGCACATTTAAAAGGGTGTGCCTTTTAAAATCTCTAAAAAATAGCTAATAAAGGCCCCAGTTATCATCATTTAAAAAGTGTTGATAAAAGTGAAAAAAATTAAATTTTAAACAGAATTATTTTTTTAATTAAAAATTTGGGGGGACCACCCTCTTTTATCAATTTTCAAATACCCCAAACCTCCTTTTAATAGTTATATACAAGCCCTCACCCCCTTTACCAGTGCTTGAATACCCCCTTTAACAATGCTTGGCCACCTACTTCACATACCTGTGTGCCCCTACCTTCCATGGGATTCAAACCTGAGACCTCCCCCTCATAGATCTACACCATTACCACTACTCTATATTGTTTTTATTTATTTTATAATATATCTATTTATTTATATAAATTTCATTACGTTTTTATCCATATATATATATATATTTATAATTATTTTTAAATACATATATTAAATATGTTGTGTGTGTTTTTATAAATAGAAACACACACACACACACACACACACACACACATATATATATATATATGTGTGTATATATAAATATCATTATACCGATTTCTATTTATTTACATATATTATATATTAATATTCATATACATATATTAGAATATGTGGATAAATATATATCAATTTTTCAAAACACAAACACCAATATATATATATAAATAAACATTATATATACATTAATTGTATTGGTATATAAATATTCCTACATTTTTATTTTAAATAAAAAGGATGTTATCTTTTATTTATATACGGGTTATATATATAGAAATAAATTTTATATGTAAATAGGTTTACATATTTATTTATGAAATTAAAATTTTAGTGTGAATATATACAAATATGTATATATGACTATATATTTAATTATTAATAATAGTTAAATAGAAAAAATACAACAACCATGGATTTTAGTCAAAGTGGGTTTTTGGGAATCAATTAAGGATTTATAAAAAATAACTACACATAAGGATATAACAAAAGAATATACTATGTTTTTAAGGTAAAATGAGGTATTTATGTCCATTAAAATCATAGTTTATGTTTTGGTATAAAAGTGACATATCATATGATAGAAATTCCTGTTTTGTAAAATGAAGCCTTATTTTTTTGAGATAACACATGATTTATGTTATATGTTATCACACTTAAAACTCTTATAGAACATTAAATTATGTTTTTTATGAAATATACATTAAAATTGGTTCGATTCACTCGGAGAAGTTTGAGATTGGAAGGAAAACCATACTACAATAAAACATAATTAATTTATTATGGGAATATAATCAAAATGGTGTGGGAAATAATTGAATCTACATTTTATGATAGATGATATGAATTTCACATTTGATTAAGAGTGTCCTTGTAATTTTATTTTTTATAATTTCTAGTAATGAAGTAAGGGATGTAATTTTTATAAAAATAAATACAGAAACATGGACTAAGGACCATTATGAAACATAATGGAATATTTTGTGATGTTGGTTCGTTATGGACCAATAGAGATAATTTCAATAATGTATATGAGATATATCATTCTAATCTAGCTGGGATTATTTTTATGGTGTAGTTTATCTAGGGTGAATTCTATGTATTTTAGAATAAGTGATATATTGGTTGTTAGATTAATAAGAATATAAACACGAATAATAAAATTATACACCATTTAGTGGATTTAAATTGAGATCACTCTAGAGAAAGGAGTCTAATTAAATCACTATGAAATTATGTTTTAAATTTTTGAATCAATGAATAATTATTGGATCTAGGCATAGTCATTAACAAATTTAGGGTATTAAGGATGGAGTTAATACATAAAAATTCTTTTCATGAGAGTGATGAAATCATATAAATTCACATGATATTATATTATATATTTGAATGATTTTTTGTACAATATGTCATGATATTTACCTAATTATATGATGATAATATGTTGTCCTAAATTACAATTTGTTTATCTAGAAAGTTTTTGGACATGCTCATTATGTGTTATTCCCATAAATCACTGATTAAAAAAAGATATGATGAATAGATCTCATTGGATTGGTTTTCTTACTTAGGAAATGGGAATAAAAATAATATTTTTTCAAAATTTACCTAGATATGTGCCTCTTGCTTGAATGGTTTTATTTTAGAGTGCATGGTACAATGATATTTTTGTATTCTATGATTACTTAATAGGCATATTTTTCAGGGTTCAATATAGCTCTAATAAGTTTTGAGTTAGGATATCGCAAGAAGAGAAATCTTTATTTGACCTAGGTGTATGAAAATGGATGGTTTCCAAAATATTTGTCCATAAATTGTATTGAAAATAACCAAATTGTTAGATTATACAAATTTTGGGTCATAAAATATTCATATCTGTTAATAATTTTAATAAAATGGTTTGGTTCTGATAATTAATTTTAAAAAAAGACAAAAATAACCAAATTTATAATATTTTTAATTCGATTAAATTTAATATTAAAATTAGTCATCATATTTCATTATAATCATCAAAAAATATAGTATAATTCTTCATAAATTTATCAATGTTTAAATAATGTTCTTTAATTAATAAAATTTAGTTATTCATTTACAATGAAGGGTTTATTACATCAACAATTGTAGTCAATAATGACTTTTACTCAAAGAATTTGGTCACTCTCAACCTTGTATTAATACCAAGTTGAGGGAGTAAAATGGGTGTTTTACCAAAAGGTTAAAAAAATGAATTATAAATAACTAAATTTTTAAATAAACTAAAAAAAGCCAAAAAATTATTAGATTTGGGTAATTTTTTTTATTTATAAATTAGTATTGGTTATAACTGAAATTGATATTTAACCACCCATAATTTGAGCATAAATCACATATTGAGTTGGTAATCCCATATTTTCAATTTTCTAATAACAATTTTATATAGAAAATAGAATGATAATAATGATAAAATATTTAATATATGACCCAAGAGTGATTAATGACCATATAGGTATATCTAACCTTGGTTCTGATGAAATACATATGGAAGTGTAAAATTTCTTCTAGACCATTATATAGGAAGCTCATAGAGATATTAAAACAACCATCAAGAGTCTTATATTTTATTAAATAAAATAATTTGGCTATTGTGAAATTTGTTTCACTATTTAAGTGTATGAAATAAAGAAAAATGTTTGATCATAAGAGTGGAATAATAAGAGAATTCCTCTTTGGTGGGGATCATTTAGAAGGAAAATATAATGGAACAAACCCTTTTTTGGCAAATATATAATGGATATTATAAGTCTATATTTTTTTAAATATATTTAATAAATAAATTTTATTTAATTCTTGGTCAGTTTATTATATTTATTAGGAATTATTCATTGAGGACTAATTAGTATACAATGTTTGGGAGACTTTGAAAGTCAATTATTCCAGTCCATATCTCTTTAAAAACACCATTAAAATATTGATTTCATATTTGAGACTATTAGGGATTGATTTAATTATTTAAGACATATAAAATCTTGGGTTGATGGAAATAGGCTATAAGGGGGATATAGAAATAAGTGACTTTAAATCTAATTAAATCATAAATAATAATATCACATTAAAAAGGGATATCAAAAAAAAATAAAGGGATTCATCAATCCCTCTTTTGTACATGAGGTAAGAGGGGTTGAATCCACTCTTTTTCTTTTCCTATGACCTTTATCTCCATTATTCACCATCTATCTGATAATTCATCGAAAACATAAATCAGGTGTATAAACATATGGTACGACCTAATTTATCTTTTCTCATTTCATTATATTTATATATATATATATTTATTTGTCTCAATCTTCAGTTTTCTTCATTTTATAGGGTTTTGACCAAATTTATATGTTATGTTTATTGTGTATTTTTACATCACTATAAAATACCTCAACTAATGCATATAAAGGTGACGCCTAACCGCCTTTTTATTTTTTTCTTTGATTATTATGTATGTCTGTGAATTAGGTTACAAAAACTAGGAACTTGTAATCCCAAAGAGGAAATTATGTAGTTAAATTGAAGTTAAAACTAAAATATTCATTATTACATATTTATTTAAAGTTATTCAGGAGCCAAAAAAATTTTAAGTGTCTAACGGATTTTTTATTAAATGGTGAATATTCAATAAAATGATAAAAATAGAAGTTTGGTTATGTGTGATAAAATAAATTAGGAATATTATTATAAATTAATGTATTTTTATTAAATGGAAATAAAAAAATTTCATGAGAAAATTAATGAATTAATTTGTACGATTAAATTTTCTCTTAACATATTTTTTTAAAGGATTATAAAATTGTTTCATGGATGAAAGATTTTCTTGTATACTTCATATAACTATATATTGACATGGATGTGTGTTGTATACAAGTTTTGATATATTTTGAATTATATTATTCATGTTTCAATAAGTAATAATTACAGTTATATGTTCTATTATTTGTGAGAATGTAATAAACAATCAATGGAGTGTTAATTTGATTACTGAGAAATTTGAAAGTGCCAATGGGATATAAAATAAGATATGGATGAATAAGTTATATTTTTATTTTCAATGGGCCTTGAATATGAAAGTGTTAATTTTATGATAAAAAACTAATACCATGTGATTTAAATTATATTATAAAGGGATAATTTTAAATTAGTGACTATTTATATATTTAATATGTAATAATATATTTTTATCTATAATATTATCTTGGAGAAATAAGGCCAAATTATTGCAATATACTACTATGTTATATAAAATGGGACAAATTACATAAAAAAGAGGACGTTACCCAAATAATGTGTATAATTATTTCCCAAGAGGAGGTTTCCAACAAGATGTCTCTAATTTACATTTTAGTGAGAGGTTACCTAAATGATATATCTAATTTATATATAAGGATATGGATAACTAATGATATGGATATGTTTCCTTTTAAGGATAGGGTTACCTAATGACCCAGTAAAAATCCCATAATGTGGAGATTAATAAATTATGTATCAATATTATCTATGGAAATAATCTAATTTAAATGTTTAGGCATAAATTCCCTTTTATTATGAAGTGGTTAGATATGTATTATTGTTGGCCAACATTCCCTCACAACAAGTGATATATGATCATCTTGAGCGTGACTCAAGTTAGGCATGGTCAAGACTTATGGTAGCCTTATAAGAACACAAGACCTTGAAAAATATTGTAAACTATAAATTCTTATAAATTCTTATTATTATTATAATTATGTTATATATTCAATGAATTTTTTAATCTATAATGTTATTCTAACAAATGAATCAGGATGAATTCCCATTAAGACCCATTTTTTAAAGGTTGTGAATGTTTTTAGGACTTTGAATTTTTGATTTTATAGAAGGGTACCTTCTAAGAACCAAGATTCAACATGGAATTTAGAGGGTTGGATCTTCTTAAATTTATGATTTGGGATATGTATTGAGGACTAGGATAGGTTTAATTTTCTCAGGTGAATATCAGGAACATCTAGTTGGAGTTCATGTTTTGAAAGAGGTTTTACCTTTACTGCATGGTTATCACATAGTTAGGGAGAACCATGTGAATATTCAATGGAAACCTTGTAGAGTATATTTTGACTTGGGGTTGAGGAATATGACTTATTCCCAACTATTGAGAACAATGTGAGACAATTATGCATAGATATAATTTTTTCTCAAATTTTGTTGCATGTTTGGTGAATAGTCTTGTAAATCGTGCAATCAAACTATGTGAAGGGGTGTGGCTTAGGGCAGTGCATGTTTTATGGTTGACACATGATTTTTCAAACAACAGAGTAACTATAGGACTTCTTAGATTTTCTTTTAATGTATAAAATCACCATTTCCCAATTAGGTTTTAAGCCCTAACCCCTTCCCTTCCTTCCCTCAAGCCTGGTCATGCCTATGTGCTCTCTATGCACATTCTTTAATTTGATTCCTTATAGGAATTGGGTGTTCTTGTTGGTTTCATGAACATTCTGTAGTGATTTCAGGTGATTCACTTTCTCCTCCACCATCCGTTATTATTTCTCTCTAAGACCCTTGATTTTGATGTCTTAAAGTTAGGGTTTCATTGATGATTTTACAAAAGCATAGTGGAATCATCCCAATATAAATAGGATTTTTCTCTATGTGGTTAGAGGACATATCATGATAGTGGATAGATTACTTTTCTAACTATTTCATGATAGGTACATCATTATGTAAAAATTTTTATGGTATTTTTCAGAATTAATAAAATTGGATATTTAACCCTTGTCAGTTGATATGGATTTTTTTTATAATGGTTTCCGAAATATGATACATACCTTCTGAATGTAGTTTATTATGGTTTTGGTGTAAAGGGATGACTTGTTTAGTTGTCATAAAATTGTTCATATTTGAATTAAATTGTAAAATTAGTTATAAATTTATAAAAATAAATTAAATTCATGTTATGTCTTAAGATAGGTTCTCGAAAGGTAATATGACAGTTATATATTCTTGTGAAAGAGTGTTCAAGATTTTCATAGAGTAAGTTTCTTTAAATGAGTTTGGTTGTTCTTGAACATGTCCCTAAAAGTTTATACATTTTTCTTATGATCATATTATATGTGGTATCACCACACATGGGTGATCGAAATTATATTTGAAATGAATTATTTACTACTTACAATAAAAAAAGGAGGTTCCAAAGGCCATGATTAACCCTTTATAACTAGCTTGTTGACTCAGTCTCTAATGCCTTTGTGCTTGATTATAAATACATTCCAATACGTACATGGACCCAAGTAGTATTGAATTATAGTGAATTATCTAAGTTTCATTTGGAATATATTCTACGAAAATCTTCCTTATATATGATCGTGTTAGAGAATGAGTGGTTAGATTATGTAGGGAATAAAGAGATTTTGATAGACCTTAAAGCCTTTGGGTTATATAATTAGAAAGTGGGGGGTGTATTCCTCAACCAATTCTATAATAATTACATGGTGGACATATCTAGGGTAGGATCATGTGTAGTTTGGGTGTGAGAGGACTGAACTATAAAAACTTGGGATGGGTGATGGGAATTATTCCATATCTCAAATGTAATAATAATGTGTGTTTTCTTATCGGTTATTTAAGGTCGTAATATGATTTTGATGATTATGAGGGATGTTATTCCTTAAGAGTGACAGTCATTACTATAGACATATTAGAATTAGATAGAGGATCCCTTGTAGGTTGTTTTGATTATGGTATATCTTAAGGTACCAAGGTAAGATACCAATTGTTGTGTTGACCCCAGAGGGGGTTATTATTGGTGATAAGTTATCCATGATCGCAATTATCACCTTAGAAACTGAGGAAAAATGCTAAGGTACAGGTATAGCTATAGTAATGACATTCTACTGAGTTATTGAGAGACCATCCTAGTACATGTGTAATAAGTTTGGGGGCTAGCCAACTTGAGTGAGTACAATTTATGATGGGGTATTCTTGTGTGGGATGATTCTCCCCATATATGTGAATATGAGATGTTTACTAGGTGGGAAACTTGTAACCTTCCCCTAACCCATTATCACTCATGAGCTTGTGAACTGGTGGTGTCAAATGAACTCAGGTACACCGACCCAAAGGCCAATAGTTTCATTCCTGAAAAGAAGGTCAATAGTGGTATTTTGGAGATACCATGCCTCCAGATCTAAGTATAATAATATTAGAGAAAATAAAAATATGAAACATCATATAATAGTGGAAACGAACATCATGACAAGTGATAATAAATTACATAACCAATTCTATATATAGTTGATGTTATCTAAATTTAAAATAGTCAAACATAAGAAATAGATTCCCTATAAGTAGATCATATACATCAAGGTCCTAATAAAAGAATAAAAGATAAAAACTATGAAACACCACATAACTAGTCCGGATAATATTCCAAGTACTATACCCCATAGTCTATACTAGAAAATAATTATCTCTCAGTTATGGATAACTTTCCCTTATTTTTTCCTAAAACCACGAAGCCTATTTGGGTACCCAAGGAAAATTGAGTAGATTTTGAGTAAAAATTATTTGGCTACCACCAAAATTTTCTGTAATCTTATCAAGTTAGAGTATTAATACATGCTAACTTGCATAATAAAATAAAAAAGATGTGATAAATGTATAACTATTGATCCTTATGTTCTAATGTGATACTTGAGATCGACTATAATTACATTGGAGAGTTTTAGAAGCCTATGAACATAATACTTTATTAGGCTCAACTTTTAATACAATAAGTTAATTCTAGGAATCCCATATTAGTAATAAGAAAGCCAAATATAAAGTTGATATTTAAGGAATCCTAATAAAAGTCATAAATTCAAACCTAGGGAGAATATCTGAGGCATCTTGTATCCACAGAAAAAAACCAATAGCCATGGGTAATATCTATGGAATCCCATGTCTATAGGCATAAATCCAAATAAAAAGGGAATATCAAAGGAATTATATATATATATATATGAAAAAATCTGGATCCATGGAGAATATCCAAGGAATCCTTTATCAATCATAATAAATCTGAATCAAATGAAAATGTCCAATGAATTCCTTTTCCCTAGGAATAAAATCAGATTATATGAGAATATCCAAGACATCTTATATCCATAGTCAAAAAGTTGAAACTAGGGAGGATATCCGAGGCATCATTTATCAATAAGAATAAAGGTGGATCCTTCTAACATCACTAAATCATCGTTAAAAAATTAGTTAAATCATTTACCACACATTATTGGTACCACTATAAGAACCCTAGAGAACCAAAGGCATTTATATTCATCAAATGAATTTCCATTTTATTTAGAACACCCTTTGGGTCACTTGTTTATTTTACACACTTTGTAATACTTGATCTTACCTCACACGGTGGCCGAAGGTTTGGTCTTATCACTCATTAATGGGTATCTAACAACCCAAGAATGAATTCATTATAAGGATTTACCAATTTAAAATATTTTTTAAATATTTTGGCCCGCATACAATAAGTTTCGATGAACACACATTACTCACACTATGTAAAGGTTTTTGAATTTAAGGGATTTTTCAAAACCATGAATATTAGGTTTATAGAATCCAACTTTTCAAGTTTCAAACATCGGTTCATGATAAAAATATGGAATTAAAAAATAAAATGAAAACTCTAAAATAGGGTGTAAATATCTGAAAATGGTATATGTTTGTTAAGAAATGAGAAAAAAATTAAACATGTTGAGACATATGGATAACCTTATCACTAGATTTCAATAGGGATGGATGGTACTTAAAATAATTAAGGAAGGAAGTTGGAGTAGCTCTAACTACCAAATAATAAGACCTAAATTTTTCGAAAATGCCTGAGGGTTGGGGTTGGATGAGGGGAATGTTAAAAAGGGGTATATGTAAAATTACAATCCAAGCCTGAAAAAACATACAGTAACAAGATCACTATAAAACCACGGTGGTTATATCATGATACATTCCAACTAGTTAGTTATGTGTCAAAGTATATAGTATATACCACAAGTTCCCTTAACAAGGTAATGCAGTCAAGCCATATATAGTTACCCTAATTTAGTGTGGCCCTCAAGGTTGTGCCATAATCCATGTACCCCATGATGATTTGTTGTGAAACCATTCATGATATCACCACAGGAATTGCATTTACCTGAAGACTATTAAGTGATACCTATTTACCATGACATGATTTCTTAAAGTTTGCAAACTTTCACAAGAAGGCTTAGTCCAGTTCTCGAGAACCTTCTCAAAATCCACCTATAAGACTTGAAAACACTATAACCAAGAGTAAACTATGGAAAAACACAAGGGCTAGCATAATTTTGAATAAGTATATACCTCAATAAGGTATGAAATTTTTTATACCCCCATCCATATATAAATTAATCCCCAAGATGCAATCCCAAATATCAACAGGTATCTGTGGTGAATAAGATTTTCCATTGAGCCCACATATCAAATTATCTCCCCCAAATCTCCTCTTATATATTTTACTCCTTACACTAAACTTATAAACGAAGAAATATTTTTCAATATAAATTCCTATCACTCTTATACACTATTTTAACCAAACAGCCCTCAATATATATATCTTCCTTGAGTTCAACATCATCAACATTGATCACATCAGATGGATCAAGATAATCTCTCCAAATATATGAAATGTGGAAGACATCAAGAACAATAATATAATTTCTAGGGATATATAATACGTTTTTGACTATTACGTACCTCTCCACTATCTCAAAAAACCCCACATACCTTAGTAATAACATATAGATATCCAAAACATGATGAAAACCAAAAAATATTATGCCCCATAGATGTTATTATCTCAATTATATGAGTTAATGGAAATATTATATTATAATGTATTCCCCAAAAAAATTGTGGTTTTGAGTTTTATAAAATTAGTACAAAACATTAACTAGGAAAAATTGTGTATTCTAGTTCAACTAATATTCATTTTTCCACTATATATTCTACTAATTAATCCACAATAACTCTTCAAAATATCTCACAAATTATCAAAACAAGATACTATTTTAGAGACATCATACATACTACTTTTATTAATAACCCAGGGAAATAGATACAAAATAAACGGGTGAGTGACTATGTTGTCATGAAAAATCAAATTTATTGTGAATTAAATATTATTTTATTTTTTATGTCATACCCTATGTTGGATCCCAAGTATATTTGGTGGTCTAATGTTTTTATTTTCAACAAACATGACTAGAATGTAGGGTGGTTTTGAATTTTTTTAAGAAAATAACTTAATTTAAAGTGTTTAATTATTGAAAAACCAAGTGGATTTTGAAAAATATGATACAAAGGGTTCATTTTAATTTCATTAAACACATTTCAAGATAATTTTTCTTAGAGATTAATTTAGGTATGGAGTAAATATTTGGTTGGAATTATTCAGAATCCCAATTAATTTTAATCTTTTATATTAATACATGTTGAAAAAAACCTTGAAATAACAATCATATTTTCATGGTCCATCCCTTATTAATGGTATAATAGCTTTCAATGTATATTGAAATCTCAAATTTGTGGGTAAAAAAATGATTTTGGTGTTATCCAGTAAGAGTAACACAATTCAATCACTCACTCAAAGCCTTACATTGATCATTTTGAAATTAAGAACTTATCAATCACATGTTTCAAAACTAGAATTAAAATTTTAAATAATTTAATATAAATATAATTAAATGTTTTAACACCCAATTTAAATGAAACTAGTAGTTAATATAATCATTGAAACTCCTTTTACATGTTTGTAGAATCCTCACAATAAATTCCACTATTTGGCCCAAAATTGAGAGGACAAGGAAGCTCAGGTGGATCTCCTTATTTAGTTCAAATATCCCTATGAGGATAGGGAGCTCTAGAATATTCAATGTGATGAGAAAAATAATATGGAACTTAAATATGGAAGAAATTAACTCCTTGGTCATAATTTAAAATGTGGTTCCCATGGTTCCCTTTTATAGAAAAAATGGGATGTGTTTTTGGGAAACCAAATTAAGAGATACCACTTGTGTCTATGCTTGAATTGGTAAAAGGATTTATTTAGACATAGAAATAAAATTAGAGTTGTTGGAAGGCATAATTAAATTCACCATGACAAATTTGGTGTCCATTAGACATATAGATTTGGAGATATAGTTTGAATACTAAACAAAACATTTGACATCATACAGATTCAGTTTTCCAGATAGATTAGTTCTATTGAGATATCAAATTGATGTATTGGGATTGGTTGTCTTGATATGAGTTGTATCCCACTGATTTTTGGATCATATCCCAAATCTTCATCCCAATTGGATGTATTGAGTTTTTCGAACATGAAACACAGTGGACAAGTGTTCATGGGATTCCATGCAATTTGGGCCATTGGGGTTCAACATCATTCAAGATCCTCTGAATCACCTCCTCCTACAATGAAATCGTAAAAAATGTAAAATTTAACTTTTTAGGAGTGAAAAAAATTTAAAAATTAAAAAAGATATGAAGTGAAATTTGTTTTCATTTTTTCTAATTTTCAACACAAAAGTAGTTTAGCACAATGGTGTAAGGGAAAAATAAAATAGTGAATCGCGATGCGATCACACCCCCACACCATAACATTTTCAATCATGGGAAAAGTCACATTTCCAAAAAATATACATGGAGATATTACCAAATAATGAAGATTTAAAATTTTATTAACATTTTATTCTTGATAGTAGTGTGATAAAATAAATAATCACACTAAAGAGTTATTCTCAGTGGTCATGGAAAAATATGTTTCATAAATTGTATAAGAACAAAATTAAAAAATATTAATGATAAAAATTAGAGAAAATAATTAAAAATTAATCAATGTCACTAATACTCCCCTTTTCTATGTGAAAACTATTTTATGTGTATAAAACCAAATATGTCTCAATGAAAGGAGATTGAGATGAAGTCCTTACAAAGATCATTTTTAAAATAAAATATATCTATTATGTGTATTTACTATAATTACACATAAATTAAGTACAAATACAGGATAAGACATAATAATATCATGACATAATTTGAAAGTAGGAGATTAACCCAAAGAATGGAAATTGGGTTAAGAAATTCCCTTACCTCGTGTCCGACTTGACTCGAACGCTCTTTAACCTCTTATATAGTAAACTATAGTTAATCTCTTCCTGCATAAGAACCATTTTAAAGTTCATTATTACTTTTATATCACTTATTAACATGTCATGAACATTATGTAATTATTTAAGTTAATAATGGTTGTTTTGTCGATCTTAGGTACTTGAGTCAAAAATAAACTTCTTATAATTACAATTAGTTCATGTGGAAAAATATCAATTGTGTCCATAATTATATTCATGATTTAGATATCATATACATCATATATATTCAGTATATACATTCATTTACATTATTACATAACATTTAGAGGTAAGAAATGAAATGCACTGTTCATGGAGACGGTAAGCCGTACGTACGCATGAACGCTACTTTCATTTCTATTTCGTATTTAATGGAATGAAGTTATAATTATATAAAGTTATAATATAATTCCAGTATAATATAATTTATAATACCATTTAATCCATCCTTTATACATCCCACATATTTCATTAACGATTCAAATCACTTTGAGGGGGCGGTAGTCCGCACTTCCAAAAATGAAATTATCGCGTTTACCCATAATGGAAATCATAGAGTATGCCATAAATGAGAAATACAGAAGCATAAGGAAAACATAAACATTATATATATATACCATATATGAAAATAGTGTCATCAAAATGTCCACCATTAGAGGTGTTAAAAGAATATTGAACAATCATCGTTTCGTGAGGCAGTATTTCGCCACCCACAGAAACAGTATGTTCTTTAACGATTAGACGAAGGTGTGTGTAAATGTAAATCAAATACTTATCATAAAAACATCCTAGTATATTTAGGATACTGGTTTTATTACAAAATAAATGAATAAAAAGAGTTTAGGGGGTTGGAGAAGCAAAATAAAACATAAGAACACAAGAGAAAACACTACCTTTAAAATCGGGTAACTCTGTTTGATTCGATCCAAAGGCTTCTTTGGGAAAAATTATGCCCAATGTGAGGCTTCTAGGAGTAAGATATGGAAGTGTAGAGACAAAATGGGCAGGGGTTGGCCGAGCCAAAGGCTTGAGAGGTGTGAGTAAGGTGGTAGAGGTGGGGGCCTTTTATAAGCAGAGAGGAGGGGCACTCTTGGAAAGATTGAAATATTACATTATTATGAAATGATTTTCGGATTCTAAAGGTCCCACAATGATATATTTCTACGATAAGGTGATAAGGGTTAGAAATATACTATTACAATAGGTTTTTGACAAGTTTAAGCCTTAGAGTTTACATTATCTTTTCATTTTATTTAAATCTTTAATTAATGGGGTAATTGCTGCATCATCATTGTGTCATAAAAATAATAATTTATTTAATGTTTAAAAATTATAAAAAAAATATAATGATGTAGGAAATATTTTTATCTTTCTAATGAATATTTATATCCAAAAATATGACTTGTATAACCCCATTTAAAAAATGTTTTAGTAAAACAACTCATGTTTGTGAGATTTTTATTTTAACATTAAATAAAAGGTTTTTAATGTCATTTTCCTAACAAAGTGGCTCCATGGGGTCCCCAAGTTGACCTATGGATTGTATTGGTCGGAAAAGACTCATCCAATAAGGGTAGGACAAGTGTGAAGGTCATTTCATATTATTATGACATTATCTTTACCTTAAATTTCACTAATTACCTTTAATCAAGATTAATTAAACTTAAAAGTTACTATTCACCAAAAATTATTTTAATCCCATTGAACCACATATTAATTTATAATGATAACCATGTATGTCAGATTTTTTAAATTCAAATCACATAAGTGGCAATGTTTCATTTAAACGAAAAATCAGTTTTTTAACTACCACTTAGTGGTTTCACTGTTCATCAAAAATTGAAGTTTTTCAGAATAATGCCAAAATTTCACCCTAAGCTATAATTGATATTCCGAATTAAAAAATGATGTATATTTTAAAAAATTCAAAAATATAAGTATCATTAATTAATTTTATAATTAATTCCCTCTATCACAACAAATAGCGTGTTTTTAAGAAAAAATATATATCAAAAGATTGACAATTGTTTATGTCCAATTTCAAAGTGAAATTAATTCTAATGACCACCATTGGGTAAAATGGTAAAAATATATTCTAATTACACTTTAAAACCACTCTATAGTATAATTTATCACTATAAATTATTTTTATTAAAAAAGTTGTTTTTAAGTATTTTTCACTATTCATAAAAATTGGAAGTTCTCATAAATATACCAAAAATTCAACATAGGCTAATTTCAATATTCTGAATCCAAAAATGAAGTCCATTTTGAAAAATAAAATTTATATAATTTCAAAAAGTGGGTATTACTATTCATAATGGCTATTTTTATTGGTCGCGGTGTGTTGGGATCTCGAACTTGCGTACTATGCAAGATATTGCATTATTGAAAGAGAAGCGTATCGTGGAAGCTCGGGGTGTTACATTCTCCCCTCCTTCAATAAATTGCATCCTCGCAATTTGAAATTTTTCTTTGAAAATAATAGTTTGAAAATAGAAAATATCTTTGTGGAAAACCCACATTGGAAATAAGGTTAATAAAATATAACATTAAAAGAAAGAAAGATAAGTACAAAGGTCACCCAAGATAGCACATACTAGGAGTATATGAAAATATGGATATGGAAGAAAAAAACCATCAAGGTCTGATGGAGAGTTGTAGAAAAATGGATTAGGAAAAAGTTAACCATAAGAAAATCATAAACTTGTGACTGGTTAAACGGTCATTGAATCCCTAGTCGGAAAAGTTAACCGGCAACGTTTTTGTTTTAAGTTACCTTTTATAATGTTGAGGAATTTATTTAAGAGATTTACTAAGAACGTAAGGGAATATACATACTTTTCATGTAGACTTTCATTCTTTAATAAATTTTTTACCACAAACCCATCGTTCACTCTAAAAGGTATTAGAACTCAAAAATATTTTATTTATCATAATTTTATAAGGTTCCAAATATTAACACATACTATTTAGATTTTGAAAACATTTTTGTAATAACCAGGGACTTCCTGTAGGCTAGTGGTAGGTAATAAAGGTCTGTCGCACTATGGTTGTGGGTTCGATTCCTACAGCTTTGTCTGACGTGACGGGTTATGCCCCACCCTGCAGGTTTTCCTTTTCCTAAAACTATAGTATTATAATATTCCAAAAATAATCTTCAGAAATGTTTTAACATTAAACAATACTATCCAAAGATAAACAAAATCCATTCCAACCTTTATAGTTATCCAAAATACCTCTACCCAGACTTTCTCTAAAAGGTCTCTAAATTCCAAAATCAATTGCAACATTAGATTCCCCATGGCGTGGAATATTTTCACTAAGGAGTTTATCCATTTCTCAGCAACTAATGGATTTGTACCCCCATTAAATGTTGGCAGTTTTTTCCTCATGAAGCGGTTTAATATTGATCCTCCACATTTCGGATCAGGGTGCTTCATATGAGTAAGTTTATTATTCATAATCTGAGTGAGTTGTCCCAGAATGGTGATAAGTTGATTAGCACCAGTTGTATCTACAGCTCCACAATACTTATCTTGAGCAGGAGGGTAATCCCTACATGGAGTGCGTGCATTGATACGGTTTCCATTCCTCCCACTAGGCGCCATTTCTATACAATGGCAATAAACTAGATCAGTTTATGAATTAAAATACATAATTCCATACTTGTAAAATACTTAACATAAATTGAACTATTTATGGATATAATCCATAATCATAAAAATGTTTTCATTGAAGAAGTATGTACTCATAAGCCCTTCATAATGGTTTGTAAAGAAAATGATAATTATCCGAAGCATATCCCCCAGGAGTGTCGTAACCAAGAGTGCAGCAAGGCCCGTTGTCATGCACCAGTTCTCGTTCGAGTCTAGCTAAAAGCCCTGTTTTTGAGGTTTACCTTTAGGTACATCTGTGCCAGAACCACGTCTACCTGCTCGTATCCAGACATGGATGTATTACTCAGGAAACTCACAAAATCTCTATAATACCAAAATTCTATGAAGTTCTTCTATACTAATCCTCAAAGTCTATCTTAGGGCTATGAGCTCTAATCAAAGTTTATCTAAATATAGCTTCAAAGTTTAGTACTAAACTACCACTGATACCAAATGTAACGCCCCGACCCCAGTTACACAGAGTCGGTGCATTATTGCGTAACATTGGCATGATCACAAAGATTAAGTCTTGAAAGACCGATTTGTTTAGTAGCCTTGGAAACAGTAGATACATTCATAAATGTTACATTACATCATAAAGTGAAAAATCACAATAACATAGTCTCCATAGTCCATACTTCTATCCCCTTCAGACTATCCATGTTGGTCAGTCATAAAATACGTCTTCACATCCAGGAAAATGTTAAAACATTGAAAAGGGTGAGCTCAGATTCTCAGTAAGGATAACAATATAGCAGAAGATTTCATAAATAAACATAAACATTTAAGGCAATGTATAAGTAAAAAAATACTTTTAAAATTTAACTTCAACATAATATGGCAAAATAAAATGAAATAATGCCATTTACTTATTCACATGGATATTCTACTGGTCGAATAATCACATGCAATATCAATAACCACTTTCATAATGATGGAATGAATAATGCTATACTATCATAACCATGTATCCAAGGCCTCGTGCCAAGACCACAAATAAGATTTTGTCAAGGCCCCATGCCAAGACACTAGTTTGTCTCATTAGACCTACCGATGCATCGAGGAGCTATAGCGGGCTCCACCCGTCACTTATTAAGTCCAATGTATTCCTCATATGAACAGGTTTAAACATATCAAAAACCATATCATAATTTTATCACATAAAACGTGCATAAAGGAAATAGAATATTTCCACACTTCAATCAATACAACACATTGATATAATAAAAACTTTATCAAAACCATTTTCAATACCAAAATAAAAGAAAAGTAAAACAAGGTATTTATTATTCTTTTAAAAAAAGTTATGGCTTATAGAGGAATCCAAAACACATATAATAGTCATGGCGGTGGAGAATTCGTTGTCGCCGCATATGCAAGAAAAAAACATTCCTTTTGTCATTTAGTAAAAATGCTTCGTATAAAAGGATTCCTTTTGAATAAAATTAAAAGTCAGAGGGGTTTATACACCGTATATATGAAAGTTGTGTAAAAAACCAAATGTGCCTCAATGAAAGGAGATTGAGACGAAGTCCTTAGAAAGATCATTTTTAAAATAAAATAGATTTATTATGTTTATTTACTATAAGTACACATAAATAAAGTACAAATACAGGATAAGACATAATAATATCGTGACATAATTTGAAAGTAGGAGATTAACCAAAAGAATGGAAATTGGGTTAAGAAATTCCCTTACCTTGTGTCTGACTTGACTCGACCTCTCTTTAACCTCCTGAATAATAAACTAGAGTTAATATCTACCTGAATAATAACCTTTTTCAAATTCATTATTCCTTTTATATCACTTATTACCATGTCATGAACATTATGTAATTATTTAAGTTAATAACGGTCGTTTTGTCGATCTTAGGTACTTGAGTCAAAAATAAACTTCTTATAATTACACTTTGTTCATGTGGTAAAATATCCATTATGTCCATAATTATATTCATGATTTAGATATCATATACATCATATATATCCAGTATATACATTCATTTATAATATTACATAACATTTATAGGTAAGAAATGAAATGCACCGTTCATGGAGACGGTAAGCCGTAAGTACGCATGAACGCTAATTTCATTTCTATTTCGTATTTAATGGAATGAAGTTATACTTATATAAAGTTATAATAGAATTCCAGTATAATATAATGTATAATACCATTTACTCCATCGTTTATACATCCCACATATGGCATTAACGATTCAAGTCACTTTGAGGGGGCGGTAGTCCGCACTTCCTAAAATGAAATTATCGCGTTTACCCATAATGGAAATCATAAAGTATGTCATAAATGAGAAATACAGAATCATAATGAAAACATAAAAATTATATATATATATATCATATATGAAAATAGTGTCATCAAAATGGCCACCATTAGAGGTGTTAAAAGAATATTGAACAATCATCGTTTCGTGAGGCAGTATTTCGCCACCCACAGAAACAGTATGTTCTTTAACCATTAGATGAAGGTGTGTGTAAGTTTAAATCAAATAATTATCATAAAAACATCCTGGTATATTTAGGATACTGGTTTTGAAACAAAATAAATGAATAAAAAGAGTTTAGGGGGTTGGAGAAGCAAAATAAAACATAAGAACACAAGAGAAAACACTATCTTTTAAATTAGGTAACTATTTTTGATTTGATCCAAAGGCTTCCTTGGGAAGACTTATACCCAACGTGAGGCTTCTAAGAGTAAGAGAGGGAAGTGTAGAGACAAAATGGGCAGGGGTTGTCCGAGCCAAAGTCTTGAGAGGTGAGGGTAAGTTGTTAGAGGTGGGGGCCTTTTATAAGAGGAGAGGAGGGGCACTCTTGGAAATATTGAAATGTTACATTATTATGAAATGATTTTCGGATTCTAAAGGTCCCACAATGATATATTTCTAGGATAAGGTGATACGGGTTCGAAATATACTCATCCAATAGGTTTTTTACAAGTTTAAGCCTTAGATTTTACATTATCTTTTCATTTTCTTTAAATCGTTAATTAATGAGGTAATTGCTGCATCATCATTGTATCATAAAAATATTAATTTATTTAATGTCTAAAAATTATAAAAAAATATCATGATGTAGGAAATATTTTTAGATTTCTAATTATTATTTATAGTCAAAAATATGACTTCCATAACCCCATTTAATAATTGTTTTAGTAAAACAACTCATGTTTGTGACATTTTTATTTTAACCTGAAATAAAAGGTTTTTAATGTACTTTTCCAACCAAAGTGGCTCCATGGGGTCCCCAAGTTGATCAATGGATTTTATGGGTCGGCCAAGACTCATAAAATAAGGGTAGGACAAGTGTAAATGTCATTTCATATTATTATAACACTATCTTTACCTTAAATTTCACTAATTACCTTTAATCGCGATTAATTAAACTTAAAAGTTAATATTCACCAAAAATTATTTTAATCCCATTGAAGCACATTTTAATTCCTAATGACAACCATGTATGTTGGATTTTTGAAATTCAAATCACATAAGTGACAATGTTTCATTTAAACGAAAAATCAGTTTTTTAACTACCACTTAGTGGTTTCACTATTCATCAAAAATTGAAGTTTTTCAGAATAATGCCAAACTTTCACCCTAAGCTATAATTGATATTCCGAATTAAAAAATGATGAATATTTTAAAAAATTCAAAAATATATTTTACATTATTTAATTTTATAATTAATTCCCACTATCACAACAAATAGCGTGTTTTTAAGAAACAATATATATCAAATGATTGACAATTGTTTATATCCAATTTCAAATTGAAATTAATTCTAATGACCAAAATTGGGTAAAATGGTAAAAATATATTCTAATTAAACTTTAAAAACACTCAATAGTATAATTTATCACTAGAAATTATTTTGATTAAAAAATTTGTTTTTATGTATTTTTCACTATTCATAAAAAATTGAAAGTTCTCAGAAAAATTCAAAAAATTCAACATAGGATAATTTCGATATTCCAAATCCAAAAATGAAGTCCATTTTGAAATATAAAATTTATATAATGTCAAAAATGGGTATTACTATTCATAATGGCTATTTTTATTGGTCGCAGTGTGTTGGAATCTCGAACTTGCGTACTATGCAAGCTATTGCATTACTGAAAGAGAAGCGTATCGTGGAAGCTTGGGGTGTTACAGCTAAAATAAGCACTGATAAAGGGTACACCTTTATCAGTGCTTTTTAGCTCTGATAAAGGTATCTCTTTATCAACGCTAAAAAAGCTATGATAAATGAATGTTTTATCAGCACTTTTATTTTAGCGATGATAAAAAATACCTTTATTAGTGCTTTTAACAAGCGCTGATAAAGGTTCTGTCAGTTTTTATTTATTAACCCTAACAGGCCATCCTCGCTCGCATGCAGTCAAGCTCTCACGGAAGCTAAACCAAGCCCCTCGCTTCCGCGAGATCGCCCTCATTTTCCTCCTTGTCCTCCTCGTCCTCCTCCTTCCTCCTCGTCCTCCTCCTTCCTCCTCCTCGTCCTCCTCCTTCTCCGCCGCCACCGCCGCATCCTCTCCCTCCCCTACTGCTGGGACGCCGCTTCCTCTACAGCCTCCACCCCCGCTGCCGCGACTGCCGTCGCCTCTACCGCTGCTGCTGCCTCCACCTCTGCCACCGCCACCGCCTTGGCCATCACCGCCGCCTCCGCCTCCGGCGCTTCCTCCACCGTCGGCACTACCATTATTGTTTTTCATTTTTAGGTAATTTTTCTTCTACCGCTTGAATTTAACGTGTGAAATCCTGATTTAAGGTGTTATTTCAAGAGTTAATGGATTATTTATATTATTGAGTTCTTTATTTAATCCTTGCACCTCAATAAACAACTATGGAATCTTGTTTCATGGGTTATATTTTCTCAAACTCTTTTATGGACACCCCTTCAGTGTTCCAAGTAATATTATCCCTTTAATGTCAAATTATTAATTGCATTGAACACCTATTTAGCTTATGTCAAAGCTTTTAAATGAGGATTCCCTTGATAAAAGGGTATATAAATGGAATTGAATACACATTATATGTGTTTGGCCTAGATTCTTAATGGAATTTACCATGTTGGAAATTTCCATGTTGATTATGGCCCATTTTGAAGTCCCTTTGACCCTTATTAGTGAATTTTCCATTCATGGTAAAATTGAATGTGTAATAATCATGAGGAATGAATTTTACATGATGTTTTTTTTAATTTAATGAATTAATTAAATGAATTGAAATGATCTATAATGGGTTGAAAGGGAACACCATCTACTGCATGTTATATAGAATGATAATTGTGTATTTCATTTTGTTGAATGAAATTGTACATGGATAATGGGACATATGAGATGTTTTTATTCATGTTTTTTAATATAAATATGAATGTTAATAATGCCTTACTTAAACAAATGGTCAAAATTAAATTGATGGATGGGAGGTAATTACCCATTCTAGTAAAAATTAAAATACACCTTTATAGAGGATAACATAAGATGGTAATGTAATTGTTGAGAATATAGGAAAACACACTTCCTTACATTGGGTGTTGAGTATAACATATCACACCACAAATACTAATAGGATGTTGGGCTTTTTTCACCACACCAATTTCTTAGAGTTATTACACGATGGCTTACTCCCCATCCTGAGTGGCATATAGTTCACATTATTCTATGCTTGATCACTATTATGGTTGGATTTCTTTTCTCGAGGTATGTGATCCTTCTGATTCCTATTTGGATTTATTTGCACCTATGGTTTGGATAAAAATTAGTGATCATATAGTGATTTCTATCAATAAATTTAAATTTATTTGCATGCATTGTCTTTTGGGGTTTGTGGGATGTGGTAAATGGTGTAGTCAGTTTTAGATTATTTTATTATCGTGGGTTTCCCCTATTTTATGTTTTCTTTTCAGTTGGAAATATCATATGTTGTGCGCCTCTCCTCTTCCACGTACTCACATCTGCCGTGTTCTTAACGACACCTTCGCGGTGAGTTTTCTCCTGTTACTCATTGGTTTCCTCTTGTTCGCATGTTATTACTATTTGATATTGATGTTTATAATGTGAAATGTACAGGCTAAACACCCCACTGGAAATCATGTCCATTGGTGGTCGTTGTTTATGCACTAAATGAATTGATTGTTGGTTGGTTCTTGTTGAACATTGGAATATTTAAATTGGTAATTTGCGTATACTTGAATTATTAATGAACACCCCAGGATGATAAAACTTCTGTGATAACCCCTGAATTAACAAACAAAATTGAATAAAGGATGCTTTGTAAAATCTAAAATTTTTATTGTTTGGTTTGTATGGTGTTGCGATTGTGATCATGATTGTGTTTTTGTATGGTGTTGCAGTTGTTGGCATGATTGATATGCCAATTGTTTTCCATGTTGTAGTTCATCCACCATTAAATATCAATCCACACTTTACCCATTTGAATGGGACCACCACTTTGTTACTAGTGCAATTCCACTGAATCCTTGAAAACCACTTCTAGAGGGATCTATGATACACTTTAAAATACATGGACATGCTTAACCATACATGGATTTCATATAGATTTTAATGCCACACAACATTTATCTTCAAAAGTTATACAACATGACTAATCTTCTGAATCAAACATGGAATAAGATTATTTTTAAATGTTACATGTCATGTGAACCTAGGTCACACACAATGTATCTCCAAGACATATACTTCAGCATGAAACCATGTACATGCCATGAAATAATGGTATAACCATATGACATGTGTTTTACTTCACTCACACCATGTATAGATACCATAGAGACTTGATGTGTATAGACTATACACCACTAGTGGTCATGTAAGGACTACACACCGTGTATTTCACAAAAATGTGATGCATAGCTGGTGAGGTGACTCAATATGTATCTAAAGTACACGCCTTTAGGTCATGTTGTTCTAAATGTCATGTCCCTTCAAAGGCATCATTCAGTATTTATAAGACTAACTTGGAATAAATTTGATATATGTCAGATTAAATCAGGTATCTTATACATACACGATGTTCACCCTACTAGACACACCATGTATATGGATTTCACATGTGTTTAAAGGCATTTGTACCATGATTTGTTTTTATAAAACCCAAAAAATGATACCTGATTAATTAAAATATAATATTAGGGAAGTTCGATATCGAACCCATAAAGACGATGAATATGAAAAAATAATGGATGAATGCCAATCGGTTGAAAAAAGAGTATGAAGATGGTGTGAAAGAGTTTATCAAGTTTGCAGAAGATCATGCATGTGACCCTTCTCAAATCCTTTGTCCGTGTTTACGCTATTGTTATTCAAGACAAATTATTCCAGAGGAGTTGGAAGAACACCTGATCTATCAGGAAATAGATCGAAGTTATACATGTTGGAATAAACACGGGGAAAAAACAAATGTAGGTAGTGACTCAGAGAACACGACATTTTATAGATCATCTGATATGATTAGAATCATGAATAGTGAAGACGATCGTATGGAGGGTGTGATTACAGATGTGAATGATTATAAAGATCGTATTGAATAAATGAAAAGGATAGTTGAAGATGAACTTCGTGATTGCCCAAAATTGTTTGAGAAGTTAAAGAGTTGTGAAAAAATCCATTGTATGCTGGTTGCACTAAATATACACCATTGTTAGCCGTATTGAAGCTGTATAATTTGAAAGCAGGAAATGGGTGGAGTGATGCCAGTTTTACGGAACTACTTGCTCTCCTGAATGACATGCTCCCAGAAGATAATGAACTCCCAAGCCGAACATACGATGCCAAATGAATGCTACGATCGATGGGTATGATCTCTGAAATAATACAAGCTTGCCCGAATGACTGTATATTGTTTCACAAGGACCACAAATCACTTAAATAATGCCCAAAGTGTGGTGCTTCCCGATACTGGAAAGATGATTCTAGTCCTACGAAAGTTGTATTGTACATTCCAATAATTCCTAGGTTTAGATGCCTATATGGAAGTGAGGAGACTGCAGGAAAATTGACATGGAATGCAGATACAAGAATTAAAGATGGGAAACTACGTCACCCGACAGACTCTCCTCAGTGGAAGAGAATTGACCACGAGTATCCTGAATTTGGGAACGAGCTGAGAAACCTTCGTCTGGCGTTATCTACCGATGGGGTGAATCCTTTTGGTTTTCAAAGCAGCAGTCACAGTATATGGTCAGTTATGTTGGTAAACTATAACTTACCACCATGGTTATTCATGAAATGAAAATACATCATGTTATCTAAGCTTATATTAGAACCAAAACAATAGGGTAATGATATTGATGTTTATATGGCCCCATTGATCGAGGATTTGAAAATATTTGGGATTCAGGTGTTACGCTATATGATGCTTTCAAAAATGAAAATTTCACTTTGAAAGCCATGTTTTACAGGATGATAAATGACTTTCCTGCTTATGGAAATTTTTTAGGATATAGCATTAATGGAACTCAAGGGTGACCCGTTTGCGAACATGGTACATAGTCAATTAGGTTGAAACATTCATCGAAAACCTTGTTTTTAGGACATCACAGATTTCTACCCCAACGACGTAAGTACTGATCTTGGACGACATCATTCGACGGAAGTTCAGAAGAACGTACAACACCGACCCCACTAACAGGTGATCAATTTTTTGGTAAAGTAAAATATTTGGACACTACTTTTGGTAAACCGTTTTCGAAAAACCTTACGAAAACTGGTTGGAAAAAGAGATCAGTTTTTCTTGAATTACCATACGGGAATTTTCTGTATGTCAAAACTTTTCTTGATTTTATTCTTATTGAAATAAATGTATGTGATAGTGTCATCAGAACATTGCTAAATGCACCCGACAAAACAAAATATGGAATTAAGGCTAGATTGTACATGGTTGAGATGAGAATACGAGAAGAGTTGGCACCAGTGAAGGGTGAAAAACAAACATTTCTTCCTCCTACTGCTTACACTCTTTCCAGGTAGGAGAGATATTAGTTTTTCACCTTCTTGATTGACGTAAAGGTTTCAGAGGGATATTCATAAAATATCAAGAACATTGTGTCAATGGGCGATTTAATATTAAAGGGTCTGAAATCACATGAATTCCATGTTTTGATGCAAGATCTAATTCTTATAGATTTATGTTGCATTTTATCCGAGAATGTTCTCCATACATTAACGAAGCTCGGTTTCATCTTCAAAGCTGTATGCAGCAAAGTTATAGACCTGGTGAAATTTCCAACTATGGAAAGAGAAATTTCCGTCATATTATTTGAATTGGAAATGTTCTTCCTGCCAAATTTTTTTGATATATTGTTTCATTTGATGGTTCATGTGGTGAGAGAGATTCGACTATGTGGTCCTGTACATTATAGATGGATGTACCCCATTGAATGGTATATGAAGATTTAGAAAGGGTATGTCAAAAACCGAAGTCATCCAGAGGGTTGTATTGAGGATCAATATATTGTTGAGGAAGCTGTTGAATTTTTTACCCAATACCTGTCTGGTGTGGAAATAGTTGGCCTACCAAAATCTTGTCAAACTGAGTGGCTTGAGGGTGATGGAATTTCTGGAAGAGAGGTTGTCACAATCAATATTACAGATCGGGAGCAGGCCCACCTTTATGTTTTGCATAACAGTTTCGACGTTGACCTATATGTTCAAACCCACAAAGAAATTATTAGGCATTTGAATCCTTCTAGGGATGAAAAATGGTTATCAGATACACATAATTGATAGTTTATAGGATGGTTTCGAGAACATATTTTTAAGTAGTTAGATGAAAATCCAGACTCAATTTCAGAACGACTTTGATGGCTAGCCGGAGGAGCAAGTGTGTACGTATTATCTTACAATGGTTATGCTGGTAATGGTTATATATACTATACTAATGAACATGATGAAGACAGTACCATGAAGAATAGTGGGGTTACCCTTATGGCAGAGGCGATGCATGTTTCTAGTGCTAAGAAAAAAATCCAATTTAAGCGAATATGTCATACTTTGGCATCATCAAACGAATATGGGAGTTGGATTATATGAAATTCAATGTGCAGATTTTTCAATTAAAGTGGGTTGATAAGAGGAGTGCTGTTAAAATAGATGAATTAGGATTCATGAAATTTGATTTCAGTAAGGAAGGGGAGAAAGACAGACCATTTATAATGGCATCACAAGCAATACAAGTATTTTATGTTCCAGACCCCGCAAACCGAAATTGATCAATTATTCTGTTATCGACAAAAACAACTGAAGGGCCATATGAAAGTTCAACAGAGGTTGACCCTTTTATAGGAACTTCACAATCATTTCACAGTGGTCCCAATGTAGATGACATTTTTTATGTCAGAGGAGACCACAATGAAGGGAATTACATAGTCGATAGAAAAGTCAAATCTATTCAGCCTTTAAAGAAAAAAAAGAGAGTACAATAATCATGTTATTTTTTTATTGTAACATACATTGTGTTATGTTATGTTATTATCTATTCGCTTATTTTTTATATAATATAAATAAAATATTAAACCACTTTTACAGATAATGACTTCTGCACCTGCTGATGCACCCAATACCGAGGAACAAAAGGTTTCTCAACCAGATGCCAATGTTCCTAGTGTAGAGAAACAACAGGTTTCTCAACCTGTTTTTGCTGGTCCTAGTGCCGAGGTACAACAGGTTTCTCAACCTATTGCTGCTGGTCCCATTGCCAATGTTAGCGCTCTGGGAGAAGATATTGACGCTACTTATGAGGAAATGGCAAGAAATGAATCCCTGAAAGCGCAAAAAAAAACAAGAGCATCGTAGTTTGACAGTGTTAGCCAAAATCCTTAAGGAAAAAGCAAAAGGCATAAAATTTGAGGTGGTATGGAATAAGCGAGGCCAACATGTTAACCCCAACAGAGCCATCTTTAGTACCTACATTGGAATCGTCACTCGGAAACGGATGCTGATTGATGTACAGTCGTGGCACCATTTTGTCACCGAGATGAAGACATTAATGCGGGAAGAGATTATGGTAACATTATGACATCATTTTTTTAATTTATTAAAATAAAATAAAGTGCCAAAACATTGACTTACTCTTCATCATCCATTGCATAGTGCATTTATAGTAGATTCCTCGCACAAGGAATATGTATTAAGAGTTGTAGGAAGGATTCATAGAGGTTTCCACACAATTTTAACGAAATATCATCTTAAAGATGCAGAAGGGAAAATCAAGCCACACTCACCTCCTCTTTATGCACACATGATATCCCAAGGGGCGTGGGATGCATTTAGAAACCATCGTGGGGAGCAGACTTTTCAGGTACATTGTGTGGGGAAATACGTTGTTTGACGTTTGCTTGTATTCATCACTCTGATTCAATGTTTTTTATTTATGAAATAGCTACTGAGTGCTGAAAATAAAAAACTCACAACAAAACCATCATACCCTTACCGTAAAGCAATGATGGGGTACGCTGAACTTGAGAAAAAATTGGTATGTCTTTTAAATCTACCCTACTACTAGTATGTGACATAAAACAACACCATAACCATGTTTTTCTGTTTATATACAAATTGATGAATCTAAATCGAAAGCCATATCCATCCCATTCCATGTGATATGGAAGGAGTCTCATGTAAATAAATAGGGGATAGTGATAGAAAAAAACACACAAAAAGTGTGGGAAACATGTGTAAGTATGACATAATATAAATTTGATTTTTTTAAATCGCTATTACATTACAATAACTACTTATTTTTATATATTTTCTATCTGACATAATCACAAGAATCAACAACAACCACACCAGATGTAGACATACTTTCAGCAGCCTTGAAGTTGCCAGAACTGTATGGCCGCGACAGAGGTGTGGGTTTTCGGGTGACACCCCAAACATATTTTCAAAAAAAGCAAGCGGAGGATCAAAATGAAAAAATGGAAAATCTGAAAGAACAATTATCTATTTTACAAGAATAATTACAATACCAGAGAGATATGATAACAAAATATATGGGGGAGAGGCAAAGAGAAGAAAAAACTCAACAACAACCCGTGTGTGACGATCCCACTACACCCCCACCAGCTTTGAGGCAAGCCATTCCCCTAAAAAACCTGACTTAGATGAGGTAATAAATTTTTTAATAATTGTTTCTATGAAATGTGATTTACATAGAAACATATACCTTTTCTTTACTAATATTCCACAGGGTGAAAATGACTATGATTTATATTTATCAACTCCCACCTATCGCCTTGTAGTGAGGGCTACAGTGTTCAATACACAAAACGACATGCTACATAATAGAATGTTTCCAAAAGATCATCTTAGAGTGTCAATTATCGTAGCTGATGAGTCGAGTTCCGAGCTACCTGTTCCAAATGACAATGAAGACATTCATATGGTTGAACAAGTTGTTGGAACATTCGTCGCATAGCTGACAGTTCTTGTAAAAAAACATGTTGAAAAAAAGTTATCCATTTACAATTTATTTTTCATGTTGGACCTTTAACATTTAATGAAAAATGGTCTGAACTGATGAATGTTATTACAGAATGACAAAGACTATAGGGTGAAAGGAAATATCATCTCAAAACTATCTCAAGGATCAACCAACCGATTGAAACGGTCTACTGAGAGTACTTTCACCCCGCCCGTTCTATATCCACAGTTAATATCATTGCAGGCTCATGTGGATACAAAGTTGAAAGATGGAAATACTCACACAGTTGATTTCGAAAAAGATATGTATGGAGAGGAAACATCATATTTCATTAGTGCTGAAAATGTAAATGAACTCCTCATGTATGAATGGCTAGGTACCTCAGTTGTAAATGTATACATGAGGTAAGTTTTCATGATTTGATTTTACAAAAGATGATATACTCTGATAATTATGACTAAATACATTTTATATTTGTCACAGACGTATATATGAAAAACATTTAAAGGGATTTCCCCATGAACAAAAATTTGGACTCGTTAGTCCTCACACCACCTCTTCAAAAGACAAAATAGATTCTGATAAAGAGGCTACAATAATGTCATCCCTTCTCAAATCGTTTGAAAAAAATTATGGATGACAAACTCTTTTTAATACCAATGATGCAGGGGTCAAACTCTACAATTTAATCATATCAACTATATTTTCATTTCTTTCTTTACTTATTCCTTTTTTTATTTTTAGGGAGTATTGGATGCTGATGGCAGTCAATTTGGACACTCCAAAGATTTATTTTCGGGATTCAATGCATGGATATCCAACAAACAGTGCATATATGATGGCGTTTTTTAATTTGTAATACACTAGATCCAACATTTTAAAACTAAACATCTAGTTATATAATTTATGTTATCTTTTAATGAGGATTCTATTATGATAAGGCGGTGCATCAATATCATCTAATGCATAGAATGAATCCAAGGCATAAGGATGAGAAAGCCTAAAAGATCTACAACGGGAAAAGTATCTGGGTATATATATTAACATTGCACTATCCAAACACATATTAAAAAAATTACTTATTGTTGTCGATGTTTCTACAGTTTCCAAAACAAACAAATTTAAAGGACTATGGTTATTATGTTTGTAAATTTATGAAAGAGACCGTATTTCATCAACAAACTAGCATCCCTGATGAGGTATTTTTGAAAATAATTTCGACTTCATTTAAAATATTTATTAATCCTTTGTGTATTTATATTTTTTCAGTACTACCATGACTGCCGCAAAAACTCTTATTCAGAAGATAATACACATGTTTTTAGAAACGAATGGGCAACATACCTGATAGAAGATTGTACACAAATAGGATAAAGGTGAATTCCTACTACTTATGTTATCTATATATGATCATTGATTATCCTCCAACCTTCTTTGGTGAATTGAGAATGCTACGATGTATTGAAATATTAATTTATTACTCAATGTTTCTTATCCCCAGATTCACATTATTGACCTTCGAACAAATCAATATTGAAGTAAGGCATGACGGTGTGCAGTGCGTATGGGGTGAACGATGAAACCACTGAGGATCTAAAAAATCCATTTTCTAACAAACGATGGATGAAAACAACAAATATGGTCTATATCAACCATTTTCAGTTAAATATGTGGCCTAAATATTAATATTTCTGAAAATAAAGTAGAGGGATCAGATTCAACAAGAAGAGATAGTATTTGAGAACATGTGTACCCCTTGGTTAATTTTTAAGAAATTTCAATGTTCTGTATCTCATTTGTTTGAACTTGTATTTGAGAACATGTTTTTTGGTTTGATTTTCACAATTATTTCTAGGTAGATGCATGAGATAATCAGTATCGTTGAGGGATTTTTTGGAACCAAAATATGTGTCCCAGGATAATTCAAGTAAGGGAAAGGCTGGTGGAGATGAAATCCAAGATCAAACGACCAGAACATCATCAAAAGAATCAAACCTGTGATGCACCACCACGTACAATATGGTCCTAGTAAAGTTTTGAGGTGTTTATGGAAGGTATGGGGAGTCCGATGAGCCCCATGGCCACCATAAATATCGTTTACAGACAGCTCCACATGTTTTTTGTTCCTCGTGCCTCTTTACAAGGATCACACCATTCACATGGTCCATCTTAGCACGTATGTCCCATTCCACCCATTACATCTCTATAAGACATTAAATCATGACCCTCTATCATTGTAGGATGTTAAACTCATGGAATAACACAAGTTAAACATGGGCTTCCATTTTGTTGAGAATCCCTTTGACGACGATGAATACCTGTGACCAATGTTCTAGTGTACATACATTCCACTGATTCCCAATGTGAATACTTTCCTAACCGAAGTATTGTGCTCTAGAATGACCCTTTGTAATGTCCTGATATAATCATTGTAATTAACCATCATCCATAAAGAGATGGAACCAGGAACAAGTTTCACGAAAAACTTCTTATTCTATAAGGGAGAGTCATACTAGGTAATGAATTCTGATGAGGAATCTGTGGATGGAATAAATGACATCCCATCACCCTGTTTCAATCAAGGAGAAGAAATATCTTTATAAGTGAAGAATGTCACTTACCTTTGTAACGAATTAATGTGTGGTACAATGCACCACCATCGAACGTCAACATGATCCCGGCAACATGCCCCTGTAGAAACTCTCAGAAACATATGTCATGCTCAATCATACATGGCATCCCATTTTCTCATAGGGACCTCTCCAAATACAATATGTAAAATGAGGTTCCCTATAAAAGACTATAAAAGAATTAAATCCATGTAAAAAGATAATCTCAATTAAAAATTGAATTTTTATTTTCCTATAATTTTTTTCATATAAAATGTATATAAATTGAGATTATTTGGTCATCCAATTGATCAAAACACATATTTAATTCTTCCATCGAGGGGTACATGAAAACCTAACTTAATATCCCACAGAAATCTTGTCCCACTTCCATGTCAGAACTGGAAGTAGTTGAAGAAAACCTGAAGGTCTCTAATTCTCGGATTTGATATGTTGGTATGTATAATAATGAGATAAATTTTCATTGATATCTCATCTAATACATGGAAACAAGAATCTTCATGATATATCATATAACATATGATTAGTACATTAGTACACTTCCAATGGGGAATTATGGAATTCCATAATAACAAAAAAAAATCATCGAAAAAGGTACAATATACCAGTTCGAATAGGTGTTTCAGACATGTGTTGGGGCTAGAGTGATGTCATTGGGTTTTGGGAGGATATCAAGGAAGATTTGGGTAGTCATTATATTGAAATATAGAAGCATTAGGCTACTCATAGAGTGAAATGTTAATTCACAACATGAATGCATTTAATAGGGTGATAATGGCTGTGAATGGGGAAAAGGGGTCAAGAAAGGGTTTGGACCCAAAATAAAGTGATGTCACCACTTGGTTCATTTCATGTAACATGATTTAAAACTTATTTTTATGTGGGTGATGGGTTTATAAAGTATAAACCTCCTTAGGCTTCTTCCTTTGGGCACCAAGTTCTTAGGGGTGGCCAAACCCCATTCCCCTCCTTCCTTCCCCTTAGACCTGAGTTGATTATTAGTTGTTCGTCATTTCGAATCAATGTGGTATCTTCTCCTACATATTCCTTCCTTCTCTAACTTATTGCTCAAAGATTTGAATTTAGTTTTTAGGGTTCTAGGTGTAATTATTATACCATAGCATGGATAAATCATTGTTCTTCATGGGACTTTTATATATGACTCTTATAGCATGTCTCAAAATTTCATAAACTAGTAATCAATCATTATTTGATGCACATTATATTTTGTGGAAGATTTATTTACAGGTTTTCAAAAATTTAGGCTTAATTGGTCATAAATTTAGTAATATAGATTGGGTATTTTTTGTTTTCTAGGCAGAGGGGTGCGTCAGGAGTGGATCACACCTAGTTTCTCAGCATTCTGGCTTTGTTGGATTACACGATGAGTTTGGTGCGTATTATACCATACTATATTTTTGGTTAAAATTAACTAATTTTGTAATTTAATGTTGTTGGAAATTAATACATGTGATCATGGACTCAGTTGTTGTTGGTATGAATTGAAGATAGTTTATTGGACTTCTGGCTGAGGTAAGGGCATTGACCTAATTGTGTCTCTTCGTTAATTGGTTATTTTATGTTTTGTGCCTCACTAGTATAATTCCATTTAGCAACCCCATTCTTTATTTCATTATTCTACTACTAACATAATATTGGTTTTATTATATAGGTGAAATATTTTTCCTCAGTTCGAATGCTTTGTTTAGAAACCACCACTATGGACGACAATTTTTTAGAGCGGATGGATGCAAAAAGGATGGAACATTATTGTTTTTTAACTGTTTGTTGGATAAATGTAATTGTAACCAAATTAAACATTTTTTGAAATGTATATAGTAGTGTGTTGTTTTGTATTCATGATTTCAAGTAAATGTATGTATCATTTTTGTTCTTATGTGCTTTGTGTGTGGGTGTTGTTTGTGCTGTGTGCAGGTGTTTGTGCTCTGTGCAGGTGTGATGTGTGCAGGTGTTGGGAAGGTTCTGTGCAGGTTCAGGTTTTGCACAGGATCTTTGGCCTTTATCAGCGCCAGTTAAGTGCTGATAAATGGATAATATATCAGCGCTATTTTGAGTGCTGATAAAGGTAGTTTTTATCACTGCTCAAAATAGCACTGATAAAGGTAGTGTTTATCAACTCTATTTTTAGTGCTAAAAATAGTGCTGATAATGGGGACCTTTTATCAGCGCTATTTTTAGAGCTGATAAAGGGTACCCCCCTTTATCTTTGCCGAGATTAACAACATGTTTTTAGCACTATTAAAGGCGGTTTTTATCCCTATTATAAGCCATATTTGTAGTAGTGCACTCATCACTCAACCCTTTTTTAATTCCCTCACAAGACTAATTGTAGAAGTTATAATAAGATCGAAGGTTGAGGAAGAGTTTTTTTGAACTACAAAAGAAAATACCATTATTATTGTGTTTTTTTATGGTTTACAACAATTTGATAATAAGTACACACTCCCAGGTCATTCCAGTACTGTAATGAAAAAGATCAGATAAGGAACGAACATAAGAAAAAATCATTTGGGAAAGCTGATAAGTACTAACCTAACTTATATTTACCTTTAATTGTCTAAGAAATATTCACACTTCATGGTTGGGTGTCTGTATATGTGAAGATATTAAGTGAAACAATTTTACCATAAACTAATCAAATTAAGGGAACCATTCTTCTAAAATATTTCAAAATGGTACAACCATTTATTTCATTGATAATCAACAAATTTTAAAAGAAAAACTCACATCACTTTGTTATATACATTCTAAAACAAATATTCCATCACTAAAGAAATTTTAAAAAAACATGATATAGTGAAATTCCTCATGTATTTTCAATAATTCTACTGATTAAGTGGGAATCAAAAATAAATATTCCAAAATAGAAGTGGGGGGGGGGGGGGTGGGGGTAATATTACTTTAAATAAAGAGAAAAATATAAAAAATGAAGAAATTTAATTAACACTCCTAAATAAATTTGGAATATACCCATGAAATATTGGGTACGGGGTAACAAAACTATTCAATAAGTGAAAAAGAGAAAAATATTAAATATGAGGACAATTACTAACTGACCCAGGAATATACCCATCTCCAAAACCTAAATTGTTTAGTTTCCTCAATTAATTATAGTATATATATCATATAAGAAATTTTTTAATTGAATCACAGTAAGAAATTATGTGCAAAGAAGAGGTACGACCTGCCTTATTGAGTGTGAAACATTGAGTTAATATTATAAATGTAGCTTGTCGAAGTCCTATATGAAAAAGTTAAGAAGCTACCATAAGAAATTATTTAAATAAAATAAGAGATTAATATAACTCTAAAAGAAAAGAAAATAAGGATATATCATAGATTAATCATCTAAGTGGGCCCTATATTTTGACTTCCTCCAGATGAAACGTTTTAGTGGGTTATCCCCAATATGATGGTGGTCGGACTTTCCTTGAGAGGTACCACCAACACTTACTTTTTCCTTATTTTACATCATATTTATTGTTTAGGACTCCACGGATATAGTATGATAAATCCACCATCATTGTAATGAGATACAACTTAAATGGTGGGGGTATGAAAAATAATAAGACCACATCATTCTTGGTTTCCACTTACACAACATCTTCTTCATTCTCTAGTGATTTTTTTGTTATGATTCATCAATAGTATCAGAAGAAAATTAAAATTGTAATTATATTTAAATAAAATTAAAACATAATGAATTAGTATCAAATACTTCCCATTAAATGTAAGCATACATGGACTCAATTTCATCCAATATTTCTACTTTCATCTCCTTTGGTATTACCTACAATATTAAACATGTTTTGGTAGTGAATGTGAGAGTAAGAGTTCACTCATTTTATCTAAATGAGTAATTATAACATCCCTAGATGATTAATAAGAATTTAAAAGATGAGAAATATAATATATGGTCATAGGATCCTCAGTGCTCAATAAATCATCAATTAAAAAACTTTAATTAAATTTTCTAGGACCATTGCAACAATCATACATGATTCATTACCTAGAATTTTTATCAATTATGAAAACTTAAAAAGGGGATTTGGGGAAGGGAGACAATTTTCTTTGGGTAAATCTTGTACATAAATAGCATTAACATAAAGTAAGGAATTCTCTTTTGAAGGGTGATTCATGGAACTACGAATGTTGAAGTAGACAATGTCACCCCCAAAATCCAAAGATAATGTATCATTTTGGAAATTATTTTTTGTTTTTTTTTGTTTTCAATGAAAGCCTACCTAATATAATTTTGGATTTTCCATTCATCCATTCAACTTCCATTTTAAGCACATAAATATCAGTAGAAAAAATTTAACATTTTCACCTATATAAGAACATCCTCTAACACACTAGTTAGGATTGTGATACTATGGTATTACAATTAAACAAAAATTCATATGGTCTTTAATTCCATAACTTTCGTTAAAGATAAAATGGAGTGAAGTATCACATTTATAAAAGAAACAAAATCAAGCATAAAATTGGAAAATAAATACCCCCATATGGTGTAGAAAATAGTGAACATTCCATGATCATCACATTTGGTTGGAGGTGATAGGTCTATCAATTAAGAGAAATTACTTTCTAATATCACATATTCATCACATCAAAGTTTCCTTCAGTTTGTACAAATCTACTTCAGAAACTCATTTTATTGTGGAATTGTTTTTATGACATCAATCAATTGAATATTAACCTACACTTTTTTGAATGTTTCTATAATTTCCTTATCAAATTAAGTTTATTATAATTTCAATTGTTGGGTGGCCCTTTTTTGAAATGGAAGAAGAAAGGTTGTTCTATTTCTTTCATCAAATGAATCCCTCTTTCCTTTGATATGTCTTCTCTGAGGATGATGTTTCTCTTTATTTGAACTATTTTCAATGGTTGGGACTATGGTTTCCTCATGGGGAAGACTGTAATGGATATATCATTTGTATTTTATGGTTTTTTCCACTAGAAATGGTGGTGGGATGAACATTTCTCTTATTCATTGGCTCAACTAGTTGTTGAGAAAGAAGTTTACAAGACTCTTGACTTTTTATTTCACCCATCAAGTTGTAAAGTTTTCATAATTGTGTTTTTTAAGTCTTTTATAGATTCTTGTGTGGTTTTATGGAATTGGATATTACTTTTATCCATTTGTTTCATCATTTCCTCTTTAATAGTCTCATGTGTTGTATGGGTTACTAGAATTTACTTTGTAGTGGTTGAGATGTTCTGGGTGGTGGTGGTGGATAACTGCTCTGCCCTAGTTGGTTGCATGGTTTTTGAGGTTGTTTTGAATAACACCCATTTCTATAGGGTTGGTTATCTTCTCACCCATGTTTGGATGCATAATTTGGTTCTTTCTAAATCAGTTAGTTATAAGGGTAGCCTAGAAATATTTTCTTATAAATCTCAGAAGGTTATCCTGTTGAGGGCATTGGTAAGAATAGTGGTTTTTTTTGCAGAACAGACACCACAATGGATTAGATAAAATATTGGGATTTCCATTGGAAAAGATAAAGATATAGAACAAGTGCACATTCCTCTCCAAACATCGTGTCTACCTTCTTCTTAAACTCAATACTACACACCTCAAGTAAAACTTTAATGGGTATAGAGGACCTTAAACGAAATTATTGTGTCTTATACTCCATATTTTTTATTAGTGTTTTTGAAAAAAATGGGTTATTATCAACTAGAACACTATCTTTTGAAAACATTCAGTTGGAATTAAACCTTCATAAAAATATTGTATTAAAATTAGAATACATATTTTTTGGTGTGGGTGTATTGAATATAAACTTTTAAATCATACCCAATATTCATAAAGTACTTCCTCTTATGATTTACTTATATGATAGATTTATTTCTTTATATTTACAATTTGAGTGTCTGGGAATTATTTTTCATGAAAAGGGAATTTCATGTCAATGAAACCTCTAATTGTGGAGTTGACATAGTATAACCAATATTTTACAGTGTCTTCTTAATAGAATGGGAATGCACTATTATTACTTTTTAATCATCCACATTTATATGTTTTAATGTTGAATAAATAGTGTGAAATTATTTTATGTTATTATGTGGGTATTTTTTAGTGAGTCCCTGTAATATTGGTAATAAGTGAATTAAACCAGATATTAGTTCAAAATTATATTGTTTTCCCTGAATTTGAATGTATGTGGAATGGATATCTACATCAAGATAGGTTAGTTATTTTAATGTATGGTTATTTTTATCATATTATTCTAGTTTATTTCAGTCCTGATGTTGGTTTCACAAGAAGAATAAAGATCAAGAAGAGTGTAGATGTTTTTTGTGTCCACTTTCAAATGATCATTCTATGGTTCTTGGTGTCGATGATGCAAGATCCTACCTGGTTTGTGTTTGAAAGTAAGATTTTCATCTGATGAAGATCACATCATTCATGAGGCATAATAATGGAATATTTTTGAAATAAACTTAATAAAATGAAACAAAAAATAAAGAACACAAATATTTAAATAATACACAATGTTTTAAGAAAAAACACACCAAAAACCAAATCACTCCCTTGAAATGGAATCAAAATTTGACCGTGTTATTTGTACATGTCAAAGGTGTTATTACTTAAAGATGATATTATTGTCTAGGGATAAACCAAGGTCATCTACCAATAAGATTTGGTGGTTTAATGTGTGTCTTTCCAATAAATAAGAATAAAAAGTGGGGCTGGTTTTGAAAAAAAATTTAAAAAAAAGTTAATTTAAAGAGTTTATTAGATGAAAAACCAAGTGTTTTATTGCATCCCTAGTCTGATTAGCCACTAGAATAGTGATATCAGGTCAGTTTCCACTGGACATAGGTTCACCTTCTCAAATGATAAAGTATTCAAACTATAAATGAGGGTGTAAAAAGGTTAAAGCATGGAGTCTATAACCTCAGGGAATAATGAAATACAGGTTCAAATAATAGTAAATAATATACTGTAGAATAAAAGACTTAGTATACTTGAACTAGACCTTCCAATGGTGGAAGAAAATCCAATAACAAACAATATAAAAATATATAATAATAGAAATAGAGAAACAATCAAACATGCCAGCATACAACTTGTAGCGACTGAACAAAATAGAGCACACATATCAAAATAGATCATACAACAATATCTAGAAAAAGGGGTCACCAAAGGGGTGGTCACAGTATATAAATACACAAAATTCTGATATAGAAAATAAACAAAATGTGAACTCCTAATAGGAATGACCTCAAGTCCCCCTTCCAATATCCATTCCAGCAACTAAGATCCCACTCTAGTTCCCAAACCCTTCCCTGAATGAAAAGAAATAATGTCTACATGCTTCTTGACGGGCCCATGCAGTGTGTGAGTTTATGTCTCATTAGGATACAACCCAAGTGAGCATACCTAAGATGATTTTTAAGAATAAGTGAAACTTTAAAAATAAATAAAATAAATAACTCATTTAATTCAATTTAAATATAAACTTCCTTGGTGATCAACAACAACTTGGAAGTTTTCATCTGATTCAGCCAACTCCAAAAGTATGAGGAGGAAATGATCTTTGGTGCATGGACCAAGGAATCCCCCTAATGTCAATAGTTGAATTGAACCATTAAGTTCCACTTTAAATAAAGAAACGCAGAACCATGTTCCTCCTGACACCTTGTGTCTCAAAAACATCACTAACATCCTCAAGGCACTACCAAACAATTCAACCATCCCTCAGACCCCTAATAGAAATCACTCCTCGGCCCATGACATGACTCTGAAGGCACAAAAATACCTTTCCAAAAATAAAAGAAGTTTTTGGATCTCAGCACAACGTCCCTTGAAATGACAATATCTATTCTCCCAAATCAACCAGTCCCTTGACCTTAATATAAGGAGTGTCAAACCCCAAATGATAGCCTCATTGCTATCAACCAAAGGATGCTCACCTTCCACATGAATTTATACAAAAAACACACTCATCACAATTACTATTCCACAATATATGGAGAATCTACCCACAAGAGTGGTCAACACCACCTCATCATAGAGTCAACCTATGATCACATGAATCAAATTGGATCTTTGGCCATCACAGGTGAGCAGAAATCACCAAATAAATACCCAAGCTACATAAATCAACACCTCATCTCACTGTGACCTAGTTACTAAAAATCCAATGGTCATGCATCCAAAATCATCCTGAAATATTCCCATAACTAGAAGAACTCTCCTCCTCAAACCGACGTCCACGATGCCCAAATTATATTCAACACCACCCTTGCCTATCCAGTCCAAGCCCAACTGGTGATCTCATCATCCATGTAACCTAGTGCAAGCCCATCCTGATGACCACATCACCTCAAATCCGAATAGACATTTCCATACAAACCATAGGCCAAGCCCTTCATGACCCCTTGGGTCCCATCTCATGAAATTCAACAATTTCATATAAATACAATTCAATTTAATACAATTGAATTTAACAATTTTCATAAATGTCACAATTCAAATTAATTGAATTCTCTAACCCAACATCAAATAATCAAATAAAATAAAAACAATTATTTATAATTGCATTATACAATTCTAATTATTCAAAGACCTAAAATTAATTAAAAACACACTCTGAGCTAACTATACAAGGAGGTCAATGATGTATTACATAGAATTGCATGAGTGAATAAGGTATGGTAATGCCCAACGACATCCCATAGGGTCACACGATCAATTTAATATGAAAAATCGTGTTACACTCACATATCCACCATCACACTAAAAATAATGCCCCCAAAATGATTGATAAACTAAAAATAAAGGTATTCACCACCTACCTTAGTCTCATAGATGTAGACATGTCTAGTATCAACCTCTGATTTGAAAGAATTTGGAATAAATCGTTGTTTTAATGAAAAAACCCATAAATTGGGGTAAAATGGTTGAGATATATTTAGTGATCCGTGAGGTAAAAGATAAATAAATGATAAAATATGGTGAGGGGGACTCATCGAGATGGTTCTATCTCACTTGATGATGAAAAAAATAGAGGTCGGGCAGAGGATCTAGGCCACATCCTAGAAGAGAAGAGGAGGGGGCTCCTCCCATTACTACTGCGCAACCAAAAAAGGAAGAAAGTTGGAAGAAAGAATGAAAAAGAGGAAAATAATAGAAGGGTAAAAATGTAATTTTACCTCTTTAATGGGGTCTCACAGTTTAGTCTCACAAATTTCCAAACTATGTGAAAACCATGTGGGCTACAATGCATAGGTATTGCTTATGTGGCAATATAAGTGCCTCCCACTGCATAGTTTTTATAACCATGTGCGAACTGTTTGGTATACCTCGGTCAAAACTGTAGAGAAGGACCAATGAACATGTTTCAACTTAGATGGTTCATCAAATTTGTACGAAAGTTTAAAAAAAGGTGCATGGTTACCAGGAAGGGTCCACTAGTTTTACCCTAAACTGTGTGCCCTGACCTGTAACTCTAGAACATGCATTGGGGCATCCGACGGTCCATAAACCTTTCCGGAACTCCGGAGGAACTCTTATAGCCTCTAAAAACATCTAAAATCATGGTATTAAGCTAAAAACACTCTGAATTGGGTTCTGATAATTGAGAAATTAAAGGGTTCCCCCACTAATTAAAAGGTTCATAATGAGAGTGGTTTTTAACCCTATTCAAAAACCTGAAACTTTACAATATCCCCTCCTTAATATATATAATCCCCAATATATTAAACAAAACATTGAGATGGTATAGAACATACCCATCCTATTTAAAAACAACATGGACTACCCCAGTCTTAGGGGTATAGGTCAACCACCTCAAGGGGCTACCCACCTTAAGAGTGACCAACCCCGTCTCATCAAACCAAAAAAATAAAATCAAATCAATGGACTATCGACACATTCCAAGACTCAAAAAGCCATACCATGATGCATAGTGACTCCTGAACCTCATCAGGTGTTCTTGGTCTATTTTAACACCCATCAAATTCCTGTACCGCATCAGTGTCCGCCTCATGGATATAGCTCACAAGGAACCTTTGAGGCCCTGTATCTCAACAAATTCTCAAGACAAACTTAGTGCCTCAAAACACAATCAAGTATTGAATCTCCAAAATTCCATGGTGCCAAGAACCTCAATATCTTGTATATCCTTGATGTCATGATGCCAAAAACCTTAGTAATCTCACATCCAAAGATGCTCAAATATAAAACCTGGTGCCACACAACTCATATATATATATATATAACACATCCAATACGATTCCAACATATTGAGTAGTATCTGGTCAGTCAATATAAAGAGCTTGTGCACTTAGTGCACCCAAAAACAGACATTCCTCAACCAAACATGCCATAGAAAAACTAGATAACCATGCTAGGTCCACATAATACCACTAACCATCACCATCTCAATATTCTAGTTAAAACATGACCACTCCACAAAATTCACCTAACCTAAAGTTCAACTGCCAAATGTCTGACCTACTTATGGCACTGCACTGACCCCTAGCTACTGACCCCAATAATGGGTCTTGTTACCACTGACATCACCTTTGCGTGTAGTTGAAAATCAACTGTCACTACCTATCACCACTCCTAAGATGATATCAGAGCCCCATGTCTTTTCTATTCTCTGGATGTCAGCTGTCTGAGAAGGCCTCCCACAAAACCACTTGAGATTCCTGAACTACCCACATGCCTGAAATTTTTTCGGATGTGGCTCACAATTTTTCTGCACTTGTATTGGATTCTGAAACTGAAAATGAACATTATAATATCCACTACGATGTAGTCTAGATGAGTCCTTAGCCTAACTTCCCTACCCTAAACTCATCTTTTCCTCACATCTTTCCATCTGAAGCATCACCAATCAAATCACCTAAAACCACAAACCGGCTCAATCAAATCCTCATCCGCATATGGACCACCCTCACCTTGAAAAGGTTGGGGGTTCTGCGACTATAAATCATGAGTTAGATAATCCATAGATGTATCTTCTCCCTGAGCACCTAGGTCGATAATTTGAATAACCCATACCAGGTTCACTCGAGAGCTACTCGTTGAGCCTTATTTGAAAAACAACAAGATCTGGTGACTGCCCCACCTGCACTAGAACCTGGGCCTGAGTCTAAGCCTATACATGAGGTTCATGCACTTCCTAACCCTCAAGGGTATGAAACTGATTGTTCCCCTATAGCGCCAATACATCACCCACCTGACACTCAATCTGATCCATCTTAGAGGAACCCACTGAATACCATCAATATGGTTAGACAACCCATAACATATATATAAAATACTAATAGGGAAAGTAGTTAAAGGAATTACAACCACACTACCCTTACCCTTTCCCATCACAACCATGCTACTCAACATCCAGAACTCATGTAATCCTTACCCACCCCAATAGTTCCACATATCAACATTTCCTTAGGCCATGCCCATCATGACAACCAACATTGGATCAAATTGTCGACCTCATCACCCAACCAAGTGATCAACATCACCCCATTTAATCATACCTTCTTTCATGTATAATATCTAGTGAAATTTCACATATCACATGAAATTTAAACATATATCGCATGGAATAACACTTTTAAAAATGCACTTGATATCTTGGAGCATGAATATTTAAAATGAAACAAATCCAATCATGTGCATAAACAAGAATAAATAGTCATAAAAAGAATACACCACCTTGATAAAATGGGCCAATGGTCTAATTATATCATCCCTTTCCTCACTAGTTCAAGGGGAACATGTCACAAACAATAGACATCACTTTAAAAATAAGCCACTCTAGGTGGAAATCAAACTAATAGTAAAATGAGAAAAATAGAATGGAAATTCCTACACATGATAGCTTGGTCCATTCCTCATACATGGGGCTCTAGGAACTCAAAAATGAGCTCTAACCCCAGTTCCGATAACACTTAATATTTTGTATACCATATACCAAATAGTAACACTAGCAGAAAAGAAAAGGCTATCTTGATCTCATGAGTATCCAGACTTACACTACTACTTCATCCCAGTCAAGAACTCCTATAACACCAATTGTTGCTTCCCCGAACTGATTATCCAAACAAAACGTTCTGTCAAGTTTAGCACTAGAGGCCTTAGGTTCATCTCCCCAAACTCCAAAGGCATCCAAATTACAGGGAGGGTGTAAAAATTTTAATGTTGGGAGGTTATACCCTCAAGGAATGATATAACACTAATCTGAGTAATAATATATAACATATAGTGGAATAAAAGACTCAGTAGACTCAAACTAGACCCTCCAATGGCGGAATCACATCCAACAAAAAAAATAGAAAAATAATAATAATAATATAGGCATCATAGATAAACAAACAATTCATCATACAAATTTTAGTGACTAAAAAATAGAGCATGCATATCAAAACAGGTCATAAAAAAATATCCAGAAAAAGGGGTCGCCAAAGGGGGGACCACAGTATAGACGTATACAACATGCGGATCTAGAAAATAAAACAAAAGGAAAACTACAACTCAGAATAACCTCATTGTCCCCTACCAACATCCATGCCAACAACTAAGATCTAACTTCAGAGCTCGAACCCTTACCTGAATGTAAAGACATAAAGTCTACACACATCCCTAATGTCCATTGTAGGGTGTCTGAACAAGTCTTAGTAAGATACAACCCATGTTTTCAAACCCAAGATGAGTGTTTAAGGAGGTGTGTATTTGTAAAAATAAATAAAATAAATTGATTATGCAAATGAATTTTAATAAAAGCTTCACTGGTGCTCAAGAACCACCAGGAAGTTTTCACCATCTTCAACGAACGCTGGAAGTATGAAAAGGAAAGAACCCTTGGCCCATCACCCCAGGTATCACTCAAATTTCAAAAACTCAGGTGAATCCTCAGGTTCTACCTCAAATCAAGAAACTCAGAACCACATTCCTCCAGATACCTCGTGTCTCAATAAAATCATTGATGTACCGAAGGCACACCCAAACAAGTCACCGGTCCCTTGGAACCCTACTATAAGGCACTCTTCGACCCATAAACCAACATTTGGAGGTATAAAGATACCTATACCCAAATAAAATACAACATAATCCCTCATCATGACATCCCTAGAAAGTACAAAACCCATTATCCCAAATTAATCTCGCTCATTACCTCAATACGGTGAGCCTCAGCCACCAACTGATAGACACATCAACATCATCTAAATGCTCCTTGCTTTCCACATGTCTTTCTATGGAAAGAACCCCCAACACCATTCTTAATCCACACTACTATGGGCCTCTAACCACATGAGTGGTCAAAATCTCCTCATCAAAGAGTCAACATATGTGAACAAAACTCAAATGTGCACTTTGGCCATCAGGGGTCAGAAATAATAACAAAATAAATACATAATCCACATCAATCGACACCTCATTCCCCTACAAACTCGTTAATAAAAATACTTTTTCCATGCCATAAAAAATCACCTAGGGGCATCCCCACATCCTTATGTCCACACGACCTCAAACTGATGTCCAGGACGCCCAAATAATGGCCAAAACACCCAAGAATATCTGATCCAATCCCAACCATTGATCTCATCACCCATGTAACCTCGTCCATGCCCATCCTGACAACCACATCACCTCAAATCCGAATAGCCAACTCCATCGCAACCTCATGAAAATCCTATCATGACCCCTTGGGTCTCATATCATGCAATTCTAGAATTTCAAATAAATACATTTCACTTTAATAAACAATTAAATTTAATTTGATTGAATTGGACAATTTGTATAAAAATCACAATTCAAATTAATTGAATTGTCTAACCCAACTTCAAATAATAATATAAAAAAAATAATTCCTCATAATTTAATTGTATAATTTAAATTGAAAAAACTACGAAAATTAATTAATAACTCACCCCGACCTAACTACACATGGTGGTCAACAAATTCTAACTTGGGCTAGCACTAGTGAATAATGTAATAGAATGTCCAAAGATAACCCATAGGTTCACATGACCGGTTTAATATGAAATAAAGGGGTCTCTCTTAAATACCCATCAACATACTAAAATAAAAACCCCCACAAAGACCACCAAAATATGAAGATTGGTATAATCTTCCTACCACAGACTCATATATATAGGCCATCCTGTATTAGTCTCTAATTCAATGCTATTTGAATGAAATTGTTTTTTCCATTAAATCCCTAAAAAGGATAAAATGGACTGGATGGATATAGTGATCTATGAGGTGAAAAATAAATGAATTAGAAGATATATTTATAGAATAATCACCAAGAGTCTTCGATCACACCAGATGAAAACCAAAAACAAAGGTTAGATAGAGGATCTAGGCCACACCCCAGAGGAGAGGAGGAGGAAACACCTCCCATTGCTGCTACATGACTTACAAAGGAATAAGGAGGTAACAAAGAAAGAAAATTGGGGAACTAGAATAGGGGTGAACAATTAATTTTTCCTCTATAAATGGGACACATGATTTACTCTCACATTTTTTTTCAAACCTTTCACAAACTGTGCAGGCTATAGTGCATAGGTACTACCAAAGTGGTAGTATCCACAGGTCCAACCACACCCTTTTCTCTAACCATGTGAAAACCATGAGGTATCCCTCTATAAATACTAAAGAGAAGGTCACAAGACCATGTAAAACCCCTCACAATTTATCTAAATCTTGAGGTACTTCAAAATAGGGGAACCTAGTTATCAAGAATGGGCTGGACGGATTACCCATAAACAGGGTGCCCTGACCTGTAACTCAAAAATAGGCGTTCGGGCCTTCGATGATGCCAAAACATTTTTAAACACCCAAGACACCCTATAAGTCTCTAAACCCATCTATAAATATGATAAAAATATAACATAATTCTTAGAATTTGGATCTGATCATCAAAAAATAAAAGGGCACCCCCACTAATTGAAAAGAACAAAACATGACTGATTTTTAACTAGATTCAAAAACTAGGGATGTTACATGGATTTTGAGAAATATAAGATAATGGAGACATTTTTATTTCACTAAAAATATTTAAATTCATTGTCATTAGTTATTCATTTAGGTTTGGAGTAAATCTTTGGTTGAAATCAATCGAAATTCCAATTAATTTCTAAGATTTTATATTAATGCATGTTGAATTAGATGTTGACATAACAATAATATTTCCAAGGTCCGGTACCTATGCATTCTATAATAGGTTCCCTGGAATATTGAAATATAAAATAATTAGGGAATAAAAGGATTATTGTGTATCCCAATCCTAGAAACTCAATTCACTCACTCAAAACCTCATACCGCTTAGTTAGAAATGACGATTATATTAATGACATGCATCAAAACAAGCATTCGAAAATTAAATACAGTAATATACATGGAATAAATTTTTTTCAATCCTAATTTAATCCAATAAATAACTACTATAATTAATTAAACTTCCTTGAATTGTTTGTATCTCCCTCACAATGAACGCCCACCATTTTTCTCGACATCGATAGGAGAAGAAAGCTTGGATGAATCTCTTTAATAATTTAAGCTTACCCTATGAGGTTTGGGATCTAAAAGACCAACAAGGTGATTATATGATTCCTATGTAACTCCAATATTGTATCACTAAACTAATTGTTCAAACTTTTAAATGAGGTTATCATTGGTCACTTTTATATCCAAAATGGGAAGTGGTTATGGCCACCCAGATTTTGAGATGCCAATTGTGTCTCTGTTATTAGTTAATAAATGGAGTTGTATCAAATTGTACAAAATATAAGAGTATTTTTACAAAATAATTAATATAACCATGTAAAATATGGTGTTTATTGGACATATTAAATAGGAGATATAGTTAATATATAGAACATACCACTAACTTATTGTTGATTTGGTTCCTTGGATAGATCAGTTCGATTGGGCCATCATATGGATGAATTTTTCTTGTGTGTCATGATATTTTTTGTAGACAACTACGTTTTGGAACATATTAAAAAGTTTCATCTTATTTTAATTCACTTACCTCATATTACATGAAAAATAGTGGACAATTGTTCACATCCATCCATGCGGTTTGACCCATTTTACATCAACTTCATTCTTAATCTACCAAATCACCTACTCATAAAATGAAATTGTCAAAATAAGTAAAATTTAAATTTTTTACAGTGATAAAAATTAAATAATTTAATAAAATATGAAGTTAAAAGTTTTGTTATTTTTTTAATTTCCCTTACAATACTAGTTTAAAATAGTAGTGTAATGGTAAAATAAAACAATGAATCTTCGTGCGATCAGTGATGTATGATGCTAAGTAAGGGATAAAAAATGAAGTTAAAACATAAATTTGGTAATTATTGAGGCATAAAATAAGAAATAATAATAATAATATGAATATAAGTATATGATGCATAAAATTATCATAAGTACATGAAGCTTAACTTAGAAATGTGTGTACAACATAAAAATATGACATTCATAAGAATACCAACAAAGTTCATCCCTAAGGTATCACAAAAATGTATTACCAATGTTATTAACCGAGGAATGATAAAATATTTCAAGGAATTATATTGAGGTATCATGAACATGTCATCTATAATGATTAATACCTTACCAAATGCATTAGAGTGTTATCTGGGACATCCATCATATTAAATAGGTTATTCACTAAGGTATCATAAAAAAATACCAAGGAATTTTTCCAAGGTTTTATGAACATGTCATATCTATAGATTAATTCTTTACCTAATTCATTAGAGTTATATTAGGGTGTAACCTTTATATGTCCTACATTATGTGTTCTATATAAAGTGATAAAATATATTTTCATAATAGCACAATAAAACCAAGAAGAAAATGAATTACATGATAATACATAAATGGGTGTTATACATCCATAGAAAGAAGTTGGTTGTTTTTATAAAATAATACCACATGAATTAATATAGGATGTTGATACAGATGGAAAATACCTTTATAAGATCATTAGGTAAAACACTCCAAAAAATAAGATGAAATTCCCTATTTTCAATTTAAAATCATTACGAATTAGGATTATTTGTTAAACCATATTCAATAACGAAAAGAAACCTCATTTTAAATGAATGGGTGTAATAGTGAAAGGATGTGTTCACACAGGAAAAAATTAAAATTATATTTTAGAAAAACATTTTATCATTATCATAAAAAGTTAGTGTTTCTGGTCACTTTCAAAAGTTATATTCCCAAAGGTGAATTGAAATTTTCTAAAAAATATTTATTAAAAAAACAACCTTCATTAACAGATACTTGGAATATACCAAAAGAGTTAAATAAGGAAACATATAGTAGAAGATTAAACAAACGATCAGAGAATATTGTTTTATATTAAAATATATTTTTTGAAATTCCATATCATAAAAAGAGTAATAAAACATACATTTAAAAATATGATTAATTTAAATATGAACGTAACATGATATAACACATAATTTGGTTTCAAAATATAAAAGATGACATTGGAGGGAAGGAAAATAAGGACAAACAGGGGAAGCCGTTGATAAAGGGGATGTTAATTATTCTAAAAAATGATATATTTTCTGAAAAAAATTATGAAGGTAAAATATTTGAATTAAAAATGAATTATACATATAGAGGATGATAAACTATTATAAAATAAAATATTAGGTAGGAATAAAAAAATCTTATAATAATGAAGTTCAAGAAGAAGATTTATAACTCAATGAAAGAAACTGAGTAAACAGAAAACCCCTTAAAATTTTGAATCAAAATCCATTTGAAGGGAGAAAATTATATAGATCTTCAAAACTCATTAATTAAATGAATGTGGTAAAATATATTCTTTTGGATGTCATTAAACCCTAGTTTTGATAACATGGTCAACAATATGAAAAATGAATCTGGAAATTAAATTTTAGATAAAGAAACCCTTACCTTAATTTCTGATATCCCCTAAAGTGCTTGAGACCCCTATATAACAAAAATAACTATCTTAATATCCTATTTCTGAACCTTATTCATATTTATAACCTTTCACAAAATTTCTTTATAATTAATAGATTATCAATATCACGCGGGAGTAATCATGATCATTTTGAAATTGTTTCTTAATAATGGTGTTGTTATTCATTCATCTCCCAAAGTTCATCATTATAAGATCTTAAAAGTTACTGATATTTATGTTTTATAATTATATATAATTTAATAATTTCATTACAAAATTATTTTAGTTATTATGTATGACGATGAAATCAAGGATGATCTTATTTTGGTAATTTTAAAAAATGAATACTGTTGTCTTAATTAGTGAGTAAAATTTTTATATTACTAATTAAGAACCAAAAAAATAATTATCTAATAATTAAAATCCAATATTTAGTGTCTAAATCCATCCTTGATAGTATTTTTGAGCATTGTTCATATAGGTGGTTAAACCGACCCATCAAGAACATGCTGCAGTCTATGTGTATGGATGTGAAAGATATTATTTTATTATAATATCACTATGAATAGTTTAATGAAATTATTTATATTTAATTAAGGTGATATATTTTAATTTATAAGTGTTATAAAAATAAGTAAATTTAAAAACAAGTTGTTACTTATAAATAAATCACTTTTCCTATTGATATGTTCATTTTAGGCGGTCAGTTTTAAAATGATTGAATATTGATAAAATTAATTATAGAATCCCTAATTTACAATTCAAAAATAAAAATAATGACCTAAATAACATATATATTCACCAAATAAATTTCTATAACTATCCTTCAAATATGGTGATTAAAAAATAAGACATTTATTTCATGGAGCCAGTAATCTACACACACTCTTGAGAAACATTTCCATTTTTTTATTGAATGAGAAGTGAATATATCATGGATATACCATCAAAATAATAAAAATTTAATTATATTTTTTATATTTATGAAATTATATAAATATTATTATATTTTTTTGACGATGGAGGATGATATGGATAAATAAAGGAAGTTAAATGGTAAGTAATACTGACATTGAGAATAATGATCTTATCTTGAAGTATAATTTAGAAATGAAGGGATTAAATAACTTTGTTGAAGTTATAGGCTTAAAACTATGTGTAATGGATCTAGAAGAAGTAAATTTGGTATAATTTAATTGGTATTTCTAAATTTGGGCGTGGATTGAAATCAGTGGAAGAGTGCTCCATTTATAGGTAAAAAATAAATAAAAATATTTAGAAGACAATGTTAGGTTTGGGGTAAGATTATAATTTCATGGGGGTTTGGAGAGTAATGTGGATAAATTTTGGTGACTTATTTAGGAATTAATGCAAAAAATTAAAAAAAAATTGAAGGTTTATGTGTCAAATTTATTTAGAAAAATTCATTCTACATTAGATTACCCATTTTAACACTTATTAATATTGATTAAAATTTAACCAAGATAATTATTTTATTATTAAAAATAAAAGATAAAAATTATTACCTATTTTTTATGAAATGAGTCAGAATTGTATTTAAATTAATAATTTTTTTTATAAATATGAGAAAATAAACTTTAAAATTAAAACATATATCATGTTAGAAAACACTTTTTATTGAAAAATGTTATTTTTATCATTATGTGTTATTAATATTATTAGAAATTAATTATAAATTAAATGAGTGTTAATTTTTTTATATTTTTAAAAACATAATATTATTTTCTTAATTTAAAACAGACGCCTTTAGTTTTTAAAAATACATTATTTTTAGAAATGCATCATCTTATGGAAAATAACCCATTTACCATGATAACAAATAATTATATTGGTAACATAATTGTTTGTCTAAAAATTAAATTAATCCCATTTTCTAATTTTAAAATTATGATTAAAATTATTAAAATTATTTTATATGATTCAATTACTAAAGCTAGTACAAATCAATTTTAATATAATTATACATTTGACGTAATAAAAATTTTAAGAAACATGTATGTTCTGTGCATAAAATCAATCAATTGCCTTCCTAGTAGTAATTATTGGATGAATGTTATCTTATATTATTGGATATATTATCAATAATTTCTATTTAAACTATTATTCAACTGTAATATAATAAAATTATATCATATGAAAAGGCATTAAAAAATATTTTTTATGCATAAAATATTTTTTTAGTTAGTTATACTAATTTAATTTTATCAATGAATTGGTATTAGAAATATAAAATTTATTTTTATTTCAAAATATATTGCATAATTTGATAACCTCTATATTTAACCACCAATTAAATGACTATATTTTAATGGTTTTTCAAAGTTTTGTGTTTTTTTGGTTCAATGTTGTGTGTGAAGCATGATATGGAACACATTCTAATTTAAAGTAAAACATATATTTTAAAATCATAGAGTGTTATATTCTCACCCCCTTATTCATATTACAACCTCAAAAAATTAACCACTAATAAATTTATATTGGTATATCTATAATATAAGCATAACTCATGTTATATTTTAGAATGGGGTGTCTACATTAATATCATAGGTTTGACTAAAAAAGAATCCTTTTCCCCTTCATTGTGTTAATAGATTGCTTCATTTTTCATTGGAAACTTGTTGATTTGTAGACTATTTTTTTACACATGAAGCATATTCTTGTTTATTTAAGACATTTTATTAGGTTTCTCTTGGTACATTCCTGAAAAATATGAAATTGAATATTCATTCCTTTATCATATTTGTCATCTGAACTTTTAAGGGACTCCATAATTCACTTATTTGGTTAGTTTGGGAATTTAATAATGTTTATATAATTCCCTAACCCATGATCCTTTAGATTATTTCCCTGAGAAAGTGCACCACATGTTCACAAGAACACCTCCTCATATAACTTAGGTATCCAAATAGTATTGTCGGACTAAGGAGGTATAGTGGGGAGTCTACACCCGAAAATTAGATTGGAAACATTAGTTTAAATAATGGAAACATCATAGAAATGAAATCCATGTAAAATAAACAGGTTCTATAAAACCAATTCATAACCCATGCAATAAGGTAATGATTTCATATACAGATTAAGTAGATATATAAAAAAGTCAGACCAAGTACATCAAGTCCTATTAAAAAAATTGGGTAACCAAAAGATGAAGAAACCCAGAAGTCTTGAGCTCTAAACTGACTTAAAAAATCTAACTCCAATACTTGTAAATTCATCAAGAATCCATTGTAGGAAATTTTTCCTTATCTCGGCCTACATCCATGATATCTTCCTTTGTACTAAACAGTGACCCGAATAGGGTGTTAGTACGACTTAATAAGATAGTTCTAAAAATGTATAATGAAAATCTAGTCTAACTTGTAAAATGTAAAGGTCTTATATATATATATGAGCTAAAATATGTTTAAATAATATATTATATATATTAAAAGAACCACATTAAAATTTAGGTCTCAAGGAGACAACCTTGGCCAACCCCACCGGCTTCGGCCCACACTAGTCTCTGAACACCGTGGATGTGTCATAACATAATTGGTTCCAAGGTGTATAACCAGGGGAACAATATTCATACAACTCTAAAGAATCCATATGGCTAAAATTTTCATTCCCTTCTATTAATTCCCAGGAGAATACACCAGTCAGTTCCAAACTCGGCGGACCACCCTTGACTTCCATAAGCACAACATATTTGGAATCTAAGGCTCTCACTTGCGGTATTTCATTCTAATAATTACAATTTAAATATAGGGATCTCATCACATTACATTAAAAATGATATCCTTCACTAATCCATGAGTTTAATCCATGGAAATCAACATGTATAGACATTAACAAAATCCAAGGGGGATTCAACCATAAAATTCATAATAGAAAATCTATGTGGAATCCACTTCCATGGTCAAGGAATTCCATAACCCAATCAAATACTTGGCTCATCCATGGAATTACAGAAAAATATAAATCTATAGGAATCTATGGTAGTATTCAATGGAATTCCATAATAATTATAATTTCAATAATTCAAAACATTTTATTATTCCAAAATTCACATATGAACCATCTTAAAAATACAAGGAATGTTTTTTCATTATGTCCAAAACACATTTACAATTAAACATTTAAAAACTATCACATTTATGGGAATCCTAAAGGAAATTATAAGGATCCTAAATTCTATACTAAACTCCTATGCCATTATGGGAAAACCTAACTACCCTTTCCAGTTCACCTGCTAACATGGCATGAAGCATAACCCACATCGATACCAAATTCAATAGGAGTCCACTAATCCAAAAAACACTCTCTTAAATCCAAAGGATACTCTAAGATATATTAACATGTTTAAACAATTTAGATTAATTATAGGTCAAGAATTAGGAGGGTTGACATTACCACATATGCCAATGATAAAATATTATAGAGATAACTTAAGGGAAAACTATGAGACCAAGTACCTTAGGTTAGTTAGGTTACATTAATCAGATATTAGTATTTGTTTTAGGAATGAAAGAGGGAAATTGAGAATCCATATAAAATCCATAAAAATAGGGAATTTACATTAAATAAGGTGTATAAAATTTAGATGAAACTTAATTGTGTTATTGGAAGGTAAAAATGTTTTATAATTTTCAAGTGTCTTCCAGCATGATGGATGAAATCAGAATTAGAGGTTGGATGAGGGAGATCCACCAAAGAACTCTAAATAGAGGAAAAATCCAAACTCATGGATACTACTTTGCCAAATGCAGGTGAAAATCATGTAAGAAAGAAGGAGGGGTGTAGGGGTAAATAACCCTTTTCACCTATTTATTATTAAAGATATCCAGAACCTAGTAGATTTCTAGTGAGTCTCATTGGCTAGGTGGTGGGGCTTTCAGTGGCCATCCATCCTTTAGGAGGACCACTAGTTATCTGGTGGACTATTATTGGCTTGCTGGTGGTAGTACAATCCTTATATTTCCTGACCTGACCTCCTCCCTCTCTTTAATAACACCCATGTGACCCCCCTGAACCACCATGATCACTTATTAATTGAAACTAAATCTGGGGGTTTGGTAGAAATTAAAGGGTTTACACCTCAAAAGAAGAGGATTTTCATATAACCTCTCCATCAATGGATAGTTTATCCTTGAGCTATAACCATGACAATTTATATTCTTTATAAAAGAGAATCTCCAAACATTGGGCACACACATCTGATTCATATTCCCATGATTCCTACTAAATATGTTTGTGGCTCCAAAGAACACATACTAGAGGAATAGATTTGATACAAAGTGTCTTCTCTATATGGTCCATGATAGGAACCAAATGCTTAACAAAGGATGTATCAACCTCATGGTCAATTTCCTCAGTATCAATGGTATGAAATCGATCAGAAAAATACTATCAAAGAAAGGATATATAGTATATTTCCTAAAATGCACGAAATATCTGAGTAAAATATAGTCATTCTTCAACTCAGACAACTATCTCTTCAATCATGAATAACCCCATATACATGGGCTTCAACATTCCCTACCACTGTATATGAATGTTTCCCAATAGAGGTGACATGTTAAAAACACATGATCACCTATATAAAATTCAAGGGGTTAATGATGTGAGTATGTGTATGATTTTTTCCCACTATTTACTTTATCCATCCTCTTCTGAATCAATGGGACCTACTCTATTGTCTCCTTAATGAGACTTCGCCCAACCGTTTCCACCTCACCAACCTCCAGCTTGCATAAAATAGTTTTAAATGGACTCCCATATAAATAATTATAAATTTCCATATCAATCATCACCTAGTAACTATTATGATAGAAGTATTCCATAATATTCATATGGTTCTCCCCTAAAAACCAAAATCTTGGACACATGCCCACAATATGTCCACCAACATTAGAATAGTCCACTCAGACTGACTATTGTTCAATGGGTGGTATGTTATAATCAGAATCACTTGGGTAGCCAACGATTCCTGCAACCCATATATGAACCATAATGGAAACTAAGTATCCTAGTCCGAAATGGCACTTCGAGGTCTTGTATGTATCTATCCGGTTTATTGTGAATACAACATTTATAGTCCATATACCATAGAGGTCTCTCATATTGGTATAAAATGGGTGAATTTTGTCAATAGATCCATGATGACCCATAATGTATAATTCCCCATGGGAATATTTGATAAATTTATAACAATTTATATAGTGAAAATTTCCCATTTCCATAATTTAATGGGAAAAGAAACACCGTAGACCAGTTGGTCGCTGATATTCAGCCATCACCTTTTGATTGGTGGAGCACTGTGTAATAAAACTCATTATCTCTTTATTCATACTCATCCAATAATACTGAAGATGGAGATCATGATACAACATTTTCAATATTAGGTCTAGCTCCCAAATGGAAGCATGAGACTCCCTCACTAAGTATTCTTAAATGTTAGTAGGAACCATGATAGGCTCTCGGACATGGATGATCTCATCCCCATCTACATTCCAAGGTGGGGGTATATCTCCACTATAATAGTAGTCCATGCGTGTAATATACTATTGATTATAATTCTTTCTTCTCTTAGTAAATACAAAAACAAAGAAACCATGGATAAATATGTCAAAAAAACTCGATCCTGGTTTTCCTAAATAATTAGATGAACTATTCAAAAAAGAATCATTAGTTTTTACTCCCCACTTGAATCCCAAACAATATATTGATATGTCTTCTAGTTTAGAGCATTAACCATTGTATTTCCCTTATATGATGTATAGTCCAACTCAAAATTGAATGACTGTAGGTACATATATGACCTTCAAAGATGATGATTTATTCCCTATTGAGTAAAAATGTACCACAAATTATTATAGAATATATAGACCTCTATAGGAAAACAATAATTTAGAGGAGGTTTTTTCACGACAGTTTTCAAAACCACCGCTAAATGATTTTCAGGATAAAATTTAATAGTAGTTTATTAGTAGAGAATTAAAAAAAAATCGCTAAATGTTCCTAAAATATTTTTTATATTTTTTATATACTTTTTAAAAAAAAATATCTCATTTATTTTTAGCAACAGTTTTTTAGAAAAACTTCCTCAATATACTAGACATTTTTTCAAAATAAATCACCAAATAGAAAGAAAAATATATATATATATATATTTAATTATTAATTATTTTTTATATTTATTATTTACTATCCTATATAGTTTACTATTTTTAGTTTTAATTATTTATAATGTTTCAATTAATAAATATTTTTAATTATTAGTTAATAATAATTTTAAAGTGAAAACAAATCTTCAATAAGTTGAAAATCAGACTTCAGCATCAAATTACTATATCTTTTGAACAAAGTGTCAGTTTTAGCTCCACAACTAGTCTAATAGAAGCTTATAAAATTTGATAAAACCTCATGAGATTTAAATAATGTGATAATCAATGAAAAAATATATTAAAATTTCAAAAATGTTGAAAATTGAACTATAACTTAAAAAAGACAAAACTTCTATTCTGGTTGTTCATTTTGACTCTACCACTTATCAAATAGAATCATGAAACAAGATCTATTCCAAATATGGTTTTAGAATAAGTTAAATGATTGTTTTCTAGTTTTTCTTCCCTAGAAAGAACCAAAATGCATCTAAAATAGTGTTTTCTGTTATAGACCCACATGTTGTAAAATTTAAATGACTATAACATCAGATCTGGGTTTATTTTCATCATGTAACACATAGAATATCTAAGATCATTTCATGATCTTCAATTTGGCTAGTTACAGAGCAGAAATGGTACCCAGATCAGAATTTATGGGCATTTCATGGTTTTAGGGGTTTTAGGGTTTTTTGAGTTTTATAATGTTTTTAGGTGTTTTAAGGGTACCCTAATTATTTATCATTATATGGATTTTCATCCTGGTTTAAGGGGGTCCTTTTTCTTTTTTTAGTGGGGACTCAATTTATTCTTAGGGATTACATTCATACTGATGTTATGGTTTTGAAGCTTTATCATTTTTCACGATGTAGTTTTATTTATAATTAAATATATGCATATTTCCTTATATTTATTTATAAAATCACATATATAAATACGTATTTACATAGAAATTTATTTTTATGCATATAAACCAAATGGAAATAAATATTTTCTATTCATTTCATTTAAAATAAACATTACTATTTTTATATACATTTATAAATATTTATACAAATTTATGATTATATATTTTGATATCATATATGGCTACATATATATAAATATAGATATTTATATTTACTTGTGTTTATATATATATTTATATTAATTTACAATTATAAATCTTATTGTGTTTATTTATATCTGTGAAACATAAATATGTGTTTATATATATTTAGGTAATTTTATTATATGTATTTATATTTGTAGATATTTATATCCATTTATCATTTTATTATTTTATTGTTTTATTATTTATTAGTTATTATGTATTATGTATTATTTATCATTAATTTTTTTTTCATTTTTCATTTATTATTTTTCATTTTTCATTTATTATTTATTATTTATTATTGATTTATTATTGATTTATTATTGATTTATTATTGATTTATTATTTATTATATTTTGATTTATTATCTATTTATTTATTTATTATTTATTATGAATTATGAATTATGAGTTATTAATTATTAAATATTAAATAAGAATAATTTATAATTTATAATTTATAACTATTTTTTATTAGTTATTATTAGTTATTTATTATTTATTATTTATTATTTATTATTTTATTATCTTATTATTTTAATATTTTATAATTTTATTATTGTAATTTTATAATTTTATAATTTTATAATTTTATTTTTATAAATTCATTATTTATTTATTATTTATTATTCATTATTTATTCATTATTTTTTATTTTTTCATTATTATTATTATTATTATTTATTTATTATTTATTATTAATTATTTGTTATATATGTTATATTTTATATTATTTACTATTTATTATTTATCCTCAACCCATTATTTTTAAATTTTCTAAAAAACCACTTTATGGAGGAGTGGTAACTGTATATTCAAACAGCAACCAGATAAAAAATTCAAGTTTCAAAAATCAAACCCCAATCAACCAAAGTTTTGAATTTAAAAATAAACAAAGTTGAAGCCCTCAAATCCAGTCGTTTCCTGTGCCTGCTGCCAACACATCCACTAGTCAATCTTTGAGAAATCTCCTTGCCTCGATCTTGGCGAAATCACCATCACACAACAGATGTATTCACGTCGTTGGCCCCCATCATCATTACATATCCACCATTGACATCTTCATCACCCTCCACTACCAGAGTTGGTATATTTATTTTTCAATTAATATAAATAAGTATATTAAATTCTATTTATTCACCACATGATGAGCCTACTAGAGTGGTCATGTCTTTGGAGAAAATACAAGAGAGAAGGGGTTCAAATCACACCCTATGCAAAATTTCTATATATGGCACATGCACATTCATGTTCATGGTAACAAATATTAAAATAATAAAAAATAATAAAAAATAATAATAAAAAATAAAAAAAAATAAAAAAAATAAATAAATAAATAAATAAATAAATATTAAAATAAATAAATAATAAAAAAAATAGAAATAAAAATAATAAAAATAATAAAAAAATAAAAAAATAAAATAATAAAACAATAAATAATAAATAAAAAAAGTATTAAAATAAAAAAGAAAAAAAGAAAAAAGAAAATAAACTAAAAAAAAAAATACCAAAAAAAGTAGTAATGATAATAAAATTTCATTAAATCATTCAATGACAATTTGGAAAAACAACCGCTAATTGGTTGTCAACACACGATTTATCAGTGGTTTTTCAAAACTTTCCCACATTGATTTAGCAGTGGTTTAAAACGCCACTAAACTCGAATTTTGATGTATTGCAAATATGAACCATTATCTAAAGCTATATTGTTTCCATCACTTTAAGGAGTACACTAAATCAACTAAATAGATATCGATCACTGGGTACTTCCATTTTTTTTGCCTCAACATCCACCACACATATTTCATTAATCGATCTCCCTACATTATAACTACACCTAGACTGATTCCTGATGCATCAAAAAATAAAACATACTCCCTGCATGACTAGAAAAACCATTATCAGTGCTGAGGCCAACTTACCCTACAACTCCTTGATGGAATTCTCACAAGCTTCTAACTAAATGATTTTACACCCTTTTTTGCCAGTCCTACTAGAGGTACTACCCTTCAGGAAAGTCTTTTATAAAATTTCAATAGTACTCTTGGATGTACGATACACACACACCTTATGATATATTTTCCTCAAGATATAACCCCAAAATTTACTTTTCTTTTTTGAAGAGATGTTTTGATCATTAGGGTTGCACATATGATACCTACACCCATGTTTCCTACTAAATACATATATATTACTAAAGCACATGTACCATAGGAACATATTGGCTATAAAATCTCTTCTCACCATAGTCCATGACAATAAAATGATGCTCTTCAAAGTACACACCAACTTATGGTCAAAATCCTTAGTATCAAGTGTATGATATAGATTGGAAAAATACCATCAAAGCTAAGATATATAAAATATATTAGGAAAGGAACTCAATCTCGGAGGAAGATCTAGTCTGTATGACACTAGAATGACTCTCTCTATAATCTCTAATTACCCCACATACATGGGAATTGGCTTTCCATTCCCCCACATATAAGGATGTACCAACCTATGTGAATCATGAAAAAACACCCGATCAACCATCTCAAAATCGAGGTATAAATTAGTCCAGTCTGTGTATGATTTCTGCATACTCTGGGTAGTATCCGTCCACTTCTGAATAAAAGAGACATCCTCTATCATCTCCTAAATGAGACATGACCCAACTATTTCTTCCTCACTTGACTCAATCTAAAACATTGGAATATGAAATTTTCTCCCATATAAATACTTGTACATTTACATCTCAATCTCCACTGGGTAACTACTGATATATAAAATTTCCTTGAGTGCTAGATGGTTCTCCCATAAACCACCAAAATCTTGGACTTACACCCTCAACCTATCCTCTAACACTTGAATAGTTTGATCAAAATGTCCATCGGTTTGTGGGTGGTGTTCTGTACTCAAAATAAACCGAGTACACAACACTTTGAGAAACTCCTACCAGAACCATAATTTAAATCAATCTATCTTATTAGAAAAAATACTTTGAGAGATTATGTGTGTCTTTATGACAGCTCATACATACAACCTTCTTAGCTCACCCATTGTTGAGGTTTCTTAGATCAGTATAAAATGGAATAACTTTTTTATCCAATACCTAATGAACCTCACTATATCTTTCACCTTGGGAACTTTTGTTAAATCAATAATAATTTCTATGGTGAAATTATCCCTTTTCTACTCCAGAATGGGAGAGGGTTGTAAGGGACTAGTGGACTATGGATTCTTATCCTTCACCTACTAATAAGTGGAGCACCATGTAAAGAACCCCACTCTCTCCTTATTCAAAACTGAACACCAATAATGAATACTAAGATCATGATAATACTTCATAGATCCTGGGTGTATTTCCCACCGAGAAGTATGAGACTCCCTTTACAACACCTCTCACATATCAGTAGGCAACAAGACATGCCCATGAATAAGGGTGATCTCATCCTCATCTATAGTCTTGGGTGGGGTAAACTCCCCACCATAAAAGTTTTCCCGAAGAGAGATAAATTCTAGATTATAAAGATCAATCCTCTTGATATAATACAAAAATGAAAATACCGTAAATAAGAATGTAAAAACTACAAGATCCTGGTCCTCCTAATCAACCACATGCATTTATGAAAAAACAACCACCACATTCCAGTAACTGTAAGAATCCTGGACAACATCATGGCTCAATATTCTAGTTTAGAGTCTCGACCACAATATTTTTCTTCTGTGGTTTATATTCTAACACAAAGTTGAAAGAATAGAGGTACTTAACCCTCCTTTATATTCAATGGTTGGGGTCCCATTGAGTAAAAATGCACCTTAGGCTATTTTGGTTCTTATATAACACAAATCCTTTTTTAGTAGATAGTAAAACCTACACTTAATGTTATCCAATACAATTTCTAATTTTTGATCTTGCATATGGTAATTTCATTCACAATACCTCAACTGCCAAGACACATATGACATGATTTGATATCCCAATATCAAAACTGCACCTAGATTGATACTTGATGCATCATAGTATACAATATTCTCCACACTTGGATCGAGAAAAATTTAGATTATAGCTGAGATAAACATACCCTTTAAATCTTGGAAGGAATTATATCATGATTTTGAATAGAAAATCATTTCCCTCTCTTTTTTCATTGATGTTAGAGGCACTTCCAGATCGGAAAATTCTTTTATAAAATACTAGTAGTGGCATTTTGAGACTATGAAACTCCAAGTATTAATTTTTTTTGGGATGATCCTAATAAGAAACAACTCACAATTTCTCATGGTTGATAGGTAATCAAAATTTTAATATGATATTCCCTAATAAGTGTACATTTTTGATAAAAATCACTTTGATAGCTTAACATAAGATTTCTACTCATATTGTTTGCCAAAAATAATCAATAGATTTTTTATATGCTCATCCATTATCTATAAATACATGAGGATATGATATTAAATACCAAAATGAATGTGTCTAGGTATAGATGTAAAACATGGTTCATCAAGGCCAAAAACACTATATGAGGGTTTATCAAGCCAAACAAAATCACTAGGCACTCATAGAGGCCATACCTACTTTAGAAAGATGTATGTGATATATTAGAGGGTTTAAAAATCACCTAGTGATATATTTATCTTAGGACAATCTTGGAGAATATCTGAGAACCTTCAATAGATCAAATTGGTCATTGATATGCATTAGTAGGTATCGATTTCTAATGGCCACCTGATTCAACCTCTAATAATTCACACATAGCAATAAGGTTCCATCAACCTTCTTAGAAAATATGATAGGATATCCACAAGGTGATACTATATATAGGGTAATACCCTTAGCCACTACATCCTATATCTAAATCATTAACTCACCGAGATCTTCTGGATCCATCTGATAAGATGGAATAGAATATACTTATCAACCAACATGAGTTTTTTGATGAAAATATCATCCCTATTGGGTGGAAATATTAAGAATTTATCAGGAAAAATTAATAAATTATTCCAAAACTAGAGGGAAAAAACTAGAAAATACCCACCACCATCGAACATAAGGCTAACAAATTGGGCTAAAACCATGCCTTGATTTAGTTTACCCAGACCCTATCAACAAATAGGCCAGTCCCACTCTCCATTAAAAATATAACATATTTCTTATGGAAACATAAAGTTCATACCTAAATGATAAAAAACTAAATGGGATTGAAATGGTACCATTCAATCGATTCGTATAATTAGGTCGAACCCAATCCTTTCTATCATGAATAGGTCCCACAAAAACTGGTAACTTATGATCTCAAGGGAAAAATCACTATAATGTTATAATCCATTGGATCAGACTCCCAATAGGGTTTCAATGCATATAAACCCATATGCATACTCAATAGACAACACCAACCCTTCCAAAAAATGAGTGGACAAGAAAAAAGTATGAATCCCCTATTTCAAAAAGAGTAGAGGATAATATTAAATGAAAAGCAATATTACCTCTCATGATTGAAGGCACTTAATTTTATTTTCCGAGAGTAATATATATAAAATTTAGCTGCCCTGAACCTCAAGTATATGTTCCATCCTAACTCCACTTTTCTATACTACCCATAAGGTGAGATTTAATCTTTCACTATGGACCTCTTCCACCACCATAGTTATTGAGACTCGTTGAACTCTAACACCATTCCTACTGTCGTGTAGTGGATTTAGTACTCAATCCAAAAACTTCCTTAAAGTATCTATCCCAAGGTACAAATAATGATTTCCTCCAATACCTTGGGAGTTGTTTCATCTTCCAATAGGATCGATACTAAACTATCGTTCTGTCATAATTCCAATGGTGGTGACCTTCCTAGCCACATCAATGACATTCTATCACACTACCTACGTCACTAGTATGTCTCTGTTACACTACAATGATACGTAAAAATGGTTTTTCCTACCCCTAATAGTCCACTTCCAGCTAGTTCTACCCATCCTGGTCCACATTCCTCTCACATATTCCCTTCATAAATCAAGGCCCTATTCACCATATTAGATACTATGGTTAGGTGAAAAATGTTCACTTGATTTTTTATCTCCTCCCAAAGGCTATCCTCAAAGCCACTTTACCTAACCAATTAATTACAATCCATAGATGAAAAAACCAACCATAAATTTGTAAACCAAGTAGAAAACTCAATAATCTATAATATCCCATACTATTGGCATATAAAATATCAATTTTTCTGAATATAGGGTATTAAGGAATAATTTTTCAAATAGGCTAGTCTATAAATCCTTCATGACTATTCCCACATACTTGATTAACTCTGATCAAAACATCCAACCATCACCAAACTTACTCTTGAATAATATATTTGGAAATCTTGAAACTCTTCCCAGGTGTGTCTCTAGATTCTCAAAGATCACATGCATCACCTTGAGAAAATTATTTATCTATATGGGGGACACACATCCTAGAGAAAGTAGGTGGATGATAAAAATGAAAAAATTAGGTTAACTTAGACTTTGTTTGGGAAACTCGAGGTGTGTATTTCTCTTTAGAATGCATCACATGAAGGATAATTTCCCTAAGCTAAGTGTTTATAACCTAGTCTAGTTCCATAGGTGTACTGAGCCTCTATACTATAGAGGCATGCTCACAAGTTCCCCCCATCACATGGCTGGTGGTCAATGATGTTGAATGTATCTGAAATTCTAGAAGAAAAACTAAAAACATATTACCATCATAGTTATTGATACTATAGTTAAAGTAAATAAACAATGAGCAAGGGATCCGAAACTCACAAACTAAGCACTCTTACTAGCCCTATATACCCACTATAAGGTCATGTTAGAAATATAAGGGTCCCTATATCCCTAGTCTTAGTTAAATAATATGCCATTCACAAGTTTTGAGGGAAAATTCCTTATTGGTTTCTTACTAGAATTTTATTTAACCAAAAACACCATTTCCTTTTAAATAAATTATCATATATCATATAATTTTAGGTTCAAAAAATTTCTAATCCATTACTCGGGTTCCATTATATAATGTTCCAAACACAAGTTATAGTGGAGAATAATATTTACAATATTCTTGGAACCCCATTTAACTATCACAAATTTAAATACCATACAAAAGGAAGAAATTTCAACCATTGTTCATATAAGGATATGTTTGATATAATTAACCATTAATCTGTACAAGGAAACATTTTCTAGGACAATATGTTTATTTTATTAATCCAACACATTTCAGAACTAGGAAAATCAAAATAAACAATCAAGGAAAGAAATCTAGAAGTCTTGGAAATAGAACATGAATACCTATGTTACTAATATGATTCATGATGCAAATGATCATTCCATAATATCCCAAGATAAGAAATCCCAGAATCCACAAACTTGTAAAATAAAATATTCAATCAAGGTTAAAATAGATCAGTTGTAAAATCCCAAAGAATCAGAAATAATCCAATTTATGGAATGATTTATTTTACCTCATACGCAGGTTAGATACTCCCAAGAACAATCTCATAAAAAAGTCCAAAATTTTCCTATTATCCTATCTATCAGGGCCACATAGTAAACACATGATATGTTTCCATTTTGTTATGACCCGAACTGGGAGCCACTAAGCTGATTTTCCACATATCCTTAGACATGCCTCCATATTTTCTAGATGTTAAGAAATATAAGAATATGTCTAAGGTCTTATTGAGGGAGACTATACCCTCATAAGAGAGTAGAAAGATTAGGATAAATAAAGAAAATATCGTAAACATCCCATCATGGTAAGATAAACATGTGATTTTAAACAAATTTATAGCCCATGAAATAACATACTGATGCCACATTCAGAGATTGAATACATATAATCAATTCAAATAATGTAAATAATGTTCTAAATAAATAAAAGGAGAAACCAAAATCTCACAGAAACCCAAATGTTTTGAGTTATATCATGGTTCCTAGATCTAACTTCAAATGTAGGAAAAGTATTAAGCATCTACTACAATTAATTTTAAGTTATCCAGATATACATCCATGAAGTACACTCGAGTACCAAAGCCTGTCCTGAATATGTGGTGAGTACAACTGAGTAGGACACCAATAAAGTTTTCTAATAGAATTCCATTATAATGTGTAAAATGTAAAGGTTCACAATATATATGAATTCGTATATATAATTAATTTACTATATAAAAAAATTGGTTCGGAAGGAGACAACCTGGTTCGAACATACTTACTTTGGCCTATAACAGTCTATAAACACGTTGGAGGTGTCATGGTCTAATCTGGTTTCAAAGTGCATCATTGAGGCAACCATAATCATAAAACTCAATGGAATTCGTGGCACTGAAATGGTAATTCCCTTCCATTAATTCCTATGAAAATTTAATAGTTAGGTATGAACTCAATGGACCTCCATTGATGTTATGAATCATAGCCCATTTGGAATCTGAGGCTCACAACCACAGAATTCCTTACCAATTAAAATGAGAAAATTTTGTGGAACTCATCTCTACAAATTCAATAAGAATATTCCTTAAGATTCCATGTCATTAATTTTTTTACATTTAATAGGTATAGATATTACTTGAATCCAAAGGGGAGATGGACCGTGACATTCCTAGTAAAAAATATGTATATAATCCATTGGCTTTATCAAGTAATTCCATAACCTAATGGAATCCTTGAATCATCCATGAAGTTATATAGAAGTAATAAGCCTAAGGAAATAATGGTGATCTTCCAAATAATTCCATACTAATTACTATTTCAATAATTTTAAACCTCTAAATTATCCAAAATTCACATATGAACAAAATCTAAAATAGATGCAAAGTTTATTCATTATATCCAAAGCACATTTCAAATTAAACACCTTGAAACTATCAAATGTTGGGGAATCCAAGAGGATATGATTGGCATTCGAAATTACAAACTAAAATACTATAGAATTAAGAGAGGCCCTAACAATCCTTTTTTAGTTCACTCAGAAACATGACCTAAGGAATAAACAACCTCTGTAATAGACTAAACAAGGGTCTACTCAACTCAACCCACTCTCCAAAATCCAAGGATACATCTAAGAAATAACAATTTTTTTAATCAATTTTTATTAATTTTAGTTAAATCTTATGAAGGGTCATCATGACCACACATTACAATGAAACACTACTATTATTGGACCTTTCAGGAAAATAATGATACCATATAATTAGGATAGATGGGTTATTATCATTTGATTCCAGGATTTAGTAAATGAAGAAATGATAGAAATTTATAATACAAAAAAATATATAAAAATGGTATTAAAGTAAAATAAGTTGGAATATATTTAAAGAGATCAAAAAATAGATATTGGAAGGTAATAGAATGATAGAATAACTATGAGTCTTCCAATGTGATGGACAGAAGTGGAATTAGAGGTTATATGAATGAGATCTTCCCAAGGATTCCAAGATGAGGATATGGCCTCTCATATATAATCTTCTTCCTAAATTCATTGTGAAAATATGGTATGAAACATAAATGGGTGAAGGGGTAAAAAACCCCTTTAACCATTTTAAAAGAAGATTACAAAAACCAACTGGTTGGAGGGTGGGTCACACTAACTAAACAGTGGGGTTTCTACGAGTTGTACATCCTACACTAATCCCACTATCTAGATAGTGGAATATAACTAGTTATCTGGTGGCACTATTGTCCTTGGACTCCATGCCTTGACCTCCTCCCACTCCTCATAAACACCCCAAAACCCCTTGGTCACTTATTAAAAATAAAAAGTAGTGGTTGTGGTAGAAATAAAAGGGCCCATGCCGCAAATAAAATATGTGGATTATAATTCACATTGTTAATCATAATTCTTTATAACTTGTTTCATATAATCATAAATTTCTCACTAAAGTTATTTTTTTGTTAGGTTTTCCATTAGGGTAATCAATGATTTATCCACAAAACCCATTTAATACTTTATTATAATGGTAATTATTCATTACTGAAACCAAATGAGTTAATGGGAGTTATAAATACCATAAGAGTATTATTGTAAGATAATTATTCGAAAATTTAATCCTCAAAATGTCTTATTCTTTGAAATTATTACATTATCTTTCAGTTTAATCTAAATAATTATTAGTTTAATTTATATTTTTTTGGTTGGTTTCTCTCATATTCCATAAAATAATTTTGTTACATAATAAATCCTTCATAGTGGATTCTAAAGAGAATGTGATTAAAAAAAATAATATCTCATGGTAGCGTCTATCTAGGTGTGCAGTCATTAGACCACTCATTGTGAACTAATGTGAAGATTGATTTAGTTATCAAGCATACTTTTTTTGAGATGATTACCCCTGGATGCATCTATTCCAAAACTATATATTAAACTAGTATCTAGTCAGGGATGTACTTTCAAGGAGAACCACAAAATCACTACTTTACCAAAACTGCTGGCTATTATCCTGTACTTAAACTTTTCCAATAGACTCATCTAAAATATTTTATTAAAATTTTATTATCATAATCCCCAAAAATTATATATTACCTCAATTAAGATATAGGTATTTCTTTACATTAGAAGTTATGATCAACCTTAACTTACTTACCCTTAAATCATCCTTAACTAACATCCTAACCTCCATAGTAATCTAAATCATTATATATTACCAACTATGATTCCATATAAATGTGAAAATCATAATTGAATGACTTAATTAAAATAATATATTAAAATTAATTTCCAATACCTTTTGGGTTTATAATTTTAGTACTAGTACAAAACATTTATTAGAAAAACCTATGTATTTTTCAATTAATTGATGTTTTTACATGACATGACCTACTTGTTAATTCATAAAAAGTATTCAATATCTCAAAAAATTCTCCATATATGATAATCTTATAGACACGTGATACATTTTACTTTTTATATAACCTAGGGAAATGGAAACATAAGAAAAAGGAATATATTATATTCCCTTTAAGGGATAAAAAAAAAATTAGAACATAACATGGGTAACACTTGTGACACAACATAAGAAAAATAAAATAAGAACATGTAGATAAGTACATGAGGCATTGCATGTTCAGAAGTATATGATGTATAAATTGGAAATGTGGATACAACATAAACATAAGACATTCATAAGAATATCACCAAATTTAATCACTAAGGTGTCATAAAGTAATATTACAGAGGTTATTCAATAAGTTATCATAAAACATTATCAAGGAATACCACTAAGGTATCATTAACATGTCATCTCTGAAGAATAATTCTTTTTACCATTGTAGAGTTATCATGGTGCACCCTTAATATTAATAAGGTTTTCACCAATGTATTATAAAATATTACCATAGAATGTTTCTAAGGAACCATAAACAAGTTCTCCTTATAGATTAATTCTTTACCAAAGGTATTAAAACATTATTTGTGATCACCTATCATTTTTTTAACATTATGTGTACCACACATGGAAATCATATATAATTTCATCAATATAAAATTAAACTAAGACAAAAATGGGATACATGATTACAAAAAATAGAAATAATTGATCCAAATAAAGAAGCATGATGGTATCATAAGAGAATATTATAGTAATGAATAGATCATATTAACATATATTGAAAATAACTTTTCAATATCATTTGGTAAATCAAATTAATAAATGATAGGAAATAGAAATAGAAATTTTAAAATAATTATGAATTAACATTATCTATAAAACCATTTTAAACGTGGAAAAGAAGCTTGATTTTAAAAAATTTATTTAGTGATGAAAGGTAATTTTCACATGGAACACAAAATTAAAAATATATTTTATAATTTTTTTAAAAAAAATTATCATAAAACAATGATGATATAGGTCACATTTAAAAGTTATTTTTAAACAATAAAAGTATTTTTTTGGTAAAATTTTACTTTAAAAAATTTCATTCAATAATGGAACTTGAAAAATAACTATAGTTTAACCCAATGAAATATGGAGTGGAAGATAAAACAAAAATCTTGTTAGAAAATATTTTTTTATATTTTAAAATATCTATTTTGAAATCTGAAATAAAAAAAGTTCAATAAAAATTCCTTTTGAAAAGAGGTGAAGGTAAATATAATGGTCACATGGGATAACACAAAATAGGGTTTCCAAATATAATGGAGAACATTGTATGTAAGTAAAATATAGAAAATGAGGGGGAACCATCATTAAAGAGGATGATAATTATTCTCAACATGATATGATTTTGGAGAAAAAAAATTATAAATATAAACTATTTGGATTAAAAAAGAATTATCCATAGATATATAGAGAAAATTTAATAAAAATAAAATCATAGGGTTAAAGTAACTAATTTTGGAAGCAAGAAGTTCAAGAAGAAGTCATTATAACTCAACGATGGATGTTGAGTTAACAAGAAACCCTCAAAACTTTTGAATAGATAACCATTTGAAGAGATAATAAGATATTTATCTGAAACTCATATGAATTAAATTTATATTTTAATAGAAATTAATTATAAATAAATCCCACTATATTCAAGATAAAATTATGCACAATTTAAAAACTGTTTTAATAATTTAAATATTAGACAATGAACGCTCACCTTAATTCAAGACTACCAATAAATCACTTAAATCCCATATATAACAAAAATAACAGTCTTAATCATCTATTTTATAATTTTAATCATACATTTAACCTTTTAGAATATTTATTAATAATTATTCTTTATATTTATATTTCTTACTTATTATCTATTTTCGATACCGGTTTTGAGTAATCTTGACCATTTGTAAATAGTTTCCTAATATTTGGGTTACAATTAATTATTCGCCAAAATTTCATCACTAATATATCATAAATGTTACAAAAATTTATGTTTTATAATTATTTATAATGTTTTAATTTAGTTTCTTATGTATTTTAGTATTTATTCATGATGGAAAGGTCAATGGTGAACTTGCATTGGTGATTTATAACGAATGGATGGTGTTGTCTTAATTAATGAGTAAAATATTTATATTACAATTCCATAAAAACTAATAATTAATATTTTATTATTAATATCAAATATTAAATTTCCAAATCCATCACTTATAGAAATTTATATCTTTGATATTATAGATGGTAAAATCTACCCAATAAGAAATTTCTACAATCTATATGTTAGTATGGATATAAAATTGAATTTTTTGTTTAACATCACTAAATTTTTTTTTAATGAAATTATTTATATGTAATTATGGTTATTGATCATTATTGGTAAATATTTCTCTAAAAAGGATAAATGAAAATGATGTTTTCAGTTATAAATTAATCGCTTTTCCTCTTGGTATGTTTGTTTTAGGCAGAAATTTTAATTGTGATTATTTTTAAATTACATATATAATAACTTATTTATATTTATATATTATAAATAATTACATAAATAAAATATATATTAACAAATACCATTTATAGAACCATCATTGAAATTCAGTGATGAAAAACAAAACATGCCATTCGTAGTGGCGTTAGTCTGCACATATGCATGCGAAACATTTTCAATTTTTCGATCGAGTGGAAGGGGAATACATAATAGTTGTAGCATAATTTTAAAAAAAATTAAGAATATTATTAAAATTTATATAATTATATTCATATTTTTATAATGGCTTCAAAGGAGGATGTATGAAAAGGATAAATAAATTATGTTAAAGGGTAAGTTATAATTATGTTGACAATTTTGATCTTCTCATAAAGCATCCTTTGAAAATGAAGAACATGAAACTCATTTTTTGGGATAAAGTATTAAAAATTAGTATTTTTTCTTTATAATATTTAAAATATGTAGAGTTACTTGGGAATTTTGAGCAATTTTTACGGCTTGAAATGGGTGAATGTGGTTATGTTTATAGGTGAAAAATATAGACAAATATTTAGAGAAGAATGCAAGGTAAGGGGTAAGAATAGAAGTAGATAATAGTTAGGTGACTTAGGTAGATAAATGTTGGTGAGATATGTATGAATTACCTTCCAAACTAAATTTTTTATATATGGTATGAGTTTCAAATTGAGATAGCAAAATTTTAGACACATTAGATTACCCATTTTAACACTTATTAATATTAAACAAAATTTAACAATGGTAATTATTTTATCAAAAAAAATACAAGATGAAACTTATTAAAAAATTTCTCTATTAGGAATCCAAATTTCTACTTCCATTAATCTAATTATATTTCTAAATATAATAAAATTAACTATTAAATTAAAAAATATAATGTTTTTACAAAATATTTTTGTTGAAAATTTCATTTTTATCATTAAGTGCTATAAATCCCACGTAATATTAGTTATGAATTAAATTTTTGTTAATTTATTTTAATATATTTACAAGCATCATATTCTACTCTTAATTTAAAATTTAGCCTCTTAGTTTAAAACAATACCCAATATTTAGAAAAGTAACTTTTTTTGAAAAATAAATATTTAACCACGGTAACCCATAATTACCTTGGTAACTTAATTTTTTTCCTATATATTAAATTGAAATAATTAACTAATTTTAAAATTATGAATAAAAATTTCAAATTATTTTATATGATGAAATTTCTAAAAGTAGTAAAAACTAATTTTAATATAAGTGCGCATAACGCATAAATTTTTTAAAAAACATGTATCTTCTAAGCATAAAATAAATTTAGTTCCCACCTTTTAATAACTATTGGATGGATGTTAACTCATTTTATTTTAGATATTATAATTTATTTCCATTAAATCCATTATTTAATCATAAAAAATAAACTTCCCAGCAGATGAAAATGATTTTTTTAATAGAATATATTTTTTGCATAAAATTATTTTATTTTTTATTTAAATAAAATAATGTAATTTTATCAATTCCTTAGTATTAATAAATTGAAACTTATTTTTATTTTTACATATATTTTATAATTATATTACCTCTATATTTACCCCTTAATTCAATGAATACATTTTAATGGTTATATAATGTTATGAGGTTTGATTTGGATTGATGTTGCATGTGAATTTAACTCATTAGATTTTAAAGGAACATAAATATTATAAAATTTCAAGGTGTAACATAGGGATACTTGGTTACACTCCTCAAATTAGAGAGGATTATATCATCATTTGGTGTATGAACTATGCCAACTATAGGTGGTCTCCTACCACATTATAAAAAAATATTTTATTTGAGGTTTCATTCATTATACTTGGGCCAATTATCAAATAAACACTGGACTCTTTCCAACACAAGGGAGAATGATAAATTTTACTGTATAGTTGCTCATATGGAAATTTTTTTATTGAAGCCTAATATTTATGATTATAGGTGAACTCCACTAAAACCGAGTGGTTCTCCTAGGAACCACCAAAATATAGGACTTATGCTCTCAACATGTCCTCTAAAATATGAAAGTATGCCCAAAATGACCATTTGTCATTGGATGATCAGTAATTCTCATACTCACCTACAGGACAAGCACTTTTCATAATCCTTTCTAGAAACATGATGTAAAATGTGTTTCCCTATCTGAAACAATACTCCAAGTTAACTTGTGCAACTTCACTATCTCTGAAAAATAAAGAATACCCAAATCATCAACTGAACATGTCTCAAATATTGGTAAAAGTGCACTACATTAGTCAAATGATCCATGGGTACCTATACCACGTCACTTACTCTACATGTATTTGGAAACCCTAATTTGGAATTCATGGTAACATTATCCCACTTCCACTCAGGAATGGGCAGTGAGTGAAGTTTTTGGGTGGCTCTCTATTGCTCGACCATCACTTACTGATAGGTAGAGTATAATGTGATAAAACCTTATATTTCCCTTTTTATCCTAAGACACTGTTACTTCCTTTGTATATACTGATATATCTTAGTGAAACCTAGGTTAAATTCCCATCTCGAGGCATACGAGTCCCTCATCAACTTCTTATGCATACTCATAGGGACCACGACATGAACTCAAATAAGAATAATGTTATCCACATCAAGAGACCAGCATGGGGGTGGATCCACACCATATCTAAATTCCCTCACAACTAGAAAATTTGAATCTTATAGCTAAATCCACATCACCCAACAAAGGTTTGAGAACATGATGAATAAGGATACAGGGGTTGCTCGAACCTGGTAATATTGTCTATCAAGATGCATCTCATCAAAAAGGTAAATCATTTTTCACTCGCTATTGTAATCATAGACTACCTGATTTTTATATTCCCTACTCAATTCATTTTAAACCACAATACCATTTATAAGGGTGTATTCCAACTTGAAATTAAAGGACTGAAATACTTGACCGACCTTTTCTACTAATGATACAATTACCTAGGTGATAAAATGTTTATCGGGCTATTATAATCTTTTTATATGATGAAACTATCTCTCAATTTGTAATACCACCAACATATCAAGGCATGTAACACATGTTCTAGCTTCCAAGTATTTCTTCATATAGTTAGGTGGTTATAACCTCAACTACCAAAACCCATTTACAACCCCATGATCATCCTAAATCTTGGAAACTCTCATTATAACTCTTAATGCATCACAATGAAAGGTATAACCCATATCTAGATTGAGTAATTTTAGGACTGGTGATGTAGTCAACCTAATTTCAATTCCTAAAATTTTCATTCACAAGGGGCATACAGAATTATTTTCACCCCCTTTGTGGTTAGGCCTATCATCAGAGCCACCGATCAGGAGAAGTACCAAATAAAGAACATGTAAAAGCCAACTAAACTCAAAAAGTAGAGGATGTAAAAAAATTATTAGGCCTCTCATAAGAAACCATTACTTTGAAATTCTCAGGGTCTACTAGCCTAAAATATGATATTCTATAATATGTGCACCTGAACAATATAAAAATGACATTTTAGGATGATATCATATAACTGATGTTCCTAAAGAGTTCTTAAGATGATATCTAAATTTCATTTGTCCTTCTCCCTCAACAAGGAGTACATAATAATATCACCAACAAAAATGACCATTAAGGGGTTAAGATATGAATTAATGTCCAAATTAATTATCTCCAAAAATATTTTGGGCATGATCATCAAATAGAACAACATAACCAAGTACTCATATAGAGCATACATACTCATAAAGTCATCTCGTGGTATTTCTAAAGTCCTTACCCTCAACAAGTGATAAACCAATCTCAAATAAATCTTAGAGAATACTATATCTCACCTATACTGATAAACAAATTCATCAACCTGTAGGACTGAATATCAGTTCTTGACTATCACATGGTTTATATTTTGATAATACAGACATATACTCCCAGAATGATATACCATATTGGTTAAAAGTACAAGATCACCCCAAGGAGAAGTAAACAGTTGTATAAATCCTTTGGATTCCAATCCCACCAACCACGACTTTATCTCATGTAGCTCCATAGGATCCATTCTAAAAAATAGGATAAAAATATTCTTTGTATGTAGAATGAGCTCGATAGTGAATCCCAACTCTCTCTTAGTTGAAAAAAACCAAGATATACCTTGTAAATACATCCTTGAACCGATCAACTAGGGGAGAGAATCAATCTATTCATCTTGATATCATTAAAAAACATATCTATAAACCTAGGAGGAAATACCATTTAGTTTTTGATGGTCAGGTCCCACAATACCTTCCTATAATTCACACTCCCCATCCTGGAAATTACTACCACCCTTGAGAGATGCAATGGAAACCCATCAATGATAGAAGTTGATATGGAATCGATGCAACACAAACCAATCTATCCCAAGAAATAGATAAAAATCACTCTACTCTAACCCAGAGAGATACTAAAGGAATCTGTAACCACCAATCACAATTACACATTCCATAAAATAGGAAATTCCCTTAGAAAACAACCTTAAAGAATTATAATAAACAAAAATATAAATAGATAATTTATTGATAAACCCAATCCATTCAGGAAATCAGATTATGTGAAAGTGTGTGATACTCCAATGCATAATTAGGTGTATGATAAAGTAGATACCACTTGAATCATTCCTAAAATAATAGAAGGTCCAACATGATGGTTAGTTTGAGGATGTTAGATGACATATTGCTAGATTGTTCCTCAACCCTACAATGTTTTCAATATACTTATTGAAATACCATTATACCAGCGGTGGTGCGGCTTCCCATGGGCCCCATGTCCGCCACCCTAAGCTATATTTAATGTGGAGATCCAACCACCATCTTACAATGTTACCCCTAGTCTTGTTGTAGAGACCTATCCTAATCATATCACCATTTCTATAAGGGATATTACTAGAAAACTGTTGTATATTTCCCATAATTTTACATGATTAACACTAAACTAGTATTCAGTCACACTGTTTATAGATATTACATGGACTACCACACAAATAACACTACACAGGACTATATCCCTAAGGTGAGAGAAATGATACACCACCATTGATACTCTTCCCACCCCCTCTCTAGCACGATCAATCAAAATTATTCTCTATACTGCATGAAGACCTTCTACTAGTTGTACTAAAAGAATCTTACTACATGACCCTCAAAACTCTCCCAGGTTCTTCTCAGTAATAAGGGACTAGTTCATAACCTATGAGAATTATGGAAGATGAACCATTTTTACCAATACTCATACATCGCACCTCATCCCTTAGTCAAAACTTATCACCTTTACTTTCTCAATACTGGCCAACATAGGTAGAATACCCATACAATCTACAAAGTGAACACAAAAATCCATCATAGACATACTCCCCTTCATGAAGTGAATAAACTCTATAGCCTTGTCTACTCTAAGAGTCTGATGAAAGAAATGAGTGAGAATATTAGTCTGGAATTCCATTAAGGGAAAATGATTGTGTTGGTCCTCATACACAATAATATTCCACAAATACTTCTCTTGGCCTCATAACATATAGATTTCTATCTTTACACTCATTTTAATGGGTATCTAGAGATGGTCAAATAATTTAGTAATAGATTTTGTGCAGAATGAAACTACATGGGACATCCATTTATATAGAAAAATAGAGGATTATATATCTATTTCTCTATAATAATAATATAAATTATAGGCATAACTTGAAAAGCCTCTCTGACCATTGACTGTACAACTCACAATAAGATTTCTCAGTGTTAAACATTCATTACCCACCCTGGCACTAAAATAGGCTCTTATCTTATTGCTGGTGGGGTATGATCACCCCCATCCTTTGCATAATCCGTTAGTAGTATCATTTGTGGTATATTTCTATAATAAAAAAGACACATATTAGAACATATCATCCCAACAGTAATAAATATTATAATTTAGGGAAAGTGATAATAGGCATAACGTAGCACTATTATTTACACCCCATGACATAAAAATCACATAACCTATATGATTTATCAATATCTATCTACCCATACTCAAGGAAAATTCATATATATATATGAACCTTAACACCGTATTTTTCTTTGGTTCCAAATTTAATCATAATATTTAAAACTAAGGCTCAATATAATGAAACGTAGAGAGGAAAATAATTTATAAATTCCATTTGACATTTTAATTAACCAACATCATAGGACAACCAGAATAAGTATTCATGATTAATATTTTTTAAACATTTGATGAATCAGTTAGATTATATGCAACCATTAAATTATATGGTAAAATACTATATAAGTTTTTCCAAATACTTTAAACTTCTGATCCAAGTACTATATACATGTAACAAATTACATGAAATCATTTGAATAGCAAGTGAATCCAATGAGTCTGACATGATTCATGAATAGACCCTATCCTAAAATATTGATTCAAGACTGAAAATACATTCAATCATAAATTTGAAATCAAGTGATTCACACTAGGTTAAATTACTCCACTGTAAAAATGAAATCCATGAACAAAATACCATCCTTAGTAACTTATCCTTCCCTCAAGTGTGAGTTAGGAACTCCCATGAACAAGTTATATACAATGTTCAAAAACATCCTATCACTTTTCTACCTTTACCAAATAGAAAAAAGGAATAGGACACTCTTATAAAACATTGTAATGTTCCCCCGACCTGTGAACATACGTTTGTGTCCGGATTTGGGTTGTCACAAGTCCTTTGGTGCACATCCACGTATGCCAACGTCTAGAAACTAGAAGTGAACATCTATAGTGGTACTATGTGGAGACTATACCCTCATATTAGCGTGAAATAATATTGGAATTAATAATAATATCATACATTATATAACCAGTAGAAAAAATGATCATAAAATTTTTTAATAAACAACATAACCATGTTATATAAAAAATCTATCTAAATAAAAAATATACATACATGAAAAAATGATTAATTGTGGGACTATAATATACATCAAGGTCCCTAAAAATAAAAAAAAGAACAGAACTAGGAAATGGAAAAGGTATGGTGCTGACTCATAGCTCGATCCCATCCTAGATTCTCTGCATAAGCAATTTCACTTATCCTGTCATGTAACCATGAATTCATCTTAGGTAACCATGGAGGCTCGAGTAGGGCGTGAGTACCACTAAGTAATACACCACTAATGGTGTTTGTAAACATATATAGTTTCAATAATGGTGATTTATAATGTGCATAATAAAAATAAAAAAGACATGATAAATAAATCTCCATCGATCCTAGGGATCTAAGGTGACCACTCTGACTGACTATACATGCTTCAACCTTTGTCGGATGTCTCTGAACATAATAAGTTATTAGGTGTGACTTTGGATATTATGAGGTGATCCAAAACATTCCATATTAGTAGGAAAAAAGTTTATCCAAAGAAGATATCCAAGGAATCCTATCAATAGGCATAAATCTACATCCATGGAGAACACCCAAGTAATCTTATATCCATTGGCATAAAGCTAGGTCTTAGAAGAATATTCAAGGCATCCTGTGCCCATAGTCAAAATTCCAAATCCAAGGAGAATATCCAAGTCACCCTATCAATATGCATAAATCCATATCCCTAGAGAATATATAAGGTATATTGTATCCATAGGCATAAATCCTGATCCAATGAAAATATCTAATGCATCTTGTGTCCATACGTATATCGACAAATCCATGGAGAATATCCAAGTAATCTCATTTCCATATTAATAAATTTAGATCTACGGAGGAAATAAATGGAATCGTGTATCCTTATGTATGAATCCAAATCAAAGAAACATATATAAGGATTCATTACTTTAACAATTAAATGATTACAAACATGTGATAGGTATGACAAATAAATCCAAGGGGCACCATAGGCATCCATATTCTTTAATATAATTACAATTTTATATACAACATAGTTTTTTAAATTTTATTAATTTCCGTACTTAATCATACTTAGGATTACCTCACACGGTGGTCGGTGGCAAGGTCATAACACTCATCAATGAGTCTCCCATAGCCCAAGAATTAATTTATAGTAAGGATTAAACCATTTAAAAATTTTACGAAAGATTTAGGTCATCGGAAAAGAATTTGACATGAAAACACATCACATTCACTAAGAAAATGTGTCATTATTTAAGGGATGATTCATGATCACCTACCAAAGGTTCATAGGTACAACTCATCATTTATCAGCTACTGATTAGATCTAAAATAGTTGTAATCATACAAGTAGATTAAATCCCTAAAATAGAGCGTATATAGTCAAATCGAGCATAAAATCTCTAGGTAGTGAGAGAAATAGAGAAAAGATGAAGAACAAGGGATAACCATATGCCTAACTAACTAGAGGGATGAATAATGATTCAAATTATTATGGAATGAAGTTAGAGGAGCTCAATCCACGAAATAAGTACCCCATAATCTTCCAAAATGCATGAGTGTCAGGGAAGAGGGAGGGGAATTTTAAAATATTTGAAGAAAAAATTACAATATTTCCTTAAAAACCTATAAAAAACAATCTCATATTTCAACTATAGTAGTTACTCCCTAAAGCAACCCTATAAAGTAGCACTGCGGCATGGACTACAGACCACAACATAAGCACCCTAGAAAAGGAAATGGGTTCAGGTCCTCTGCATGTCACCCCTTGAACTGCGGCCCTAAAAAATATGTTCCAATGCTTGTATTCTATATAGATCCATGGTTAAACCCTTTGCAGCTATGCCGCAGGTCCTCAACTTCTCCAACAACCTTGCGTGGTGCCTAGTCGTCTCTCTATGATGTTTAAGAGTTTGTATAATTTCAGTTTCAGGCTTAGTCTGGTCCTCTAGAAAACGCACCCAATACACCATTATAACCTAAAAAAACTGAATCCAAGAAAAAAATATGTAAAAACGCAACACTTGTTATAATTTTAAATAGGTATGTTCCTTAAAAGGTCGGGGGCTTTACATCGCTTCTCCCACAAATGTTATATGAGATTTCTGGGTGTGCTTCTATTCCCCACTACATTGTATATGAGATTATTTGGGTAGGTCGCTCTACCCCATTAACTTTATATGAGATTAGTCGGGCATCTCACTCCTACCCATGATTGTTTTTATGATCATTGAGTGGGATTTTCTTCCAATTTTCATTTATATTTCATGTATGAGAATTTCATGTGAACTGCTCTTCCAACACGCATATTATTCTGGAGATTGCAGTTTGGGATAACCTTCCCCTTGACTATTTTCATAAGGTTATCCGGGTTAAATGATTTTACCACCATTGATCATTTATATGATATTTTAGAGTGGTTCATTATTCTCCTTGGGAGTTGTATATATGTGATGATCCAAGTGGTTTCATTTCCCCTTTGAGTGATCACATATATTTATGTGTTCATATTCTTGAGATTCAGGGGTGGAGATGCACCCCTCGATGTTAGAATGCTTAGTGACAATATGACACTTTTTGAAGTATATATGTTTGATCCGAAGTGTCACCTTAAAACCTAAGGATTGAATATGGTTATTTTATTACGCTTCTACATTTTTTTATTTCTTCCGAGAATATCATATGAGCATACACTATATTTCTAGTTATATCAGGGATTTTTTTGGTGGTGACATACTACGTTTTATTGGCCATTACACCTGAGTATCCATGAAAACCTCATTGATTATAGGTTCTTATGGGGAAGATGCCCAGCCACTTCAAGAAAGAGGATTTAATGTAGATTTTTCATTGGTGGTTTTCAAAACCATCACTAAATATTTTGAATTTTTTTTTAGTAGTGATTTATGGAAAATGTTGTTAATTCATGGAAGTTTATTAAAAAAGCACCACCATTTAGTTGTTTTTATTTAAGGGAATTTAAAATTTTCTATCCAATCAACATTTTTTTTTAATTTTAGTGACAGTTTTAAAAAAATAACAATGAAATTAATAAGAGATAAATATTTTAATTATTACTGAAAATTATAATTACTTGTTATGAATTATTTATTGTTATTTTTTAATTTTTATTTAGTAATAATTATTATCTATTATATATTGTTATTTATTATTTAAAATTTAAAATTATTATTAATTGTTAATTATTAGTTATTAAATATTAATTAATAATTAGTAATTATTTATGTATGTATTTTTATACATATAAATAAAAACATAAAAACATATATATCTAATTTTATTTATTTTTGTATAATTAAATACATATAAATAAATAAATATATATATATATATCCATGTTTGTGTATTTATAAAAAACAATTAAAGATGTGAATATGTTTTTATGTATATTTATCTATATTTATATATATTTCATTGGTATATTTATAGGTATATATAATTATATGTATATGTGTATATGTACTTCTGTATATTTATATGTGTTTATATATATATATATATTAGTTTATATATATATATATATATATTATAATTAGTGGATTACCTGAGTGGAAAAGTCACCCCATAATTCTCCATCATACTAGAGTTCAAATATGGACATAGGTTAATTTTCATGATATTGTAGTAGTATTATAGTATTATAGTATTGTGGGTGTTTTATCGTATTATTATTCAATAAAAATGATCTTTTAGTCCATTTATTGGGCTTTTGTGTAATGCCCCGACCCTAGTAACCTAAAGTCAGTGCATTATTAATAAAATTTACCTGATTACAAGGAATCGTGTCCCAAAAGGCCGATCAATTTAGCATTCTTGGAAAATAAATTACATATATGAACTTCTCATTGAAATTTCTAACTTAAAATACAACATTGATGATCCTTTGCAAATTCCATTATTCTCCTAGCTTAAACCAACATATAAAACATAATACACTTCTTGGAATCCTGAGAAAATAAAACATGAGAAGGGGGTGAGCTCAGACGCTTAGTAAGGATAAACAATATAGCCTAAGCTATCATAAATAATCATAAACATCTATGGAAAGGTATAAAATTGAAACACAAGCCCTTTAAACATAAATATCAGTATAATATGGAAAGGATAAATTAAATAATTCCATTTAATTATTTACATGGATATTCTACTAGTAGAATAATCACATGTAATATCAAGAAATATTCTCATAATGATGGAATGCATAATTCTGGACATCATAACCCCATAGTCAAGGGCTCATGCCAAGACTACAAATAAAGATTTTGTCAAGGCCTTATGCCAAGATGCTAGTTTGTCTCATGAGACCAACCAATGAATTGGGGGGATATAGCACCCCCCATCACATACTAAGTCTAATTCATCCTTCATATGAAAAGAGTGATACATAATCTAAACATTCGTATTAAAACTGGCATATGAAATGTCAATACATTTACAACAGACCGTGAATGGAATAAAAAATAGCACATCCATAGTCAAACATAACTCATTCAATACAATATAGAAGATTGTATTATAATAAATCAACATCAATCAAGAATAAAATACAATGATGGATATTGACATAGATGAAAATAATCAGTAAAACTATTTGAGAGAAATATACACTTTTTCTTGAAAACATTTAAAAGCCGCACTATTTATCGTGAATCTGTTTAAAAGATATTTTTAAATGAAAGTGTCCCATACCACTTAGAATCATTTGAAATGAATTTTAATTTTAAAACATTATTTACCATATAAAAAAATCCTTAAAAAACATTTTTAAAACATGGACATTAATGAGAAAGAATTAGAAGAATAAATCTTTAAAACATTTAAAATGATATTTTAGTTAGATGTCCAAACAAAATGGGAGACACTTGAATATGAATAATTGTGGAATAACTTTAATAAAAACTTTTAAATATCATGCGAACAAAGAGAGTCATAATATACTATGTCAAAGGACAATATATACACTATATAAATTGGAATGGGCACCTAACAACAAAGAAGTCTCAATGGAATTTAAATTGAGATCAAATATCTTATAAAGACCATATCCTAAGATTAAGGATAAATCAATGACGTAATTATGTGTCAAAAATATAAATATAATCAATATTATTGGATATTATGTTTAATTAAATTAGAGGTCATTCACACATATTCTTGTAAAAACAAAACCAATGACTTTGATGTTTAACTCAATGAATGATAATTGAGTTCAGATTACCCTTATCAAGTTCATATCGATGACTTGAGAATTTATTAATGGAGTGATTATATGTATCAAAATTATATCCACATAAAGGGGAGTGGAAATTACTACATAAATAAATAAATAGTGATTTCACACATAATCTTGGAGTAAAATAATCAATGAAGTGTGGGTAAAACCCAATGAGTGGAAATTAAAAATAAAAATTCTCCAACAGATTTGTTAACTTATGAAAAATACACCCCATGCAAGAAATATCAAAAAATTAAGATGTAAATACCTATATATTAAATCATATTACACAAATAGAACAATTAGGTGCAGTATATATACCACATGAAATGGAAATAGTGGAAAATATACATGAATCTCACGAGAATAAAAACTGAGATGAAAACCCCTTACCTTATAATTTCATTTAGTCGAGGGTAATATTGACATCAAGTATAATTGTTAAATAAATTTTATTAAATTATACAAGAAACATATACATAAATATGATATCATTTACGATCCTCTAATATTTATTTGTTAAAAATATTTCAGTAGTATCATTGTTTTGGGTTTTAACTGATTCATTTTCTTTAATATGTTTTATTATGTAAGTCATGTTTGTTATGGATAGGATGTATTAAATTCATATACATAATGATATTAAGTTATTGAAAATTATTTTTAATCATCAAATTAAAATTATTCTTAAATATTTATGATTGGAAACTAAATCTCATCGCGTCGTGGAGACAGTAAGTCGTACCTACGCCCAAATGACAATATCATTCTATTAGTGGAGAAATAGTATGTAATTGGATGGTATATTATATATATATAATCATTAAAATTTTGTATTTATTATTTAAATTAGTTAAACTCATTATTATAACCATCCAAATAATGAATTGTTGAATAACAAACTACACAATGGCGTGGAGATGGTATGTCGTACGTACACACTTATGATGACTTTGTCATTCCAAGGATGGATAAAATTATGAATATGGTTATTCCATATTAATAATAACATATAAGAATGTAGAAGGTTATAGATTTATTATTTTATTATGGAAACAAAACAGAGAGATGAAGTGGATGAAGAAAAGAACTTCAGAAGAGGTGATGAAGCAATTACCTCTCATTCGGGTTCTTCCATTTGATTTGAACAAAAAGGCTACATAGGTTGGATTTTTGTTCAATGTAAGGCCACTAGGTTCAAGTGAGGGTAGTTGGGATATTTGATCAGGGGATGGAAGAGAAAAAAGGCATTGGAGGTATTAAATTAAGAGAAGTGGAAGTAACCTTTTATAAGAGAGGTGAGGAGCACTTTAGGAAGAGTTTGAAATATTATTTTCTAAAAAAATCATTTTCGGTTTCTAATAGCTCCCAATGGATTTATTTCGAGGATAAGGTGGGTATGGGTAGAAAATATCTCAACCAATAGGTTTTATACATGTTTAGGTCACCATATTAACCTTATCTTTTACATTTAACTCTTAGTTAAATAGTTTAACTTTTACCTTGTTTTCTTTTATTATTATAATACATGGTTAATAAACACACTATAAAATGAAAAATAAACCTAAAGTGATTCATTAATGACATATATATAATTATATAATTCATTTTTCCAAACCTTATATTTTTATGACTATTATATAATTTAATAAAATAGTATTTGTTTTATAAACTCATTTATGTCAATTTTGACACAATTTAGTATTTGATTTTTGTGAAAGTAATTACTGTCTGATTTCTTCAAAAAATACATTTCATCAACCCTAAAAGGGAATATTATCCTAAAAAATTCGTGGATGGCAACAGGAGTTCCATTTTACATTTATTTTAATATTTATAATATCAATTATTTTAATTTCTCTTTTATATGATAATTACTATATCATCATCGTTTAACAAATAAATTTAATTATCTAATGTATGAAAATTATAAATAAAATACTAATATGTAGGAAATATTTTTATATTTCTAATAAATATTTATAGTTGAATTTATCTTATCTACAAACATATATTAAAAAACGGTTTAGTTATTAAAATTTGAATTTTAAACTATTTAACACTTATTTAAATAAAATATAATAAATGTCTTAATCTAATAAAAGTGGATCAAAAAGAATCTTATTTTTTTCCTATGGTTTATTTTTGTCGAAATAAACTTATCCAACATAATTTGGACATGTTTTGGGGTGATTATAATATCATTTTTACCTTTAATTACCCTTTTTACTTTTAATTATGGTAAATAAAATTCAAAAGTTACAATTCACTAAAAATTATTTTCATCCTATTGAACCACATTTTACTTACTGATGTCAACCATGCATCTTGGAGTTTTTAAATTAAATTCACTAAAGTGGTAAAATTATGTTTTATGCAAGTTTGAAAATGTGCCTAGAAGATGGGTAAAAGACGTTAAAAAGTTCAACAAAATTTTATATATTTAATCTTATTATAAAATGAATTTAATGAATTTAATTGGAAAAAGAAAGGTATTATGTATATATTTTTACTTTAAAATAAATTTAAATTAAAAATAACTATTTAAATAAAAATTTGCCTTTAGACAATAATGATGTGTTTTTCACTATTCCTCAAAAACATAATGTTTTTAGAAAAGTACCAAAAATTCACCCAAAGCTAATTTTGATTTTCCAAATTCATAAATGATTTATATTTTATAAAATTCAAAACATAGAGGTTGTATTAATTAATTTAAAAAAATATTCATGTTGTCCTGACCAGAAAGCGATTTTTTGAGAATTAAAAACTATCAAAAGATTGTTATGTGTTTATGTCAACATTAAATGTAAAATTACTTCCAATGACCAAAATTAGATTAAATGATAAAAATATAATCTAATTATACTTCAAAACCATTCAAATATTCAATTTAACACTACAATATTTTTGATTAAAAGAGTTTTTTTTCAATTAAAATTTAGTATTTTTCACTCTTTATCAAAATATGAAAGTAATCAGAAAAGCACTGAAAATTTATCCAAACTAAATTTTTATGTCACACTTCTATAGAAGAATATTTTTTGTCAAATTAAATTTATAAAAGTGTCAAAAATTGGATTTAAAAATGGTTCTCCATTAAAAGGCATTAAAACTATATTTTTTGAAAAAATATATCTTTTATTTGAAAAATTGAATTTGTTCTTATATTATGTTTAAGAAACACATAATATGGATGCTAAAATTATATGGAGTATATAATATTCAAAATGAGATTAATACTATTCAAAAATTCTTTTTTAACATCTAGTTTGGTAAGTAATGGTGTGCTCGAACTCTGTGTTGCATGTAGCGCTAGCTATTGAATTACTTTAAAAAAAATAACGTACTATGAAATCTTGGGGTGTTACATTCTTCCCTAATTTTGGAAATTTCATCCTCACAATTTCAAAATTGGTCTTGGGAACATCATTGAAAGTCTCACATCTAAAAAACAGTCAATAAAACTATCACTTTAAAAGAAAGAAAGAGAAGTACAATGGTCACCCGAGATAAGCCATTCTAGGATTCCATATAGGAAAACATGGATATGGAAGGTAAAATATGTGTCAAGTTCTAATGGAGAGTGACAAAAAACATGATTTGGAAAAATTAAATAATAAGAAAACCAAAAACTTTTGATAGGTTAAACCATCATTAGTTTCCCTCTAGGAAATGTATATGAACAACATTTTTTGTTTTATGTTCCATTTTATAAAGTTGGGGAATTTATTTATGAGATAAAATAAGAACATAATGAGATATACTTAAATTTCATGTAGTGTTTAATCCTTTAATGAATTTCAACCACTAACTCACCTTTTCTCCAAATGATGAGTATTCAATATGACTTGGTCACACCTGAAGTGCTAGAATCAACTACTAGAGAATCACATAATCCAAAAAGGATAAACTAGATATTTCTGTTGTTTTTAGAGATCAAAAACACCTAAATGGTTTGTATAAGATCAGATGATCCCCAAAATAGATCATCCATTATAGAAATAAATTCTAATATTAATATCAAAAATTAAAAAAATAGTACCCAAAGTTCAATAAAGACTATTCAATAAACAATCATCCTTAAAACCCTTCAATATAATCCCAACTATGATTGAAACCCAAAACTCAGAAGAATTTAATCACATAGTCTTTCATCGTAAATCTTAACATTTATCTCAAAATAACGTCAACTACTCTAAATGTATCATACTAAAGTGTAATTAACCAAATCATATATTCTCTATGATAGGTCAATAATTTCCATTAATAACGTGAATCACTATAAAAAAACATAAATTCTTCCAAAATAGAAATCCACCATTACTCCTCTAATGAAATCCCATAGAATTATATTTTCTTTAGGCATATAGTGTTCTTAAAATACTAAACATATTCCAAAATAACATTTATCACTTAATCATCAAATCAATTTCCTATACTAAGGATATAAATTTGATAAAAAATAAGATCCCAAATCAACTTTTTATTTATCAATAAAATCATTTAACTGAAAATAATTATTCACTCTAACCAGGGACTTCATGTAGTCCAATGGAAGGTGATAAATCCCAGTTGCACTTTGGTTGTGTGTTCGATTCCCGCATATTTTTCTGATGTGACGGGTTATCACATGGTCTGTTTGTTGCCCTTTTTCAAAACCTATATTTTAAAACATTCATAAAATGAGATAAATTTTTCAAAATAACCATAACATAATTTATCCAAAAAATTTATCTCATACCTCGCATTTTCATCTAAAAAATGAATAACCCATAATTGCCTCAAATTCAAGGATCATATAATCCCAAAAGGTTATTTATAACTATATTCAAAAAAGATAAGAAAATTATTCCTTGAATATAATTTTTACATAAAACACTTCTGGGTTACACGTACAAGAGTGAAGTCCTCCAATGTAATCCCATCGACAAAGAGCATTAATACTTTTAAACATTTATCTATCAATTTATTTCCGCAAAGTTTATTCCTTGAACTAGTGGTTATCTTATAGAAAAATGCATTGACTTGGGTAATGCCCAGGTCCCCTATGTTTATGGAAAATGACTGTAAATGGATTCTTTGGATCATTTTTTCCATAATACTCTTCATTTTTACTCATAAAATATTTACTTTTTGTCCTTCTTTACCACATAGAAATCATTTCTTTGTTCCATTGAGATACTTTCCTGGGTTTCTCCTTCCATATTTCCTACATGATGGAAATTTAGCTTTATTTTCTCCACAGTCTCCACTATTGGATCTCTTATCATTCTCTACCTTTCCCTTCATTTTTGAGTTTAGGAGATGGTTAATGTATATGTTGTTGATTATATTTTTGGAAACCTACCACGGCAAGAAAACAATATCTTTTACACCAATCAACATTCCATTTAGTTTCTCATTTCCACCATCATTACCACTTTATACATCATGTTCAATGTTACTATGACTTCCTTGGAATCCAGCCATTGGAAAAATCTAAAAATCATAGTGTGAGTAATAATAATCATAAAATCATTTAGAGAATATCATAACACCTTATTTTCAATCTAAAACACATTAGGATTATCCAAGGTTATTAATTCTCATCTTATATTAAAATCATTCTAATCAGTCTGTAATGAAAATGTGAATTATTCTAAGCATATCCCCTAGGAGTGTGATAACCAAGAGTGCAGGAAGACCTGATGTTGTGTACCAGTTCCCGTTCGAGTCTAGCTAAAAGTGGTGTTTTTGAGTTTTACACCTAAATTCATCTGTTCTAGAGCCGCGTCTACTTGATCGTATCCATATAGGGATGTATTACTTAGAAAATTTACAAAAACAATACTTTACCAAAATTCTATGGTGTTCTTCAATACTAATCCTCAAAGTCTATATTATGGTAACGTTCTCTAATCATAGTTTTTTCTAAATCTAGTTTCGAAGGATTGTGCTAAACTTCTATGATAACAACTATAATTCCCCGACCCAAGTTACCTAGTGTCTTTTCAATATTACATTACATTGGAATTATTACAAGGAATCAAGTCCTGAAGGTAAGATAAGTTTAGTAGTCTTGGAAAATCGATTACATACATGAACTTCAAATTACAATTTCTTACTTAAAATACATCATAGATGATCCTATGAAAAATACATTATTCTACTAGCTTAAACCTGTATATAAAACATAATACACTTCTTGGCATACTGAGAAAATAAAACATAAGAAGGGGGTGAGCTTAGATGCTCAATAAGGATAAACAATATTGTGGAATCTATCATAAACAATCATAAACTTTTATGGAAAAGTATAAAATGAAACACAATCTCTTTAAACATAAACTTCTGTATAATATGGAAATGATAAATTAAATAATTCCATTTAATTATTCACCTGGATATTCAATTAGTAGAATAATCACATGTAACATACAGAACTAATCTCATAATAATGGAATGCATAATGGCCGACATCATAACCACATAGTCATGACCACATTCCAAGACTACAAATAATGATTTTGTCAAGGCCTTGTGCCAAGACACTAGTTTGTCTCATTAGACCTACCGATGTATCGAGGGGCTATAAGGGGTCCCTCCCTTCACTTACTAACTCCAATTCATTCCTTATATGAAAAGGGTGAAACATAATCTAAAAATTCATATTAAAACTAATATACGAAAGGTCGATACTTTAATCACAACCCATGAATGGTATAAAAATATCACATCCACAATCCAACAAAACTCTTTCAATACAATATGGAAGATTGTGTTATAATAAATCGACCTCAATAAAGAATAAAATACAGTGAAGGATATTGACATAGATGAAAATAATATGCAAAACTATTTGAGAGAAATATCCCATTTTTCTTGAAAACATTTAAATGTCACACTATTTTTCAAGATGTCGTTTAAAAGAGATTTTTGAATCAAAGTCTCCCATACCACTTTAAAACTTTTGAAAGGAATTTTAACTTTAAAAAATTTAAATCCATATAATGAATCACTAAAACCATTTTTATAACATGGACATTAATGAGAAATATTTAGAAGAATAAATCCTTAAAACATTTAAAACAATATTTTAGTTGGAGTTCCTAACCAAATGAGAGACACTTGAATACAAATAATTGGGGATAAATTTAATTAAAAATTTATAATATCATGAGAATAATGTAATTCATGATATACTATGTCAAAGTACAGTATATACACCATATAAAAGGGAATTGTCGCATAATAACAAACAAGTATCAATGTAATGTAAATTGAGATAAAATCCATTTTAAAGACAATATACTTAGATTAGGTAATAATAAATGAAATAATTATATGTGAAAAAATAAATACACTCAGAGAAAGATCATAAAATGAAGATTTATATACACATAAATTAATGTATATTACACAATGAGTACAATCATGGGTAGTATATAGACCACATAAAAGTAAACAGTGGAAAATATAGCAGGAATCTCCTAGGAATAAAAAGTGAGATGTAAACCCCTTAACTTATACTTTACTTTAGCTAAGGGTAAGTTTAACTCCCTGTATAATGGTTAAAACATTGTTATTAAATTTTAAAATAATCATGTAAATAAATGTGATATCATATATGATCCTCTAATATTGCTTTGTTAATAATATTTCAGTAGTATCATTGTTTTGAGTGTTAACTGATTCATTTTCTATTATATATTTTGTTATGTAATTCATGTTTGTTATGGATAAGATATATTTTATTTATATCCAGAATGATATTATGTTCTTAAACATTATTTTTAATAATCAAATTAAAATTATTCTTGAATTGTTATGATGGGAAATGAAATCTCATCACGTCATGGAGAGGGAAAGCAGTACATATGCATGAGCGACAATATAATTCTATTAGTGGAGAAATCGTATATAATTGGATTGTATATTATAAACATAGAATCATTAACATGTTATATTTATTATTTTCATCAGTTATACTTAGTATTATACCCATCTAAATAATGAAGTGTTGAATAAAAAACTATACAACGACGTGGAGACGGTAAGACGTATATACGCACGTATGGTGACTTTGTCATTCATAGGATGGATAGAATAATGAATATGGTTGTATCATATTTATAATAACTTATCAGTATGTATATCTTACTGGAGATTTTATTTTAGTATGGAAACAACAAAGAATGAGGAAGTGGAAGAAGAAAAGAACTTTCAAAGTGGTGATGAAGTAATTACCTCTTCTTCAGGTTCATCCTTTTAAGATGATCAAAAGGACTTCTTAGGTTGGATTTGTCATCAATGTAAGGACCTTATATTGAATTGAGGTTAGTTGGGAGAATATTTTAGCTGGGTTTTGATGAGAAAAAATGGTTTTGGAGGTGTGAAATTATGTGAAGGTGAAGTACCATTTTATAAGAGAGGTGAGGGCCACTTTAGGAAGAGCTTGAAATATTATTTTTTTATAAAATCATTTTCTGTTTATAATAGCTCCAAATAGATTTATTTCATGGATAAGGTGGGTATGGGTAGAATACCTCTCAAAAAAGACATTTTATACATGATTAGGTCACCATATTAACGACATCATTTAGATTTAACTCTTAGTTAAATAGTTTAACTTTTACCATGTCTTATTGTATTATTAAAATACAAGGTAAATAAACATAATATAAAATGCCAAGAGAACCTAAATTGGTTCATTAATGAAATATATATCATTATATAATTCCTTTGGCCGAACCTTATAATTTTATGACTTTTATATAATTTAATAAAATAGTATCTGTTTTATAAACTCATTTATGTCAATTTTGACACTATTTAGTATTTGGTTTTTGTGAAAATAATCACAATATGATCTCTCTGAAACAATAAATTGAATCAAACATAACATATCATATTAACCTATAAAATTAGTGGATTTAATTAAACTTATCAATTTACATTTTTTTCAAATTTATAATATCAATTATTTTAATCATTCTCTAATATGGTAATTACTGTATCATCATTGTGTCAAAAATAAATTTAATTAGATAGTGTCTAAAAATTATAAATAAAATACTATGATGTAGGAAATAGTTTTTTCATTATAATGAATACTTATAGTCGAATTTATCTTTTTTACAATCTTATATTAAAAAATTGTTTATTTTTTAAAATTTGAATTTAACACTTTTAACTCTTCTTTAAATTAAATATAATAAATGTCCAAATATAATCCATGAGGAATTAAAAAGAATCATGTTTTTTTCCTAAGGTTTATTTTTTTTCCAAATTCACATATCCAAAAGAATTAGTATATGTGTTCGGGTAATTATAATATCATTTTTACCTTTAATTACCCTATTTATTTTTAACCGTGGTAAATAAAATTCAAAAGTTACTATTCACCAAATTTTTCAATAAAATTGAACCAAATTTTACTTACTGATGTCAACCATGTGTCTTATATTATTGAAATTCCATTCACATAAGTGGTAAAATTATGTTTTATTGAAATTTGCAAACGTGCCTAGAAGGTGGGTAAAAGTTGGTAAAAAGTTCAATAAAATTTTATATATGTAATCTTATTTTAAAATGACTTCAATGACTTATATTGGAATAATATTGGTATTATGTATCTATTTTTAATTTAAAATAAATTTAAATTAAAAATAATTATTTAATTAATATGTCGGCTTTAAACAAGAACACATTATTTCTCATTATTCATCAAAAATTGAAAGTTTTAAAAAAATATCAATAATTAATCCAAAGATAATTTCGATATTCCAAATCAAAAAAAGAAGTCTATTTTACCAAATTAAAAAAATAGAAGTTGTATTAATTAATATTAAAAAAATATTCATTTTTTCAAAACCAGAAATTGGTTTTTTGAGAAGTAAAAACTACCAAAAGATTGATATGTGTTTATGTCCAATTTTAATATAAAATTACATCCAATGACCAAAATTGGATTCAATGATAAAAATATAATCTAATTATACTTCAAAACCATTCAAATGTATAATTTAACACTATAAATTATTTTTATTAAAAAACATTTTTTCAATTAAAATTTAATATTTTTTACTATTAATCAAAATATGAAAGTTATCAAAATAGCAGCAAAAATATATCCAAACGAAATTTTTATGTCTTGATTTTGAAGAAGAATTTTATTTTGTCCAATATAATATTTAAAAGTGTCAAATATTGGATTTTAAAAGGGTTTGATATTAAAAGTAAGTAAAATTGCATTTTTAAAAAATACTTATTTTATCTAGAAAATTTTTATTGTTTAATATATGTCTAATACATACATAATATGGATGTTAAATTATATCAAGTATATAAAATTTAAAATGCAGTTAATAATTTCTATAACTGCTTTTGGAATGGCTGTTTGGTATGTTATGGTGCGCTTGAACTCGGTGTTGCGTGTAGCGCAAGCTATTGAATTAATTTAAAGAAAATAACTTACAATGAAATCTTGTGGTGTTACACATTGGACCGTAATTCCTGAAACATCCAAAATTCAAATATTTTTTATTTTTTCATTCTAAAGAAACTATAAAATAATGTACATATCATTATTCAAGAATGTGATTAAAACATAAATTCTCAAATTTTATAATTTTAATTTAATGAAATGAATTTCATTTAGAATTAAACCATCTAAAATTAACCTAGGATGATTTTTTTATATTTTTCCATAAATAATTGAATTTTATGGTGAATAATAAAGAATATTGACTTTATAAATAATGAATCTTTTATGGAATTATAAAGATATAGTAATGAATTGAATATTTGTGAAAAAATATTGAGAACCAAATATATTTTTAAGATACAATATAATACATTTAGAAATATATTTTTTAAATTAAAAATCTATATTTAATAACTTCAGAAATCGAAGTAATGTTTTTATTCAAATAAAAACTACTTTTGATTATTTTTTTAAATCAAGTATAAAGAATGTTATTTTAATTTTAATTTATTTGAAGGTAAAATAAGTCTCATTTTATTTAAGAAAATCCAATTAATTCCATATGAATCATCATTATGTAGGATTTTTGTATAAAATCATTTTTAAGATTAAAATAATTTTTTTTCATAAAACAGTTATTTATTGCGTTTTATGGACTTATATTAAAATACACTTCTACGAATTCCCAGAATTGAATATTTTAAAATGGATTCCATATTAGGAATCAGAGTAATTAATATTAGGTAATGAGGTAAAATTAATTTTTGGTCATAATGAATAGTAACCATGGTAAAAACTTATCACTATGACAAGAGTTAAAAATGATTAAGGGTTTGAACTAAAGAGGTATGAGTTAAAATAATATAAAATATTAAATAAATATTATAGGTTGAATTAATTTAGACTGTATTCCATCCCATATTCGTAATTTATCCCATTATGTGCCACTTTCCCATGAGAGTGACCTTATTATATTTTATTGCTCAAAATATTTACAGGTTTTCCATCCACATCTTTTATAAATTGGAACATCCCCTCCTATATTATCTAAAATTCTTAATCCACTTATCTCAACCAAGACCTACCCAAATACCATCCAGAATATCCTCCCCATATCCTAGATTTTGTGGTCTCAACAAAAAGAATATTCAAGAATGCTTAAGGTATAAGCCAAAAGTTATTACAAAAAGTAGAAGTACATGTTCTTACCAAGAATTTTCAAGTTTCATTATTCTTAAATATCATTAAACAATTCAGTAAAAATCATAAAATAATTAAATTAGTGTATTTAATATACATAGATATTTATATTTAAATGGTACATACATTTTCTATCTCCTTTTCATCCTATAGAAAATGAAAACAACATTTAAGAGTATATATAAATTACTGTATCCCCAAAATGAGGTAATTTAATTTCCATCATCACTTCACTTGGTGGGTTATAAGGATTCAATTAATGAATATATATTATATTCATGGTATAATTATATTTATTTAAATATACAATATCATATACCTTCTTAACCTTCCATCGATTTGAAAAAAGGTAACAACACTCGTTTTTTCTATTAGCACCATACATGATTGATTCTAAAATTTTATACAATGAAAAAAATTTATATTCTTGAAATCATTTAAATTCTAGATATTATGTAACTATTTGATAACATTTTTAATCCGGGTCAATATATAGAATAATTTTTTTTGTAATTGATAGAACAACACTAAGTTGTTTAAATAAGAAAGAACTATAAAATTATTGAATGTCATATAATTATAAAAGATCTTTAAAAAAATATAGATGAAAACGTTTCTGAATTAAGTATTTAGTAAATTTAAATTGATCATTCAAGAGGACATAATGCATTTGACCAAGCATGAATCCATGTTAAGGTTCTTTTGACTAAATTCCACTTTAGTGAGATATATTTTATATTATGTACCTAGTTTCTTTTATATGGTGTATATAATGACTCTTTAACATATCGTGAATTTATTTTTATCAAAAAAATTTAATTATTGGATACATGTTTTATCTATCATTGGGTTTTTATTCAATTTTTTTTAAATCTATAAAGGAATATTTTATAATATCACTCTTATTCGGGATTATTAATATTTAAATTTATATTGGAAGAATTGTATTCTATTTATCTTCTTAATCATATATATTTTATCGTACTTTTTTTTATTTCTAGAGTTTCATTTTTTTGTTCCAAATTTTTCTCTCTTTGGAAAACAAATAGTGAAATGTTTTTTAGGAAAAATCGACCTTATTTCCCCTTCTAGATCATGAATGTTCTTTTCCTATATCCATATTTTTTTAAATAATTTTCATGGATGATTTTATCTTCATTTTATTTATTTATAAAGGTTATTTCATACTACCTTTTAATTTATTTACAAAGGATTTAAAATGATTCCTTTAAATTTTTTTAAAAACAATTTGTTTTTTTAATAAAAATTCAAAATAATGTTATTTTTAATCTATATGATGTGAATGGGTTTTCCCACCTCTGTGTCTGCAATTAACTCTTTATATTACTCTATAAATTTTCAAGGTTTTTTAAAGAAAAATATTTCTCCATTGCTTTTTGAATTTTTAGTTTTTATATTAAATTAAATAGAATTATTCGTAAAAAGATTGAAAATAATTTTGGAAATTATTTGGACTTTGTTTTTTCATCAACATTAAAAAATCATGAATGGAAATTTGTTTTAATGTTTCATGTCTGTTTTACTATCTAATTATCAAAATAGATTAATTTATTTTAAAACATCATTTCAGTTAAATTGATGATCTTCTATCATCCTTTAATAATTTATGGATTATACTTTACTTTGAGATCATTCACTTACTTGTGATCAAATTGACTGTCATTTTCCATTATTGATTAGTAATTATTTTCCTCTTTAGTTCATATTTTCATTATGATGGATGTATTCGGTATCATTTATACAATATTGATATTGTATTACCCTTATACCATTTCAGTATACTGTGATAGTAGAATGAATCTTATTAAGAAAGTAATTTCATTTTCTTGGGAAATATTGATATTCTATTCTCTTGATCAATACATATATATTTTTATTGATAAGGAATATTGATTATATATTATAATTTTGGTTTAATATATAAGGTATTAATTGGAAATAAGTTAGTGATGGGTGGCACCTAGTTCTATATAGCCTCACCATGCATCAGTAGTTCTCATGTGACAAATAATTGAACAAATAAATTGGGTATTTGTTTTATACCCACCCTATAACTAAAATTTCTTAGTCCGAGGCCTTGATGGCATGGTTCATGATTTTTTGGAATTAGGCCTTGATGAAAAGATATTAATTTTTCAAATATGCATTTCCATCATTAAAATTTTAGTTTTTATTATCCGTGTTATTGTTACGTTGATATTTCACATGGATACATTTTGAAGTTCATATTATTGATTAAATCTAATATATATCGATTAATACAATATGCTATATTTTGAATTACTTTTCTACTCATGATAGATTCCATTGTATGATTTCATTTTCCAAGAATTTGAGATCTCCCTTTATTATGTTCTTATTTCTCCAATACATGAAAGAATAATCTTTTAATGTTTTTAAAGGATAAAAGATTAATTTTCAATATTTTTTTTTTATTTTTTCAATGTAATATAGAAATAATGAATTCATATTTCCTCAAAAAAACTGTTAAAGTGATCGAACCTTTTTGTTGTAATCCCTTGTATCTTATATCAATGTAATAGAGTAAACACAATCTCTGGGTTATTGTATTTTGGGTGATTACTGTTAGTATTGAAGGAAATTTATTAAGTACCCTAGGAACTATATTTTTGAGGAACCTAATTAACATGAACATTATGATAAGACATTATAATATTATAATATTTTTATTGGTTTTTATTTATTGTCATGAAATTCATGATGTTATAATCTGATTTTGTGTGTTCTATTATTTAGAAATGGTGCTTAATAGAAGAAATGGAAATGGTATCAAAAATCGTGGTCAATTTTGAGACTTACCTTATTATATAGTCAATATATCATGTGATTGAGTTATGAAAATGATTGATATATTGGAGAAAATGACCATGATTATGAAAAATAACCTAACCCATATATTGAAGCCTTTTGTTCCACAACATTTTTCACCTAAGTCATATCTCTTTATTCTATATAAGCTTGCATCACTTAATAGAACTACTAATACATTGGTAAATGATAAATGGATAGAGTCCCTTGAAAAGATATTCATGGATTTGGGAAGTAATGAAAGGGGAAGGGTTATTCTGGAAGTGTATTTTTTAAAGAAAGATATTGATCAACTATGGTCATTGATATAGAATACTAAATAACATGATGAAATATAAAGTATGGAAGAGAGAGAGTTTAAAATTATATTCTTCATGAAATATCTTCCTCAAAATAATCAAGCTAAAATGAATATAAATTTATTCAACCTAAAGCAGAAGGAAGAGGATGTTTTTTATGAATATGAGGCTAGCTTCAAAAGGTTATCAAGGCAAAAAATAGAATAAATATGAAATGTGAAATTATAGATTGAAAATTTCATTGATGGTATTAAGATGGACATCTTAATGGTCCTAGTAACTCAAATGTTTTAATCTTATTATGATATAGTATCATGTGCCATCAATATAGAGAAATAATTTTCTATGTTTAATATCATTAAGGGAAATAAAGATATAAAGTGGTCAGATAAAAACCAAAGCAAAAAATAAATACATCAAAGAATAAGAAGAAAAATATGGGGGTTCTATAATGTGATAATTATTGAAATAAACACCCTATTCAATTAAAAAAAGGAATTAGATTTTATTACAAATATAAATATAAGGGTCATCTTTCCAATAAATGTAATGGAAAGAAAGAAACCACATTTATTTAATGATTCAAATGCGGTGATATAGAGATTTACTAAAACTAATGCACAAAGTATCATGGGAACTTACAACATAAGAAACCAATGGGGGATGGATAACCATTTTAAATCAGTACAACTAAATTTGATGATCTTAAATATGTAGTGGCATGCACTTTGAACATAAACTATAATTTATCTAGTGTTTTTTTATTCTGGATCTTCACGCTCTTTAATATCTTCCCTATTTTCTAAGACCATCAAATCATTCACCAATACATTAATAATGGGGTTATTAATCAAAACTCCCATAAGAAATCTTATTAGAATAATGATATGTCATTCAGACCCCATTATGATTCATAGACATAACCTATTCAAAATCTTTATTATTGTACATATGGGAGATTTTGATACCATCTTTTCCGTGGATTGGATTTCAATGTAAAATGTAAAAATTTATCTCTAAGATAAGGATATTTAGATTTATGATGGAGGTGTTAAATCCCATATCTTTAGAGATGAGTCTTTTTCATCTGAATCATATTGAGATCCACATCCAGTAGGCCTCTTGTAAAGATACAGAATTTTTGTGGAAATTTTTTTCTTAAATACACGAGAATTTTATGAGTTCGTGGTTTCTAACGGCGGTTGATTCCGAGGCTCAGTGTGCCCGAAATCAATTTATGATGTTTTTTTCGGGTATGTTCAGTAAACGTACGAGCGGGATTTTATAACTTTTGAACTGGTGCTCGGAACTAAAATCCGAGGACACCATTGAACTCGCAGCGTCAGTGATTGCTTAGTGAGATCTTCACCGTAGTTGTGTTTTAATGAGAGTGTAAGATAGTTTTTGGGGTTTTTAATTAAACTGAATAAAAATAAAGTATTAACTTTATTTTTATTTTGGTGGTTGAAACCTCCAAGCGGAGGTTGGAGGTGGGGGCCATCACACCCTAACCTCCCATGGGAGGTTATGGTGGTGGGGCCCTCCTGATCATAACCTCCCTTGGGAGGATGTTGTTAGGTGGGGCCCACCTGAGCCCTTAACTCCCCTAACCCCCTTAAACTCCCTGGAACCCCCAATTAAATTGGTGAAACTTTTCACCTTCCCTCATAAGTGTTACAATCCACATAAATTAATTAATGGTTCATTAATTAATTATTTTAATCCATTTGAATTCGTGCCAACCATTTCAAATAAAGGTTATGCTATTACATTATTTTGGTTGGCATAATTCTTTGGTGACGCCTTGGATGAATTGAGAGAACAACCTCTCAACGAAGGACACGATGAACCATCACCATCCTATTCCGTCTTCAATCGGGGTAAGAAGGGGAAGCAATGCCCACGAAGAACGCCCAGAAAATCTCGAACGAACTTCATCCACGTCAAAGGAGAAGATGCTGCCCGCGAAGAACGTCGCCAATGATGATGTCACCTCCTTCCACCGCCAACGAGAGACAATCAAGGTAGGGGTTATTTTTTATGATTGAAAAATACCCTTTGTACCCCGTCATATGTTGTGTGCTTGAGAACCAAGTGATATCACTGTAACAAAGAGGGTTTGGACTGCACAAACATGGCCCGACCCTCCCATTTTGTTGTCTCTTGTGTGATGACGACGGAGGCGGTACACGCAGTGACCGACAATGAGCTGGCCGCGAAGAAATCCAGTGGCGCAAGACTGCCCAGTCCCCAAAAGGGCGTGGTACCGCCATGCTGCGCTGAGAACCGAGTCGCGGCTAGGAGGGTCGTGGTGGTGCCAGAGGGGCGTGGTGCCGTCACACCGCGTCGGGAGGAAGGTCCGCAGCCAGGAAGGTTGCGGCGGTCAGACGACGAGTGCGGCACCGTCATGCCACCTAGAGGAGCAGGACGTCATGGCCAGGCCGGGCTGCGACAGAGGTGGCGCAGTGCCATTGCGCCGTGCAATGGCCAGCAAAACTGGGGCGCCACCGCGCTGGGGTGGAGAAACCAGGGGCGGTAGTTTAAGCCAGCCGCTGGTGCCGACTACAGACAGGACCTAAAGGGTCCTGCAAAGAAATAGAACCAGCTCCTAGCGCCAGTTCTAATTGAAAATAGTGGGTACTGCACCCCCTTCCAAGCGTGGCCAGCTAGGCCACACAGGCCCGGCCGCCACAGGCTGGGCTTCCTCGATCCGGGCCACCACCGGCCGGGCCGCCTCAGGCCTGGCCCTCTCGGGCAAAGCTGCCTTGGGCTAGGCCGCCCTCGGGCCGGGCCACCCCCTTGGACCGGGTCAGACCCCCAGACCAGGTCAGACCCTGGTTCGGACGGGGTCGGTCCGACGAGGTCAGACCAGACCTGGACCCGCTATGGCCTGGTTACACCTTTTAGCCAGCATCCTGGGTTATGAGTGTTCGGTTGATGAACCGTCTATGACGATGGAAAGCTGAGAGCGGGACGGTTCCTTTGGAATACCTTACTTGAGGTTTGGATATAGTTTGGGTATAGTCAGGTCTGTTTGAACCTAAAAACCAACCGGACCCCTGGAACAGAAATGCCAATAACTTAGAGACCGGGGGTCCAAATGGCGCGCCGTCTATTACATTGAGATCTCATTGACGTGGCGGACCTTTGAGATACTTCTTCATGGAACTTCGTGACAATTGGAGTTTTTCCAGGTAGCTCGTGGAGAAGATCTTGCTAGTGATGAGCATACTGAGTGCAAAGACCTAGTAGCTGACAGACCTAAAGACTGCTTGACCGATTCGACTAGCCCAATGGGGAGTGCCTAGTAGTTGGCAGCAAACCCATGGCGGAGGAGCGCCTAGTAGTTAGCGACAAATGAACAACATAGGAGCGCCTAGTAGTTGGTAGTAGACCTGCGGTACTCGATAGGAGGAGTACCTCAGTTGTCCATGGTTAGTGAGAAGCGCCTTGGTGTCGCGACATGCCACTTGTTCTCGACAAGGGAGGAGTTCTCCAGCAGCCGTGGTTTTGATAATGAAAATCCTACTTTGAGCAGAGTCAATGACCATTGAGTTCTCCTCATGATTAAGATGGGTTACTAGATAACATAGGTATATGTATGGGAATATACCTATGTAATGATTATCTATTGATTCATACATTGTGGCTTATCCTTGTTGGATATTGTTAGACCTTGAGGGTCTCGGGGTCCCTACTGAGTATCTTTATACACACCCCTGCATGAGCTATGCCCGCACCTTGTTGTGTTGGATGTAGACGACAGACAATGCTGAACAAGGCGGAGTGTTCGAGGCCTGTACGGTACCCGAAGGTGGACCTCACAACGATTCGGTACCCAGAAGTGACAGACGGACATAGAGCGCTAAGGTGTCTATCTGTACCTACCCTTCAGGTAGGCTCTGTGGTTGATCAATCATGAAGCTTCTAGACAATTCCAGCTGTTTGTATTTTAGTTATACCTATTTTTTCTTTTACTTGTACGTTACTATTTGGCATGTATTTCCGGCCCCCTTTACTTTTAGCACTACCCTTGTATTCAGTTTTGCTAAGTGTTTTTCTTATAGTTATGTACCCTGATTGTGTGTGTATACTTTTTATAAAGTCAATGCCTTCACAGCTTAGGAAATTACGCATTTGGTGCTAGTTGCTAGCCCCTGGCCTATGGTAGGCAGGCTTGGGGTAGTCATGGCATGAGCCCCAAGGACGGGTCGTGACATCTCCTAAATAAAACATTAGGAGAACAAGAGAAGGCACAACCTGTGTATGGTAAAGGTTAATATAGAGTAGATAATGCACCTATTTTTCATGAATAATTTGATTCATTTCATTATCAGTTACATAGATATACACCCAATAATGAAGTCAAATTTTTAATTAAACCCAACCCTAATGAAAAACCAATATCTATGAATCATTATAGAATGGCCACGGTGGAATTAGTGGAACCGAATAAATACCAATACATGTTTTTTATAAAGGGATTCATTAAAAGTAGTGTTTCTCCTTGGGGATCCCCTATTCTTTCAGTAAAGAAGAAGTATTGGTATATGTGGTTGGGAATCGATTAAAGGGAAATAAATTCCATTACTATAAAGAATGGGAATCATCTACCTCACATTGATGACTTGTTTGATCAACATAATGGAAATTAATTCTTCTCAAAGATTGATCTTAGTTATGGGTATCATCAATTTTGAGTAAAGAATAAATATTTTTTGATGACAACATTTCTTAAAAGGTATAGGAAATACGAGTTTATAGTAATTCCCTTTGGATTGACTAATGATGTCTCTATTTTTATTAATATGAGGAAAAAATATTCAAATATTAAATTTATAATTCAATTATGGTATTTTTCAATTATATCTTGGTATACTATAAAAACCATGAATAGGTTAAAATCTTATTAAGAATAATTATTAAAAGTCTCAGAAAAAATGATTCATAAAGGGAATTTATTAATTTTGAATTCTGGTTTTAGGAAGATTCATTTATTATCCACATTTTCTCCAATTATTGTATATTAGTTTATCCTTCGAAGACAATGATAGTTTAAGATCCATGAACGTAATTTTATAGCATATGATCTTGAGTTAACAGTTGTAATATTTCACAAGAAGATAGAGAGGAATTCTCTCCATTGTAAAAAATGTGTGATATACATAGGTAAAACAAGTATGAGTATATATTTTCACAAAAAGAACTTAACATGAGAGAAATGAGACAGATAAATATACTTAAGGAATATTATCACTGAATACCCCACCACTCTAGGATGGGAAATAAGGTGGCTAATGAATAAAAAGGAATGATTATGGAGTTCTGAATAAAATGATGATTGAAAAAGATCATATATTAATAGATTTATTAAATTTGTATATAGGAATAATTAGGTAAGGGGAAACATCAAACCATTTTAAAATTAGTTCCAAACAATATTTTCTGGTGAAGATAAAAAATACCATCTTGACGATAATATTTTACAAAAGAAAATCCAAGACGTGAAATATGGGAAATTGGAAAATTCTGTTAATGATGATGGTGTGTTGAAATTAAAAAGATGATATGTGTTCCATGAAAAATTGAGTAGATGTGGGAATTAATTGATGAATCATATAGCACAAATTTCACTATACACCTTGGTAGCACCATGATACACATGGATTTAAGAGAACATTTTTGTGGAATAATATTAAGCAGGAAATTGATTACTATGTATATAGATGCTTAGTTTTCCAATGGGAAAATCCTAAGAGATATAATCTTAATGGATTATTTAAACCTCTACTTATTCCTATATTTAATTGGGATGGTATTACTATGGAAATTTTCACTAGCTTTACAAATACTCTTAAAAGATATAATGCCACAAGGGTTATTTTTTATCACATTACCAAGTCCATACATTTACTCACTATTAAAGAGGATCTACCACTTGAGTTCCATGTATGAGTTTATATCAATGAATTTTTGAGTTTTTATGGTTAATATATTTTGATGGTATTAGATCAAAACCCACAATTTGGACCCAAACTATAGAAAATAATTCAGATGTTTCTCGATACTGAGCAATAATGTTGCCCTGCTTATCCCCGTTTGATAGATGGATAGTTAAAAATGCCTATTTGATATTTTTAAGATAAGTTGAGTTCAGTATCACTTGACTTTCAAGTTTTGTGTGATCAATATCTAACTTTGGTGGAATTTTCATATAATAATAGTTTCCATTAAATCATTTAAAAGGTAAGGTATGATAAGATGTATGAAAAAATATACCATAGACAAAATTGTTGGGATGAAATTGATGAAATTAATCATTTAATACCGAACTTATTATGAAGATGATGTCAAAAGTAAGAACCATTCAGAGTCATATCAAGGGTGAAAAAATCAAGAAAATGTGTTATGATGATTACCAAAGGAATAATCTATAATTTCATCTAAGGGATCTTGTTTTCTTGAATGTATCACCATGGAAGGGTGTTATAATGTTTTAAAAGAACTAAAAATTAGCCAAAGGTATACGAGGCCTTTTGAGATTTTGGAAAGAATTGGAACTATGATTTTTCTTCTAGAAATTCCACCCAAATTCTCTATAATGTGTTCTATATCTCATTGTAGAGGAAGTATATTCTACAAGCAACAAATTTAAACACCTCTAAAAAATGGAATTGGATCCATATTTTTATTATTATGAATATTCTATCCAAATTTTTAATACTAGAGAATAAGTGTTGTAGAATCAAATAACTCGACATGTAAAAGTACATTGAAGAAATAATAATATAGAAGAGGTGATATGGGAAACTTAAGGAGTTATGTGGAATAAATCCCCAAATTTGTTATTAGTTTAAATTCTAAATATTTAAAGGATTAAATTTTGATGGGGGAAAGAATATAACACCTAATATTCAATTATAGTATGTAAGACTATCCATTATAAAGTTACCATAACATAATGCGCATATCTTTATTGAATAATGTGATTAAAACCCAAATTCAAAATTTTCATAATTTTAATTGGTGAAATTAATTTAATTATTGAAATCAGTATTTCATAATTAAATTAAGGTGAATTGTTTATATTTTTCCTAAATTGTTCATTTTTTGTTGTGAATAATGAAATATTATAGTTTTTTATATAATGTCACTTTTATGAAATTATTAGAATACAATTGTCATGAGAAATCCTAAATACTCTAGTACCCTGATAACTGAGATGGAACCAACATATCTTAAAGGGGGTTATCGATCCCTATGGGTTGAAAAATAGCACATGGAATCCTACAATATAAAAGTTGGAAAACTTTTTCCACATAAAAATCTAAAGAAATAAAAACATATCAGTATCCTCAAAGAAAAATCCGAAAAGAGAATGTATTAAAAGTAAAATAGGTATAATAAAACCTAAATAGTATATCACAAATTATTATAAGAATTAGATAAAAATCAAACATCCCAAGGTATCAACACTCCAAGCCCAATATTCAAGAACAACCACCTCCTCTAAGATGTGATTTCACTTTACATAAACATGATAGAAGAAAATCTAAAAATGTTCTAAGGAAATGATAGCATGTGATCTAAAATATGAGTAGGGTCTCACCATGTGTTCCATAATAAGATTACATAAATAATAATCCAGATCATGCTTTCCATTTTAAACAAAATATGCATGGAAATAAATTTTTATATCTAATATGTAACATGATTTTCATTTCAAAGAATGGAAACGTTTCAATGAATGATTTAATAAAAAATTTATATAATTTTTTTTTAAATAATTATGCATGAGTAATTAGTTTTACAATAAATAAAATATATATCAAAGTATTCAAAAAAATTCATTACACCCCCAATTGTTGAAAAATTACCTCCACTCCCACCTGAGGGTAAATTGAATTCACTCCCAATTAAGGTAAAATTAACTCCAATCCTACATAAGGGAAAATTACACCCACTTCTACTTAAGGGAAAATTAAAATCAGTCAATCAAAAAAAATGGAAATCAATCATTTTGAAATAAAATATCATTTATAAATAAATATCTCAATTTCACACTTAAATATGCAAAACCAATTTCAAATAAAAATCAGGGGCGTGAATAATTTCATTCATTTTCAAAATAATACCAAACATAGGTTTTAAACAAATAAATTTAAGCTATTTTCTACAAATAAATTCTCAATTCAATTTATTATTTCCATAAATTTCCAAAACACACCGCACATCCCAATTTTGTTGTAATGGGGGGTTTTCCTCAAAATACATACCAATTCAATCCAAACCGCAATTTTCATTGAATTAGGTTTTTATAATTCAGTTGAAATTAATGTAATTCAGATAAAAAATATGGGTTTATTACATGTGAAATCTCAAAGGAACAACTAAATCTTAATTATAGAATCATGAAACAGATCATCCACAATAGGATTTTCCAAAAACAAATGATGAAAATGGAGATCAAGGAATAAAACCTAGATTTAAGATTCAAAACAAAGGAATTTAGATCCATCAATAATAATATGATCTAAAAAACCCTATAGAGAAAAGAATAAGTGAGTGGGAGATAAGAAACAAGAGAATAACACTCACCATAGAGGAATCAAAAGAGGTTCTCCATGCTTTGATCCTCAAAGGAAAAGGTTTAGAGGAGAAAAAATGGGTATTGTGAACCCAAAGGATCTATAAAATCTTGATATGGGGAGTTATGGTTGAGATATAGGTTATAAGGGGGTTAAATAGTTTTTTAATAGTTTTATAAAATAAAAAGTCACGCCTGCTTGTTTATCTAGGAAGGTCCATATCGTTAGAAAAATAGTGCACCCCAACCATGCACCCCTTTAATAGGGTACATATTTTATACTTAGAGGGAACATAGTTTTTCAAACCGTTAAACGACTATGAAAACCTCAACTATTTTGGATATTAATAGTTAACACTGGGTGGATGCATGGTTTGGGAAAACTATGCAACAACCATTTACACCCCAAGAATTTCTAAAAAATTTACTATTCCTTCTGAAACAACCCAAAACAACCTCCAACTCAGGCATTATAAAAAAAATAAGGTAGAAGAGTATTTGAAAGTATTAATAGGTTGTTACAATAATAACGAGTTAAAAGATTATGAAACCATATTTCTATAGTAAATATATATTTGATACTTAATATCATGAATTTAAAAATATAATTTTGATCCTAGAAATCCATTTTAATCAATCCTAGAAATCTATGTAATTTTTTTTATTCAAATAAAATGAATTTTTGATTCTTCTATTTTAATCAAGTATTCAAAATGTTACATTATGTTTTGGTTTCATTTCAAAGTAAAATAAGTCTCATTTGATTTAAAATAATCCATTTTTTTCATGGGAATCAATTTATGAGTGATTTTGTTATAAAGTTACTTTTATGCTTAAAGAAGACTTTTTTCTAGAAATGGCTTGTTGTTGAATTATGTGAACATATATTAAAATAAATTTCTCCCAATCCTATGAATTGAATCTTTTAAAATGTATTATATTTTTGTAATCTATATAATTAATATTAGGTAATGGGTTCAGCTTAATATTTGGTCATAATTAATAACAACAATGGTAAAAACATATTACCCTAGTTAGGGTTTAATAGGATTAACATGGGGGTTAAGATAAATGTATAATGGAAATTATAATCTAAAAACGTATCTAAATAGTATTTTTGTAATGTTATTTGACCCTATCTCATGCAATCTATAAAATTGATCCAATTATAATCAACTTCCCATGAGATAGGATTTATTATTTTTTAATGATCTCAATATTTAAAACAGTGAAACCCACCTCACTTATATGAGGAAAAATTATCTACCCTATTATCCAAACTTATAAAAAAATCATTCACCAATACCCAAATAAATCCCTTTCCAAAATCCTTAAACATTTACTGGTGGTCCTAGTCTCACCAAAAACAACTTTAACATGGCTTGATGTGTACGTTAAAGAAGTTTACCAAAAGAAGAGGTTTATGTTCTTACCAATATTTTTCAAGTTCAATTATTCTTAAACTTATTTTAAATATTCAATAACCATATTATGATAATTTAATAAGTATATTAATTTTAATGATAATTTTTTATGTTAATGGTATAACCATTATCTATATCATTTCCACCATATAAAAATTGAAAGCACCAGACGTGTGTACGTATGAACTACTTATTCCACGTATCGATGTAATTTTTTTAATCACTGTTTCACTTAGATTATTATAAATATAGAATTAATAAATATATATGATATTTTTAAAAAAATTATTATTCTAGAAATTGAATATATCATCTAACTTTTTACCCTTCATTCCATTGGAAAATGATGACATCGCTCGTACATACGTGTGGACTACCACATCCACAATGTAGTTCGATTTGTTTTCCTATTACCACCATGCATGGAAGATGATAAAATTATATATAATGAATAAAAATTATATTCAGGATATTATTAAAATTAATTTTATGATATAACTATTTGATAAATCCTTTCACCAAATTCAAAAATACATAATTATGTTCACTAAAATTGAGAAAAAAACATTATTTAGTGGATGATAGAAATAACTATAAAATGAATGGATGACATATGATTACAAAAGAAACTTAAAAATTAAATATAGATGAAAAATGGTTTGAATCAAGTATTTAATAAATTTAAACTAATTATACGAGAGGATATAATGCGTTAGACCAAGAAAGAATCCATGGTAGTAGTTTTTCATCTCAATTTCACTCTATTGTGATATATTTCATATTATGCACCAAATTTATTTTAAATGTTGTATATAAGTACCATTTAAGATTTCATATCATGAATTAATATTTATTTATGGTATTTATTATTTTTATTCATGTTTTATCTTTCATTGGTTCTTAAATCAAATGTTGTTAAGGTTGTAAAGGTTTTTTTATAATCACACTTATATCTGGGAGTATTCATGTTTAAATCAACCATGGAATAATTTAATGTTCTTTATCTTCTTAAAAGCCATATATTTTCGTCTCAATGTTTATTTATCACATTTACATGATTTTATTCTAACATTTACTCTTGTTTTTACTCATAGTCTGAAAGAATGTTTTAAAGAAAAAACAGGCCTTATTTCATCTTTTAGGTTGGGAATATATTTCATCCATATCCATATTTTTACCATTTTTTTTCAATTGTTTTTAATATTAAATTATTGGTAAAGGAAATTTTAACTACCTTTTAATATAATTGAAAATTATTAAAAAATTCATCTGAATGTTCTTCTAAACAAAGTTGTTGTGATTTTTTTATTAACGTGTGAAAGGAATGTTATTTATATCATATATGGAATGAATGAAATTTCTTTCCCATATAAATGTTGTTCTCTATTTAGCTTCCTCTTTATTTTTATATGGTTTTTTGAAGAAAATAACCTTCAATTATTTTATGAATTTTTTGATTTATCTAATAAAATAAAAAGTAAGTATTCTCTAAAGTTCAAAAATAGTTATAGAAATGATTTCTAGATTCATTTTTCTTGATGTTTACAAAATCTTTATGGAATTTCGTATTTAATGAATAACTTTTATTTTACACTCTAATTATATGAAGATTTTCCTTTATTTTAAACATTCATTTTGGAATAATTTATGGCCTTCTATCATCCTTTACTAATTTATGTATTGTTACTTATTTTGTAATCATTAACATTCTTTTGATCATTCTCTCAATAACTCTCCATTATTCTTTGGAAATTATTTTACTCATTCAAGTATATGATTTTAGTATCTTGGATATAGAATTTTAATTAATTTTATTTTGGAATAACTACATACCATTTAAATATATGGTGTTTGACGTGGAATATTATTATGAAAGTTATTTCATTTATTTGGAAAATATTTATGTTCCATGTTTTTAATTCCAAATAGATATTTATATAATGATCAGATATATTATGTAATTTCACCAGATTCAAAACACTCTCATGTGGAAAAATCATATTGGTTAGAGGACTTCAAGCGTGACTCCATGTACTCTAGAGGCTGTTGACTATCAGCTGGGGTTTGATGAGTATTGTGGGGAGACTATAAACCCTAGTATAGAGTTACAATACACCAAAAATAAACAATATAAATAAATATCAGAGTAATATAAATAGTAGAAACAATACAACATACAACTGAATGATAAAATATGAACCAATAAACCACATAATAATGAATCATAGAATGTTATTCTTGAATTTATCTTACAGTCAAAATAAAAGTAATACAAAAAAAGAACTACATTACACAAATAAAATAATAATATAGTGATCCATTCATTAAATGCATTTATATTACTTTAGAATTGAAGTATATTTATTAAAACATTTAACAAAACCATGACAGGACCGTATAGGTATAGTGTCTTTAGATACTGGGAAACATAAACAATTGGTACATAAAACATCTAAATTGTCTCCCATTTATTTCGTCATAATGACAAACCTTTTGGAATATCATACTTAATACCCTTCTTTATGACCTAGATAAAATAAACATATAATTGAGGGATCTCAAACGATCATTAAGGGTAAACAAATGTAATATCAATCACATCATATTCAAAAGAACTTAACATTTAAAAATGTTATCCTACATATAAAAGATCATAATATTATGTCATGGGATAAATAATAAAAGCGAAGTGTAATAGCAATATTCCAAAAGTAAGTAAGGAAACGTTGTGGCATGCACACATAAGCATATAAAATCATTTAATATTAGTCAAGGCTCTTTGCCAAGACCATCATAGCAGACAAAGTCTATTAGTGAACCTTGTTTACTCATCATTGCAGCCCTATATCACTGAACTATATTTAATTTATATTCCATCCATGTATTTCTAATGAGATATTAATCTTTACTCAATTAATTTGATGTATATATGGATCCCACCCATCTCACAATGAAATTATTCTTACATGTATAATAAAACATAAAAACATTCACTATAGCATAACCTGTGGAATAAAATTGGATTCTTAAACATCATTCCATCATAACAATATCCATAAATAGATTTAATAAAAATAACTCCATCATTTACATAATAAAAGAAAATTAATAATAAGGATATAAACATAAACCTATGTAATCATATAGGGAAAATAATTTTGATAAAAAAACTTGAGCTTTATTCCTAAGGAAAATATCCTTTCTTCTTCAAAAATGTTTTCCTTCCTCAAAATGCAATAAAATTTTACAAGAAAACATTATATGTGAAAATAAACTTTTCATATTTTAGGGTAATATTTAATGAAATAAAGTGTTATGAAATCATAAAAATCATTTCATGTCATCCAAGTTGCAAAAACATTCTTCTCAAGCTTTTTTAAAAAAATTCAAAAAGTACATCGTATTGAAAACGAAAAAAGATTCCATTCACACCATTTAGTAAAAATTTAAAAATGGGTAACATTGGATTTAAAAAATTACAGAAGAATATAAAGAATATTTTTTAATACATATTTAGGAAATATAGAAGTGTATGATAAATATAATCCAGTAAATACTTACGAATAAACAATCTCAGATAAAAACGAGAATTGTAAAGTTATCCCTTACCTTTGGTCTGATATGCTTCGTATGTATATGAAACTCTTGTATAATGATTTACAAAATGATACTTATTTATTCTATATTCATATTAGTTTGTATGATAACATTTATTATCATATTTTCATCCATTTGATAGTAATATTTCATTGTTACCCATCATTCGGGTATTAACTACTTTATGTTCATATGTATGTTTTGTGAGATACGTCATTATTCCTATTTTTAGGTTATAATTATATCATTTAATGAATGTTATTAGTATAATATATATGGTATTTTTTCATTCAATTAATTTATATAATCATGGTTTGATAATGATTATGTAGAATGAATGACATTATATCGTGGGGACGGTAAGCCGTACGTACGCTTGAGTGACGATATATTTCATATATTTGTTGAATAGTATTAATGTGGATGGTGTAAAGTTTTTCAGAATTATTATAATGTAACAATAATCATATATAATAACTATTTACACCGTTATACCCATCCAAGTAAGGTGGTGGTGAAAAACAGATTACACCACAGTGTGGAGATGTTAAGTCATACGTACGCACGCACGATGATTTCATTTTTCGTTGAAGGGATATAAGGTAAAATTGGGTTGTTTCATATTTATAATAACATAATAGTTTATTATTTGTACTTATTTTGTTACTTTATAATGAAACAACTAAAAAAGAGGAAGTAGAAGAAGAATAAAATTTGAAAGAATTAGTAGAAAAGATTACCTCTTCTTTAACGTTCCAGAACCTCTTGAATGTAATAAGGGATGTTGAGAAATGGAATGGGAAAGTATTGGACAAGAATTAATTAAAAAATGCGGTGAAGAGGAGAGGGAGGAGGTTTCCTTTTATAAGAGTGGAGAGGGGTACTTTAAGAAACTCTGAATATATAAATTTATTATAAATTCAATATTGATTAACAAGGTCCAAAAATTATTTAATTTGAAGATATTATTATTTTGGTTTTAATACCCATCATTTAATAATTTTTAGATCATTTTTCAATATCTTTTTATCCTTATCATTCGGGTTTATCCCATATTTTACCCTTTTTAAACATACTGTGAAATCATGTTATTTACACATAGTGGGTTATGGTAATTACAATATCATGTCAAACCTAAAAAAGAAGTTATTTATGACATATCTGTACTTATATTCTCCATTTAGATGAATCTTATATTTTTTGAAATTTAATATCATTTAATAAACTATTTTATGTTTTAAGTTATGAATTATGCCAATTTTGTACTATATTTATACTTGGCTTTTTAAAAAATTCATAAAACAAGATTACTTCAAAAAAGGCATTGAATCATCCCAATTATCTGAATATAATTGAATTTTTTTTGGATGGCATCAAAATGTTCAAATTAAATTTATTCTAATATTTAAAAATTTATTTATTTGAATCATTCATTAATGAGGTAATCACTACATCGTAATTATGTCATAAATAAATATATTTATCTAATGTCTAAAAATTATAAATCAAATACCATGATGTATGAAATATTTTTTACTTTATAATGACTATTTATAGATATAAATATCAGTTTTATAACCCTATATTAAAATCAATTTAGTAAAAGTTATATGTTTATGTTAAAATTATTTGTACATTAAATTAATTCTTATAAGATGTAATTTTCACATTAATGTGAATCCATGGGGTCCCACAATAAACCCAAGGGATGACCATGGTCAGAAAGATCTCTTAAAATAGGATTAGGTCATGTTTTAGGGTAATTTTATAGTATTAAATTATTTTTTTACCATTATTTACCATAGTTACCCTTCAACCATGGTAAATAAAGTAATTACTGAAGATACTATTCATAATGTCCAAAAATAAAAGGTTCCTATTCAAAATTTTTGGAACTTATGATTCCAAATATAGAATCCATTTTTCAAAATTCAAGAAATAGAAGTTGAAGTTCTTAATTTAAATTTATTCCCATTATTTAAATGTGAAAAGGTGTTTTAAAAGTTAAAACATTTCAAAATATTGGAATGTTTTTACCTATGAATTTAATGTAAAATTAATGATAATGACATATATTATTTTAAATGGTGAAAATATATTATATTTATAATTTAATGAAATTAAATATTATAATTTAACCATATAAATTTTCTCGATGAAATTTTTTTATTTAAAATTTAGAATATTTTTACTATTCATCAAAACGGGAATGTTTTCAGAAAAATATCAAAAATTTATCCAAAGTAATTTTTTATATCCTTATTCAGAAAAAAACATGTTTATGTTGTCATATATAAATTATTAATGTGTCAAAATCTTAATTTAAAAGGATTTCTCCATTCAAATGTGTAAAAATTAACCTTAAAAATGTTATTATATATAAAAGAGGGTTTTATTCATACCATATGACTAAAATATCTATTTGGTGAATATAAAAAATATTTTATTAAGTATCTAACTCACATATATCACATTATTTTTATTATAGAAAGTAATATCATCAAAAAAATACAAATATGTAATTGATTTATATTTTTCATAAGCAATTAATAATCAATGAATTCATAATGCATTTTCATAAGTTAGTTATAATTATTCACACGACCCTAATGGCTAGGGTATAATGGTAATTTTATATTAAAGTCGTAGCGCGGTTCTTTTACACTCATGATTTCTTGCAAAGCAAGCAACTCATGAATAAAAATTATTTAAAGAAAATATTTCATAAAAACATCCGAGAGTTACATTCTACCCACCTTAAACTGAATTTCGCCCTAAAAATTCATCACTTGGAAACAAAGAGAAGAGGATACCTCTCCCTCATAATATCCTCAAGTTCCCATGTATCTTCTTCAAATTACTGTTTCTTTTATAAAACTTTAACCTTGGGAGTGGTCTTGTTTCATAGAAATATTTCATTACGATCTAGAATCTCTATCGGTTTTTCTTTATTAGAAAGATCTTGATCCAACCGTATAAATTCTGAGCTTAGTGCATGGTAATTATCATGTATGTCTTTACTTAGAAGAGATACATGGAACACATCATGAATTAGAGAGAGATTCGGTGGAAGCACCAATCAGTAATCTACCATCCTAACACAATCCAGTATTCCAAAAGAACTGATATACCTAGGGCTCAACTTTCCCTTATTTCTAAATTTCATTACTCGATTATAAAGAGATATTCATAAGAACCCCTTATATCACACTTCAAACTCTATGTCTTTTCTCCAGTTCTCAACATAACGTTTTTGTCGACTCATAGCTGATTTTATGCAATGTTGAATAGATCTAACCTTTTCTTCCATTTCATAAACAAGATCATGTCCTAATAGATTTCTTTCCCCAAATTCATCCTAGAAAGTTGGAGTTCTCCACTTATTTCAATAGAGGTCTTCATAAGAAGTCATCTAAATACTGGAGTGAAAGCTATTATTATGACAACTGGGTCCATATTAAAAAATACAACCACCCCACCTTAACATGGCCATCAGGTCCTGGCCTGCCAGGTACCACCCGTTCCCCACAGACACGTGGTTCCCTTATTTCTAAATTTCATTACTCGATTATAATTATATAGTCATAAGAAACCCTTATCACCCACTTCAAACTCTATGTCTTTTCTTTAGTTGTCAACATAACTTATTTGTCGACTCACAACAGCTATTATGCATTGTTGAATAGATCTGACCTTTTCTTCCATTTCATTAACAAGATCATGTCCAAATAGATTTCTTTCCCCAAATTCATCTTATAAAGTTGGAGTTCTCCACTTCCTTACATAGAGGGATTCCCAAGGAGTCATCTAAATACTGGTGTGAAAGCTATTATTGTGAAAACTAGGTCCTGATTAAAAAATACAACCACCCCGCCTTAACATGGACATCGGGTCCTGGCCTACTAGGTACCACCAGTTCCCCGAAGACACGTGGTCCCCACCCAAGGGTCCACCCACATTCCTGAACGGGTCATCTGACTAATGACCATCCCCATAGGCCAACACTTGTCCTATCTAGTGTGTTTTTCCTACACTCACACACACCCTAGAAAACTTCCCAGAAGGTCACCTATCCTGATCACTACTCAAGGCCAAACATGCTTACTGTGGAGTTCTAATCAGGTAGGCTCCCGAAAAGGAAGGTGCACCTTGTTGACATGATTCATATCATTTAATCATTTAACCCTTTATCATTATGGGGTGTTACAATCACCCCCCCGCCCTTAGAGTGAAACATCCTCGTTGTGGGCCCTACATCTCAACCCATGAAGTGCATTGCACTTAAGGTTGGGTACCACCTCTGATACCAAATGTGACAACTAGGTCCTGATGATAGCACAACCACCCCGCCTTAACATGGCCATCTAGTCCTGGCCTTTCAGGTACCACCTGTTGCCCCGCAGACATGTGGTCACCACCCAAGGGTCCACCCACATGCCTGAACGGGTCATCTAACTAATGACAGTCCCCACAGGCCAACACTTGTTCTATTCAGTGTGTTTTGTCCGCACTCACACACACCCTGGGAAACATCCCAGAAGGTCACCCATCCTGTTCACTACTCCAGGACAATCACGCTTAACTGTGGAGTTCTAATCAGGCAGACTCTCGAAAAGGAAGGTGCACCTTGTTGACATGATTCACATCCTTTAATAATTTAACCTTTTTTTCATTTGGTGGTGTTACAATAACCCCCCATTTAGAGCGCAATGTCCTTGTTGTGGGCCCTACATCTCAACACAGGAAGTGCACTGCACTTAAGGCTGGGTACCACCTCTGATACCAAATGTGACAACTGGGTCTTGATGACAGCACAACCACCCCACCTTAACATGGCCATCTAGTCCTGACTTTCCAGGTACCACCAATTGCCCCGCTGAAACGTGGTCCTCGCCCAAGGGTCCACCCACAAGCCTGAACGGGTCATCTGACTAATGAGAGTCCCCACAGGCCAACACTTGTCCTATCTAGTGTGTTTTTTCCTCACTCACACACAACCTCGGAAAATTCCGAGAAGGTCACCCATCCTAATCACTACTCAAGGACAAGAACACATAACTATGGAGTTTTAATCTGGTAGGCTCCAAAAAAGGAAGGTGCACCTTGTTGACATGAGTCATATCATTAAGTCATTTAACCCATTATCATTCCAGGGTGTTACAATTATTGTAAGAAAATTACACCAATGGTAGGTGTCGATTCCAACAACCTTTGAAATCCCTAGAGCAAACTCTCAACATGTCTTACAGAGTTTGAATTGTCTTCTCTGACTGAACATATGTTTAAGGATGATTAGTTGTGTTGAAACATAAATATGTATCCAGAGCATGCTAAAGGCTTCACCAGAACTTTGAGGCAAACATCAGACCATGATCAGATATAATGGAAATTAGTACTCGAAGCAAGATTACCAATTCCTTTACATATATCATGGTAAGCTGATCAAGAAATAAATCCTCTCTAATAGAAATGAATTGTGCTAAAGTTGTAAGATAATCAACTATAACCGAGATAGAATTATTTCCTTTGGCTGTTATGGGAAGTCTGATGACAAAACCCATAGTGATGTTTTCCCTTTTCCGTTCTAGTATAGGTAATGGTTGTAACAACACCTTTTACTTCTATCTCTTATCCTTAACTTGATGAACAACCAAGAGTCAAGAGACATATTCAGCAATATCTCTTTTCATGTCATCCCACTATAAGTACTCTTTCAGGTCCCTATATGTCTTTGTGCTTCTAGTGTGAATAGAAAATGAATAACTATGAGACTCATCCAATAGATCCTTCTTTAATTATCATATGGAAGGAATACAAACCCGATTCCCGAACCTTATTATTTCATCCCAATCAAGGTTGAATTCAAAAACATTTCTTACCTTCTTTTGTAACTCTACATCTTCCTTTTATGCCTCTTTAAACTTCACTTATATATATGGTTGAATATTTATTTGATAAAGATAATATTTCTCCCCTCCCATTAAAAATTCAAGATACATACTTTATAAATCACTATATATTGGATCTTTTGTGATCCTCATCATGGATAAGCTATGATGTTCTTTTCAACTCAAAGCATCTACCAATTTGTTTTATTTCCCAGAGTGGTAATGTATTAAGTAGTCGCAATCTTTAATCAACTCCAACCATAGTATTTGGTGCATATTCTTCTCATTTTTTTGTGAAAATATAATTTAAAATAATATGATCAGTATAAATATCACACCTTTCACCATAAAGATAATGCCTCCTTATTTTTAATGCAATGATTATCCAAGGTAACTCCAAATCATGAGTTGGGTTATTTTTCTCATGAATTTTCAACTTTCATGAGGCATAATCTATCACCACATTGTTTTTCATGAGAACACACCCCATCCCATTCTTGGATGAATCACTATATATCACAAACCTTTCTCCACTACACGATAGTGTGAGCATAGTGCACTGGATAAACTTCTTTTTAGCACTTTGAAATTTTCTTCACATTCCTCCCTCCAAAAAAAGATAACACCTTTCCGAGTCAACTTGGTGAGTGGATTACATAATCATGAAATTTATTTCAAAAGACATCAATAATTCCCATCCAAACCAAAAAATCTTTAGATCTCAGTTATTTTTGTTGGTCTTGACCATCTTTCAAAAACCTCTTTTTTTGTTGGATCCACATATATCCCCTCTTTTGAGATTATGTGACCCAAAAACAAAACCTTTTGAATCCAAAATTCACACTTGGTAAATTTGGCTTAAAGCTTCTCATTTCTCAGGTTCTTTAGTAAAATTCTCAAGTGATCTCCACAAACTTTCCTACTCTTGGAATAGACCAGAATATCATCTATTAGGACTACCAAAAACTGATCAAGATAGTCTCTAAAGACTCTTTTCATTATATCCATGAAGATAGTAGGGGCATTAGTATGAACAAAAGGCATCACTATAAATTCATAATGTCTATACCTTGTAAAAAATACTATCTTTAGTATATCCTCCTTTTGACCCTTAATTAATGATATCCGGAAAGAAGATAAATCTCATAAAAGTATTGAGCTTCACATAGTTAGTCAAATAAGTCATCAATATGTGGGAGAGGATATTTGGTCTTGATATTCATCTTGTTAAGTTCTCGATTATCAATGCAGAGTCTCATTGATCGATATTTCTTCTTAACAAATAGAATATGTGCCCCTCAAGGTGATGCACTAGGTCATACGATTCCCTTATCAAGATTCTATTGTAGGTGCTTCTTTAATTCCTACAACTAAATTGGGGCCATTCTATAAGGTTTATTTGAAATAGGAAAGCACTCGGTATGAGTTCTTTTGAAAACTCAACTTCACAAATTGGAAGAAGACATGTAAATTACTCTGAAAATAAATCATCAAACTGCCGTACAGTGATCATATTATTAATCATGAGTTTCCCATCAACCATTTGAGATAAATAATTTACATTTATTAGAATCAAGACCCATAAGATTGAAGAAATTTATACAGGAAGGTTATATTCATCCTTACATTGATAGATGATTGTAGATTGATTTGGAATATGAAATGTGACTTCCCTTATTTTGAAATTGATATGATATCCATATAAAGAATTCCAATCCATTCCAAGAATCACGTCAAATTCCACATTAGGAAGGATCACAAGATTTACAGGATGCCCTTTTTCCACAAACTTCAATCGGTGAAGAATTATAAACATTTGATATGAAAATTGTGCCATTAGAAGTTGTCATAACTAACTCTAAATCTAATTGTTGAGTTCATATGATGATTCCCATTGAAAATACTTCGTAAATAAAAGAGTGGGTGGATCCAAAATCAAATAAAACATTTTCAACATTAGAGTAGATGGTAAGTGTACCTTTCACCACTTCATTATCATACTCCACATCGCCGATTGTAATTGCATGTGACTTTCCTTTATCTTTGTCCTTAAGAGTTTTTTGAAATCAATCATCATCAATAACCCTTGGATTAAGGAATTTATTGGCATAATGTCCCATTTCCATACACTTGTAACAATGAAGTGTAGGAGGTACATTTTGTGTATCCTTTTATTTGTTATAATCATTATATATCTTTTCCCATCACTTCAAAATTCAATTTCCTAGTGACATTCTTTTCCACACTTAAAAAATTTACTATTCCCTTTAAGAAAATTCCTTCCATGTTTCTTTCCACACTATGAGCATAAAGGAAAACTCATATTCTTTTCTATGGGGTATTTATTTTTTTCATTGAATTCCATTTTAGTCTTATTATTAAACCCATATGAATAATGGGTTACTCTAATCTCCATCTCAACCTTGAGAGCAGATCGAAAAATTTCCTCATAGCCATTGAAGTCCACTATAGATAAAGCCCTTCAGAGACTTGGTTTAAAGCCACTAAAGAATCGATCAATCTTACTCTAAGGTTTGATAATAATTCTTGAAGAATACCTTGTATGTATTGTAAATTTTTTTTCCTAGGTACCAACTGATCAATCATCCTTTTTCTTAAGTTCAAGGAACTCCTTCTCCATCTTTTTTCTAGGAATATGTGGAAAGTACTTATTGAAAAATAATTTCTTAAGCACATCTCATTACATAGACTCATTTTTATATATTTTCCACATATTATTGATAATATTACACCATTGATAAGATTAAACTTACAAATGATATACTACTGAGATGAGTTTATCATGTTCAGAACATTGTAGTACTGAAAATAACTTTTCAGGGGAACTGATCCATTGTTTAGCCACTAATAGATTAGAAGTCTTGAAGAATGAAGGTGGACACTACCTCATGAAGGATTCAATAGAATATTACTCAGTCCCTTGCTCGTTTGGAAGTCCATCATGATTTATAGCTTGAGAATGTTGTGTGAGCATGGCTACAAGATGTTTCATTCCATCTCCCATAACATTTGGTTGCTCTAGCGGAAAATCATTGCATTGCCCATCACATTCATCATTAACGTGATTCCTTTGGTTTCTATCCATTAACTAAACCCAAGAAGCATAGTGTTAGAAACACTAATCATAATAGGAAAACTACATAATCATGAATAAAATTTCAATTTAGTACACTTTAAGATTTATCATATGTTATTCATGGTCATTTCTAGAACCCTAGGATTATATCCGATACTTAGACATATCCTTAAAGATTTCTCATTCTAGTTCCTAAAGGGTTATCTATACCTTTACTTTGATACCAACTATAGTGACCCATTATTTACATACATTGATATTACTTCAGAATTGATGTATATTTATTAAAAAATAAAATAAAACCATGACACTACTGTATAGGTATAATGTATTTAGAAACTGGGAAACCTAAATAATTGGTTCGTAAAATACCTACATTATCTCTCATTTATTTCATCATAACTAGACTCTTTTTTTTGAAATATCATACTTAATACCCTTATTTATGACCTTGGGAAAATGAACATATAAAAGGGTGAGCTAAAATGCTAAGGGTAAACACAGTAAATATCAATAATATCGTTTTCATAAGAATATAACATCTGAAAACATTATCCTACATATAAAATATCACAATATACTATGACAAGATAAATCATAAATGTGAAATGTAATCCCAATAGTCAAAACAGAAGACAAGAAACTTTTTGGCATACACACATAATCATCGAAAATGATTTCATATTAGTCTAAGCACATTTCCAAGACTATCACAACAGACAAATTCCATTTCTAAACTGTGTTCACTACTCCTTACAGCCTTGTATCACTGAACTAGGTTTACTTTCCATTCTAGTGATGTCCATCAGATGAGATATGAATTTTTACCCAATGAATTAGAGGGAGATATAGCTCCCACCCATCTCATAATTAAATCATTCTTACATGTTCCACAAAACATAAAAATGTTTATTATTGCATAAACAATGAAATATATTGGATTCTTAAATATCATTCCATCATAAAATAATCCATAAATGGATTTCATAAAAATAACTCCATAATTTAAACAATCAAATAATATTAATAATAGGGATATAAACAGAAACATGGGTAATATTAGATGGAAAATAATTTGGAAATAACACTTGGGATTCATTCCTAAGGAAAATATACTTTCTTCTTCAAAAATGTTTTCCTTCCTCAAAACACAATACAATTTTACAAGAAAAAATATTATGTAAAAATAACCATGTAATCAAGTAGGGTAAGCTTCAAGGAAATAAAGAATTATGATATTGTAAAAATATGTTCATGTTGTACAAGTGAAAAAACATTCTTCTCATACTTTTTTTCAGAAAAAGTCAAAAAGTACCGCATACCAAAAATGAGAAAAGTTTCCATTCACGTAGTTTAGTAAAAATTTACCCAATGGGTAAATTTGACTTTAAATATTTATACAAGTATATAATGAATATTTTGAAATAAATATTTAGGAAACATGGATGTGAATGATAAATATACCTCAGTAAATACTTATTATGATCTAAAAAATGTTACTTATTTATTTTATAATCATAATAATATTTATTATAAAATTTATTATCATATTTTTATCTGTTTGTTAGTAACATTTCATTGTTACTCTTTTTTCAGGTATTAACAACTTCATGTTCGTATGTATTTTTTCTCAGATAAGTTCTTATTCCTCTTTTTAGGTTATAGTTATATTATTTATATAATGGTATTAGAATAATATATATCATATTTATTCATTAAATTAAATTATTTAATCATGGTTTAATAAAGATTATGTAGAATGCATCACATCGCATCGTGGAGAGGGTAAGCCATACGTACGCACGAGCAACAATATCGTTCCCATATTTATAGAATTGTGGTGAAGTGGAAGATGTATAGTATCACAGAATTAGTATCAAGTTAAAATAATCATATATAGTTATTATTTACACCATTATACCCATCCATGTAAGGTGGTGGTGAAAAACAGATTACACCACGTCGTGGAGACGATAAGTCGTACATACCCACGCGTGGTGATTTTAATTTTTTTGTAGGATGGATAAGAGGTGAAACAGGGTTGTTTCATATTTGTAATGACATATCAGTATATTAGTGATATTTATGTTATTAATTTATAATGAAAAATATAATGAAGAAGAAGTATAAGAAGAAAGAAATTTGAAAGAATCAGTAGAAGAGATTACCTCTTCCTTGATGTGCCTCCATTAAATTTCCTCTTAGGTCACTAGATTTGGACTTTTGAGAAGGCCAGAACCTCTAGAATAGAACTAAGAAAGTTTAAAAAAGAAATGGATTGGGTTTGTCCGAGCTTGAAGTCTTAAAATGCAGTAAAGAGAAGATGGAGGAGGTGCCTTTTAATAAGAGAGGAGAGGGTCACATTAGAAAACTGTCAAAATATTAATTTATTATAAATTCAATTTCGATAAAAAATTGTCCAAAACATATTTAATCAAAAGATAATATGATTTTTGATATAATACCAAACATAAAATAATTTTTAGACCAATTGGGTATATTTTTGTATCCTTATCATTTTGGTTTAACCCTTATTTTACCCTTTTTTATATTATTGTGATATCATGTTATTTACATATTGTGTGTTAATGTAATTACCATATCTTGTCAAAGGACCAAAAAGAAAGTTTTTGATTAAATATTTGGATTTATATTAACCGTTTGGATGAATATTATATTTTTTTGAATTTAATATCTTTAATAAACTATTTTATGTTTTAAGTTATGAATTAAGTAAATTTTGGACATTATTCATACTTTAATTTTTAAACAAATTGATGACAACGTGATTCCTTCAAACAGAAGTCATTAAATCCTCCCATGTATGTTAAATTAGTCCAAAAATTTTGTGTATGGCATTAAAATGTTCAAATTACTTTTATTTTAATATTTATAAATTCATTTATTATAATCTTTCATTAATGAGGTAATCACTACAACATAATTGTGTCACAAATAAATATATTTATCTAATGTAAAAAAATTATAAATAAACTACTGTGATGCAGTAATGTTTTTTATATTTCTAATGACTACTTATAGACATAGATATCAGTTATATAACCCTATATTTAAATCAATTTAGTAAAAGATATATGTTTCTGTTATAATTATCTTTACTTTAAACTAATTCTTATAAAATGTCATTTACACATCCAAGTGAATCCATGGGACCCCAAATAAACCCAAGGACTACCATTTTTTGGAATATATCATCCAATAGGATTAATACACATTTCAGGGTAGTTTTATACTATTAAATTTTTATTTGTTTACCCTTATTTACCAGATTTACCCTTTAACCATGGTAAATAAAATAATTTCTGAAATTAATATTCATAATGTCAAAAAATAAATGATACATATTCACATAATTTGGAACATCTGATTCAAAATATGGAATCAATTTTTGGAAATTGAAAACACAGAAGTTGCAGTAATTAATTTAAAATTATTCCCGTTGTTGAAAAGAGAAAACGAGTTTTTAATGTTAAAATATTGGAAAAGATTGAAATGTTTTTACCTATGAATTCAATGTAAAATTAATGAAAATGAAATAAATTATATTAAATTGTAAAAATATATTCTATTTAAACTTTTAAACCATTAAATATTATAATTTAACCTTGTAAATTATCTGGAGGAAAATTTTTCTTTTTAATAAAATATGGGGTATTTTTACAATTCATCAAAACCTGAATGTTTTCAGAAAAATAAAAACAATCTATACAAAGTAAATTTTTATATTTTTCTTCAAAATAAAACATTCATTTTCTCATATTGAATTTATTAATGTGTCAAAATATTATTTTAAAATGGGTTCTCCATTGAAAATTGTTAAAATTAACCATTAAGAAAAAGGTTCTTATAAATAAAATAGGGTTTTATTCATACCATATGTCTAAAATATGCATTTTATGAATATAAAAATTCTTTATTAATATATAAAACATATATATCTCATTTATTTAGTTACCAAAAGTAATTTACTCAAAAAAATACAAATATCTAATTTAATTATATTTTTCATAAGTAATTAATATCCAATTAACTCATAATACATTTTCATAAGTTAGTGATAATTATTATATTTTTCCTAAAATATATGCTATAATGGTAATTTTATATTATTGGAATCTTGTGATTGGTTTAAACTCACATTTTCATACAAATAAAGACGTTGAAGATTAAAAATTATTTAAAGAAAATATTTAATAAAAACAAATGGGTCTTACCAATAAGTCCCTAGTCTCAAACTCAATATCAATCCTGAATCTATGATAAAACACATCCAGTAAGAAACAATCAACAAAAATATCCCTTTCCATTTTACAAACATGTGTCTATTTAATTTAATCATCTAACATACAGAGGGCCAAATAGGGAGTGAGTAAAACTCAGTAGGCCGACACCACCCTTTTTAAATAAAACCCGTATGTTAACAAGTGAATGTAATTAAGTGTTAAACATGTGTATTAATTTATCAACCAATACAATATAATGACTAACCTGCTTCGACACCATGATAGAATGTTTCTAAGCATGTAAAAAACCCATTCCAATCATGACCACAAACCAAGGAATAATCACATAACCAGGAAACACCTTATTTGTAAACATTACAACATAACCGGGTCAATCCCTATAATCATTACCAGATAATTGGGTTATTCATTATATATAATCATTTTATCATCTGAGCATAGCCCTATACATATTGATTTTATTATATGTTCCCATCCCTTTATAAAATCATTTCAACATCCGTGCCAAGCCCTTTATATAAGCATTTCACCATCGAGGCCAAACCGCCTGTATGTTCATTTTAGTATCACCATATATATCACTCTATATAAGTATTCTGGAATCAATGATATCACAATATATTGTAGCTACTGTAACACATACAACATCATAGACTATAAGGGATAACTCATCCAATTACCATTCTATCTCTAAAATATCTTTTGTTTTTCAAATTGGTCTTAAGCCAATAACATGAAATTTTTCACCCAATCATATCATATATAAAATTGTGATTTAAATAGTAATTTTATCCATTTCCATGGTGAATATATCCCAATAAATCATCTAGGGTCATATTCTATAATAAACACACTTTAAAGGCATTATCCAATTCATTGTTTTTCTAGGGTTGACTCACCTATTGGGTAGCCGCAAACTAGGTAATAACATCAGGATTAATCCAAAGGTATCCAGTGATTAATCAAATCCCATGGTTATATTACCCATTATCCAAATAATTATAGAATACGTTAGGTCAGTGCAATAACAATACTGCAGATACTTAAATAATTAAACAGACTATAGGGTTAGGTTTTAAACCACCGACCTTTAACCATTGTTCATCTTAACAATTCTAATAGGTAACATCAACAAGGATGATAATGATGATGATCAAAAGAATAACATAGATAAAAAAGAAAATGATTAATACTGAAACCAACCATAGTAAACATATTACACCGCAACAATAAGGAATAATTGGTGTAGAGGGGGAAACCAATGCCAAATAACTAACCAGGGATCAAATGCTTGATCGAGACATCCATAAGTGAGGAAGGCATTCCAAAATCCTTTGTAAATTTCTTAAGGCTCGAGAGAGGAGGGATTCATGCAGATAATCAACAACTAATTGCGTATTGTGGATTTAAAATTTCCAATGTTGATAAATACACGACATGCAATTCTCAATTTATGAGTTACGACTAAAAATATATTATCTCATGATATAAAAAACCATCTTGATAATTACATGATGTGAACCAATTTCATGCCATGTATTAATTTCACATCATGATCCCATTTCATGGAATATTTTTGGTGACAGATACGTGTCATGTAACATATACATGGCTTGTAAATGCCCTACAGACAGATTTAACCCCTACCTCTGCAAAAGCAGTTGAAGAACCTTCAAAGCCTTCCAAACTCACAGGAAACCTTTAAATGACCCATTTACCTACTAATAAACAGAATACATTAATTAAAAAAAAACATACATCCCAAATATTTATGTAATTTCCCCCAACTGTTTCTATCTATCATTGAACGATACTTGACAAAAAAGGTTTAAAGAAGAAAGAAAACCAAAATGATAGATGTTCAACACAAAACTCAAATACTGAAAAACCTCAAAAAATAAGAGATCTTAAATCCTACCCACCATATAAACATTTGTCCCTGGGATTCTATGAACATCACTGTGGGATCTTAGTGAAAAGTCTAGAAAGTATTCTTTTATATCAGACTCCCTCTCCAAAGTCTCTTATTGAACACACCCATGATGCCACTGCACTTGAACAAGAGGTTTAGTCCTACCGCAGATACACTTCTCAATATGGTCCACTGTCTTCATTTGATGCTCCATAAGGGATGCATGTATACAAAGCATGAAATCCTCAACTTCTACCAAATTAGAAGGGTTATGATGATTTCTTTGAAGCAGTGACATGTTAAAAACATCAACCATATAACTATAGTACCACATAAGGGATAATCAATACACCACTAGACCATCCCTTTCTATTATCTCAAATGGTCAAGAAAACCTAGGCACTAGTTTTTCCTATTTAATGCTGAAAAGAAAAGGAATACATGATGACCTACCTCAAACTCTATAGGTCATCTTTGATGGTCTGCACATTATTTATACCTCCTCTTCATGGTTACCAACTACCTCCTGATCAAACGAACCTACGTAGATGTCTGCTGCATGAGGCTAGGTCCAACCAGAGCTGACTCACCTACCTCCATATAAAAACAGGGAAACAACATGACATGCAATACAAAAATTTGAAAGGATCCATCAAGATGAATGCCTCAAAAATATTATTATATAAAAAATCCATGAGTTCATTATGTTGATCCCATGAACTAAAAAAATCCAAAACACCTGCTTGTAATATATCCTCCAAAATCTAAATAGTCTGCTCATATTTGAAGTTAGGATCAGAATGATAGGATTTTCTCAAAAGAACCTGGGACCCCAGAGAATTATGAATACCCTCATATAATTGAGAAGTGAAACGTGGAACAATATCTGAAATAATAATCTTTGGATGACCACGAAACTAAACTATTTCATTCATGAAAAGACTATCCATATCATCAATAGTGAAGGTCTCACTGATCGATAAGAAGTGGTATACCTTCGTCAGTCAATAAATGATCACCCATACTACATCATTCTTGTGAGGAATCCTAGGAAATCCTGGCACAAAATCCACAGTATCATAATCCCATTTCCACTTCAAAGTAGGAAGAGGATGTAACAATCCAGTGGGCTGATGGTGTTCGACAATCACTTATTGATAGGTGAAACATCATTCCAGAAATCTAGCAAACTATTTCTTTATTACTTTCCACCAGTAAAATCCTTGGAGATCATGATACCTATATGTCAAACTGGGATGCACCTTTCGTCTAGGATCGTGAAACTCTCCCATAATCTCCTCATGAAATCCTATACCTCCAATGGCCTGAAGGCCTTAATTTTTAATTGATTTTGGATAATCCACCTTTCAAGGGGTGAGGTGGAACCATTACATGGACCGTAGGCATAAGTATTACCTGGCCTGCAGGCCTTAGAGGAATTAATTTCCCATAGGCTTCAAACATTAAATACAACCCATACTAACTACTTAGAATTTCTCCCCCCTAGCATCTTCATCATGAAATCTGTTTTCCACTTTCACATGGCTGTTCGGCAAGGCTTTCCCGTGCATGCACAAGCTTGTCCCAATGGTAGGTGCCATACCCTATCATTCTAGAAACCCGTTTAGCTTCTATTTTGGAGAAGGATCATTGCTCATCCTCCTTCTAAAACTTGTTCCTTGTAGGTTATCTAGTTTGCATCTGCAGTTAAGGTGGTCCGAAAACCTTGAGGAGGCCCGAAGGCCTTACTGACCTGAAGCCCTAGGGGACTAATGGCCTTAAAGGAATCAGGGACCAAATCAGTGGCCCGATGGCCCAAACCAGCAAATATTCTCGGCTAGTACAGTGCCAAACAGGGCCTGCTATAGTTTCCACTACAGTACGTGCTATAATAGTGTACAGTTCTTTCTACTGTTCCTGCTATAGTACATCTACCGAACCAGAAATTATCCTTTACTTGGATTTGATCTCAGGTCGCATGGATGCACTTAAGGAGTCCTCACCAATTGGACTGAGGCTCATGTGCTCATGAAGGACTATAAGAACCCATACTAAGCCATATAAAAGAATATAATTTCCACTACCAAGAGACCATCCAAATGGTTGCTCCCCACAATATAAGATATATTACAAGACAGATCCCTCGAGATCAGATTCTAACTCCATATTCCACTATCTTGAAATTTGAGTTTAGTAGTGGTTTAAACCGTCACTAAATCATCCTGTTATGGTTATGAAAAACCGCCGCAAAATTGTGTATCGATAATAAATTAGTGGCGATTATTCTAGAGCGTCTCAAAAAAATCCAGCGGAATTTTAAACCACTATTAAATCATTTAGTAGCGTTTTTAAAAAATTTATTTGTTTATATTTTTAATTTATTTTATTATTTTATTATTTTATTAATTTGTTATTTTATTACTTTTTTACTTTATTATTTTCTTATTTTAATATTTCATTGTTAAATTTTCATAAATAATAATAACTAAATTACAATAAAAAATAAAAAAATAAAAAAAATAAATCCATAATATTAAAAAAATAAAAAATAATTGATTAATAAATAAATAATAATAATAAACAAATAAATAATAAATAAATTATATATTATAAATATGTACTAAATTAATAATAATAAATAAAAAAATAAATAAAAATATTATAGTAATAAATTAAAAAAATACTAAAATTATGAAAATAAAATAAAAAAATAAAAAAATAAAAATAATGAAATAACAATAACAGTATAAAATAATAAATAATAGTAAATAAATTATAAATAATAAACAAATAAATATATAAATAATAAATAAATAATAATAAGTAAATAATAATAAATAATAGATAAATAATAATAAATAAATAATAATAAATAAATAATAAGAAATAAATAATAAATAAATAAATAAATAATGAAATATATAAATAATAAATCAATAATAAATCAATACTAAATAAATATTAAATAACAAAAAATAAAAAATAAATAATAATTGAAAATACTATTAATTATAAATAATAAAGAATAAAAAAAAATAACAAAATAACAGAATAATAAAAGAATAAAATAATAAATAGATAAATAGATATAAAAATCTATAAATATATATACTTTCAACAAAATTTACATAAATGTATATACACACATATTTACGTTACATAAATATATATAAACTCACTCAAATTTATACTTGTATATTAATATAAACCCATATATAAACACCTATAAATATAAATCTCTATATATATATATATCTACCCATATATGATATACGAACATATAAACATAAATATGTATAAATATTCTCAAATATAAATAAAATCGATAATTATTTATTTTAAATTAATCGAATAAAAAATAGTTATTTACATTTGGTTAATACACTTAAAAATACATTTCTATATAAATATCTATTTATAAAATTGATTTTATAAGTAAATATAGGGAAATATGCATAAATTTAATTATAAATAAAACTACATTATGAAAAATGATAATGTTTCAAAACCATAATATCAATATGAATGTAATGCCTGAGAATTTGTTAACTCCCCACAAAAGAATGAAATAAACCCCCCTTAAACAAGGATGAAAATCCATAAAATGTTACAAAGAATTGGTTACACTTAAAACACATAAAAAAGTTAAGAAGCACTGAAATCCCTAAAGCCCCTAAAAACCATGAAACAACCATAACTTCTGACCTGGGAGTCTATTTTAGCTCAAAAACTTTCCGAATATAAGATCATGAAATGAAATATGATATGATATGTGTTACAGGTCAAACAAACACCCAGATTCGAAGTTATATCCATTTAAATTTTATAAAAATGAGGTCGACAAAAAAACATAATTATAGGGGCCTTTGGGGATTTCTGGGGAAGAAAAACCATCCAAATCTCTTTAACCATTGTCTGAGACTATATTTTACATAGATATCATCATGGTCTTTGATTTGATATGTGGTAGATCCCAAAAAAATACCCAGATCAAAATTCTTGGTCGTTTGAAGTTAGAGTTCGATTTTCAACTTTTTTTGAAATTTTAATATATATTTTTTCTTTGATTATCACATGATATAAATATCCTATGGTTTTATTGAGCTTTATAAGATTCAATTAGACTGGTTTCAGAGTTAAAATAGACTCTCAAAACAAGAGTTATGGTTATTTGATGCCGAAGTCTGATTTTCAACATATTAATGATTTGTTTTCACTTTAAAATTATTATTAACAAATAATTATAATTATTTATTAATTTAAAAATTATAATTAATTAAAATTATAAATAATAAACTATATATGATTATAAATAATAAATAATTATTTTTTTTATTTTTTCCTTAATATTTCGAGGTGGGTTTTTTAAAAAACTGCCACAAAAAGTAATGTTTTTTTTACGAAATTATATAAATTTTTTTAAGAACACTTAGTGTCATTTTTTCTCTTTTACGATAGTGTTTATTCTATCAAGAATCATAATAATGATAAATGTTTAAGTTTAAGACACTTTTCCTTAGGACTCCTGATCATCTAGATGCATTCCTCTAAATAGTTTCATCATTTGCCATTCATTGCAAGACTCCCACATTTTCCCTATATTCATCTTTTGCTCAAGGAATTTCAAGAAACATTTCAATTCCCAAGTGTGTAAGACAAATCGAAGTCAAAATACTATCGATACTCAACCCACCTCATCTACCAAAGGTTCGGGTCCTGCTAAGAAAAAATTTCCTTGAGGATCTTGTGGTCCCTGTACCCCACGAACCATTCACCCAAAAGATAGTGTCTCAAAAATCTTAGGGAATGTACAACTGTATCTATCACTAGAATGTTAATAGGATAATTTCTCTCATGTGATATCAACTATCTAGGGGTATAGGCAACTACTCGATCCTCCAACGTCAGAAATTATCCATTTCCAACTCTGGATGTGTTAAAATACATGGTATGCGATTTACCTAGAATAACTAAAGTAAGGATAGTTGCAGATGTCAGGGTTCCCTTTATATCACGAAAGTATCTCTTATAAGAATCTAACTAAAAAATATTTACTACATCTTGTTCAACCCAATAAATGGGGCCACCATACAAGAGAAGTCAGGGATAAAGTGTCGATAGTAACTTACTAAACCTGGAATACTTAGAATATCTAAGTCCTTATTAGGTCAATCCAATGATACCACTTCTTTAACATTCTATAGATCCACTAAATCTTATACCTATGAGATAACATGACAAAAAAGTGCACATTACCAATCTAGAAACATAATTTTTTTATCTTGTCCTAAAGCTGATTCTCTCTCAATATACTCATGATAATTTCATGATGTTGGGCATGATCATCCGCTGACTCAGAGTATACTAGGATATTAGAAACAAAAACCCCCAAAAATAATCTTTTTTTAAATATCCAATTCATGAAGGACATGAGTGTCATCAGTGAGTTAGTCAAACTTAATAGCATCACTAAGAACTCATATAACTCATACCTTAACCTAAAAGTAGTTCGTGGTATTTCGAATGGTCTCACCCTCAATTAATGGTATCATAATATCAAATAGACCATGGAAAATAACATAACACCTCTCAGATAATTGATTAGAGCATCGATTCATTGAATGGGATACTAGTTTTTGTTTATCATCTAGTTCTGTCTCTGATAATACACACATAATATCAAAGTCCCATCTAGAAAATGTCTCGCTATGGATATATCATCATCTGCCAAAGATCACGCAATGCCCTAAAATGTGTTGAAAGATCTATCATAGTACATCATTAAATTAATGCCTATGTCAGATGCATGAAATCATGAGCCTTATCATCCCTAAATGTCTATATATAGAAGTGGATCACGAAATTCTCCTCAAAGTCTATTCATGATAACTCATATTTCTGACCACATTTCTCCACAGGGTCCCACCAATGCTTGTATGGTCCACAAAGAATCCATGTATCAAGCTTCACTCTACTATCTATGGATTTCTTGAGGTTCATAAAGATATTCTAGACTAACATGATCCAAAATTAGTCTATCTAGGGGCTCCCCACTCTAGTGAATGTATGAAAATAGCATAGTTGAAACTCTCTCATCATATCATACATCGAAGGCATGGTGTAAACATCCCACCAATCCATGAATTTAAGGACCATTAAGATGATTTCATGGAGGTGAAAATATATATGATCCTCATAGGCCATAGTTAGATCCAATCCTGCTATGATAGGTGTGTGCTGATTTCCACTCTCTTGATGATCAATTCAATGAAAATGAGGATAAATTTTATATACAAGAAAAACAGACTCCTTAGAGCACTGGCTAAGAGCATCTTTAACCATAAAAATTGACAAATAAAGAGAACCACTAGCTCTTGGTCTCTCTAAAATGGTATTACTAGTGTTTTAATTAGAAATAATAGTTATTTAATATCATTTATCAGTTATAATAGGTGTCTCATTTCATAGTTCATAAAGGAAAATATATCATTTTCTATAACTATGTTCTTATCATGTACAACACTTGTCAATATATATCCCTATATGACTATAATGATGCATGCATATTCCTCTTGTTCTATACTGATACATGAGTACAAATCACAAGAAATAATAACATCACACAAAATTTGTATCACATAAGGTGAAATAACATTAAACCATAACAAGATAACATCATGAAAAAGAATCCCATCCCTGGATACTCTGATTTATCCCCTTACATGGGTTAGTTATCCCCATGCACAAACTCATTACCAAGTCTTGACACTTCCTTATATCTTTTACACCTCTCCCAAATAGTAAATAAACACAAAATGATAACCTTATCCTTTGATACCACTTTGTAAAATCCCATGTTTTGGAACTCTTTCACATGGCCAAATTTGGGACCTCAAAGATTCCTCCCCATATACCACAGGTTACCGACTATCAGTGGGGGTGTGATGAGTGTAGTGGGGATACTATACCCCTAGTAAAAATTTATAATTCAATGGAAATAAAGAATGTAAATAAATATCAGAGTGATTTAAACAGAGGAAACAATGCAACATACAATTAGAAGATAAAAGAAGAACTAATAAACCAAATAATATAGAATCATGTAATGTTAGGAGGGAATGTATCTAAATTTCCAAAAAATGTATCATAAATAAAAGAAGAAACATTCAATAATAAAGTAACAAGACCCCAGTACTAAACCCCATGCATTTCTGGACTCCAATGTCGAAACCATCCAGCAATCAACAATCAACTACAAGGTCCCATGCCCTTATCCAAACCAACATCCATGTAATCTACTCAGTTACCAGATGACAACCCAAATATGGTATGTGTAAAACTCAGTAGGTCAACCGCACCATTCCTAAACAAAATAATTCTGATAATAAGTGAATCCAATAAATAGATATACATGTATGTTAATTAATAAATTAATACAATATAATAATAAAACTACTTCAGCACCATTCCAAAATGTCCTTGAGCATGTAGCATGTAACACCCCAAGATTTCATAGTGTGTTATTTCTTCAAAATAATTCAATAACTTGCACTACACGCAACACTGAGTTCAATCACACCATGACTTACAAAAAAAAAGCCATTCAAAAGAGGTTATGAATAGTATTATCTAAATTTTAAACTTTATATAATCCTTATAATTTTAGAATCCATATTATGAGTTTCTTAGATACAATGCAAGAACAAATTCATTTTCAGTATTGCACTTTTATCAACTTTTAATAGTGAACCCTTTTTAAATACAATATTTTAAACTTTTTGACTAAATGGGGACATCAAAAATTTAAAATGAAACATCCCAAGCTTCCACGGTACACTTTCTTTGAATAATACAGTAGCGTGTGTTGTACGCAACCTTGAGTTTTAACACACACCACAACCAATCAAACTAGCCGTTATGAATAGTAATACCTACTTTTTAAAATTATATATATTTTATATCTTAAAATGGAATTCATCTTTGGATTCGGAATATCGAATTTATCCTAAGGTGAAATTTTGGTACATTTCGGATAACATTCATATTTTGATGAATAGTGAAAATTACTAAATTTTAATTAAAAACAACTTTTTTAATCAAAATAATTAATAGTGATAAATTATGAATTTGAGTGGTTTTAAAGTATATTTAGAATATATTTTTACCATTTAACATAATTTTGGTCATTGGACATAATTTTACAATTAAACCGAACATAAACGAGTGTCAATCTTTTGATAGTTATTATCTCTTAAAAACACGCTTTTTGTTTTGACAGCGGGAATTAATTTTAAATTAATTTCTGCCACTTCTGTGTTTTGAATTTAGGAAAATGGATTCCATATTTGGAATCAGGATGTTCAAATTGTGTAAATAGGTAACTTTTATTTTTAGACATTTTGAATAATTACTGCGGTAAATATTTTATTTACCATGGTTAAGGGTAAATCCGGTAAATAAGGGTTAAAAAATAATATTATAATAATACTAAATTACCCTAAAACGTGTCTTAAACCTATTGGTTGATACATGGTCGACCATGGGAATATTTGGGTCTATTTTGGGACCCCATGGATCCACTTGTAAGTGATAATGACACTTTATTTTAATTAAGTTAAAATGAATACAAAAATGACACAAGCATATATCTTTTCGAAAAACAATTGTTACATAGGGTTATATATGTTGGATTTTAGATTATAAATATTCATTAGAAAGCTACAAAGATTTCCTACATAATGATATTTTATTTATAATTTTTAGACATTAAATAATATATTTTATTTATGACACAATGATGATGCAGTAATTACTATAATAGTGAAAAATTAAAATAATTGATATTATAAATACCCAAATAAATATAATATGAAACTTTTAATGAATTAAAATATTTTCTAGGATAATATGATATATTAGGATTGATTTAATTGACTTTGTTCGAAGTAATCAATCTGTTATGAGTTTCACAAAAATCAACTATTGAATAGTGTCAAAATTGACATAAAAGAGTTCTTAAAACAAATATTATATTATTAATTGATATTAAATTCCTAAAAATCTAAGGTTCGGCCAAGAGACTTATATCATGATAGTTTCATCATTAATGTACCACTTGGGGGTCGCTTGGATGTATATAGTAAGTTTATTAACCATATTATATAAAAATACAAAGAGACATTGTAAAAGTGAAACTAATTAACTTAGAGTTAATACTTAAAGATAAGGTTAATATAAGTACCCAAACCTGTATAAATTCTATTGGTTGAGTGGTTTTCGACCTATCCCCACCTTAACCTTTGAATAATCAACTTTTGAGCCATTAGAAACCGAATATGAATTTATTATAAATTAATATTTCTAACTTTTCCAAAGGTGCCCCTCACCCCTCTTATAAAAGGGCACTCCTCCTTCTCATTTTTTCACACCTTCAAATCCTTTTGGTTCGGCCAAACTCTGCCCAAATACTCTCCCATAATCCCTCAATACAACCTAGAGGCCTTAGTTTGATCAGAAAGCCAACATAAGGAGCCCTTTTGATCAAATCAAAAGGAAGAACCCGAAGAAGAGGTAATGATTTCACCACCCTTTTCCAAGTTCCTTTCTTCTTCCACTTCCTCTTTCTTTGTTCTTACCATTCTAAAATAATAACTCCAGTATCTTACATATACTGTGATGTTATTATAAATATGGTACAACCATATTCAGTATTCTATCCACCCTTTGAATAACATGTCACCATACGTGCGTGCGTACGGCTTACCGTCTCCACGTCGTGGTGTAATTGTTATTCAATATATTATTATTTGGATGGGTATAATAATGATTGTAACTCATGTAAATAATAAATATAACATGTTAATGATTCTTTATATATGATATACCATCCATTTATATATTATTTTAATATCAAAAGAATGATATTGTCGCTCGTGCGTACGTACGGACTACCGTCTCCACGAACGCGATGAGATTCATTCTCCATCGTATCCATTCAAGTATAATTATCATTTGATGATTTAAAAATGATGTTTAAGGACTTGATATCATTCTGGATATGAATAATATACAACCTATCCTTTACAAACATGTCTTACGTAACAAAACATATAAAAGAAAATAAGTAAGTTAACACCCGAAACGACGATAATTCTAAGATATTATTAACAAATCAATGTTAAAAGATCATATATGATATCATATTAATGTATATGATTCTTGTATATTTTAATAAAAATTATTTCACCATTATACAGGAGGTTAATCTACCCCAACAAAGGAAAAGTACAAGGTAAGGGTTATTTCACAATCTCTTCATTATCCGAGGTTGTTTATACGTAATAATCTACTGGGATCTCTTTATCATCCACATCCATGTTTCTTAAAAATGTATTTCAAAACATTTTTAATATTTACTAGTATATGAGTTAAAGTCATTTATACCCTTTTTGACTTTTATAAGTGGTTTATAAAGGAATATTTCCGTCGTTTTCAAAACAAGGTCCTTTTTAACCTTTTCGACAGAATTAAGGTAAGAATGTTTTTTTAACTTATACGGCGAGTGCGGTTATTTTCCGCCGTTATAAAATCTTCAAATCATTCCTTACAAGATTTAAAGAATATTTTCAAAGAAAATGTTTTATTTTATATGGCTCTTAAATGATTTCAAAAATAGAAAGAGATATTTCTTTAAAAAGAATTTTGATTTCATCTATGTCAACATCCTTTGATGGATTTTAAGATTATTTGAAGTTGATTTATTATGATACAAAACTTCTATATTGTATTGAAGGTTTTGTGATATGTTTGACTGTGGATGTGCTATTTTTATACCATTCATAGTTTATGGTGAAAGTATTGACATTTCGTATGCTAGTTTTAATACGAATGTTTATGTTATGTTTAAACCTTTTCATATGAGAATGCATTGGACTTAATATGTGACGGCTGGAGCCCGCTATAGCTCCTTGATGCATCGGTAGGTCTCATGAGACAAACTAGTGTCTTGGCACAAGGACTTGACAAAATCTTATTTGTAGTCTTGGCACGAGGCCTTGGCTATGTGGTTATGATAGTCTGGCATTATGCATTCCATCATTATGAAAGTGGTTATTGATTTTTCATGTGATTATTCGATTAGTAGAATAACCATGTGAATAAGTAAATGGCATTATATCATTTTATTTATGCCATACTATGTTAAAAGTTCAAGTTTAAAAGGATTTTGTTTTAGTTATACATTTCCTTAAATGTTTATTCTTATTTATGAAAGTTTCCGCTATATTGTTATCCTTACTGGGCATTTGAGCTCACCCCTTTTCTATGTTTTATTTTTCCCAGGAAGTGAAGAAGTAAGTTATGAATGACCTGCAGGGATATTATGTGGGGATATGAGTGTGGATTATGGAGACAATATGTAGTTGTAGTAGTTTTTCGTTTAATGATGTAATGTAAAACTTATGAATATATCTAGTGTTTCCAAGGCTACTAAACCAATCGGTCTTTCGAGATTTGATCTTTCTTGTGATCATTCCAATGTTACGAAGTAATGCACCGACTCTGTGTAGCTGGGATCGGGGCGTTACAGTTGGTATCAGAGGAAGTTTAGTACAAACCTTGGAAGCTAGATTTAGAGAAACTCTGATTAGAGCACGTAGACCTAAGATGAAATTTGAGGATTAGTATAGAAGAACTTCCTAGAATTTTGGTATTGTAGAGATTTTGTGAGTTTTCCAAGCAATACATCCCTGTCTGGATACGAGCAGGTAGAGGCGGCTCTGGCACAGATGTACCGAGGGGTAAAACCCGAAAACACCGCTTTGAGCTAGACTCGAACGGGAACTGGTGCACGACAACGGGCCTTGCTGCACTCTTGGTTACGACACTCCCAGGGGATATGCTTAGGATAATTCTCATTTTCTTTACAAACCATTATGAAGGGTTTATGAGTATATACATCCTCAAATGAGACATTTTTATGATTATGGATTATATCCATAAATAGTTCAATTTATGTTAAGTGTTTTATAAGTATGGGATTATGTATTTTGATTCATAAACTGATCTAGTGTATTCCATTGTTTAGAAATGGCGCCCAGTAGAAGGAATGAGAACTCCAAAGAGAAGGAAGGATCATATCTTTCATGGTCTTAAGCTAGAATTTATAAGAGAAATAGTCTCCCATGTATTATCATCATATGAAGAAATAATATCATGTGTTGATAAGATAAGTAAAGAGTTTACTGAGTCCTATGGCTTTGAAGGGAAGCAAGAGAAGAAAAGGATAGAAGAGAGAAAGATGGATAAAGGGAAGAGGGAAAAGAAGAATTTTCCCATATGTGGTAACTGTGGAAAGAAACACCCTGGAACTTTCCTGAAAGGAATGGGAGTTTGTTATAAGTGTGGAGGAAAAGGGCACAAAGTACATGCCTGCAAGGGTAAGGAAATGGTTTCAAATGTACAATGCTTCCTTTGCAAGGAGTTTGGACACTACACGAACCTATGTCCCAGTCATCAGACTATGCCGCAAATGATGCTATTGGATAATAATCAAGTTATGATACTACCACAGATGAAGAGGAATGATTAGAGTTATTATGTTGATTATATCAATTGAGTGTTGTATCAACAATGTACTTGTTATAATAATTATGGAGTATATAAGGATTGTACTGCAGTACTATTTCATTAAGGACTTGAGATGGTGTGGAACAAAGAAAAGTGACTCAGTAGCAGGTTAAATGTTTGGAAAATATATGGTTGAGAGAAAGATAAACCATAATATGGTTCAGATACCGAGGTGGTGATTTTAGAATAATACATGATTGATTTGGATAAATTATATTGGATATTATTGACTACCTTGAAGCTGATTAATGATTTGTATATTCCATCATTGTTGGGGTTTAAAACATTTTTGGATTAATGAAGTATATCCAGCATTCTATATGGAATAAGGGAACATGAATGTAATCAATAACAAATATGGTAATACATGATGAAGGTATTCATATGATATTACGGGGTAAAAAGGATCTATATTATGTTTACCTTCCTTATAAATGTTGGACTGTGAGTTTGGGTAGAAGTATTTTGGATAGTTCTAGTTTGGATTATTTTTGATTTCCATAAAAGGACAACCCGAAGGTCGGGCAGCAACCCGTCGCGTCCGGCGAGGCTGCGAGACTTGAACCCGCAACCGAAGGGCGACAAGGGTGTATCACCTACCACTGGCCCACGAGATGTCCTGGATTAAATAATGTAGTTTTTATTAAAAGATCTTTTAGATGAATTATAAATTAATTTATTTTGGAACCCTGTACGAATAGTATAAATAAATAAAAAATTACATTCTATTATCTTTTAGAGTGAAAGATGAGTTTGTGGTAGAAACTTATTAATGGATAAAACTCTGATTATAAAGTAAGTATATCTCCTTATGATCTTAGCCAATCTCATAAATAAATTCCTCAACATTAATAAAAGGAACTTAGAACAAAAATGTTTCCCTAGATGGTACCTTAAATCATCACTAATTTATGGCTTTGGGATTGTTGGCCTTTTCATAGCCATGTTCTCTACCACTCTCCATCAGATAATTGATGGTTAGATTTCTCCTCCATATCCATATTTTCCTACATGGAACCCTAGTATGTGTTATTTTCGGTAATCTTCATACTTTCCACTCTTTCTTTTAAATAGAGGCCTCATTAATTCATTTTTCGATGTGGGATTTCAACTAAGATATTTTGAAACGTCAAAAATGTGTTATCCCAATACCCTATATTTTGTTGAACCGATGGTGCTTCAAATCATCATAGATTGATGAGTTTAAGGACCTCAATTTTATACTTTTTTGTGATTGATGACCTCAATCACTACCTATAAATATTTACGTTTTTCCTCCAATTATATGTCTCTAATTTCCACCAATGTTCTCCTAATCAAGATCATAATTTGGTGGTGACCCTTTCATTTCTCTTTTCCACATATTAAGACTAAATTTTAGTAACCCAATTTCCGATGTGGGTTTTACCACAAATATATTTTCTATTTTCAACCTTTTATTTTCGAAGAACAATTTCAAATTGCGAGGACGCAATTTATTGAAGGAGGGGAGAATGTAACACCCCAAGATTTCATAGTGTGTTATTTCTTCAAAATAATTCAATAACTTGCACTACACGCAACACTGAGTTCAATCACACCATGACTTACAAAAAAAAGCCATTCAAAAGAGGTTATGAATAGTATTATCGAAATTTTAAACTTTATATAATCCTTATAATTTTAGAATCCATATTATGAGTTTCTTAGATATAATGCAAGAACAAATTCATTTTTAGTATTGCACTTTTATCAACTTTTAATAGTGAACCCTTTTTAAATACAATATTTTAAACTTTTTGACTAAATGGGGACATCAAAAATTTAAAATGAAACATCCCAAGCTTCCACGGTACACTTTCTTTGAATAATACAGTAGCGTGTGTTGTACACAACCTTGAGTTTTAACACACACCACAACCAATCAAACTTGCCGTTATGAATAGTAATACCTATTTTTTAAAATTATATATATTTTATATTTTAAAATGGACTTCATCTTTGGATTCGGAATATCGAATTTATCCTAAGGTGAAATTTTGGTACATTTCGGATAACTTTCATATTTTGATGAATAGTGAAAATTACTAAATTTTAATTAAAAACAACTTTTTTAATCAAAATAATTAATAGTGATAAATTATGAATTTGAGTGGTTTTAAAGTATATTTAGAATATATTTTTACCATTTAATATAATGTTGGTCATTGGACATAATTTTACAATTAAACCGAACATAAACGAGTGTCAATCTTTTGATAGTTATTATCTCTTAAAAACACGCTTTTTGTTTTGACAGCGGGAATTAATTTTAAATTAATTTCTGCCACTTCTGTGTTTTGAATTTAGGAAAATGTATTCCATATTTGGAATCAGGATGTTCAAATTGTGTAAATAGGTAACTTTTATTTTTAGACATTTTGAATAATTACTGCGGTAAATATTTTATTTACCATGGTTAAGGGTAAATCCGGTAAATAAGGGTTAACAAATAATATTATAATAATACTAAATTACCCTAAAACGTGTCTTAAACCTATTGGTTGATACATGGTCGACCATGGGATTCTTTGGGACTATTTTGGGACCCCATGGATCCACTTGTAAGTGATAATGACACTTTATTTTAATTAAGTTAAAATGAATACAAAAATGACACAAGCATATATCTTTTAGAAAAACAATTGTTACATAGGGTTATATATGTTGGATTTTAGATTATAAATATTCATTAGAAAGATAAAACGATTTCCTACATAATGATAGTTTATTTATAATTTTTAGACATTAAATAAGTTATTTTATTTATGACACAATGATGATGCAGTAATTACTATAATAGTGAAAAATTAAAATAATATATATTATAAATACCCAAATAAATATAATATGAAACTTTTAATGAATTAAACTAATTTTATAGGATAATATGATATATTAGGATTGATTTAATTGACTTTGTTCTAAGTAATAAATCTGTTATGAGTTTCACAAAAATCAACTATTGAATAGTGTCAAAATTGACATAAAAGAGTTCTTAAAACAAATATTATATTATTAATTGATATTAAATTCCTAAAAATCTAAGGTTCGTCCAAGAGACTTATATCATGATAGGTTAATCATTAATGTATGACTTGGGGGTCGCTTGGATGTATATAGTAAGTTTATTAACCATATTATATAAAAATACAAAGACACATTGTAAAAGTGAAACTAATTAACTTAGAGTTAATACTTAAAGATAAGGTTAATATAAGTACCCAAACCTGTCTAAATTCTATTGGTTGAGTGGTTTTCGACCTATAACCACCTTAAAATTTTAATAATAAACTTTGGAGCCATTATAAACCGAATATGAATTTATTATAAATTAATATTTCTAGCTTTTCCAAAGGTGCCCCTCACCCCTCTTATAAAAGGGCACTCCTCCTTCTCATTTCTTCACACCTTAAAAGCATTTTGGTTCGGCAAAACTCTGGCCAACTACTCTCCCAACATACCTCAATACAACCTAGAGGCCTTAGTTTGATCAGAAAGCCAACCTAAGGAGCCCTTTTGATCAAATCAAAAGGAAGAACCCGAAGAAGAGGTAATGATTTCACCACCCTTTTCCAAGTTCCTTTCTTCTTCCACTTCCTCTTTCTTTGTTCTTACCATTCTAAAATAATAACTCCAGTATCTTACATATACTGTGATGTTATTATAAATATGGTACAACCATATTCAGTATTCTATCCACCCTTTGATTAACATGTCACCATACGTGCGTACGTACGGCTTACCGTCTCCACGTCGTGGTGTAATTGTTATTCAATATATTATTATTTGGATGGGTATAATAATGATGTGTAACTCATGTAAATAATAAATATAACATGTTAATGATTCTTTATATATGATATACCATCCATTTATATATTATTTTAATATCAAAATAATGATATTGTCGCTCGTGCGTACGTACGGACTACCGTCTCCACGAACGCGATGAGATTCATTATCCATCGTATCCATTCAAGTATAATTATCATTTGATGATTTAAAAATGATGTTTAAGGACTTTATATCATTCTGGATATGAATAATATACAACCTATCCTTTACAAACATGTCTTACGTAACAAAACATATAAAAGAAAACAAGTAAGTTAACACCCGAAACGACGATAATTCTAAGATATTATTAACAAATCAATGTTAAAAGATCATATATGATATAATATTAATGTATATGATTCTTGTATAATTTAATAACAATTATTTCACCATTATACATGAGGTTAACCTACCCCAACAAAGGAAAAGTACAAGGTAAGGGTTATTTCACAATCTCTTCATTATCCGAGGTTGTTTATACGTAATAATCTACTGGGATCTCTTTATCATCCACATCCATGTTTCTTAAAAATGTATTTCAAACATTTTTACTATTTACTAGAATATGATTTAAAGTTATTTATACCCTTTTTGACTTTTATAAGTGGTTTATAAAGGAATCTTTCCGTCGTTTTCAAAACAAGGTCCTTTTTAACCTTTTCGACAGAATTAAGGTAAGAATGTTTTTTTAACTTATACGGCGAGTGCGGTTATTTTCCGCCGTTATAAAATCTTAAAATCTTTCCTTACAAGATTATAAGAATATTTTCAAAGAAAATGTTTTATTTTATATGGCTCTTAAATGATTTCAAAAATAGAAAGAGATATTTCTTTAAAAAGAATTTTGATTTCATCTATGTCAACATCCTTTGATGGATTTTAAGATTATTTGAAGTTGATTTATTATGATACAAAACTTCTATATTGTATTGAAGGTTTTGTGATATGTTTGACAGTGGATGTGCTATTTTTATACCATTCATAGTTTATGGTGAAAGTATTGACATTTCGTATGCTAGTTTTAATACGAATGTTTATGTTATTTTTAAACCTTTTCATATGGGAATGCATTGGACTTAATATGTGACGGGTGGAGCCCGCTATAGATCCTAGATGCATCGGTAGGTCTCATGAGACAAACTAGTGTCTTGGCACAAGGCCTGGACAAAATCTTATTTATAGTCTTGGCACGAGGCCTTGGCTATGTGGTTATGATAGTCTGGCATTATGCATTCCATCATTATGAAAGTGGTTATTGATTTTGCATGTGATTATTCGATTAGTAGAATAACCATGTGAATAAGTAAATGGCATTATATCATTTTATTTATGCCATACTATGTTAAAAGTTCAAGTTTAAAAGGCTTTTGTTTTAGTTATACATTGCCTTAAATGTTTATTCTTATTTATGAATGTTTCCGCTATATTGTTATCCTTACTGGGCATTTGAGCTCACCCCTTTTCTCTGTTTTATTTTTCCCAGGAAGTGAAGAAGTAAGTTATGAATGACCTGCAGGGATATTATGTGGGGATATGAGTGTGAATTATGGAGACAATATGTAGTTGTAGTAGTTTTTCGTTTAATGATGTAATGTAAAACTTATGAATATATCTAGTGTTTCCAAGGCTACTAAACCAATCGGTATTTCGAGATTTTATCTTTCTTGTGATCATGCCAATGTTACGAAGTAATGCACCGACTCTGGGTAGCTGGGATCGGGGCGTTACATAGCACAACCATGCTGACCATAACAACCAACCATAGAATAATTAAGTTACCAGGAAAAAACCTATATATAATAATTACAACATAACCATTAAAATCCCTATAATAATTAAAACATAACTAAGATAATAAATCTATATAAGAATTTAATCATCCTGGAATAACCATCTATATAATCGTTTCATCATTCGGGCCAAACACTCTTTATTAGAATTTCAGTAACAAGGCTAATCCCCCCGTATAACCATTTCAACAACACCGTGAATATTCCTCTATATAAGTATTTCAAAATCAATCACACCACATGATATATTATCAAGTATAACACATACAAAATCATAGTCTATAGGGATTAATTCATCCAATTACCCATTTATCTTTAAATTCAATTTGATTCATGAAATTGGTCTTAAACCAATAACATTACAGTCTAAAACTGAATAATATTATATAAAACATAAATTTTTTAATAATATGTTAATCCATTTTCCAAGGATAATTTATCCCACGAAATAAACTAAAGACTCGATTCATGCTAAAAAAACTTTGAGTCCATTAGCCAATTCATTATTATTCCAAGGTATTCTCACCCAATGCGTCACTACAAGATAGGTATTAACACCATTACATCCAAAGGGATCCATGTATTAATAAAAGTATATATTTTACATTACCCATTAACCAATTCTTTAGCATGCACGTTACGTCATTGAAATCATAACTTTTAACATACATAATAAATTAAACATACCATAAGGAAAGGTTTTAAACCAACTACATTTAATTAGTGTTCAATATAATGATAATAATATGAAATTACAATTAGGATGAAGGTGATGATGATCACAAGAATAACATAGATCAAACAATATCAATATAAACATCAAAACCAAATATGGTCAAGATATTACACAGTGACAATGAAGAAGAAGCGGTAGAGACGCTTGATCAAGATGTCTGAAAGGGAGGAAGTCACTCCAAAATATCCTGGAAATTTCCTAGGGGAAAAAAGGAGGGATTTACATGGATGAATTGAAATTAAATGTTCATAGTGGATTTGAAACTATCAATCTTGATAAATACATGGCGTTTAACATTTAAACAATGCGTAATTCCTGATTTATGAGTTACATTGGAAAATGTGCCACCTCAAGTTAAAATAACTTGACTAGATCATTACAAGACAAAAACTAGGTTCAAAATGTGTAATCATTTTACATCATGAACCTGTTTCAAATCATATACCTGGTGACAATTACATGTCATGTAGCATTTACACAGTGTTTAAATGCCCTGGAGACAACTTTAATCTAGCTTCTGTAAAAGCACATGAACCACCACTTAAGAATTAAAGACGCTTGGGGAACCCTTGAAATCCCATTTAACATTCTTATACCCAGTATCCATTAATTTAAACAAACGTACATCAAATAAATTTAGGTCACTTCTCCTAAAAATTTCTCTCTATCTCTGAATGAGACTCTACCACCAATGATTAAAGAAGAATGAAAACCCAAATAAAAGACATTCAATAAAAAACTAAAATAAGGACACACCTACAAAAATTTGGGATATTAAAATTTGATTATGTTTATAATATTGACTAAAAATTTGATAAATTCCTTGGATATATGTAACTGATGGGTGGGGCCCAGTTATAGATATTCTTTTGAGGTATCGATAGGTTTTATGAGACACATAGATGGTGAAATTGGTTAGGAATTTTGTATATACCTCTATGATCATTAAAATGCCTTGGAATAAGGCCTCAAATATATGGTTAATGATTTCTTGACATGGTACCTTGACTGCATGTTAATGGCACCTTGTATTATTCATTTCTTTCATTTATATTTCTGTTATAAATATCCAAGTGATTGTATGTTAATCTTTTCCATGGATAAAAGTTTTAGCTCAAATTATTGATTTAATGACATATTTTGTGAGTAATCACTCCATCATATTTTTAATAAATTATATATTCAAGATATCATCTATTATATGCATTTCCATACTAATAATTTGAGCTCACACTTTTTTTGTTTCCGTTCACCTAGGTGGTCAAGAAGAAGTATTTGAATGATTTTCCATGATGAAATAATGTTTTTCATGACATATTTTTTACTCTGTAATATTGAAATCATTTATGTTTCTAGTCTCCCAAGACTTATAAATTGATTTATCCTTTGTGCCTATATCCCTTGAATCTTGTACCATTGAAATAATGTAGACACCGACTTTGTGATACTAGAGTTAGGGTCATTATAGGGCTTCTGAGCGATCATTTGACCAACCTTTAGGCTATGTACTAGAGTAACTCCAGACCCAGTGGAGTGTAGGGTGGTGTAATTGTGGTAGTTTTCTAGTTGTCGACACATATGGATAATATGAAGGGTGCAACAGTGGTGTGACCAATCAATTGGAATAATGAACATCTAATAGGGCATGCAATAGTTTGAGCCAACAATGATGGGGATAAAGATGCTGATTAGATGATGTGGAGGAATTATAGACTGGTGGTAAGGGGTGTTGTAGTTTGGACCTTTGGGAAACTCTTATTCCCTTGTTCCTCTTGGTCTTCAGGCCTTGTATTCTGGGAACTCATTCACTTTAAGGGTTCCTTATCAACCCAATTAAAAATGAGGACTATATAGATAATAAATAAAAATAGAATTGGTACAATATAAACACTCATAGGAAAATATGTAAATATAATTGTCTTTAATTATATATATATTTATTTTATACACAATTTGGTATATTTATTTATAATTATATATATATATAGATATTTATCTCTATTTATATCTATTTAAGTATATTTATATGAATATATATATAAATATATATTATTGATATATATATATATATCTATGTGTGTATTTATACATAAGGTATATATATATATATTATGTGGGTATATATATATAATTATATTTATATATATATATATATGTAAATTTATTTATATTTGTAAATATGTATAGATGGGTATATATATTTATAACTATTTATATAAATTTATCTATATTTATATATATTATGTCGGTATATATACATATGTATATATATATATATATATGTAATTATATTTATATATGTATGTATTTTTTTTTTGTATTTATTTGTGTATATATTATTATAGGAAAATCTACGTAGTCTCCACATGAAAGGTTTGGTGGAGTGGTAAATTATTTTATGAATTACAAAGAGGAAAGGGGTTCAAATATCACCCAACACACACATATATATGTATGATTTTATAGGGTGGGACTAGTTTGACCAAGTTTGTGTGGACCTATATTGGGGTGGGCTTAGGATCATGATAACTAATAATAAATAAATAAATAATAAATTTAAAACATCAAATAAATCATTGAAAAAAAAATATCCAGTAAATCATTAATTTCATTTCAAAATGATAATAAATGAACCACCGTTAAATAAAAAATCTCTGTTAAAATATTCCCAAAATAATAATTTGTGGTGATTTATATAAATTATCACAAATCATTTAGCGGTGGTTTAAGTCACTGTTAAAGAGATTTTTTCTTGTAGTACATATCCAGGATATTGGAGGATCAACTTAAATACATATTCATATATGGGTTTAATTAACATTATCCAACTAAAGTATCGAATTGTAAGAAATGAAAAAGCATACATTTTTACATAACTACTCACAATCACCATAAAATTGTGTACAACATATGAATACACCTCTATATTCATCACATTACCATATCTTCATGGACATAAAATTACTTCTACCATCTCTAACCAAAAAACAAGTCGATGCAATAATGATACAATTCTGTTTACTAATTACCACACTATTCTTAATACTCCATAATCATATACAAATTTGTTATATTTTTTATTTACTAATATTTATAATTAACTTCAATATTTTACCAATTGATTATATATCACTCATTAAAAGCCTCACTCGGTGAGGATTTGGTTTAAAGATCTCTTTAAAGGCGGCGATTGTAGTGATTAGGGTTTCGCTGATGATATGAATCTTCCACACTATCTAGGATCTATTCTTTTTTTTCGGAGATGCCACAGTAATAGGAAATGAATGAATAAATATTTTAAATAAAATCGATAAATATAGTGGGAGTAAGCATGATAGAGTTTTACTCAAGAATTTTACATCGATGATGGATGCTTCTCCTAAAGAGATTATTTAAAAGGGTCCAACAACTCACTTAAAAGACAATATAAAAGTTATGATGGATTACTTAAAAATATATAAATGACATACAATCACTCAAATAGTATTTACCTTATGTGAGAGACATTTTTAGGTGTATTAATTGGTGATGAATGTATGTAAAGTCTAGGGTTTCACAAACTAGAATATTATCCAGATTTCGAAAGGATTCTTCTACATTATCATTCCATTAGAGGAATTGAATATATTATATCAGGTCCTACGATAAACCTCTCTAAAATTGGGTTTTCATTCTATCCATGAATTGTGTTTTCATTTAAATATTGACACCATTAAAAAAAATCAATCTCAACTCTGTAATAATATATTTGGTTTGAATTATATTTTTTGAACCCCCGAACCCATTTTATATTTCATTAACTGCGGGTGTCCTTATAATAATGATAAGAACCATATAAGTAGCTTAATTTGTATATTAGGATATAATTATTATTAATGTTAATCTTAATTACATCTTAAATGACCAATTTGTTCTTTCTACTATGGATGATGACATTTACCTATATGAAAAATATGATAGAAAACCTCAAATTTTCCTAGCATGAAAAAATATAGGACATTTTAAAGAAAATGGTTTTAGAGATATAGTCTATAGATTTTTCTCTATGAAGAGAAATCACTAGAATTAATTTAGGAAAATGAAAAAATTTATTAACCAGTATAGTTGGAAATGAAAAGTATAATAGACCCAAAAGAATAGGATATATCCAGACTTCCCTAAATAAGGTCTTAGTTTGGATTCTCGATCTCAGGTTACTGCAGTCAAATCAGGCACCCCTACCAAACCTAGTATTTATTTCATATCCAGCGATTAGAGTTAAAAATGCTTGTCTTGTGATATTTTTTTGATAAAGAGGAGAAGGAGAAGAAATTTCCACATGCATGGATTTTCTTCCGAGATGATTTATTGAAGAGTATAGTGAATGATCATATAAAATAATTGGGTCTCCAATATGAACTAAAATTAGTTATCTTGGCTTTGGGGGAAATGGAATTGTGATTGGATCAAAAATTAGACACTAATAATGGTAATGTTAAATTTAAACTAATTCCAGTTTCCTATAAAATTTTGATTTTTGGGAAGAGTAGACTTATTCAGGTAGGTGGCCATACAAGCACTACTACTGATAAATATGATTCTTTAGATGAGTTTTTCTAATAGTACGATGTTGTATAAGTTTTCCCCAATGATCTTGATAAAACATATGCTCTTATGGAAAGTCAAATAAAATTGGTAAATGTCATCTCAACCCCATCTAAAGGGATGCCGATGTTATACCTTTGATTGCGGTTTTAGTGGTTAGAGAAAATTTAATGTTTGATACCCCTACCTCAGGTTTTCATTCTTAAAAAATGGCACCAAATATTTATTTTACATTCTTTTTGATCCTATAGAGAATTTATCCAAGTCATTTGAGTAATATCTATTGAATAAAAATAATAAGAGTCCTATTACTTCTCTGATTGTGTACACTAAGGTATGAAATCCAGTGGTACCTACTCATGCTGATGCTGCAAGGTTATCATCTATGGTAGTAAGAAACACATCACATGATAAAATTTTGAAAAAAATTTTAGAAAAAAGTTAACTATAGATTTCTCATAGCTATGGGACCTAGGTAGTTCCACATAATATGAGCTTCCACAATCACAAAAAGGAATATAGAGGTGAAAAAGTGTTCTTTTCTTTCCCAATCACATAATCAATCTTATGAAATCTTCATATGATTCATTTGGAAAGGATTCTGTAGAATAATTTGAATTATTATGATTTGGAAACACCAAAATAACCACTTAGAATTATTTTAAGAGTGAGAGACTGCCTAGGGACCTCAATGAGTTTTATGTGGATTGGTTTGAGTTAGAAGTTGAGATTAATATTTTTCTGTAAAAAATAGAACAAATTTTTTTGGAATTTAATGACTACTTTGGAGTCCTTAAATTTATTTAAATCAATATTTATGGTCACTTGAGGACATCAATAGGGCTAAAATTTCAATATTTAACTTGGAATTATAGTTCCAGATTCAACTTGTATAAGGAAACTTTTGCATCATCAGCAGATGATAAAGAGATTTGGCATAGAGATATCTTGGAAGGGAGGGTCCACCCCCTGAGGTTGAGGATATCTTAGTAATAGGTAATATTATGAATTAAAATTATTATTTCCGTTATAACTTTAATTAGTATTGGTTACACATATATTACCCCAACCTATTCCCCCTTTATTTTACTTAAATAAAGCGGTATAGGCCCTCATCTTTTTTATTTCTTTTAAACCCACTCTTATTTACCTTTTTAAACTATTTTTATTCAGACCAAAACTATATCTATAACTAGGGTATAAGTAACCTTCATAAACTAATCATATCCATCTCCCATGACAACTGTATCACTAATACTACAGTATCACATGCTCAATATCATTTAATATCTACAATAGTTCCCTCTATATCACAATAACTACAAAAGAATTAACAATAATGTCACATATAAGGTTACAACTTCATACCCATCCAAGATCCAATTTATTTATATGTCTTAATCAATATTACTAACATAACCAATGAAAAATAAATCAGCATAATTCAATAATTAAAAATACAAAAGAAGGAATGTTTTTGAATAACATACATTGATCGATGCCCAATTCATAATGTCATCAAGTGATGGATATCAATTCAGAAAATAAATAATCATATATAAATCCTATAATGGATTTATAATTGATCACTATATATAAATCATCCATCAAATAATTTTATTCATTATTAAAAGAATATAAGATATTTTAAAGAATAAACATTCAAAATAATAGCACTTCAATTCACATGGATTTAATCACTTAAAAGAAGAGAATAAAAATGTATCTCAAAAGCATTTAGGGACATCAAGGAAAATCCCATGGTCACTTATGATTGTTTGGATAGAGAAGAAAATGAATAGAAAGATAGAAATTACTATATTTTGTAATTAAAAAATGGTAAGTCAAAATTTATGTAATAATGATATACATTACTATAAAACGATTTTCAATAAACTAGAAATTTAAAAATCACAGTGATGATACTTTATGTCCCACTTAAATCTCATGGAAAACCACCCTTAAAATCACATGATATAAAGACATATTATGATGTATTCTATATCATTAATCTCTAAAATCATTAACCAAATTATCATCCTCAGATTATTGTTCCAATACACTATTTCTGAAAAATTAATATCCAATTTATTTTTAATCTCAATCCCCATAAAATTGATCATGGTGAAATTGGAAATTAAATGGTTCAATGCATAACTCCTTTATAAATTAAGGAATAAAACTATAGCCTAACCACCATCCAATAATACTATCAATTGGATAAAAATCCCACACCAGTACTCACTAATATTTAATTTCACCGACTATAGGATAATAATGTAATCCAGGATGAAATGAACCAAAAGTAATAGCCTATAGTGTTTGAATTTTCCATCTCCAAAACTCAAGAAAATTATACACCATAGTAAAAAATAATGGTTCAACAAAAACTATTTTGTTTTGATTTTAAGTTCTAATTAAAATTCACCCTAAAAACTAATATGATTCCTCCTCCCACTCCAATAACATCCCAAAAAATTGAAGGATAAAATATTCTAAAAATATAGTCCTCTATATAAGTTGGGGAACATTCATTATATAATGGGAAATCTTTTAATGAATCCAAGATTTTTTTATTATACTTTTCACAAATGACATCATTCTTTGGGTTTTAAATATTTGTGAGTTATTGAAAAGACAGTAAGAGAGTTATAAAATATAAATGGGATGAAAAGTGTAACATAAAAAATATATTATATCAATATATCTTAATTAGAGATGTAAAAATCAAGTCAAAATAAGGTATGAACAATGAATTCAAAATTATACAAAGAATGTCTTTGCCAAAGTTAAATAAATTGAGAAAATCTAAAAATATTTATTAAAAATAATTTATAAAAAATAAATATTCACACAATTGAAGAAAAAAGGACTTCATAAGAAATAGTTTTTATTTACTAGAAGAAAAAATTCATTTTAGGGATATTTTTTTGGGATGTAGTGGTTTTGGGAACAATAGAAGGCATTTTTCAGAGATAATGTGTAAAAAATTTCCAAAAATCTAGAAATGGAAGAGAACGAATTTATTCATGTATGTTTTACTTGAATTAAATACATGATCTTTAATTTATTTTCATTTTTTATATTAAACATAAACTAATGAGGTTAAAAAGTGTTATGAAAATTCTGGGGAGTCCTTATGAATGTTTGGTGTTGACTTTGAGTGAAAAATAAGTATCATTTGTAATGTATGGGAGATGAAAAAAAACTATATAAGGTTATTATATATATCATGTTATAGTTTTAAGTAAATATTTGAGAAAAATTAATAATTTTATAATCATTTTGATGTTTTATTTGTAATGATATGACTTGATATATATAGACCATGATGCATTTATTGGTCAACACAATAAGGGTAACACACCATAATATTATGACATAGATAATGGGAGGTTATTATGAGACATACCATAATTTAATTAATTCATGATTTGAGATTCATAATTTATTATATGTCATAGATAGATGACAACCTTTTGGAGTCACATTGTAATAATCTTAAAGAATCATTTGTTATCTTCGTCCTCGGATGTGAGAGTTTTATAACATTAAGAGTTTTGAATGAATTTTAGAGTTAAATCATATAAACTAAGTTGAGATTTTAAAATTTGTAGGAAACCCTATTATAGAAGGGTTGTTAATAAACCATGGATTTGGTTTGTTCCTGTATTTTCTCAATCATTAAATTATGTGGCTGTGGTTTACAAGTGCATGTTAAATAATTTTTTTGGATCATCAATATGAACTGACTACATCATGGTTGGTCAACCAAAACATAGTTTGTGAGAAATAATTTTTTTAATGGATTAGAGATTTATTTGGGTTGATCTTCCATTTTTAAAGGGGGTCAAACTATGTCATATCTTTCATTGTGGATGAAAATCAACATGGTTTATAGAGAAGTCCTATATGATTTTTCTTATAATATAAATGATTTTAGAGAAAAAAACAACATGGTTTGAATAAAAAAGAGACATTTTTCTTGTTAAATCAATCATCTTGAAATAAAAATAATCATTGATATTTAAGTTGTCCAGAATATAACTCACTGGGATTTCTAGTTCATTTTCAGCTAATATAATCTATAATATGGTTTAAGGAATCACGTCATGGTTTATTCCACAAAAAAATTTAAATATTATTTCATGTTTCATTCTAAAATCATTTGGTTCTCTCATCTTCTTGGAAACCCTATGAATTTGTGATGTGGTAGGTAGAATATGACCACCCCATAATTATAGGTTTTAAAAAGAATATTTCTAATCTAATATTATTGAGAAATTTTAGGTTTAAAATTTTATATAATTGGGACACATTACCCCTAATAATACATAACCAAATACCATGCTTCTACACACTTTTCCCATCCATTTATTTCCCAAAACATGTTATTTAATTGATATAAATGTGTTATTCAAGAAAATTCACCATAAATAAAATATTGATTCATTTTTTACTCATTATTAACTCTATAGAAATCATTTTAGAACATGAGATGATCACATAAATCATAGTAATGGGGAACAAGGGAAATAAATTTCTTAGTGTATTGAAATACATAAAAAACAATAAAAAATATATTTATTTTAAATAATATAATTTGAAACTATATAAAATAATAAACTTATAATAATCCAAAAAATAAATTCTTTCCTAAATTAATTTAATAAAACAAACTAATAAACTAGAATAAATAAATAAAGAAATCATTGTGGTTTCTTATGAAATAATATTCAAATTCACAGTTTTTATCACCCTTATAAAGTGATAACCAATTAAGTTACATTAAATATATTTATCCGGAGAATGAATCATTACCTAATGAATTGGGAGGCTATATCTCAGGCCCACCGATAAAAATTTATAATTTCTTTGTACCATATCATTGATAAAACACATAATAGATTACATTTCAACCAATAATCATAAGAATCAATGTCAACCCCAGAAATAAATGAATTTAAAAGAATGGGTTGAACAATTATGCGATGAGAGGAAAATGAAATCTTAACTTAGATCATTGATAATAATTAAATAATAAAAAAATGAATTGAATTCAAATGAAATATTAAAGAAAATTTGTAGCGAAGGATTTAAAACAGTCAAAGTAAGTGCTTAAAAGAAACTACTTACAACCTTGGTAATGATTGTTCCAAATAAAATGAAAGAGAAAAATTACAATGGAATTATGATACCCATAAATTGTATATAAAATCTTATAAAAGGAATTCATTGCTCAATATATACATAATACAACACAATATAAATTTAGAGTATTAAATATGTCTCAATGAAAGGAAATCGAGATAAAAATTTCCTTACCTAAAGTCCCAACTCACTTTACACAACCTATAAATTCATGATAAAATTATATTAATTATTTAATTTCATCCAAATATTTTTCATGTTTATTATATAATTATTACAACTTTTTATTCATGTTTTGTTTATTTATTGGATAAATGTTTATTTCATCAATTATTTTAAGGTTACCCTATCCATTTTTCCAAAACATCTTAAGTATAACGGTCACATTCAAAGATCATTATCGAATGTTTTAATGGGAACACAATGTGTTATGGAATATTTTTTATTTCATTACATAAGAAAATTATTTCAACCGATTAAGTGATAGTTGTAGTTTATAAAATCTTCTTTGATAAACTTGATTTAGAAGCCTAAAAATTTCTTTGATTGTTTACTTTTAATATAATTACTATAATTATTATTTTAGTGTTCCAAAATCCTAAAGATTAATTTTTTTTAATCATAAAATAAAGGTTGAAATAATAACAACCATGAAAGGAATATTTGAAAAATAAAACTTTATCCTTCTCTTAGGTAGCATAAAATCACCACAACCAAATGATGTTTTATAAAAGATATGAAATGAGTAAAAAGAGAAGTAAATGATCATATTTCATAAATATAATAAAATATAATTATACTCTTTTATTATATTTAATTTTTATGGTAACAAAAATTTTGTAAAGGGTTGGAGGAAAAAATGGAATTTGAAACCAATACTTTGACAGAAAAATGAATTATGAAAACGGTTTGATTAGGGGTAAATGAGTGATATCTCATAAATAATGTATTATAAGGGTATTTTTAATATAGAAATATAATCATTCAAAAAAAGATATTTTTTTAAAAAAATTATTATGAAAAAATAATCATAAATAAGAAAGGAAAGCATAACTTTGCAACCCTTACTTTGGTATTTGAGTCGAGTCCTTTAGATTGAGTCCAAAACATTTGGATAAGGTAAATTTATATTTAAAAATCCATATGAAAATGTAAATGAAGGATTATATAGGAATTTTTGGAGAATATAGAGATAAAACCAAGACTTAGAGGTGCTTGGGAAAGGTTATAATGAGTCCCCTTTTATTAGTGTGATTCGATGGCATTTTCACAAATATTAATATTTTAAGATTTAGTAATTTAATTTTTAAGTGGAAAGTGTACATGAAATGGAAAATAGATAACATGAGTGACCATTATAAATCTAAAACCTGTTCAATATGGGGAATTATTATTTTTTAGTAATTTATATATTATTTTCTAACATTAAATACCATTTATTGTCATTTTGAAGGCTAATTTAGTAATTTAACTTTTTAAAATATCCTGATGACTATTGAATTAAATTTTAAATATTTAAATAATTAAATATATATACAATTTATCCTATAAAATTATAAAGTTCAAAAATTCATCTAATCCTTATCACATTAATTTTTTAAAATAACAATGATTGATGTTCTCTTGTTTTCACAAGAACTCCATCGACACTACATAAGGATTTTAAATATTTATCCAATTATTTAAATTTAATTTTTTTTATTAATATAAATATTTTCTTATCCATCATAATTATCATTTAAAACCATCAATATCAATTTTTCAGTCCCACTCATTTCATCATAACATATTTAAGATAAGAATATTTGACTTTTTATTCATTGTGAAAGCATTGGGTAAGAATTTGGATAATTATAATGTTATAAAATTTTAAAATATATAAATACAAATCAAAATCCCTGAATAATAATAATTTGTATCCTTAATATTTAATCAAAGTCTCATCCATTTTTAAATTTTTCTATAAGTCACTAATATTTCTTTTCTAATGTTGTGAAACCACAAAATCAACACCAATAACTATTTTCATATTTATGTCAAAATAAAATTAATTAATATCAAAAAATAATTTTAATATTATTTTCTGAGTATATTATTATTTAATACCTATTACATAAGTTTACAAAATGTTCTATATAATTATATATATATAATAAAGTAATCAAAAGAAAAATTCCACTTGAAATAAAACCCTTCTGTTGAAAGGAATTTTTTTTTCAAATGTATCACTCAACAAATTACTAAATTATATTTTAATAATGAATTTAAAATTTAAAAAAAATTATAAATTTTAAAACCAAAAATAAAAATATAAAAAATTATATACATTTCCCAAAATTTTAAATAGAAAAATGAATATACTGTATATTTACAGTTTATTGTGATGCCTTATTATTTATACCATTTTTCAAAATATAACTTCCCCCTATTTTTGAAATAAGGATTCCAAATATATTATTTATTTTATAAAAAATATTTAAAAAAATTTAAATAAAAATTGAAATAAAAATTCATTGTAAATTAAATAATATATATTTTCAGCCATACTATATTTAATTATCTAATTAAAAATCAATATTCCTATTTCACACTTGGAAAAAAATTATTCATAAAATAAATATAATAAGAAATATCAATATAACTCCACCAAATTTAATTAAATACCCATTTATAAAATTTCTAAGAGTTAAATAATTCATGAATAGATCAAAATAAAGAATTATGTAAAATAAATATATTTAATCTTCAAATAAGACATTTTAAGGTCCTGAAGTTAATATAATAATTTTAAAGTATAATGAGTATCTAATTGTTTATATAATGTATTTTGTGACATAAAATAGAATTGAAAATATATATATTTTTAATTAAATATATATAAATAAATATAAACTAATTAAATTAATGTTAATAAAAGTGATATATTATTAAAAATATAGGGGTTGTTACATTATCATTCCTTAAATAAGTTGTTTCCTAAAAATTTTAATTTTTTTCACAAAACAAATTAGACACAACATAAGATATAGGTTTTATTTTGAACATTTATTTATAAGGCATGAATATGAAATTAATTATTCCACTCACAATAGGTATATATTGATATTTTTATAAATATAAATTATTTAACCCAAATTATGTTTCTTTGTAATGTTACAAGAATCATAATTTTGAATGAGTTCCCATATTCACACCTTAAATTGAGATTCGTTTCCACATAATACTCGATTGATTTATCCACTTTTTTCTTGAGTTTGAAGGATTATTATATCATTGAGAGGTGTGTATATTGAAAATTATTTACCAGAATTATTTCAATTCCCTAGGCTTAATTACATAATTTGGTTTTTTGTTTTGATCAATTTCCGCCATAGATTCACATCATATTCAAAATAGTTAATTACCAAGATGAATTTTTCCTACTTTAAGTTTGAAAATAAACCATTAATGAAGCATGAAATCCACTAAAGGATAGTGGTCATCATTATATAAAGGATTCCTCAATGATTTATTCCCCTTATTTCTAGCCATTTACTAAAAACTAAAATGGTTAGTGTGAGTAATGATTGTATGGAATAAAATCATCACATGTAAAATTAAGACTATGATATTATTACCATAAATTTAATAAATAACATGATTACTTCAACATATGATATTTACTCTTCATCCTATGACACTTTAGCTGAACCTAGGATGCCTTCAGTTTTACCTTCCCTAAAAATTTATAAACTTCAAAATCATAAAAATATTTCCTACTACATGACAAACCAAATATATATATAAAACTAGATCACGTATGCTCTAGAAAATCCACTTATTATTATCCATTAATTTCATTAATCACCTTAATATAAAATAACATATAATCAATAAGGCTATATATATATACCTAAATCACATATGCTACTATAAATCCTATAAACATCTCCAAAAATAATAGTAAACACCATGACATAAAATTACATTATAACTTCTAAGGGTATTTATTTCTATTAATTTATTCTCACCAACAAAAATATACACATGATATTATTTATTCCTTTTATATTTTTCTCAAGAAATAGAATAATAAATTCTAAAGTTAAATAAAAACGTAATTGATTGGATCTACGATTTCCAGAACAAAACCAACCCATAATTACTTATTTAAAAATAATTATTACAACCATAACATTCCTAATAAATTTTAGTTTTAGAGTTTTAGAGAATTACGAATCATAAAATATAATAATAACTAACCAAATATCATAGTCTTATAGCCTTCATGCATCCATTTATTTCATAAAACAAGTTCCTTAATCAACCCACATTTTTTATTTAAGAAAAATCTCCATAACTCGATCACTTAATTTATTATTGTTCATACTCAATAATTATAACATAAAAAATTATTTGAAAATGTGGGATGATCATATAATTCTCAGTATGGGGAAATGTGAAATAAATATATTAAGACATTAAAAAATATGAAAACCAATAAGAAACTCTTTATTTTAATTAATGATGTTTTTTATCAAAGTGTTCCGTAATGTAAAATCACAGTCAATAATGATGTACATTGAGAAATCAATAATGTTTTTTGAACATCATATTACTAATAAACCTTAGAATCACTATTTTAATTAAATAACCTATTTAGTTAATTCTAATATATGTTATCTAGAGAATAAATCCATAACCAATGCACTGGAAGGCCATATCCTAATCACACCTATAATGATATATATTTTCCGTATATAATATTAGGAATAGAACACATATGTTCTTTAATTTCATCCTATAAGAATCACAATTATAGTTAACCCATAACAATAAATTTAATTAAAATAATTGGTTAAAAAATTATCTATTGAGATGGAAATTAAATTGAAAAATAGAATTTTTATAATATAAAAATATTAAAAAATAAATACAATTCTTATAAAATATTAATGAAAGAGATGAGAGAATTACTTTAAAAAATTTAAAGAGGATAATAGATCCCCCTTAAGACCTTGGTAATGTGTGAGGAAAATAAAATAAAATAGAAAACAGTTAATGTAATTGTGATTCCCATGAATTGAATATAAAATACAATAAATTGATTTGATTGAAAAATAAATATATCATATAAAACAAAATAAATAACTAGTTTAGAAGGTGTCTTAGTAAATTTAATTTGAGATAACAATCCCCATACCTCAAGTCATGATACCATTTTTACATCTTCTAACTTTCCAAATAATGAAATTATATAGATTTCTTATTGATTATGAAAATATTCATATTTATTTTTTATTATTGTTGTTTCTTTTTCATGTATTGCTTATTTATGAATTAATATTTCTAACATCAGTCATTTTGAGTTTGTTTAGACCAGAGTTCCAAAACCAGTTTTATATAATGATATCATAAAAAAGATACTTATCCTATGGTTCTATAGGCTCTAGAAGTGTCAAAGGATTTTTTTATGTCATTAGAAAATGAAAGAGTTTAATATATTAATAGAAAGTTATAATTTATAAAATTTTACTATGTAATAATATTTTAGAAGCTTGAAAATAACTTCCATTATTCACTTTTAGTATCATTATAATCATGAAAATGTTATCATTGAAAATTCTTAATAGGGAATTATATGAGTATTAATGTTATATTCAATCATAAAATGAAATTTTAATAATATTAATGAATGGACTAATTTAAAAAAATAAATATTCTTATATGTTGTGTAAAATCCCCACGGGTGAATGATATTTTCTAAACATGTTGAAAATAAAAGAAAGAAAAATAACTAATTGAGTTTATAATAAAATTGGGTTATAATTATATTATTTATTAAAATTAATTTTAATGGTATACTATATCTTGGAAATGCTAGGAGGAGAATAGAAAATAATTTAAATAGAATTTGAAAGTCAAACATGACATAATAACATCTTAAAAAAAGGGTTTTATGGAAGGAAAATGAGAAATATCTCGTCAATAATGGATGAAAACAATATTTATAATATGGAAGTAGAATTGTTTTAAAAAAATTTGAGATTGTTTAAAACAAATTAAGTTAAACCTATAACACCCCATCCCAAATCAATGGGTCTAGGTTTTTGTGGCACATAACTTCATGTGCCCATCACAGTATACAAGAGGATATTTGATAGTGGTGAGGTCCTAAGAGGAATCATTGGTAAAATATTAAATACGTAAAATAAAACTAATAGATAATACTAGAAATCAATAAGAAGATGAAAAATAATAAAAATGAAATGAAAAATTCACCAAAAATAGCATAATAATTTTTTTAACAAACCCGTGATATAATAATGGGACATTTTGATCATTGAATCCTAGAAAAATTAAATGATCCCCACCTGCATTGGATCAATGTACTAAGAAGGGGAAAAAATTAATAATCAGGAGAAAAAACATTTAAGACTCTGAGTCTATCCCAATATCTCATCACATCATCCTATAGATCCTGCTTAGCTTCCCACCATAGATTCCTTTCCCTTTATTGGATTCTTGATCCTATAATCAACAAAAACATCGAGATTTCTATATAGGGTGGGAGTATAAAACTTAGCAGGGCAGTACAAATGATCCTTAACATGAATTGTCAATATAAAAAAGTGTATTCCATGAAAATAATTATTATATAAGTAAATATAATGTAATCACACATGTGAAAACATATTCTAGGTCCATGATGAATGGATCTATCTTCATTACCATCATCCCCAAGAAAAATTCATATGTTGGCCGAAGGTACATTTCCAATTGACTATCTATTCACAACCCCTTCAAGGGAAAACCATGCCTACATTTTAGGGTAGTACTCATGTTGACCATATATCATGTCCCTAGGAAATGTTGACCAAATATTATGGATATAGGGAAAGACATTACATTGTACAAACCCCCATTTAAGGAATAAACTATCCTTCATGACTCAACCAGTACTCAATTAAAAATATAGAGAAAATACAAATGTAATATATAATCTATAATAAGGCAGATCATAATCATGTTATGTTAATAAAGAGCCACAAAACCCACACACATGCACATGAGGATCATATCAATCGTAGGACTCATGGTTACACATGAACTCCACATTCAACTAATATAATGAATTGGTATCATAGGGACACACACACACACCCCACACAGTATACCAAAAACTAGTATATTTTGGGCTTATATGATAAGAACTTCCCACCTCAAGCACAATGTTTTTACAATGTCATGAATCACCACTGAAGATAGGTTTTACATAAAAACCCATATATTCAACATCATTCCATTATATATTAACTCTTTGATTACGATATAATAATTAAACCACACCAAAAGTGTAGGAATGTATCTTCAATACCAGAGATAAGTCACCACCATTAATAGTCTAGGTCCAATGCAGAAGTAGATGAAACTTTTTAGAATCTAGCTTCCTTTTATATCTGTGATTTAAGATTGTCTCATTGGAACATGAAAATACTTTTAGATCTGAGCATAAAATTAAATAACTAAGGATCATTCCACAAGGAATACAAAATCTGATTAGATTGGATGAAACCTAACTTGTGAATATCACTATATCAATTTATAGTTTACAAAGAAAAGGGTCTTGTGGGAAGAAGACAAAATCATCGGAAAGGGATCTATATGTTTATAAAAAAAATGAGCAAGTGTTGAGAGATAAGTTGATGAAAAAATTAGACTAGAAAAATTATTATGACCCTAAACCTCAACATATCTACTATAAAGAAACCGGAAGGATGGTGGATTCTAGAGAGTAACTTGGGCTACCACAATTATCACCGATGATCCAATGGTCTCCACATATTTGATGAAACACTATCCTTCACCACTGGTTGGGTGGTGGCTTCCCACTAGATAGTTGGTCATCTTTGTAGCCATTAAAGAACTCTATCTACATCCACTGGCTAGCCAATGGTTCACTTTTTCTAGTTAGTGCCTTTGTTTCATCCTTAGTGCTAAACCTTCAAGACACCCACCTTGAATTTTAGATCTCTAACTTCTTGAACACCTAAAATATTCCATAATTCTATAACTATATTTTTAAAATAATTAAAAAATCATAAAATGGGGATTAACATATAGTTTAGGTTATTATAAATATTCTCCTCTAACAACTTATAATCCTTGAAAAGTATCTATATAGGTAATTTTGAATAACTCAGTCCATTTCACCAGGACATATGACTGCTCCCCCCATTACTATTCTTATGTACACACATGATTTAAAGACTTGGATTTTCCATTTAATTTTTTAATTATATGGAATTATTATCAGTTTTTGAATATTGGCAGTGTGTGATTCTGAGGCCCGATGTGCGTACAATAAATTTATGATCTTTTTTATGTTATGTTTAATAAATGTGAGGGAGGGGTTTTCTATCTCATAAACCGGTGCTCAGATTAAAAATACGAGGGCACTGTAGAATTCAAAGCACCCGGATTCACTTAAGGGAGGATTCACTTCGACTGCATAATGTCTAGAAAAAAAGATAGATTTTGGACTTTTTAAAAGAATAATAAAATAACGTTGTTATTTCATTTCATTCTTCCATTTCCTCCAATGAACAAGTAGCTTTTTTGGGACAAATGACATGTCAAGTCATTAAATGGATTGACTCCTCAAATCCTTTGTAACATCTCCATTACATTAGGAAGGTTCTGATTAATTGAACCCCCATTAATTACATGAGTGTTACTCACCCTCCCCTCTCCTATTTATATAAAGCTTGGGAAGAGGTATTGACAGGACATCACCAAGCGATGAAGCTCTAATAAAGTTTCGTGACTCTGATCCATTGGAGGAAGGAGCTGGCTCTAGCGGGCTTTGACGTGTGGCACCAAATCACGAACTGAAGGATGATGTTTGAGTGGAAACGTTGGCTTCTTGTTGCCGGGACGACGATCACCAACTCTTCCTCAATCTCGAGCATTCTTTAATGATCATAAGGTTGGGTTTTGTCTCATTTATTTTCAAGATATTTTTGAATCATATATCTTATATCTTGATAAGATGACACTGCTGAGGGCATATGCCAAACATTCAAGGTCTGGTCCCTCATCCACTTGTTTTACCTTTGCGCTCTTCGTGGAAGACTGCCAGTGCGACACCAGCGACCGACGCCGACAGATGATGGTGGCGGATGACACTGGCTACCCAGGATGGAGGTGGCACACCTTCGTGCTTCACAGGAGGAAGTCTTGACACTATGATGTGACAGTCATCAAAGCGGCCAACCCCGAATGACCACAGAGTTGATGCGTCATGCCATTTTGCGCCACCGACAGAGAAGGGCCGCAGATTTCCAGTCGTGGCGGTTGATTAGGGTGGCCAATACAGGCTGACCGTGGAAGAGGAGGCAGAGCAATGCACTGTTGCATGCCGATAGTGTTGGCCGCAGCACGAAGCGGCAGAGGTGGTGGAGAGACACACCCTTCTATGACCCATAGTGATAGGGCGGCGCCACGTGGAACCGCCACTTCCAAAACTAAATGGAGGCTCAACCATTCGAGAAAACTGGGGACCCCCGTGTCATCTAGGGAGGGCCCCTCTATTGTGGGCTGCACCCCTTGCAGGCCGATCCGGACCATGGACCAGTGGGCTGAGCCCGTCGTGGCCCAGCCCAATCGGGTCAGGTCGGCCCAGGCCAGGTTGGATTGGACCCAGACCCTTCCTGGCCCAATTTCACTAAAAGAGCCTAAACATGAAAACCTAGAGTCCATTTGATGAACTGTCTATGGAGCTAAGACGATAGGAGTGAGCTGATCCTTTTGGTATACTGCACATGTGTTTTGGAAAAAGTTGAAGTGTGGCTGAGTAGGATCGAACGAGAATCCAACCAAGCCCTTGGAACTAAAACACTATAAGTCACAGACCGAGAATCTGATTGAAGCGTCGTATGTCGTATTGGAACCCTTATGACATGGTTGTCCTTTGAGATACTTCTTCGTGGAATTTTTTGGAATTTTAGATATAACTGATGGCTTGCGGAAAGGTTCTCCCAAACATGCTATGAGTGAGAATCCAGTGGATAGATGTGAGGCAGAGGTTGGAGACAGATCCTACAGAGGTTAGTACCAAGCGATCCTATGTGGGTCTGCTCCGATCCTATGTGGGTTAGCTCTCAACAATCCTACGTGGGTTAGATCCTGTGTGGGTCAGGGCTCAGTGATCCTATGTGGGTCAGCTCATACTGATCCTAGGTGGGTCAGATTCTGTGTGGGTCATTAGGGGGGTTAGTACCTATCGACTCTGGGTGGGTCAGATCCTATGTGGATCATTGCGGGGGTTAGTACCAATTTATCCAATGTGGGTTATTATAGGGGTTAGTATCTATCAACATCGGTATGGTAAGATCCCGTGTGGATCATTGCAGGGGTTAGTACCTATCGATCCTATGTGGGTTTGTCTTTGTATGGTAAGAAGAAGTGCCTCATGATAGAATAAGATGATCTAGCTCCGTGACTAATCATATGTACTTCAATACTTCACTTATACTAGGTGTTAGCTATGTCTTTTACCTTTGTAGTGTTACCTTTTTGGTAATTTTACCTTCATGGTGTTACCTTTTTGGTGCCTTCACCTTCATGGTGTTATCTTCATGGTGTTACCTATGTGGTACATCTACCTTCTTGGTGTTACCTATGTAGTACTTTTACCTTTGTGGTGCTACCTTCATGGTGTTACCCTTGTGGTAATTTATATTTGTGGTGTTACCTTTGTGGTATTCTTCCCTCATGTATGAGATAAGTATATCTTGATAACTTAGGTATATGTATGGAAATATACCTAAGTAGAGTTGATGACTGCATCGTGATTTGGGATTGAGGTCATGATTTGTGGTTTTTCATTTGTGGAACTCTAGGAGACCTTTAAGGGCACCAGGGTCCGTAATGATTATGGTTATAATCACCCCTTCATGGGATTTTCCCACACATTATTGTGTCTTGTGCAGCTGAAAATCATCATTGATCGAGGCTGAGGGAGCCAGGACTGGACGATGCTCGGAGGTGGACCATTTGACATGATGTGACGCAAAACTACTGATCGTGTGTTGTACCTACCCTTCAGGTAGGATCCTCAGTGTATGTTCCAAGAGATGTTTATCCTTTTCCTATTGTACTTACTTTCTATTTGGGCTTGTACAATGTCCCTTTTTTCTTTCAGTACACTTTTTACTATAGTAGTTTAATTCGTGGTCGCTTCTTGTTGTGTTTTTTGGATTGTGTGTTCGTATTGGTTTAAAGGAAATGCCTTCTCGTTAAGGGATATACCTTTCTAGTTCTAGTCACCATCCCATAGACTATGGAATACTGGCATGGGGGAGTCATGGCATGGGCCCTAGGGGACGTGTCATGAAAAAGTGGTATCAAAGGATTCAGTTCTACCAGAGAACTATGACTATGATATTTTCTATGTGGCCATAGTGTTAATTGTTATGAGTTTGGTTTTCGGTTAGGAGAATATAGTTTTGATGCATTGACCACTGTATCCATACACCAGGACCCTAAATTTTGATTTCCAACTTAGTGTACGAAAACAACGATTGCATGTGTTTTGAAAAGTTTTTTTTTGATATCTTTTGTTAGATCACCAGGTATAACATTTAACCATGGAGCACATGTTTTCTTTCAGGATTCCACCACGTAGATAACCATCCAGGATTCATGAGAGAGTACATGATGATGAAACACCGAGCAATGAGGCCTTGGTGAAGGCCCTCTTATGGAGTTAGCATCTTTAGGTGGTATACCAACAGCATCGCTACATGTTGGGAAAACATTTACACCAGCCCCACCAGCAGAGGGTGCATGACAACTGAGTGCATTTCACGAGTTCCAGTGGCAGTGGCCTCTAAGGTTCCAGGGCGAGACAGATCCATAGGTGTGTGAGTACTGGATGGAGGTTGTGGCTGGAGTTTTTTGCTTAGTGGCGACACCAGCTAATCTGATGGTGATCCTAGCTTCCAGTCTCTTACAGGGAGTAGATGGGAGATGGTGGAGTTTGAAACTCCAGTTACATGATGAGGAGACCCTCACCTGGGATGTCTTTGAAGGACTTTTGAGGAAGAGTTCATCCCAACGACTCTATGCTCAATGCATATAAAAAAGATGTTGTACTTACAATAGGGCAGCATGACCATGGCCATGTACTCAGTGAGGTTCACTAATCTCTCCCGCTACTCCACCGACATGGTACGAGACCCTTTCTTCTGGTCCCAAACCTTTCTATAGGGTCTTTGAATGGATATCATAGCATCAATGATATTACTTAGAATTTTAATGCAGGCTGGGGTCCTCGAGAGAGGGAGAGTTATTGGTGGAGAGCATCCTATCTGAACATGCACCAATAGTGAGAGATACCACCAAATTTCAGGTATCAGAGTCATCTGCAGTAGGTAGTAGATGGATGAATCAGGGGCCCAAGTGATCTAGACCTTCTGGTGGAAGACTTCAGGATATAGGTTTGGTGGTGAGGGGCTCGCGTGACAAAGGAGGACCATTGAGGATTAGGTAGTGCAACTCGTGCGGTGGGCTGAGTCACATGGCTCGCGACTACTCAAACTGTTGTATGGATGACCAGTTGATGGTTGTGGGACTACTGAGGAAGAGGCAGATGTTTGAGAAAGGAATTCCACCGAGTAGTGTACGTGGCAGAGGATCTATCCATGTAGCAGGTGGTGGGAAAATATTTGAGGTTATACGGCCACCACCTCGTGGTGGTCCACCCTGACCACAGGGAGCAGGAGGACCGGGATGAGCTCTGCTCTAGGTATCTAAGGCCTCTGACCATGACTCTACATAGATGATTAGTGGTACAATAAATGTCTACGCCACCCTAGCTATAGAAGTTATAGACACAGGTCCCAGTCACCCTTTTATTGCCATAACCCTCGTTCAGATCTCAGAGATTCCGACAGAGCCGTTGGCTCGATCCTTATGCCTAGAGACTTTTATGGGAAGGGATTTGATGAATACAAATTGGTTCTGGTAGTGTGAGATTACTCTAGGAGGAAAAATATTCGGTTGAGGTCTTCAAGTAGCAGCATCGAGTCCTTACAACGCCATCTTGGGTATGGAATTTTTATCCACAGTCCATGATTAGATTGACTATATTAGGTGCAAAGTGTGGTGTGTCTACAAGGATGGGACAAGGTTTTCCTTCACTAATGAGAAGGGAACCATTTCTTTATATGATGGAATTTCTCGAAGGAGGGTGCAGCCGATCACACATTCGTTTGGTATCCTTACCCTCGGGGCAGTTGATGTAGAGAGTCTAGGATATCCTATAGTGGTGGACCTGTATGCCAATGTCTTTCCTGATGGTGTTCTGAGACTACCTTCATGTTGGAAGGTATACTTTTACATCGACCTATTCCCCAGGAAGACACTGATACCTACACCAGATTATCGAACAACTCTCATGGAGAATCATGAGTTACAGGTACAGTTGGAGGACTTGTAGAGGAAGGGGTTCATAAGGCCTAGTGTTTCCCCATGGGAATCTCTGATTTTTTTTCACAGAGAACGAGTATGTGAGTTTGAGACTATGTGTGGACTATCGGTGCCTGCACTAGGTGAACGTAAAGAACAAGTATCCGATTCCCATCATTGATGATCTCTTTGATTAGTAGAAGGGATCTCATTGGTTTTCGAAGATTGACATCAAATCAGGATATCATCTGCTCAGGGTACGATATGAGGATGTGCAGTAGATGACCTTTAGATATCGGTATGACCACTTTTAGTTCTTGGTTATGCATTTCGTCATGAACAATGCCCATGTAGTGTTTATGGGACTCATTAACAAGATCTTTCATCCATTCCTCGATCGCTTTGTGGTGGTCTTCATCGATGATATCTTGGTGTACTTAGCAATGGAGGAGGAGCATGCCTATCATCTACAGATAGTTCTAGATACACTCCATGAGCATCAGCTATATGGTAATCTCTCAAAGTACAAATTCTAGATATGAGAGGATCACTATATGGGACATGTTATCTCAGAGGCTGGAGTTGCAGTATATCTGGCGAAGATAGAGGTTTTGGTAGCTTGGGATCCACCCAGAAGTGTGACTGAGGTGCGATGTTTCATGGGATTGAATGTGTACTATCTGATATTGTTACTCGAATTTTGCAGAGTAGTAGCAACCTTGTTAGCATTCACGAAGAAGGGAAATCCCTTCATGTGGATGGAGAGAAGACATCATAGTTTTCAGGAGCTGAGGCAGAGACTAACGAGTTCCCCCATCTTGAGGCTTCCAGAAGAGGGAGATGGGTATGTAGTCTACTACAACACATCAGTGGCCAGACATGGATGTGTCCTCATACAGGAGAAAGCAGTGATCATGTATGGCTCTTAGTAGCTAAGACAACATGATAATAACTACTCTACCAATGACCTATAGTTAGCAGCAGTGGTCTTTGCCTAGAATCTGGGGTGACATAACTTGATGGGCGAACATTTTACAGTCTACCATGATCACAAGATTCTTAGGTATATCTTCTCATAGAAGTACCTGAATAGAAGACAACGATGATGGAATGATTTCCTCTAGGACTATGACGTTGAGATAGTCTATACTCTTAATAAGGGGAACGTAGTAGCAGATACACTCAGTATGAGGTCTGGACTACAATTGTTGACTGAGAAGACAAAGAAGCTATCCGCATTGCAAATATTATTTATGGATAGAGATGGAGAAGAATACCACCATTATATGAATACCACTCCCACAGTTCTTCAGTGAGTTTGGGAGGAACATCTTGGGGACATTTATTAGAAGGCACGATGTGCTCAGATATCTATAGTACAAACACCTGATGGATTTTATGAAGGTTGTGAGCATGTCATACTCTTTAGAGGATGCACCATGGTACCACTAGTGCTATGGGAGGATGTGTTGAGGGAGTTCCATATGTACCCCCTAGCGGTACATCCTTGGGTGGAAAAGATATACCAGGACCTCCAACGTCAGTACTGGTGTCTAGGGATGAAGAAGGCAGTGGCGTAGTTTACTTCACGATGCCTCACTTGTTAGCAAGTGAAGGCTGCGAATCAGGTTATAGAAGTCTTAGCTCAACCACTAGAGGTTCCAAATTTGAAGTGGGATGGAACCTCCATAGACTTTCTGACAGGGATCCATGTACGTCGAGGGGACATGATTCCATCTTGGTGATCGTAGACTGATTCACCATGTCAGCCCACTTCCTACCTATCCGAGAGCAGGGATCAGTAGAGGGCTTCAGATTCCTCTATGTATAAGAGATTTTAAGACTTCCTGGGCTTCCATCGATGATTGTATCTTACCCTGAAACACGTCTCACATCCTGGTTGTGGATGGGGTTATGGGTGGTGTTTGGGATCCTTCTATGTTTGAGTATTGCCTTTTATCCAGAGACGAATGGTCAGACAGAGTGGACCATACATACACTAGAGGACATGCTTCATGCTTACATCCAAGATTTTGGCCACATATTGGAGGATCACAAGTGCTTGGTGGAGTTCACATACAAAAAAAGATATCACTCCACCATCAGTTTGTTACCATTTGAGGCCTTATACAGTCAACCTTATAGAAAACCTCTATACTGGAAAAATCTAGGTGAGTTTGCACTTATGGTTCTATAGTTGGAATAGGCTACCATTGAGAAAGTGTAGATCATCCATGAGTGTATGAAGACTGCACATAGCAGATATTAGTCTTATGCTGATAGAAGACAGTGGCCCTTGGAGTTCAAGGAGGGAGACCACGTCTTACAATGGGTCTCACGTCGATGAGGTTTGCAGAGATTTTTCTGAGGCAGCAAATCTCACCATGGTTTCTCAGACCTTTTCTAATATATCTGAGGATTGGCGAGGTAACATACTGCTTAGCAATACCATCCCAGTTGGATAAGGTGCACGACGTCTTCCATGTATCCCAGCTGAGGAGATATGTGCAGACACATCTCACGTAATCGACCATGGTGAGATAAACTTTGATGATGGGGGATGTTTACGGATGTTCCAGTGGAGATTGAGTATCGAAAGAAGTGGGCCCTTCATGGATGATTGATACCTCTAGTGTGCGTTCACTAGAAATAAGGGAACCTCCAAGAGATCACATGGGAGAGGGAGGCTCAGATTAGTGCTCAGTACCCCCATTTGTTTCCTTAGTCTATGTTGTGGATTTCAGGGATGAAAAGACCTAATGTGGGGAAAATGTAAAGACCCATATTATAAATTGAGTTTTTTTAATTATATGGAATTATTACAAGTCTTTAAAAATTGACGGCCTATGATTCCATGGACCGATGTCCCCAAAATGAATTTCTGAGCTTTTTTTAAGGTGTGTTTAGTAAATGTACCAACAGTATTTTCTATCTCTTGAACCGGTGATCGGATTATAAATATGAGGGCACCTTTGAAACCACAGTGCCATGATTCCCTTAAAAAAGGATTCACTTAGACCTCAGTAAGTCTAGAGAAAAAGTTTGATTTTAGAATTTCTCAAAGAATAATAAAATGACTATGTTATTTTATTTATTTCATTTCAGTTCCTCTAATAGAGAAGTGGAATTGACAGGACTAATGACGTGACCATCCATTAAATGGATTGACTCCTCAAATCCTTTATAATGATGTCGTTGGAATTGGGAAGGTTCCTATTAAATGAACCCCCATTAATTCCATGGGAATTACTCTTCCTCCCCCTCTCCAATTTATATAGAGCTTGGGGAGAGGTATTGGAATGACTTCACCAACTGAAAAGGTTCTGATAAAGTTTCGCAATGTGAATCACTTGGGTATTGGCGCCGGTTCTAGAGGACGGTGAAGAGAGACACCAAATCAGTAACCGATGAACGACCTTTGAGCGGAAATGTTGGTAGCTTGTTATGGGGATGACAATTACTGATTCTTCCTCAATCTCGGGCGTTCTTCAATGATCTTGAGGTAGGGTTTTGTCTCAATTATCTTAATGAGATTGTTTAATCGTATATCCTATATCTCGATAAGATGATAACTCGGATGACATGGGCCAAACGAACAAGCCCAGGTACCTCTACCACTTGTTTTACCTTAGCATTCTTCGAGGAAGTCTACTGGCATGACACTGAAGACCGGTGCCAGAATATGAAGGTGGTGGCCGACACTGGCTGACAGTGATGGAGTCGGCATGCCATAGAATGCCGCAAGAGGAGACTGAGGAGCTATGTCGTGGCGGTCAGTAGAGCGGTCGACATCAGTCGGCTGCAGAGGGGATGCGATGCGCCGCACACATTCCATCGATAGAGAAGGGTCGTGGATTTTCATCCACGGAGGTCAAGCAGGGAAGCCAACATTTGCCGACCATAGAGGAGGGGGTAGAGCAGTGTGCCATCGCAAGCCACTACACTTGGTCGTGACATGAATGGGCAGCGGTGGAGGAGGTACCCACCCATACGGGTCCCGTGGCGGCTGGGCGATTCCACGTGGCACCGCCACTTCAAAAACTGAAAGACCAGTAGGACATTAGGGAAAACTAGGGGGACTCCCCCCTGTGTTGGCTTGGGTGGGTCGCACTTCTGTGCGACTTGTGTTCCAAGAAGTCTGTGCGAGCCCAGTGGGTCGCACCATTGAGGGCCATGACGCTTCCTTGTGGGCCAGGCCGTGCCCCCTCCGGGCCAGGCTTGACCGCGGCCTAGTAGGAAGAGCCCGTAGCGGCCCCACCAAGCTGGGTCAAACCTGGACCGGGTCAGGTTGGTTTAGATCAGGTTGGCCAGGGTCAGTCCGAACGGGTTGGACCAGACTCGAACCCTTCCAAGCCTAGTATCGCTTAAAGATCCATAACATGAAATTCAGGTGTCTGTTTGATGAAACATCTACGACACTAGGATCCTAAGAGCAAGGAGATATTTTTGGTATACTCCAGTTGATTTTTTGAGAACATTGGAGTGTCACCAGGTTGGATCGAACAAGAATCCAACTAGGCCCTTAGAGCTCAAACGCTTACAAGTCGTAGACCGGGCGTCTAATTGACTCTCCATATGTCGCGTTGAAACCCTTAGGACATGGCAGTCCTTTGGGATACATCCTTGTGGAACTTCATGGTGGTTGAGATATGAATGATGTATTGGGGATCATTTCTACCAAAAGTAATATGAGTGGGAATCCAGTGACTGGCTGTGAGGTAGTGGATTGAGACAGATCATACAGAGGTTAGTACCGAGCAATCCTATGTGGGTCAGCACTGATCCAGTGTGAGTTAGATCCTGTGTGGGTCAGCACTTAGTTATCCTATATGGATCAGCACATATCAATCCAGTGTGGGTAAGATCCTAGGTGGGTCATTGCGGTGGTTACTACCAATCGACTCCGGGAGGGTCAAATCCAATGTGGATCATTGCGGGGGTTAGTACCTATCGATACTGTGTGGGTCAAACTCCATATGGTTAGAAGTAGTTCCTCTTGACAGAATAAGATTATCTAGCTTCCCGACTAATCATATGTACTTCTATACATCACTTATACCTAGTTTGAGCTGAGTCTTTTACCTTTGTGGTTTTAAATTTGTAGTACCTTTACCTTGTGGTGTTACCTTTGTGGTGCCTTCACCTTCGTGGTGTTATCTTCATAGTGTTACATGTGGGTTACTTTTACCATTGTAGTGTAATCTTTGTGGTGTTGCTTGTGTGGTACTTTTACCATCATGGTGTTACATTCGTGGTGTTACCCTTGTGGATCTTTTACCTTCGTGGTGTTACCTTTTGGGTATTCTTCCCTCATGTATGAGATGAGTATATCTTGATAACTTAGGTATATTTTTGGGAATATACCTAAATAGATATGATGATGACTTTGTGCTTTGGTATTGAGGTCTTGCATTGTGGATTTTCCTTTGTGGAACTCTGGGAGATATTCAGGGATCTCGGGGTCCCTACTGAGTATTGTTATACTCACCCTCTACAGGGACTTCTCCCGCACCTTGTTGTGTCTTGTGTAGATGATAAACAATGTTGATTGAGGCTAAGGGAGCCATGACGAGATGGTGCTCAGAGGTGGACCATTTGACATGATGTGACATAGGACTGTTGATCGTGATATGTACCTTCCCATCAGGTAGGATCCTCAGTGGATGTTCCATGAACTATTTTTCCTTTTCCTATTGTACATGTACTTTCTAGTTGTGTTTGTATAGTGGCCCCTTTTTCTTTCTACACACTTTTTACTAAATTAGTTTACTTCATAGTTACACTTGTTGTGTTCTTGGATTTTGTTTTTGTATAGGTTTAAAGGAAATGCCTTCCGGTTAAGAGATATGACTTTATGGTGCTATTCGCCATCCCCGGTCCTGTGGAAGGCGGGTTTGGTGTTGTCCTGGTGAGGGATCTGAGGGATGGGTCGTGACACGTGATACTACAGATCCAAAAAAACATGAACCTTTCCCCAAAACAAATTCTCACTTCGATCAACAATATGAATTGGTTTCTCCATACATGATTCATCTGTATCCATCTCAAGAGCCTGGTAATCGCTAAAATGTGCATGATCAAGCTTGTACTTTCTAATCTAAGAGACACAAAACACATTTTTCCATCAATTATATAATGGATGAAGGTCCAAGTGATTGGCTAATGTCCCAATTTATTTGATAATATTGAACATTTCAACAACCTATGGTGCCCGTTTCCCCTTCCTCTAAAACAACTGATGTCCTAACCATGGGGAAACATGAATCAAGACCCAGTATCCCACGACGAACTAAAACTTTCATTTCCATTGATCATGATATGACTATTGTCTTTTATGAGTAGTAACTAGAAACTTCAAAATAATCTATACATGTTCTAAGTTCACCTATACTATACTTGGACTAAAAACTAAAGACTAAACCACCTCATGCAAATATAGTGGTGAATAACATGATTAGCTATAGAGAACCTCAAATAGAGTCATCTGAATCGAAGAATAAAAGCTATTATTGTATAAAAATTCTAACAAGGTTAAATGAACATTCCACGCTCCACCGAAATGTTATGCCTAAAAGAAGAAAAGGACATAATTTAGGGGTAGAATTTTTTTCATATTAAAAACTCAAGAAAATTATAGAACTAATCCCTATTTTAACCTTTGAATGTTTTGTTTTATCCTTTTATTTAATAAAATATATAGTAGAAATTAAAATAATTAGATATATTTCTTTTATAGTAGTTTGAAGAATAAAGATCCCCATGTCCACTCTCTCTATGAGTTTGTTGATTTTCATTATAAGATACTTTTCTATGGTATCTCAATATCTGATTGCAAAAAATTGACACTTGTTACAATATTTTTTACATGGTTTTAAAATCAGATTAATATAAGTCATTTAAAGTCTCTATAACATTGTAATTAAAAACAAAAAATATTATTTTTTGGAGAAATTGTATTTAAAAGAATCGTGATGAGAATGATGAAACTAATATGTTAGGATATCTTAAAAGGAATATATTATTAACATTAAACTAATATAGTTTTGAAAAATCACCAAATATTTTGTAGAGAATATATTCAAAAAACAAAGTAGCAACAACAAAAAATTTGGATGACATAGGAAGAACGCATTATAGCAGCTATAACATGTATGTATCTAAATTGTATTCCAGTAATGCATTAAAAAAATATAGAAGATATATCAAATATAAGAAGTTGTAGTTATAACTGAAAGGATAATCTCTTCGATAATAGGAAATATGCAACACAGTTTTTGGGAAATGATTCAGATTTTTATTGAGGTTCATAGAAAAAAATCATTCCCGAAAATTATCAGCTACACTATTGATATATACATTTGAGAATTTATTATGTATCCTGATTTAATTATGATAAAAAAGATCTGAAAAAATCACCAGATAAACAATGATTTTTAAAATTCATAGTGTGTTTGAAATTTTAATTTTATAAACCCCTAGAAAACCAAATATACCTTTGAAAAAATAATTAATTAACATGTTGATGAAGATCCTCTAAAATGACCTTTGATTCGGTTTAAGAATATATTTTATCTAGTAAAATAACCGCATAAATCAAAAAAATAATTCAAAATTTAATGCTTAAAGATGATTGGTTCAATGTGTGGGTAACATTTCATGATTATTATTCCAAAATAATGGTTTCAAAAATTCAGTTGTTTCCAAAAATTATAGTTCCAAGACATGGATTATGATTCCAACATGATGTTACTTATATTAGGTATATACCAAAATTTATGTAATAAAGCTTGAGGTTCCTTATCAAAAATTATGTTCCTTATTATAACGTTTATAAAAAATGTTGGGTTTAAAATTTGAGGTTGAACATTAATGTTAGGAAACAACATTAATTTTAGGAAAATTGATTCTTGACTTCTTCAAATTATCTCTAATAATTTGTTGAATAAAATTTAAACTAAATATAAACATAAAAAACACTTCTATAATTCCTGGTAAAAATAATATAATTATTCAATTAAACATAATCCTTAAATACACATCAAGTAACATTATTAGTAAAACCAATCAAGGTGTTTTTAAGCACCGAAATCAATGAATAGTTGTTGAAAAATTATACGACCGATATCTGAATTCCTTATAATTTTCCCAAATTTGATGATCTCAAAACCCACAGAATTTAAGGAATCATAAAATTAATAGGTTTTTTGTTATAAAACAAAGTAAACAAATTTTCATTTAGGATATTGGTTATGTATGTTTAGATTTTTTGGGTTTATCCAATTTCTTCCTTCATTTTGTTTGATTAAAAAGAAATTATATATATATAATATAAAATTTAATTTTTCCTAGAACTGTTTGTAGATGTTAGTTAATCTTGAAATAAAAAAATAAATAAAATAGATAATCAAAGAAACAAAAGGAAAATATAAAACCGAAAAATATTTTCATTGATTAATGATTCTAGATTAATATTAACATATGATCGGGATAATAAAGGTTAAGGGGAAGGATGCGAGGAATGACTGACAACTAGTTGAGATTCATCATAAAAAGATTCATAGGTTAATGGATATATAAGATCCTTATGCACAACCCTTATATAATCCATCATATCATTGAAAATATAATTTAATAATGCAACCTACTCTCTCAAAATTTTCCTTAAATATTGAATCACCTTCAATACTTCATCCCAATTGACCTTCATAAAGCACATAACAGTCTCACAAGACTGAATATTTTTGTCCATTCGGCATCCCAACTGGTTGAGTAAAACATTGAACCCTTAGTCAATAAAAAAATAACTATTTTACAATTTCTTTTAAATTATATAAAATAGTGCTCTGAGGAACACTACCACACTATGAACTTTTAATATTATCATCCACAGTAGAAATATTATTAGATAATAGTTATCTTCACCTCAAGACATCTCAAAAACATTCTCCACTAGATATAGAAGCCCTACCTTGACTATAAATAACTACATTTAAACTTTCAAACATTGTATCCAAATAATTTTCTAGATATCTAAATACGATTTTGATACCATCTCAACTTATAACATTCCAAACCAGTATGCAATATCTATTTTCCAATATTGAATGTTTTTTATAGAAATTGAGCTTTAATTTACTTTTTGATACTCAATCTGGAGAGACTCATAAACTATTCTAGGAATATATGTATGTATTAATTCATAAAAACACTTCCTTTATCTTGGAATCTCTCCATGAATATATAAAACTTCATTATTAAATATATTAAACATAGAAACCACATTAGTAGAAAATATTTTAGTATGAGCCTCAAAATTTCAATCCTCATTAGAATATGATGATGTAATCTCAAGTCCCACATATGGTTCTCTAGATTCAACTGAATGAAGGGATTAATCTTCCAAAGGTTCACTAAATGAATATAGAACTCTCCAAGAACCTCTATAACTTTTTAATATTCTTCAAAAATCTTTTATCTTGTCCTCTAAACTAAGAAAACTCATCAATACTTGTTCAATTTAGTTGTAGTAACCAAAACTGAATTAACTTTATCGTTTTATTGAGATTCCTCTATTTTATAGAATTCATTATATTTAGAATCTTCCAAAACTAGGTTTTCCTCAATATGAGATACTCTCTCAACTTTAAATTCCATAACTATAATCAGATGAACTAATTATTCTATAAATAATATAACAAACTTTTAAACTCGTTCTTCTAAAATTGGATTTGGTTAATCAAATTTACAAACAACAGAGTTAAAAACCTATTCAATGATTATTGTTCCTCTCTCATTTTAGTCATATAAATAATCACAAAACAACTATTTTATTTTACCAAAGGTTCTTTATAAAATTTTGGAAATTGAAGAACTTCTCCAATTTTAGTAGGAATGTTCTCATATATGACTTGTACCTTTCTTGTGTTTATAAGGAAATTTTCACCGCAAATTTATTAATATTCTCAAACTATAGACACTTACAAAATAATAGAATCACCTTCCACTTAGTATGCACTAATTTTATCTACACCAATACTTTGATAACTTACAGGCTTCAAAATATTATTCTCCACCTCTACATGAGAATTATATTTCTCATCTTCTTCTATCTGTACTGGCATAAAATTATCCTTGGTCACATTCTAGAAGATTTATTTTTTCATAGGGATCTAAAATAATTCAAATTTTTTATGAAAACATAAAAAAATTAATATGTCACCTATCATACCCCTCTTATATATTATAATATACACAAACATATAGAAGAGATAAAATGAAATCCCTATACCCTTTTGAATTTAAGGAAACATGTATCTTAACATATACAAAATTATTTTGAATTGGATTTTCCATAACCAGAGGAACCTGAAATATTTTCCAAGAAAAATAATCCTATCAGACTCATATATACATGGAATAATATTTATCTGAATCAACTTTACCAACACCTTTTGGTCAGGTTTTAAATCTATTAACAACATTTTTTATTACAAGGTTCATTCCAAAAAAAGGACATGATGTAGTAAAACATATGAAATCTGTATTCAACATAAATTGGGGAAAAATTGAAATTTAATTCATAAGGACACTGAAAAATTAAAGACATAGTCTTTTTCAAAACTGAAAATTTGTTGTCGTTCACTTTTGAAGAAACAACGTCCTCACGGTCAGCCAAGTAGAATAGGGAATTATCTTAAAATTAAATTAATTTCATATCAGAAATATATTTGGAATTTACATTGTCACATATGAACTCTTGTTGTTGAATGCTTGAAACCTACTTCAGTATCATACTCATCTCAAACAACAAATTTATGTTGATGACTTTCCATTACACCAACCAACGATCTATACTAGAAACTATTTGCTTCTTCATAAAATTGGAATTAGCCTCCTTAGTCCACTTATTTTTCTCAATAAAAATATATAGTATATGATTTAGAATTCAAAAAATGGAGGGTTTGAAAGATTAAAAATTCAAGAGATTGATAGGTCAAGAGTTTTAAGGTAGAAGAAATTGAAATAAATTAACTCTGATGGTTTTATGTGATGGTTCAGTTTATAAAGATGATTATTTAATGTAATAATTTATGATTTTTAAAAATGAATAGAATATTTTATAAAAATATGAAACACAAATAAATAAAAATAATTTAAAAATTAATAAATAATAAAATAAATAAATATTTATATGTGAATAAAACAAATAAATAAACCAAAAAAATATTAAAAAATTGATAAATATTATTTACTTCAAATTAAATAATTCAATCACCCAATAATAAAATCAAAACTAGCAGTATGAAGTAGTATAGTAAAAAAATAAGCAAGAATATATTCAGTATTATAAAATTATAGATAAATGTACCCTTTCTTGATATAATCCCTTAGAAAGTGATATTGAATATCAATATAATTCATTCTATAATGTAATAAAATATATTTTTTAAAATACTTATAGTATTAGTATTACCACATATAATTGAAACACGATCAGAATTATTTCAAAGGTCTAAAAGTTTGTGTGTCGTCCACGACACTTGTTCACAACGAATACTAGTAGATATCTATTTTGATTCAATACTTGATAATAAAACTAAATGTTTTTTTCTTACTGGTCCATGAAGCTAGATATTTCCATAAAAAGTGGCAGGCTTTGGATGTACTCTTTATATCTTACACACAACCTCCAAAATCATCATTTGAATATAATATTAAATTAAATCCACCAGTTTTTGGATAATGAAAATATAGAGAAACAGTTCCATTTAAATATATAAAATTCCTTTTAGTAGTTACCAAATTAAACTATTTTATTTGATTCAAATATTTAATAAAGGAAACAAGAAAAAATTATATCTGATATGCTAGCAGTAAGACATATAAAACTATCAATCACACCTATATAAAAATTTTTGTCAACTAGTTTACCAGCTTTATCCAAATAATGTTTTATATTGGTACACATATGAATTTTATATGAATTACTTTTTTCAAGTCAAAAACATTTAAAAAAAATAAACAATTTATGTATGTTGGAATAAAATATTTTCAAAGTATATTTTAATTAATTGAAATTCAAAAAAAATGTAATTCTCTCATCATACTCATTTCAAACTCTTTTTTATAATTTTAAAAAAATCTTTATAATGATTTTGATTAGTAGAAAAAAATATCAACATCTAAAAAAATTTGAACTAATAAAATATCAGAAGATGAAATTTTCATAAAAAGAGTTGGATAATGAAGTACTATAGAAAAACCATGTTCTAGAATAAAACAACTCACACTCTCATACCTAGCCATTAGTTCTTGTTTAAGACCATAAAGAGATTTTATAAGTTTTTAAATAGAATTTGGTTAATGAGTATATTCAAAACATTAGGTTTGCTGAATATAAACTTCCTCTATTAAATAACATTTTAAAAAAGAATATTTAATATCTATATGGTATAATTGAAAATTAACTTGATATGAATAGTCTTAAAGGATTATAATGGATTCCAGCCTAAAAATAGGGTAGAAGGTTTACTTTTAATCTAAACCATCCTCTATAATGTATCCCATAGAGACAAGCCTTTCCTTATTCATAGAAATTAACCTTCATCATCTTGTTTATTCCTAAAAACCAATTTAGTTTCTATTATTGGATGGTTTTAGGGTCTATAAAAAAATTACCAAACATTATTTCACTTAAAATAATTTATCTTTTCTTACATAACCAATATCCAAATCTCATAATATAAGACGTCTTCGATAGACCTAGGCTCAATCTAGGATAGAAACATAGAGAACTTATCATGGCTTTAAACATTTCTCATATACCTAAACCCTTTATATAGATCTTCAATAACCAACACTAAATGATAGCCCATCAAAGTCATAGTTTTTCTAGGTAAGACACTTTAAGGTTCATTAGTTTTAGTTTTTTCTGAATCGGACTAATCATGATCATGATATAGTATTATTTCAAACTTAATATTATAACAACCAAGCCTAAATTAGTTTTATTGAATCAATAACTTTAATTGTTTTTATTTTATTTTGATCAAATAAATCACTAATATCAAACATAACATGAATAGATTATTCAAAGATCCTGTATGTGTTATTAAACACTCTAAAATCTTTAGAAGTAGTTGAATACCCAGAAAATATTCCTTCATGATCCTTTGGAACAAATTTTACAATATTTGCTTTAGTATTCATGATATAAACCTTACATTTTAAAAAAATAAAATCATCCAAATTTACATTTCCTATTATTCCATACCATATAATGTGACTTTTTAAGAAGTGGTATTATTAAAAACTATTCATAATATGGAATGTTGTCCTAACATATTTTTTCCAAAAATAAGTTGGTAATGTATAATAATGTAACACTATTCTATCCATTTATTGAATGGTTCTATTTCTTAGTTAAAAAATTCCTTTTTTCCAAGGTGTTCTTGGAGCATGAAATGTATGTTTAATACTATGATTTAAAATAATAATTAAATTGTGGATTCTCAAATTCTCTTCCTTGATCACATATCAATGAGATTATTTAAAAATCATTTTCATTTTGAACCAACGTATAGAAACTCGTGATGACTAAAGAATATTCACATTTAAACATTAAAAAGTAAACCCAAGTAATTATTGAAATATATTAAACTAAAAGATAATCAAGGAATCATACAACCATGATTTCTACAATATATTGACTACCAAAATCCAATTGGATAATTTTTAAAAGTTTATATTTAGAAACATTATTGACTTATTTTAAATATGACTTATATTTTTTCCTATTTGGCCTGCATCACAATGTCATTTCTCATAAAACTTTAGACAATTTTGATCAAAAAATAAATTATTATAAGATAATTTAGATTTTGAAAATATATTACAATGACTAAGCCTACTATGCCATATACAAATTTCAGTTACATCAAAATTTAAATACATCACTTTTTAAAAAAAATGAACTATAGTCTAAATTATAATCATTTTCTATTCTAGAATATTGTAACTTAAGTAGTTTATTCACAAAATAGAGAAAACCTCATCAAATAAATCAATAATAAAACAATAATAAAAATTTTAGATATAACTTTCAATTTATGATTCAACCCTTGATCATAGAGAACCTTGTTTATCATTATATATTTTTTTCTCCAACTAGCCTATCTCCAATGATACTCCCTTAAGTGTTGTCACCAAAGATAACCAAAACCCCATCAACATTAGATAGATCATAAAAGTAGGAAAGGTATTCAATCATATGAATTGAAAAACCAGTATACTTACACAATATATAATTTCTTTCCTGTATCTTTTCACCTACAAAAATCCCAAACTAGGATTTTTTTGGTACCCAATAAATTTTGGACTTTTAGTCTTAAGAAACAATAATCTAGGAAACCAAATCTGTTTGATTTTACCAGAAACAAAAGAATTAACTCTAGAAAAGTCTTTATAAATATAATTTATTTTACTATACTAATTCTAGAATTAATCAAGAAAATATTATTCCCAAATGACCATTAATTCGACCATAAAATTAATTAAAATTAGACAAACTATGATTTATTGAACTAGGAATAAAATAACTTCATTATAGTTTGGTATTTTCACTATTTCTACCAACTCTATATTTTTTCTATGAACATTCTTTAAAATAATGTTATTTAAATTTTATCCTCCTCTAATAAACACAGTAGACTCAATTTAAATATTATACTTTAGCAAGTAATTATTTAAATTTTCTTTCATGTTCAGTAAAGATTGAAGTATTTTGGTTTAATTTTTCATTCAGTTCATTGTGATATTTTAGTATTCAATATTTCTCAATTAGGAATTTTTTTGAATATTATTATGATATTTATTCCTTTTATTTATAGATTAATATTTTTCATTCAATTATTTTTCATTTTCTCTTTTCTGTTAGTTGTGGAAAGTCCGTTTTGATATATCCCAGTTTCTTACGTTCATAGAATCTAAACTCTTTTGAACCATGAAAAATTTTCACATAGGTATTAAATGGTTTCATAAATAATATTTTTTTATAAATTTTGTCAAATATTATTAAAAATTCTGAAATAAAATCTCATCAAATTGAATATTTTTTATCATTAAAAAATATAATATCATTTTTAAATTTTTATCACATTTGGGAATAGAAAATTTGAGAGCTTTACTTACCTTTTTGATTATTTTATAATCATCATCCTCAACTTTCATCTCAATATCACACATTATATGATGCCAATTAATTCTTTCATATTTAATTATTAAACAGGATTTTAATATCTAATTGTATCTTGAAATTGCATTCTATATAGTAGGTAAAACACTAAAATCATTCATAGCTTGATCTGGTTTAGGAACAGTTGTTCTGAGAGTGGCAGCACCATTGACTATTCTTTTCAGTCCCCCTTTCATTTGGGTGATACTTTCACCTCCATACATTCTAAAACCATCAAAAATTGATTTAGTGGTATTATATATAAATTGTATGGCATTTTAAATCCATTCATAATAAAAAATAATTGTCTGCTAAATTTTATAAGCAGTAGCACATGTAGAAACACAATTGAATTATTAGTTTCTAATTAGACAAATAATAGAATTTATAAATATGGAATTAGGTCATATTCGCCTCCTTTGGTTGAATTAAATTTTACTAGTTCATCCTAGGAATTTAATATGACTTAACCACCTTCAAATAATCTCTCAATCCAAGATTCTTGAAATATATAATCATTCAATCATTCCAGCATCCAAAACTATAACCATTAAAATATGTGTGCCTGTTAAAATAAATACATTCTTTGAGGATAGAAATCTACTTATTTCATCATCTATATCTTTAATAGAAGATTCCCAGTGCTAAAATAAATCTTTGATAGAACACTACTTTGATACTAATTGTTATGTTGAAATGAAGATGAATGGACAAGAGTGGGGGGGAGGGTGCTGAATTGCATCCTTTTAAAAACACATGAACATTTTATAATTGATCATCCTTTTTAACATGTAAATCATTGTTGTTCCCTTATTTTTAAAACATTATATATAAGTAATTAAAAATAAAAAGATATAGATGTTTTATAGTGGTTTTGTGTACAAATATCCCATAGTCCACTCCACCAACAACCCCTCTAAGAGTTTAGTGATTTTCACTATAAGTTTTTTTTGGGATCTTGGCATTTGATTCTAGGAAACTATAACTTGGTAAAAAATATTTTACTAGAAATTAAAATAAGGCTAATAAATGTCTTGAAAATAATCCTCACCAAAGTGTTTAGAAACAAAATAAAGTTTCTTTGGTTGGAGAAATTTTTTTAAAAATAACTCAAAATCTAAGGATGTAACTAACTAATGGAGATATATTTAGATAAATATAAGATTAAATTTAAATAACTGTCTTTAAAATGAATTTCTAAAATTTCAATATAGAATATTTTAAGATAATATAACAGCAACAAGTACAGTTTTTTAGTAGAATGAAGAATAAAAAATAGCCGCAATAAGATTTATGTCTCTAAATTGGATTCTTGAAAATCTTAAATAAACCATCGCACATGTATCATGGATAAAAATAAATGGTTACATATATATCCATTTGAGAATTAAAAAATAATCCTAATTTAATTCTAGTCAAATAGATCCAAAAAAATTTCTAGACAAATCAAGATTTCAAAATTCACAACGCATTTGAAATGTGAATTTTATTAACCACATAAAATTATAAATTCCCATAAAAAATTGAATAAATTAATCCATCAATGAAGATCTTATGAAATGGAATTTGAATTGAAATATGAAGATGTTTACTCTAGTAAAATTTCACCAGGATTTTAAGAAACAATTCAAAATTTTAAACTCACAGATGACTGGTCCAATGTGGGGAAAACTCTTCATGAGGATGATTCCAAAATTATATTTTCCTTTATTTAGTTGATTCCAAACATAGAATTAATGGATGTTTATTATGATACCAAAATGTGGTTAATTACATTATGTAAATACTAAACATTAGGTAATCGAACATGAGGTTCCTTATCAAAAGATTAGTTCATGAGCATAATGTTTAGATCAAATGTGGGATTCCAAACGTGGTTTGTATATCAATAGTAAGATACAAAATAACTTAATGAATTGTTATTCTATCATTCATCAAAGAATCCAAAATATTTTTTAAAATAATGTTTCACATGAATATAAAGATAAAAAAATAGTTCTAAAATTCTTGGAAGAAGATAAAATAATTATTTAATTAGAAAAAAACTAAAATACATTTATTGTAAATTTATTCGTAAAAAAAATTGGGTATTTTTGAGAATAAAAATCAATGAAAATTATTTAGAAACTTATGGATCTAAATCCATATGCTGAACATAAAATCTAGAACCAATTCCCAAATGATATCCTATATGGTCTGGATCATTTTCTATGAATGTGAATTAGTCTATAGATAATAATCCATATTTAGTTTTAATTGAGTTTCCATAACCTTCTAAAAGACCTAAAAGTGGAATAATGGAGTTTCAATAGCATTCCTCACACACACCTCCCCATATAAATGAGGCTTCTGATTATTGGTGAGGGCTTGTGAGGAATCATGGAGAGATAATGAGATTGGTAAAATAAAACCTATAAAGAATACATAGAACATATCATAACAACAATAATAATAATGAATCCAATAATCAACCTATAGTATAATAAGAACAAGATTACCAAACCCATTCTGTAATAATATGATTGGTAAATCATAGAATCCAAATCCAAATAAAGGATCCCCATATGCAGATGATCAATGTAATAAATTAGAGAAAAATAACTATCACATGATAAAACATATATGAGTCGAATTCTATCTATTCTTTATCTCACATAGTCCTATAACTCCTACTCAACTTCCCACTAAATTTCCCTTTCACTTTAATAGATCCCCAATCATAGAACCAACATGCATACTAAGATTACCATTTAGGTTGTGTGTATAAAACCTAGTAGGACACCTCAAATTGTTCTTAACATAAGTTCACAACATACTAAAGGGATATTCACACAAACCATTAAGAATAATACCCATTTCAACTGAATATAATGGCCCTAGGTTAACCCATCATATCACATATTCATAAAACATCATGAATATGGTGAAATCCAACACATCACATGTACAACCAATCTCAAAGATCTAGGGAAAGACTAAACAATTCATTAGTTGGTTTACTAAAAGATTAAAGAAAACATGTAACTTTATCTTCCTCCAATACCTTCTCAATATCTAGATCTTTATAAAGAACTTCAACATAAGTAATCAAATCAAAATCCATAACCTGAAATTTTAACTCATGTTGAAGGCCAATGTCAAACATCTTGGATTTCTACACAACAGTACCCACTAATAGAGGAGTGAAATTGGTTAACTTAGTGAATCATTTAGAATAAGAAGATACTAATATAATCTAATGATGAAACTCCACGAACCCCTAATTATGATCTAAATTCTGTATATCAATGAATAATTACATGAAAAAAAGATCCTTGAAGGTTTTCCACATTTTTATATCATATATTCTTTCCTAAATTACAATACCCCACCACCTCATTCCAAGTACCTAGAGAATAAATGAAACAAGTTTCACCTTTCCATACTTAGGGTTTTTTACCAAATTAAACATCCTACTAATGATTTCTATATAGTATTATACATCTTAAAAGCCTCTAGTTACATAGAAGGATGTTGGGATTCTAGAGTAAAAATTCCTCAGTGTTGTCATTAATTGAACTCTAAGATATTATTCTCTAAACATGATCTAGACATAAGAGTCCACGTTGGATCAATTCTCTGACCTGAACTTTTCGGGCAACTACAGAAGCATGCCCAGCTGCACCCTCCTATATAGAAGTTTGCGAAACATGGGAACCCATCCATGTAGAAGCATTTTGGAGGGATTACCTTTGTGGTTCATAAGATATATATGGATTTTAATTTTCTATGATTCCAAAATTAATGTCTTAAATAACTCAAATAGCTAGTATAAGAATACTATTAAATAATCTATATAAAGTATCATGGTAAAAACAACATGAGACTCACCCTAAGAGGATACCCATAAATATAACGAAGAACCCCCTTATTACTACCCTAGGCCAAGAAAAGTCTCTTATACTTGCACATTAGTCAAATCCAAATATACAGAACAATAATTGTATTCGTAGGTACAAGAAATTAAATTTAAATAATGATATATGAACCAGTCCCAAATCACATTTATAAGAAGAATTTAACTAATCATACCCTACCTAATGAAAGAAACATGAATGAAAAATATAAATTTATTTACTCATTCATGATGCATGAACAGACCCCAAATCCCATAAATTAGAATATAAAAAACATGTGCATCATTCAAAGTAAAATAAATAAATAGTAACAACGACCAAAAGTAACAACAATCCCAATTTCTTGGAAACATAAAGGTCAATAATATAATATTGGATAGATGGTGGCACAGTCACCCCTCCATGAGTCCTAAACATCCAATATTATCTAAAATGTACCAAATGAAGGAAAAAAAGGAATCATGGCTTTGATACCATTTTATAACACCCTGAAATTAATCAAAGGGTCTAGTTTAGAGTGGCACATGACATCATGCATGGCTCCCCATATTAAATAGTCTGAAGACTGTATGCGCTAGTGTGAGAGTAATTATTAGGAGACAATTACATCATTAATAGACAAAAATAATAGAATTCATGGAAGAAATAGAAACAATAATGACAATAAAGAATCCAATAATCCATCAGTACTATAATAACAACAAGAGTACCAAACCCATCCAATTAAGATATAACATGTCAATATTAGAATCCAAACCAATTTAAAGGGTCAAAAAATTTAGAGAATCAATGTAGTAATTTGGAAAAAACAACTAATTAATATGTAAAAAACATAAAATAAATGAATTTTTCCTGTAATCTCCTAACACCGTCTAGATACTCCTCCTCAACTACCCACCATAGGGCCCTTTCCCTTTACTAGATCCCTGATCATCTAATCTACATGCACACGTATATTTCCAGGGAGGGTTCCAGTCTAAAATCTAGTATGACACCATAAAATGTACTTATAATAAGTTAAAAATATAATGAATTTTATGCCATGAAAATAATAAATGTGTATTTAAAGAACAAGTAATGAGACATGTGCACACATATTCCAAGTCCTTGAAGATCAGCTTTATCATCTTTGGATCTAGATTGAAGGGAAAGTCATATAGTGGGATGAAATAATCGATCAACTAATCATATGTCTACATCCTCCTTGTAGGGACAGTCACACATTCAATTAAGTGTACTAATCATGATGATCTAATATCACTTCCCTAGGGCAAGCCATCATGTCCCATTTTGACTAAATCTCATGGATCTCAGGAAATCCATCACATCACATGTTGACCTAATCTCACAGTTCTAGGGAAATCAATCACATCATCCACACTACCCCTCTATAGAAGAAACTACTCTGTACATCTCACTTTGATCACTCAATCACAAAGACATATAAACAACACAAATAACACAATAGTTGTAATATGGTAGTTCTTAATCATTTTTTTGGGAAGAAGGAGTCTCATAATCAATAAATATCCTCAAATAATATAAATCATAGGCCTCATTGCTGCATATGAAAACAATAGAAGAAGAATATCAAGTATATGCATCATGGGGCTACACATGTATAACACACAATCATGGTAAACACCAATATATATGGTGCAAATATGTCAAGGAATTCCTACCTCAAGCACAATGATGTTAAAATGTTAATAATCAAAACTGATGTAAAGTTTCATGTCAATGATTCCTAGATTAATCCCCATATCATCATGTGATACCTCTAGGGTCAATATTTGTAAACTAAATCACACCAAAAGTGTTGTACGTCATTCGATATACTTGAGTTGAGTCACCTCTGTTAAAGGCCTTGGTCCAATCAAGAAATAAATGTCAATTATTTAAATATGGTTGTTTTTTTTATAAGAAATTTGAATTCCTCTCATTTAATCATACTAAAAAACATATACCTAATAGTAACCACAATTATATAAATATATTTATAAGATGAAGAAGTAAAATGGTTTAGAATAGAAGAAATATTCCATGTGAGAATCACTATATCGATCGACGGTTCATAAGGCAAAGAGTTTTTAGGGAAAAATACATTTTTTTGTAAAGGTTTACCTAGGTATAAAATAAGTGAATTTTGGTTCATGGATAGGTGGAGTAAAAATTAAAATTGGATTTTTTATGTTATAATTTGGCCCTCGACCTCATCGCGTCCACTACAATGCCACAAGTTATCTAGTGGCTATCGATATAACTGAGGTTACCCAAAAATAACATTGATGGGATAGTGTCTTTTCCCATGTTGGATGATGTCTTATCATAGGATTTCCAATAGATCTATATGAGGTAAATAGGATAAAGAAAATCCCATTGGCTGGTCGGTTTCTCCCCACCAGTGATCTGGTGGGCTCTGTAGCTTTTCGGCATCACTAACCCTCACCACTATTTTGATGGTGTCTTAAAACTAGTGAGTAAGTGGGATCAAAATCCTTGTTTATGATCTATATACATCCTCCAACTATCCAGTGGTGCATCACCAACTAGCCGGTAGCACTGGTGTAGCCTTGGTGATACAAACTCAATCCCCCTCCTTGATTTTTTTTTTAAATTTTCAATTTCCTAACCACAAATAAAATAACTAAATTGAGTTAACTAAATTTTAGAAATATATTAAAATGATTAAAACGATTATTACCTTAAAATTGAGTATATTAAAAAAATGATCTTAAATAAGGAAGGATAGAGTGACATGGAACCCTTAACATCCTCTTTGCATCACATTCTTTGGATTGAATCTAAAACCATTAGAGAATGAAATTTCGACTAGAAAAAACAATATAAATGGGTAATTTAATGTTTATATAAGGATTTGGGAATAATATTTAGAAAATAAATATTATATGTGTTTTGTAAATTTTAGAATGACACCCCTTTTATATGAAAGATTCAATGGAATTTTCACAAATATTCAATCTTTAAGGGTTAATAATTTAATTTTTATGTGGAATGTGGCTCATAAGTAGAAAATAGTAAATATTTTGGACTATGTTACATACCCAAATTATCCAAGTCATGTATTTAAGATTTTTCATTAATTTATCATACATTTTTAACTATAAGTAGCATTTCATGTCATTTTCCTGGTTTAAACTGTAATTAGACATTAAAAACATCAAGATAACTATGAAATAAAATTTAAAACATTTAAATAATTACCTGCCGATAATATTTATTATAGAAAACTATAAAATACTCTAATAATTCCAATACATATAACTTTAAAATTTTTAAAACCTATATTTTTTACTTTTCTACTTCTTGCACATAAACTATGAAAAAAATGCATAATTTTTTCCACTAATTATCCTAATATTTAATTTTAATAATAAATTATTATCACAAATATAAGTTATTAATCATGATTTTTATCCTCCAAAAACATTCATAAGATATTTGAAATCGCATTCATATCATTATAACATATTTAAGATAGAAATTTTTACTTTTCTAACATTGCACAAGCATTGGTTAAAAATTTGTATAATTATTATAACATCCTTGAACATGTTCTCCATATATTGAAAAATTTTAGTAGTAAGATGACCTCAAAAACTCCTCCCCCATACTCCCGAGGCTACCAAATAATAGTGAGTGTGTATTGAATTTAGTGGGGAAACTATACCCTCTGGAAGCAGTCACAATGGAAATAAGACAAATAAATCAGGAAATACAATTCATGATATGATAGATAAATACCAAAAACATAAATAATAATAAAAAAACTTGTCATGCAATATTGTATGAAAAACTAAATTTCATGGTGATAGTCATATAAGAAAAACAACTAAAAATATACTCTCAAATTAAGACACCATATACCTTGGTCTGGAACCCCATGCCATACCTCATCTCCATGATCTAATCCCATACAAAAAAGGAATGAATCATGTTCCTGACCACATTAATTTATAAAAACAAGAATCTATGAAATTTTCTACGGAACCAAATGGCTTCCAGAATAGGTATTGTATAAAACATAGCAGGTCGACACTCATGGTCTCTAAAAAACATAGTATGAATATATATTTCATAAAAAAGTAAAATAAATATGGATATTATTTCCTAATTAATGTAGAATATAAAATATAACTTTCGAACATCGAGCTATAGGGTGAGTCTTGAGGTTAGCCAAACCTTATTCGACACATTATTGGATACCTATCCCAATTGGTGGATTCTCCTACATATGATGAATATCCAATAATGTTGGTAGATTATCCTATCAAGGATTAATCACCAAATCAAGAGTTATAAAATAGTGTATATTTCCCTCCGGAAATAATGTAACCAAGAATATCTCCCTCGTACATCAAATATAACCATATATCTCACTCACATTCATCAAGTAATCATACATCAATCCCTTAGGTAGTTTGCACTCATGCATCTAGATGTCAAGAATTATTCACTTTGAATCTATCCCTCATGAAGTATATAACCATGCATATGACCGTAGGGGGTTTGTTACTATGAATATATCCCTCAAGAAGTATGCAATCATTCAGTAAGTCCTCAAGTAGTATGTAACGCCCCACCATTCTCAAAGGAATCAATAAAAACAATGAATCATAATAATAGAATATTCCAATCAAGGAATTTATAATATCAACCACCAAACATGAAAATCATGTTAGAAAAATACATGTTGGTCAATTCTATAAATTACCAATTTAAAAAGAATTAATTCTATTTTGAAAAGTTACCCAATTATCAAATAGTTGTAACAATTCATCACACATATCAATTAATCCTTGATTCCCATTCACAATCCAAAAATTACACTTTATATCTGGTTATCCTACCACACCATTTACATTCTAAAATAACCACTTCAAGAAAAGTGTTATATTCCCAAAAAAATTATCATAATTACCATGTTATTCCGATTCCATGGCTGGAAAATTCCAATTGTTAAGCCTTTTTGTTAATAATTATTAATCCAATAATGGGATCTAGGGTTTCAAAATCTTTGATCCATCCTTGGGTCAATTTTTGGCACACCTATTTGGTGGCCAAGAGTCCCGATATCAATTTCAGCTGACTCAACTAGTTGAAGGTAAGTTTAAAAAAATGGATTTACCAATTTCAAAAGGTTTATTAGTAGGTTTGGTCATGTGAAAATCATTCTATCATGTTCACACACATTTCACATACTAAAGGAATAAAATAGACTATAAGGAGTTGTTTTAGAGAATGAAACTCAATCAATGGATAAGAGGTAAACTAAGATAATGGACCACATCAATAGAAAAAACAGTGATCCCATATGTAAAATTAGTAACACAACACATCAAGTCTTTAATGAGAGGATCCAAGGAGAAAACATGAGGATTTCCCCCAATATAAGAGACAATAACTTTTTTTAGATCACTATATTGAAGAATGAATCAAAGAACCAAAGAGCAGTGTTGGGGAAGCATTGAGAGAATTTCAGAAATGTCATATTTCATAAAAACCAAATCAATGTTGAGTGAGGGGTTCATTAGGAAGAAAGAGACATTTCAAGGTGGAAAAACATGGTCAAGACACTCACATACATGGTCTTTCCTGACATCATCGGGTATCTAGTGGGAACCACCATCTAGCTAGTGGTGTTCTCCAACTCTCCTACATGGATGGGAACCCCACAACATAGGAGATGGGTATCCTTTAGATGATCCATTCAGCTAGGTTCCCACTAGTGAGTTGGTGAGACTGCATAATCCATAACTGGCTACCAGGTATCCATCTCTCTAGCCAATGGGTTGAACCTATTACTCATATGTCTCATACATGAGACTAGATCCCAGTGATTGAGTTACATTCTCTAAAATGTTGTTGTACAACATTAGTGTACAACAACATTAGTGTACAAAAATAATGTTGTGAACATGATAGAATGCAACCAATATGTTAACATCAACCTAACTCAATCAATTGGGATAAATTGTTATTTTGAGTATAGGAAACCATCTTAATATTGTTGTTTTAGAGAATGTAACTCAATGGATCCATTTTATATTAGTGTACAACATTATTTTTTTGGTGTGGTCACTACCACTTTCTGGTCTCTTGAACTTACTCATATGTCTCATACATGAGACTAGTTAAAATAATATCTATCTTTTCCACCACTAACCATATTAATAGAAAATTCAACATCCTTTTATATAAAGCCTCTAAATATTCCATTTGGATCAATGTTTAGAAGTTTTTATTATATGTGAATTTGATGAGATCTAGATGCTACTTCCAAAGACCATTGAAGTCTAAACCATATACTCTTAACATATAATCCAAAATATAAATCCTTCATTAATAATGGACAACAATATAAGGATGTTTCCTATCCATAAAATAAAATTTTATCCCAATTCAGTATGAATTCCCTACTAGCAATGCGATTCCTAAAAGGGACAACTATCAGAAAATATACTCATTATAACACTTTGTAATCAATCTATCTTATATATATAGAAATTACTTAGATCATAAAAAATGAAGTTCTCCCTAATAGGAAATAATTGGATACCATCTTCACTTGACCCACAATCACCAATACTACATTAATATTATAAGGGTTATTGGGAATAAATCCAGGAATAACATAGTGAAATAATCCCACGTTTATTCTAGAATTGGTAAAAGATGTAGTAAACCAACTGGCCAATGATGATTGTCCTTCACCTGTTGTCATGTGAAGAATCATTCCACAAATCCCACCATCTTCTTCATCATCATAGGCCACCAGTACTGCCATACGAGATAATAATACATCTTTTTTTATTTGGGATGTACCTCCCATTTTGAAGCATGTAATTTCCTCATCATCTCTTCATGAAAAATGATTGGAGATTATATATGAAACTAGACAAGAATGACCTTATCGAATCCAAGAAACTATCCCTTCTGTGGATCCCAATAATATATGATGTCCCTTAGTATTAATAGCTCTAGATAAGATAACTACACAATATTTATTAGGTCTAGGAGAATGAGAAAAAAATCCAAACTAAAATTCTCTCATCCCTAAGAGACATGAATATCTAGATGAATATCAACAAAGATTTCCATTTGTCACCACTTTTCACAAGATTCCCACACTACCTCTGTCTAAATATTCTTACTGAATTCATAAAAAAATGATGCTTTCCTTACCTGGAGTGTGTGATAAATCCCAGATGAAATATTACAGATAATACATCAACCACATAATAAAATAGTCCTTGTTCTAATATGAAAAGTTATACTTGAGGATCTTGTGACCCTTGTACTCCAGAATCCTCTCTCCAAATATATAACTCCTTGAACATCATAGGTAATGTACCATTGTAGCTAAATTTAGTTAATGAGTTGGATAATTCCTCTCGTGTACACTAAAATTTATAGATCTAGATTCAACCACTCAAACCCCCTTCATCATAACTACACTAATTCCAACTATATATGTGTCATAATACATGGTATATTCTTGACATATCTTAGGTAAGGAAATGATTTATGTTTAGGTCAACTTATTTTTCAATACCTAGAAATCAGCATTGCAATCAATTGACCAAATAAAATTCACTCCATTCATGGTCATATCGAACATTGGTGTTTCTAGATAGGATATGTCTAGGATAAATTGTTAGTAATAGCCTTACAGGCCAAGAAAGGTCTGAATATTGAAGATAATCAGGGATCATTACCAAGATTAAATGATTTCCACCTTATATGAGTCTATTGTCACAAAAAAAATCTAAGATAACATGACCCAAGAAGTGTAATATATCAATATAGGAATGACCCAAAGATAGATCATAATAAATACAATTATCTCTCAATATAATTAGGTTGATGTCAACCTATTGGGCTTGATCATCTCCATATTGGAAGAACACCAAGATTTTATTGATGAAAACCACCACAAATTGATCTAGAAACATATGTAAGATATGATTTCTCAAGACCACAAAAATAGTTAGTTCTTTGGTTAGAAGAAACTACATTACCGTAATCTCATATAGTCTACACATTCTAATAAAATTAGTCCAAAGTATGTTATATGATATCACTATAAACTAATGGTACCCTGGCATCAAATTATTATTCGATAAACCGAGGGTGAAGTACTAGGCCATATGAACCCCTCATCTTTCAGATATTTAAAATACACTTTCAACACTTGAAGATCCATTAGTTCTATCTGGTATAGTGAGATATAAGTTGTTTCGGATCTTGAAACCTACTCAATAGTGAACTCAATCTCTCACATGGGTGGTAATTTAGAAAACACTCTAGCAAATACATCCCCAAAGTGGTCCACTACTAGGGGAAAATTACAATACAAAAACTCACCATAACCTAGAAAAATTCTTACTATTTTAGTCAAGAGGAAGTCCAATCTAAATTTAATTAGAATTTCATTAGTAGCCTAAATATACCATTCAGACAAGTGTATATAGATCACCCTTTCAGAGATATAAATGTAACTCTCCTGCGAAAATTTTCAATGTGATCTTGGTGCATAAATATACAATCCATACCCAAAATGAAATCAAATCCCACCATTTATAGTAAAAAAAGACCCCAAAACAAATAGAAGACACAAATTTCAAGAGAACACAACATGGAGTTTCTGATACCCTAGTATCACACCCATAATAATGTGTCGATGTTCATAACCCCATATTATCTCTCCATAAAAAAAACCCAATAAACTATAAAATTGAGTGGATATGAAGGAATGTGATGATATTGTTTAAATAAAATCACTGAAAAGGGTTGATGATACATGATTCATACCCCTAATAGTGAAGGTCATGTATCCAGATTGGTAGGACTAAATTATATATCTTTCATATGACTCTCCCCTCTTCCCTGGACTCCAGTATGTATCCCCTGTGACTCTACTTACAACCTGTACATCCACTCATATGTCAGGGAAACAAATCAACTTCCTCGACCTGAGTGACAAGTGGAAGTCTAGCCACTGGTATATTATGAAGTAGCAGAGTCATTCCCAAACTATGGAACCTACCCTAATCCTCTACTATTACTTGAATACTGGGAGCTCTTACATGAACCCCTATAGATGGCCCACCATATCTCATGTATGTCACATCAATACAAGGTAAGGACATAGTTGGAACTTGTCGACTTCCCTACCACACTAAAAATACTACACCCAAATATGGTCCTAAGATGGATTCCCACTTCTCTATCTACTATCTGCTCCAATGCCTTGGAAGAATCTATCACAATGATGCCTCTTACTACCTGAGGAAGAGATCCCATGTTTTCATGTCGAGAATTCCAACCTACCACTTAGGAAGTCCTTCAGGTTCCCATCCATGAAGAGTTCTTGATTCATTATGTCAAAAAACTGTTCTAGGTTAAATATATTCACTGGTAATTTGATCTTGTAACTAAACACATATTATAAGAGATTCACCCTTATTATCTCATCATCTTCCAAGGATGGAGAAAAATGGTGCATGTTGGTAAAATTTCAAACAATGTATATCACTGTAATGCTACCCTACGCATGGTACATGAACACCCAATCCCTCTCACCCCTTAACATATCATGATCAAAGTGACTAATGAACATAACCATTAAGTACACCCAAGTTATATTATCTTATTCTTTTGGTATTATCTAGGATGTTCTACTAGTGCTTTCCTGGTCCTCATTTCGTATAAGCCACACATTTTACCCTTCTATCTGTGGGTGTCTTGAGGTGCTTGAAGATTTTCAGCACCAACTCATTCCAAAACTCAGCTAATTGGGGTCCTCTCTCCCCAATGAACATGGGGGGGGGGTGCCAAAACTATGTATATATGGAAAGATTGGATATCAAAGGTATGACATGAGTAGTTTTCCTCCCATTTATCATATGAACCGCATGAAGCTACTGTGAAGCTGATTTTCCAAAAACTTCCGCGAAGCTATAAGATGTTCTATATAAATTTTGGGAGGAGTTTTTTTATTACCTCTCTCATAATAATCATGAAATCCCCAAGCTTCCATGATACTCTTCTCTTTGAATAATGCAATAACTTGCATTGTTCGCAAGTTTGAGATTCTAAGACATCGCGACCAATCAAAGTAGCTGTTATGAATAGTAATACCCACTTTTTGAAATTTTATAAATTTAATTATTCAAATTGGACTTCATTTTTTCATTCGGAATATCAAAATTAACCTATGTTGAATTTTTTGTATTTTTCTGAGAACTTCCAATTTTGTTATGAATAGTGTAAAATACTAAACAATAATTTAAAATAACTTTTTTAATAAAAATAATTTATAGTTATTAATTATACTATTTAGTTGTTCTAAAGTATAATTAGAATATATTTTTACCATTTTATCCGATGGTGGTAATTAGAATTAATTTTTCTTTGAAATTGGATGTAAACAATTGTCAATCTTTTGATTGATATTGTTTCTTAAAAACACGCTATTTGTTTTGACAACAGGAATTAATTATAAAATTAATTAATGCAACTTATATGTTTGAATTTTGTAAAATAGACATCATTTTTGAATTTGTAATATCAAATACATTTTAAGGTGAATTTTTGGTATTTTTCTGAAAAACATCAATTTTTGATGAATAGTGAAACCACTAAGTGGTAGTTAAAAAATGGATTTTTCATTTAAATGAAATTTTACCACTTATGTGAATTGAATTTCAAAAATCCAACATACATTGTTGTCATTAGTAATTAAAATGTGGTTCAATGTGATGAAAATTATTTTTTGGTGAATAGTAACATTTGATTATTATTAACCTTGATTAGAGGTAATTAGGGTAATTTATGGTAAAAATAATGTTATAATAATATGAAATTACCTTGACACATGTCCTACCCTTATTGTATGAGTCTTGGCCGACCAATACAGAAAAAGGGTCAATTTTTGGACCCCATGGAGCCACTAGGGTAAGATAATGACATTAATACCTTTTAATTTAAAACAAAAATAAAAATGTCACAAACATGTATTGTTTTACTAAAACAATTATTCCATGGGGTTATCTAAGTTATATGTTTGACTATAAATATTCATTGTAAATATAAAAAGATTTCCTACATCATGGTAATTTTTTTATAATTTTTAGACATCAAATAAATAAAATTATTTATGACACCATGATGATGCAGCGATTACCTCATTAATGAATAATTAAAATAAAATGAAAAGATAAGGTAACATCTAAGAAATACACTTCTCTAAAAGCTATTGTATGGGTGGATTTCGAACCGTTATCACCTTATCCTCTAAATATATCATTTTGGGACCTTTATAATCCGAAAACCATTTTATAACAAAATAATATTTTCAATCTTTCCAAAAGAGCCCCTCCAATCCTCTAATAAAAGGCCCCCACATCTACCACCTTATTCACACATTCAAATACATTTGGAAAAGTGAATCTCTGCCCAAATACCATATCCCCAACCCCTGTTACCCAGAGTCGGTGCATTATTGCGTAACATTGGCATGATCACAGAAGATCATGTCTCGAAAGACCATTTAGTTTTGTAGCCTTGGAAACACTAGATACATTCATAAATGTTACATTACATTATAAAGTGAAAAACTACAATAACATAGTCTCCATTTTCCACACTCATATACCCTTCAGACTATCCCTGCAGTTCAATCCTAAAATATTTCTTCACATCCTGGAAAAATTAAAACATTGAAAGGGGTGAGCTCAGACGCTCTGTAAGGATAACAATATAGCGGAAGCTTTCATAAATAAACATTCACATTTAAGGAATTGTATAACTAAAACAAAAGCCTTTTAAACTTGAACTTCAACACAATATGGCAAAAATAAAATGAAATAATGCCATTTACTTATTCAAATGGATATTCTACTAGTCGAATAATCACATGCAATATCAATAACCACTTTCATAATGATGGAATGCATAATGTCAGAATATCATAACCACGTATCCAAGACCTCGTGCCAAGACTACAAATAAGATTTTGTCAAGGCCTAATGCCAAGACACTAGTTTGTCTCATGAGACCTGCCAATGCAATTTTTTTAGAATATTTTTACATTTAAAATTGCTCAAATATACTGCAGTGTTTTTCTAAAAACATTATGAAAGCTTCTAAAGACAAAATAACTAATTCTAAGACTGCTCGACTAATTACAGTCCATGATGGGTCCACACCCAATCCCTTCCTATCTACTACACTCGAGAGTCGGGTTTTCTAAAAACATTTTTAAGATTGCGTTAAATACGTATACATTTGCACTGGATTTTCATATATTTGAGAGAAATGTATATATTTTTAAAATCATTTAAAATTCATATAATTATAAAAGAAAACCTTTTGAATAAACGTAAAAGTCAAAGGGGTTTATTCACCGTAAAAAATAAAGTTGTGTATAAAACAAAATATTCCTCAATTAAAGGAGATTGAGATGAAGTTCCTTACAAAGATCATTTTTTAAATAAAATAGATCTATTATTTGTAATCACTATAAGTACACATAAAGAAAGTACAAATACCAGATAGGACATAATAATATCATGACATAATTTGAAAGTAGGGGATTAACCCAAAAAACGAAAATTGGGTTAAGAAGTTCCCGTACAAAGATCAATTTTTAAATAAAATATACCTATTATGTGTATTCACTATAAGTACACAAAAAATAAGTACAAATACAGGATAGAACATAATAATATTCTGACATTATTTGAAAGTAGGAGATTAACCCAAAGAACAAAAATTGGGTTAAGAAGTTCCCTTACAAAGATCATTTTAAAAAAAAATAGACCTATTATGTGTATCCACATTAAGTACACAAAAAGGAAGTAAAAATACAAGATATAACATAATAATATCATGACATTATTTGAAAGTAGGAGATTAACCCAAGGAACGAAAATTGGGTTAAGAAGTTCCCTTACCTCGTGTCCGACTTGACTCGATCATTCTTTAACCTCCTGAATAATAAACTAGAGTTAATTTATTTTTTCTTAAGAACATTTTACATGTTCATTATTCCTTTTATATCACTTATTACCATGTTATGAACATTATGTAATTATTCATGTTAATATCGATCATTTTGTCGATCTTTGGTACTTGATTCAAAAATAACCTTCTTATAATTACAAGGTGTTCATGTGGTGAAATATCCATTTTATCAAGAATTATATTCCTAATTTAGATATCATATATATCATATATATCCAGTATATTCATGCATTTATAATATTCATAACATTTAGAGGTAAGAAATGAAATGCACCGTTGATGGAGACGGTAAGACGTACATACGCATGAACGATACTTTCATTTCTATTTCATATTTAATGGAATGAAATTATAATTATATAAAGTTATACTATAATTACAGTATAATATAATGTATAATACCATTTACTCTATCCTTTATACATCCCACATATGACATTAACGATTCAAATCACTTTGAGGGGGCGGTAGTCCGCACTTCCTAAAATGAAAATATCGTGTTTACCAATAACGGAAACCATAAAGGTATGTCATAAACGAAAAATACAGAAGCTTAAGTAAATAATAAACATATTATATATCATATATAAATATAGTTAAATCTTAATGGACACCTTTTAAGGTGTTATATGAGTGTTGAACAATCATCGTTTCGTGAGGCAGAAATTCGCCATCCACAGAAACAGTATGTTCTTGAACCATTAGATGAAGGCGTGTGTAAGTGTAGCTCGAATACTTATTATAACAACATCCTAGTATATTTAATATACTTGTTTTGTAACAAAATAAAGTACTAAAAAGAGTTTAAGGGGTTGGAGAAGCAAAATAAAACAAAATAACATAAGGGAAGACATTACCTTAAAATCGGGTAACTCTTTTTTGATTTGAGCCAAAGGATTCTTTGGGAAGAATTCTGCCCAAATTGAGGCTTCTAGGAGTAATAGAGGGAAATAGAGAGAGTATTTGGGCAGAGGCTTGCTGAGACAAAAGGCTTTCAAGGTGTGAATAAGGTGGTAGTGTGGGGGCCTTTTATAAGAGGAGAGGAGGGACACTCTTAGAAAGTCATGAAATGTTATTTTATTATATAATTAGATTCGGATTTTAAAGGTCCCACACTTATATATTTCGAGGATAAGGTGATAGGGGTTCTAAATATACTCATAAAATAGGTTTTTGATAAGTGTAAGTCTTAGATTTTACATTATCTTTTCATTTTATTTAAATCGTTAATTAATGAGGTAATCGCTGCATCATCATGGTGTCATAAAATATTTAATATATTTAATGTTTAAAAATTATAAAAAAAATATCATTATGTAGGAAATATTTATAGATTTCTAATGAATATTTATAGACAAAAATAAGACTTTTATTACTCCATTTAAAAATTGTTTTAGTAAAACAACTCATGTTTGTGACATTTTTATTTTAACATTAAATAAAAAGTTTTTAAAGTCATTATCCTACCAAAGTGGCTCCATGAGGTCCCCAAGTTGACCCATGGATTTTCTTGGTCGTCCAGGACTCATCCAATAGGGGTAGGACAAGTTTAAAGGTCATTTCATATTATTATAACATTATCTTTACCTTAAATTACACTAATTACCTTTAATCGCGATTATTTAAACTTAAAAGTTACTATTTACCAAAAAATTATTTTAATCCCATTGAACCACATTTTAATTCCTTATGACAACCTATTATGTTGGATTTTTGAAAATCAAATCACAAAAGTGGTAATGTTTCATTTAAATGAAAAATCAGTTTTTTAACGACCACTTAGTGGTTTCACTATTCATAAAAAATTGAAGTTTTTTAGAACAATGCCAAAATTTTACCCTAAGCTATAATTGATATTCCGAATTCAAAAATAACGCCCATTTTAAAAAATTCCAAACATATAAGTTGCATTAATTAATTTTATAATTAATTCTCACTGTTACAACAAATAGCGTGTTTTTAAGAAACAATATATATCAAAAGATTGACAATTGTTTATGTCCAATTTCAAAGTGAAATTAATTATAATGACCACCATTAGATAAAATGGTAGAAATATATTCTAATTATACTTTAAAACCACTCAATAGTATAATTTATCACTGTAAATTATTTTCATTTAAAAATGTGTTTTTAAGTATTTTTCAGTATTCATAAAAAATTGGAAGTTCTCAGAAAAATACCAAAAATTCAACATAGGCTAATTTTGATATTCCGAATCCAAAAATGAAGTCCAGTTTGAAATATAATATATATATAATTTCAAAAAGTGGGTATTACAATTCATAATGGCTATTTTGATTGGTCGTGGTGTGTTATAATCTCGAACCTGCATACAATGCAAGCTATTGCATTATTGAAAGAGAAGCGTATCGTGGAAGCTTGGGGTGTTATGTTCTACCCTCCTTCAATAAATTGTGTCCTTGAAATTTGAATTTTTTTCTTTGAAAATATAAGGTTGAAAATAGAAAATATCTTTGTGGAAAACCCACATCAGAAATAAGGTTAATAAACATATAACTTTAAAAGAAAGAAAGATAAGCACAAAGCTCACTCGAGATAGCCCATACTAGGATTCTATGAAAATATGGATATGGAAGAAAAACAAACCATCAAGGTCTGATGGAGAGTTGTAGAAAACTAGATTAAGAGAAAGTTAACAATAAGAAAATCACAAACTTGTGATTGGTTAAACGGACATTGAATCCCCAGTTGGAAAAGTTAACCAGCAACGTTTTTGTTTTAAGTTGCCTTTTATAAAGTAGAGGAATTTATTTAGGAGATTTACTAAGCACATAAGGGAATATATATATACTTGTCATGTAGACTTTCATTCTTTAATAAATTTTTACCACAAACCCATCTTTCACTCCTAAAGGTAATAGAACTCAAAAATATTCTATTTATCATAATTGTATAAGGTTCCAAATATTAAAACATACAATTTAGATTAGGAAAACTCTTTTGTAATAACCATGGACTTCCTGTAGGCTAGTTGTAGGTAATAAAGGCTTGTCGCACTATGGTTGTGGGTTTGATTCCTGCAGCTCTGTCCAACGTGACGGGTTATCCTTCGACCAGCAGGTTGTCCTTTTCCTAAAAATATAGTATTATAATATTCCAAAAGTAATCTTCAGAAATGTTTTAACCTTAACAATACTATCCAAAGTTCAACTTAATCCATTCCAACTTTTATAGTTATCCAAAATACCTCTATCCAGACTTTCTCTAAAAGGTCTCTAAATTCCAAAATCAATTGTATCATCAGCTTCCCAAACAAGGAAATGTTTCTCTTATTGTCACATACTAAAAATATGATTACCTTAATCATATTAAAACCTTAATGAAATCAAAATTTACTACAGTACAATCCTTATATATATCACATTATTCTTATAAACAGAATATAATCCTTGAGTCCAAAAGCACCAATACATTAATTTTTCCACTTCAACTGTAGTAACAACATAAGATTGTCCTTGATCCCTTGGCCTTTTCTGAGGTAAGTTTCCCTGAAGCTTATGACATTCATTTTCATAATGTCCCATTTCCCTACAATTGTAGCATTCAACATTGATAGCCTCTTTCTTTCCCTTGCAATCACGAGCCTGGTGACCTTTTTCTCCATATTTATAACAAACTCCCATTCCTTTTAGGAAAGTACCATGGTGATTCTTCCCACAATTATCACATAATGGAAAATCCTTCTTTCCCCTTTTCCCTTTATCTGTCTCTTATTACACCATTCTCTTCTTCTTTTGCTTTACTTTATTGTCATAAGATTTAGAAATTTCCTTTTCTGTCTTGATAGAACATAAGACTATATCTTCGTATGTTGAGAAAGATTGTGATACTAATTCTCGACAGAGAAACGGTTTTAACCCGTCAAAGAAACGATCGATCTTAATTCTTGGGTTACGTATATAATCTGCAGCATGCCTTGCTAACCTTGTAATGTTAGCCTCATACTTTGCGACATTCTCATCCTCCTTCTGCCTCAGACTCAAAAATTTCCTTTCCATATCTGCTCGATGGTCATGTGGAAAGTATTTTTCTATGAAAATTTCCTTAAACTCCCTCCATTCAATACTTGATACTTCTTCATCTTCCATTGTGTTTTGAATCAGCGACCACCATTGATCAACATCTCCAGTGAGGCAGTAGACTGCCATGAAAACCTTCTCCCTTTCGCTACTCCCCAAGGCGTCGAATATTTTCTCTAAGGAGTTTATCCATTTCTCAGCTACTAATGGATTTGTACCCAGATTAAATGTTGGCAGTTGTTTACTCATGAAGCGGTCTAACATTGATCCTCCACATTGAAGATCAGGGTGCTCCATATGAGTAAGGTTATTATTCATAACCTGAGTGAGTTGTCCCAGTATGGTAATAAGTTGATCCACACCAGTTGTTTCTCCAGCACCACAATAATTATCTTGAGCAGGAGGGCAATCCATACACGGAGTGCGTGCATTGATACGGTTTCCATTCCTCCAACTATGTGCCATTTCTAAAAAATGGCATAAACTAGATTAGTTTATGAATTAAAATACATAATTTCATACTTGTAAAACACTTAACATAAATTGAACTATTTATGGATATAATCCATAATCATAAAAATGTTTTCTTAGAGGAAGTATTTACTCATAATCCCTTCATAATGGTTTGTAAAGAAAAAGATAATTATCCTAAGCATATCCCCCAGGAGTGTCGTAACCAAGAGTGCAGCAAGGCCCGTTTTCGTGCACCAGTTCCCGTTCAAGTCTAGCTCAGAGTAGTGTTTTCGGGTTTTACCCCTGGGTACATCTGTGCCAGAGCCGCCTCTACCTGCTCGTATCCAGACAGAGATGTATTACTCAGAAAACTCACAAAATCTCTATAATACCAAAATTCTAGGAAGTTCTTGTATACTAATCCTCAAGTTCTATCTTCGGGCTATGTTCTCTAATCAGAGTTTATCTAAATCTAGCTTCCAAAGTTAGTACTAAACTGCCTCTGATACCAACTGTAATGCCCTGAACCCAGTTACCCAGAGTCGGTGCATTATTGCGTAACATTGGCATGATCACAGAAGATCAAGTCTCGAAAGAATGATTAGTTTAGTAGCCTTAGAAACACTAGATACATTCATAAATGATACATTACATCATAAAGTGAAAAACTACAATAACATAGTGTCCATTTTCCACACTCATATCCCCTTCAGACTATCCCTGAAGGTAATTACTAAAATACTTCTTCACATCCAGGAAAAATTAAAACATTGAAAGGGGTGAGCTCAGATGCTCAGTAAGGATAACAATACAGTGAAAGCTTTCATAAATAAACATTAACATATAAGACAATGTATAACTAAAACAAAAGACTTTTAAACTTGAACTTCAGCATAATATGGAAAAAATAAACTGAAATAATTCCATTTACTTATTTACATGGATATTATACTAGTCGAATAATCACATGCAATATCAATAACCACTTTCATAATGATGAAATGCATAATTCCAGACAATCATAACCACGTAGCCAATGCCTCGTGCCAAGACTACAAATAAGATTTTGTCAAGGCCTCGTGCCAAGACAATAGTTTGTCTCTTGAGACCTGCATATTCCAATTTTTTAGAAGATATTTACATTTAAAATTGCTAAAATATACTTCAGTGTTTTTATGAAAACATTATGCAAGACTCTAAAAACAAAATAACTAATTCTGAGACTTCTCGACAAATTACAGGCCATGATGGGTCCACGCCCAATCCCTTCCTGTCTACCACACTCGATAGTCGGGTTTTCTGAAAACATTTTTAAGCTTGCATTAAATACATATACATTTGCACTGGATTTTCATATATTTGAGAGAAATATATCCTTTTTTAAATCATTTAAAAACAATATATTTATAAAAGAAAACCTTTTGAATAAACCTAAAAGTCAAAGGGGTTTATACACCGTATAAAATAAAGTTGTGTATTAAAAAATATTCCTCAATGAAAGGAGATTGAGATGAAGTTCCTTACAAAGATCATTTTTTAAATAAAATAGATCTATTATGTGTATTCACTATAAGTACACATAAATAAGGTACAAATACCAGATAGGACATAATAATATCATGACATAATTTGAAAGTATGAGATTAACCCAAAGAACGAAAATTGGGTTAAGAAGATCCCTTACAACGATCGTTTTTTAAATAAAATAGACCTATTATGTGTATTCACTATAAGTACACAAAAAGTAAGTACAAATACAAGATAGAACATAATAATATCATGACATTATTTGAAATTAGGAGATTAACCCAAAGAACGAAAATTTGGTTCAGAAGTTCCCTTACAATGATCATTTTTTAAATAAAATATACCTATTATGTGTATTCACTATAAGTAATCAAAAAGGAAGTACAAATACAAGATAGAACATAATAATATCATGACATTATTTGAAAATAGGAGATTAACCCAAAGAATGAAAATTGGGTTAAAAAGTTCCCTTACCTCGTGTCCGACTTGACTCGATCATTTTTTAACCTCCTGAATAATAAACTTCAGTTAATTTCTTTTTCTTAAGAACCTTTTACATGTTCATTATTCCTTTTATATCACTTATTACCTTGTTATGAACATTATGTAATTATTTAAGTTAATAACGGTCATTTTGTAGATCTTTGGTACTTGAGTCGAAAATAACCTTCTTATAATTACAAGTTGTTCATGTGGTGAAATATACATTATATCAAGAATTATATTCCTAATTTAGATATCATATATATCATATATATCCATTATATTCATGAATTTATAATATTCATAACATTTAGAGGTAAGAAATGAAATGCACCGTTCATGGAGACGGTAAGCCATACGAACGCATGAACACTACTTTCATTTCTATTTCTTATTTAATGGAATGAAATTATAATTATATAAAGTTATACTATAATTATAGTATAATATAATGTATAATACCATTTACTCCATCCTTTATACATCCCACATATGGCATTAACGATTCAAATCACTTTGAGGGAGCGGTAGTCCGCACTTCCTAAAATGAAAATATCACGATTACCCATAATGGAAACCACAAAGGTATTCCATAAATGAAAAATAATGAAGCTTAAGTAAAACATAAACATATTATATATAATATATAAATATAGTGGCACATTAATGTCCCCCTTTGAAGGTGTTATATGAGTGTTGTACAATCATCGTTTCTTGAGGCTGAAATTCGCCATCCACAGAAACAGTATGTTCTTTAACCATTAAATGTAGGTGTGTGTAAGTGTAGCTCGAATCCTACTTATAACAAAATCCTAGTATATTGAAGATACTATTTTTGTTACAAAATAAAGGAATAAAAAGAGTTAAGGGGTTGGAGAAGCAAAATAAAACAAAATAACATAAGAGAAGACATTACCTTAAAATCGGGTAACTCTTTTTTGATTTGAGCCAAATGCTTCCTTGGGAAGAATTCTTCCCAAAGTGAGGCTTCTAGGAGTAAGATAGGGAGGTTGAGAGAGTATTTGGGCAGAGTTTGGCCGAGCCCAAAGGCTTTTATGGTGTGAATAAGGTGGTAGTGGTGGGGGCCTTTTATAAGAGAAGAGGAGGGGCACTCTTGGAAAGTCATGAAATGTTACTTTATTATATAATGAGTTTCGGATTTTAAAGGTCCCACACTTATATATTTCTAGGATAAGGTGATAAGGGTTCGAAATATACTCATCCAACAAGTTTTTGACAAGTGAAAGTCTTAGATTTTACATTATCTTTTCATTTTATTTAAATCGTTAATTAATGAGGTAATCGCTGCATCATCATGGTGTCATAAAATATTTAATTTATCTAATGTCTAAAAATTATAAAAAAATATCATTATGTAGGAAATCTTTTTATATTTCTAATGAATATTTATTGTAAAAATTAATACTTGTATAACCCCATTTAAAAATTGTTTTAGTAAAACAACTCATGTTTGTGACATTTTTATTTTAACATTAAATAAAACGTTTTTAATGTCATTTTCCTACCAATGTGGCTCCATGGGTTCCCCAAGTTGACCCATGGATTTTTTTGGTCGTACATGAGTCATCCAATAGGGATAGGACAAGTTTAAAGGTCATTTCACATTATTATAACATCATCTTTACCTTAAATTACACTAATTACCTTTAATCGCGATTAATTAAACTTAAAAGTTACTATTCCCTAAAAATTATTTTAATCCCATTGGACGACATTTTACTTTCTAATGAAAACCATGTATGTCGGATTTTTTAAAATCAAATAACATAAGTGGTAATGTTTCATTAAAACGAAAAATCAGTTTTTTAATTACCACTTAGTGGTTTCACTATTCATCAAAAATTGATGTTTTTCAGAAAAATGCCAAAATTTCACCCTAAGCTATAATTGATATTCTGAATTCAAAAATGATGTCTATTTTAAAAAATTCCAAACATATAAGTTTCATTAATTAATTTTTAATTAATTCCCGCTGTAACAACAAATATCATGTTTTTAAGAAACAATATATATCAAAATATTGACAATTGTTTATGTCCAATTTCAAAGTGAAATAAATTATAATGACCACCATTGGATAAAATGGTAGAAATATATTATAATTATACTTTAAAACCACTCCATAGTATAATTTATCACTATAAATTATTTTGATTAAAATAGTTGTTTTTATGTATTTTTCACTATTCATAAAAAATTGGAAGTTCTCAGAAAAATACCAAAAATTCAACATAGGCTAATTTCGATATTACGAATCCAAAAATTAATTCCATTTAGAAATATAAAATATATATAATTTCAAAATTTTGGTATTACTATTCATAATGGCTATTTTGGTTGGTCACGGTGTGTTAGAATCTCGAACATGCGTACAATGCAAGCTATTGCATTATTGAAAGAGAAGCGTATCGTGGAAGCTCGGGGTGTTAAATACCCTATAAACATACCTAAATTAATCCTAGAAGACTTATCTTAGGTATAAGGCACTTCAAGAGTCCTTTTGGTTCAAACCAAATGGAGTTACCCAAACTAAAGGTAACGATTTCTCTTAACTTCTTTTATTTTATTTTACAAATAAAACCCCTAAAATCTTTTTATTATTTTCTTTTGTAACAATAGAAGTATCATCCATATACTTGGATGTTTTTATGAGAATTATTCAAACTACACTTACACAATCCTCCATCTAATGGTTAAAGAACATACTGTTTCTGTGGGTGGCGAATTACTGCCTCATGAAACAATGATTGTTCAATCTTCTTTTAACACCTCAAAAGGTGACCATTAATATGTCACTGTATTTATATATGATATATATTATGTTTATGTTTTCCTTATGCTTTTGTATTTTTCATTTATGGCATACCTTTTTGATTTCCATTATGGATAAACGCGATAATTTCATTTTAGGAATTGTGGACTACTGCCCCCTCAAAGTGATTTCAATCGTTAATGCCATTTTTGGGACATATAAAAAATTGAGTTAATGATATTATATATTTTATTATACTGGAATTAAAATATAACTTTTTATCATTATGATTTCATTCCATTAAATATGAAATAGAAATGAAAGTAGCGTTCATGTATATGTACGGCTTACCGTCTCCATGAACGATGCAATTCATTTCTTACCTCTTAATGTTATGTTATATTATAAATGAATGTATATACTGGATATATATATGACATATATGATATCTACATCATGAATATAATTTTAGAGATAATGGATATTTTACCACATAAACATCTTGTAATTATAAGAAGTTCATTTTTGAATCAAGTACCAAGGATCGACAAAATGAAAGTTATTAAATTAAATTATTACATAATGTTCATAACATGGTAGTAAGTGATATAAAAGGAATAATGAAATTTAAAAAGGTTCTTAAACAAATAGAAATTAACTATAGTTAATTATTCAAGAGATTAAAGAACGATCGAGTCAGGTCGGACACGAGGTAAGGGACTTCGTCTCAATCTCCTTTTATTTAGGCATATTTTGTTTTATACACAAATTTTTTTATATAGTGTATAAATCCCATTGACTTTTACTTTTATTCAAAAGGAATCTTTTTAAACAAAGCGTTTTTACTAAATGACAAACGGAATTTTTTGTCTTACGTATGCGGTGGCAACGACTTCTCCGCCGGCGTGACCATTATTTGAGTTTCAGCTTCCTCTACAAGCAATAACTTTTTTTAATGAAAAATAAATACCATGTTTTACTTTTCTTTTATTTTGGTATGATAATGTTTTGATTATATCAATGTGTTTTATTTATATCTTTTGATTGAAATGTGGAAGTGTTATGTTTCCTTTATGCATGTTTTATGTGATACGATTATGTTATGGTTCTTGGGCATTTTTTATGATATGTTTAAACCTTTTCATATAAGGAATTCATTGGATTTAGTAAGTGACAGGTGGAGCCCGCAAAAGCTCCTCGATTCATCAGTAGATCTCATGAGAAAAACTAGTGTCTTGGTACAAGGCCTTGACAAAATCTTATTTGTAGACTTGGCACAAGGCCTTGACTATGTGGTTATGATACTCTGGAATTATGCATTCCATCATTATGAAAGTGGTTATTGATATTGCATGTGAATATTCGACAAGTAGAATATCCATGTGAATAAGTAAATGGCATTATTTCATTTCATTTTTTCCATGTTATTTCTGAAGTTCAAGCATAAAAGAATTTTGTTTTAGTTATACAATTGCCTTAAATGTTTATGCTTTTTTATTAATGTTTCTGCTATATTGATATCCTTACTAAGCATTTGATCTCACCCCTTTCTATGTTTTATTTTTCCTAGGATTTGCAGAAGTGTATTATGATTGACTTTCAGGGATAGTCTAAGGGATAAGTGTGTTCAAAGGGGACAATATTTTGTTGTTGTATTTATTTCATGATGTAATGTAAAACTTATGAATGTAACTAGTGTTTCAAGGCTATTAAACTAATCGGTTTTCGAGACTTGATCTTTTGTGATCATGCCAATGTTATTTAATAATGCACCGACTCTTGGTAACTGGGTTTGGGGCATTACAGTTGGTATGAGAGGAAGTTTAGTACAAACCTTGGAAACTAGATTTAGATAATCTCTGATTAGAGAATATTATCCTAAGATATTCATTGAGGATTAGTATAGAAGATCATCATATAATTTTGGTAAAGTATAGATTTTTTTATTTTCCGAGAAATACATCCCTGTTTGGATACGATCAGGTAAAGGCGGCTCTGGCACAGATGTACATAGGATTGAAAACTCCGACAAGGAGTTTTGGTCTTGACTGGGGGTATCCTAGTACACGACAACGGGCCTTGCTGCACTCTTGGTTACGACACTACCGGGGGATATCCTTAGGACAATTCTAAATTTCTTTACAAACCATTATGAAGGATTTATGAGTATATACCTCCTAAAAGAAAACATTTTTATTATTATGGATTATATCCATAAAACAATTTAATTTATGTTAAGTTTGTTACAAGTTTGGAATTTTGTATTTCGATTCATAAACTAACCTAGTATATGACATTGTTTAAAAATGTCACCCAGTGGAAGGAATGGAAACTGTATCAATGCAGGCACTCCATGTAGGGATTTCCCTCATGCTCAAGATAATTATAGTGCAGCTGGTGTTACAACTGGTGCTGATCATTTTATCACTATACTGGGACAACTCACTCAGGTTATGAATAATAACCTTACTCATACGGAGCACCCTGGTCCGCAATGTGGATGATCAATGTTAGACCGCTTCATGAGGCAACAACCACCAACATTTAATGGGGGTACAAATCCCTTGGTAGCTGAGAAATGGATAAACTCCTTGGATAAAATATTCCAACCCTTGGGGAGTAGCAAAAGGGAGAAAGTTTTCATGGAAGTTTACCACCTCACTAGAGATGCTGATCTATGGTGGTAACTAATTCAAAACACAAAGGAAGATGATGAAGTATCAAATATGGAATGGAGGGATTTTAGAGAAATTTTCTTAGAAAAATACTTTCCTCATGACCATTGTGCGGATATGGAAAGACAATTTCTCAGTCTGAGGAAAATGGAGGATGAGAATGTTGCAAATTATGAAGCTAACTTTACAAGGTTAGCGAGGCTTGCAACATATTATATACATAACCCAAGAAGTAAGATCAATCGTTTCTTTGATGGGTTAAAACCGTTTCTCCGTCGAGCATTAGTATCACAATCTTTCTCAATGTATGAAGATATAGTCTTGTGTTTTATAAAGATAGAAAAGGAAATATCTAAATCTTATGACAATAAAGTAAAGCAAGGGAAGAAGAGAATGGTGGAACAAGAGACAAATAAAGGGAAAAGGGAAAGAAGGATTTTCCATTATGTGATAATTGTGGGAAGAATCACCCCGGTACTTCCCTAAGAGGAATGGGAGTTTGTTATAAATGTGGAGAAAAAGGTAACCAGGCTCGTGATTGCAAGGGAAAGAAAGAGGCTATCAATGTTGAATTCTACAATTGTAGGGAAATGGGGCACTAGGAAAATGAATGTCCTAAGCGTCAGGGAAACTTACCTCAGAAAAGGCCAAGGGATCGAGGCCAATCTCAAGCTGTCACTATATTTGAAGTGGAATAATTAATGTATTGGTGCTTTTGGACCCAAGAATTATATTTTGGTTATAAGAATAATGTGATATATATAAGGGTTGTACTGCAATACTTATTGTTTGCATTAAGGTTTTAATATGACTAAGGTAATCATATTTCCAGTATGTCACAATAAGAGAATCTTTACTTTGTCTGGGGAATCTGATGTCACAATTGATTTTGGAATTTAGATACCTCTTACAGAGAGTCTGGACAGAAGTATTTTGGATAACTATAACGTTTGGAATGGCTTAATCTGAATTTTGAATATTATTATTTAAGTTTAAAACATTTCTTATGATGATTTTTCGAATATTATAATACTACAGTTTTAGGAAAAGGACAACCTACAGGTCGGGCGAAAACCCACCGCGTCAGAAAAAGCTGTATGAATCGAACCCACAACCATAGTGTGACAGGACTTTATTACCTTCCACTAGACAACAAGAAGTCCCTGTTTATTGAAAAATATTTTTCTTCAGGGTATGTGTTAATATTTGGAACCTTATACAATTAGGATAAATATAATATTTTTGAGTTCTATTATCTTTTTTAGTGAAAGATGAGTTTGTGGTAGAAATTAGTTGAAGGATGAAATTCTACTTGTCAAGTATATAAATATATATATATCACATGTTCTTTGAAGAAATTAATTCTTAAACTTTAGGGAAGAAATATTAAAAAAATGTGTTATCTTAATTCCTTATGTTTTGTTGAACTGATGATATTTTAAATCATCATTGATTGATGGCTTTGAGGACCTCAATTTTACACTAGTCTGTGATTGATGACCTCAATCACTCCCTCTAAATATTCAAATTTTTCTTGTAATTATTTGTCTATAATTTCCACCAATTTTCTCCTATTCGAAACCGTAATTTGGTGGTGACTTTCTCATTTCCCTTTCCCTCTTATTAAAACTAAATTTTATTAACCCTATTTTCGATATGGGTTTTCCACAACGTTATTTTCTATTTTAAAACTTTTATTTTTGAATAACAATTTCAAATTGTGAGTACGCAATTTATTGAAGGGGGGAAGAATGTAACACCCCAAGCTTCCACGGTACGCTTCTCTTTCAATAATGCAATAACATGCATTGTACGCAAGTTCGAGATTCTAACACACTACGACCAATCAAAGTAGCCATTATGAATAGTAATACCCACTTTTTGAAATTTTATAAATTTTATTATTCAAATTGGAGTTCATTTTTTCCTTTGGAATATCGAAATTATCCTATGTTGAATTTTTGGTATTTTTCTAAGAACATCCAATTTTTTAATGAATAGTGTAAAATAAAAAACTTTAATTAAAAACAACTTTTTTAATAAAAATAATTTATAGTGATAAATTATACTATTTAGTGGCTTTCAAGTATAATTAGAATATATTTTTACCATTTTATCCAATGGTTTTCATTAGAATTAATTTCACTTTGAAATTGGACATAAACAATTGTCCGTCTTTTGATTGATATTGTTTCTTAAAAACACGCTATTTGTTTTGACAACGGGAATTAATTATAAAATTAATTAATGCAGCTTATATGTTTTGAATTAGGTAAAATAGACATCATTTTCGAATTTGGTATATCAAATATATCTTAGGGTGAATTTTTTGTATTTTTCTGAAAAACATCAATTTTTGATGAATAGTGAAACCACTAAGTGGTAGTTAAAAAACTGATTTTTCATTTAAATGAAATTTTATCGCTTCTGTGAATTGAATTTCAAAAATACAACATAAATAGTTTTCATTAGTAATTAAACTGTTGTTCAATGGGATGAAAATGATTTTTTGCTGAATAGTAACTTTCGAGTATTATTGACCGCGATTAGAGGTAATTAGGGTAATTTAAGGTAAAAATAAGGTTATATTAATATGAAATTACCTTGACACATGTCCTAAAATTATTGGATGAGTCTTGTCTGACCAATACAAACCATGGGTCAATTTTGTGACCCCATGGAGCCACTTGGGTATGTTAATGACATTAATACCTTTTTATTTAAATCAAAAATAAAAATGTCACAAACATGTATTGTTTTACTAAAACAATTTTTCCTTGGGATTATCTATGTTATATTTTTGACTATAAATATTCCGTAGAAATATAAAAATATTTCCTACATCATGGTAAATTTTTTATAATTTTTAGACATCAAATAAATAAAATTATTTATGACACCATGATGATGCAGCGATTACCTCATTAATGAACGATTTAAATAAAATGAAAAGATAAGGTAAAATCTAAGACATAAACTTGTCTAAAACCTATTTTATGGGTGAATTACGAACCGTTATCACCTTATCCTCAAAATATATCATTTTGGGACCTTTATAATCCAAAAACCATTTTATAATAAAATAATATTTCTAATATTTCCAAAAGAGCCCCTCCTCTCCTCTTATTGAAGGCCTCCACCTCTACCACCTTATTCACACCTTCAAAGCCATTTGGCTCGGCCAAACTCTCCCCAAATACCCTATAAACTTCCCTCACTTCATCTTAGAAGCCTTACCCGTAACACCCTAGGTAAATAAAGAATATGACATTTTCACATTTATCCACATTTGTAAATAAAATATTAGTATAACTTTAAAGGGGACGCTATGCTCGATGGCGTACCCAATACGCAACAACGAGTTTCATGGGAATCTTACGCTGCACTCTAATAATAAAATAACATTATTTTAAATTGTAGTTAACACCTAGCCATTGTAATGGAGGGAATGAACAGAACTAACTACAAAATGATTATATATGTTTGTCAAATATTTTTACTTTTTACAATAAATGTTAGAGGATTAAAAATGTGAATGAATCCAATTTTAAGTGTAAACATTCTAATATTCTTTAAATGGCCGATTAACCGCCTTTTGATGAAGAAAATTTTTTAAATACACTTTTTTACAATTTTATGTGTTATATTTGACAAAATAAAATTCTCCTTTAGAATCGGGACATCAAAATTTACTTCGTGTAAATTTTTGGTATTTTTCCGATAATGTTCATTTTTTAATGAATAGTGAAAAATGTTGTATTTTAATTCAAAACCTCTTTTTAATCTAATTTATTTATATGATTATATTATCTTCTGAATTGGTTTCAATGTGAAATTAGAATATATTTTGACCATTTAATCCGATAGTGGTCGTTGGAATTAATTTCATCTTGAAAGTGGACATAAACTAGTGTCAATCTTTTGATACTTATTGTTTCATAAAAACACGCTATTTGCTATGACAGCGGGAATAAATTATTAAATTAATTATTGTAACTTATATTTTTTTAATTTTATAAAATAGACATAATTTTTGAATTTGTAATATCAAATATAGCCTAGGGTAAATTTTTTGTAATTTTCTGAAAAACGTCAATTTTTGATGAATAGTGAAACCACTAAGTGGTAGTTAAAGAAACTGATTTTTCATTTAAATGAATCTTTACCACTTCTGTGATTTTAATTTTAAAAATCTGACATACATGGGTGTCATTAAGAAGTAAAATTTTGTTCAATGGGATGAAAATAATTTATTGATGAATAGTAACTTTTAAGTTTATTAATCGCGATTAGAGGTAATTAGTGTAATTTAAGGTAAAAATAATGTTTTAATAATATGAAATGACCTATACACATGTCCTACACTAATGTTATGTGTCATTTCCAACCAAGACAATCCATGGGTCATCTTGGGGACCCCATGAAGCCACTTTGGTTGGAAAATGACATTAATACCTTTTTATTTAATGTTAAAATTAAAATGTCACAAACATGTGTTGTTTTACTAAAAAAAATTTATATGGGGTTATACAAGTCATATTTTTGACAATAAATATTCATTACAAATCTAAAATATTTCCTACAGCATGATATTTTTTTAAAATTTTTAGACACTAGATAAATTAAATCATATATGACACCATGATGATGCAGCGATTACCTCATTATTTAACGATTTAAATAAAATGAAAAGCTAATGTAAAATCTAAGACCTACATTTGTCACAAACCTATTGGATGGGTGTATTTCGAAACCTTATCACCTTATCCTCAAAATATATCCTTTTGGGACCTTTAAAATCCGAAAATCATTTTATAATAAAGTATCTTTTCTTAACTTTCCAAGAGTGCCCCTCCTCTCCTCTTATAAAAGGCCCCCACCTCTACCTCCTTACCCACACCTCTCAAGCCTTTGGTTCGGCCAAGCTCTGCCCTTTTTGTCTCTCCAAATCCCTCTATTACTCCTAGAAGCCTCACTTTGGACAGAAGTCTTCCCAAGGAAGCCTATGAGCTCAAATCCAAAAGAGTTACCCATTTTTAAGGTAATGTCTTCACTTGTGTTCTTTGGTTATATTTTTCTTCTCCAACCCCCTAAACTATTTTTATTAATTTATTTTCTAACAAATCGAGTATCTTAAATATAATAGGATGTTTTTATAAGAATCATTCGAGGTACACTTACACAAACCTACATCTAATGGTTCAAGAACATACTGTTTCTGTGGATGGCGAATTTCTGCCTCACGAAACGATGATTGTTCAATATTCTTATAACACCTTCAAAGGTGGCCATTAAGATGTCAATATATTTATATATGATATATAATATAATTATGTTTTCATTAAGCTTCTGTATTTTTCATTTATGGCATACCTTTATGGATTCTATTATGGGTATACACGATATCTTCATTTTAGGAAGTGCGGACTACCGCCCCCTCAAAGTGATTTGATTCGTTAATGCCATATGTGGGACATATAAAATATGGATTTAAAGTTATTATACATAATTTTATACTGGAATTATAATGTACCTTTATATCATTATTATTTAATTCCATTGAATACAAAAAAAATGAAAGTAGCGTTCATGCGTACATACGGCTTACCGTCTCCATGAACGATACATTTCATTTCTTATCTGCAAATGTTGTGTACTATTATAAGTACATATATATAATGAAAATATTTGTAATATATTACATCTAAATTATGGATATCATTCTGGATTATAATATATATATATCTCATTTTTTTAATTCCATTAATATGACAAAAAAATGAAAGTAGTGTTCATGCATACGTACGGCCTACCATCTCCATGAACGGTGCTTTTAATTTATTATCTCCAAATTCTATGGAATAGTATAAAATGAATATATACTGTATATATATGATATTTAAAACATCAATAATATTCTAGATATGATGTACCTATAACTACATTGAAAATTCCTTTCCAACAAGTTCGATTTTTACTCATGTTCCGAACATCGACAAAAACGTCTGATATGAACTCACTTTATTAACCAATTATTATAACCTTATAATATGTGATATTAAATTAATAATAATATTTAAAGTAGGTCCTTAAGAAATTATAAATTGACCAAATTTTATTATTCAGGAGATTAAAGAACGATTGAGTCATGTCAGGACACGAGGTAAGGGATCCTACTCCTCTCTTTCTTTTTAAGAACACTCTTTTATGTAATTACTTTTAAGCTCATATTTCTTATGATTGGGATGTTAATTTATATTAATCCTACTGTAAGTTTTATGTTCATATGATGAGAGACCCTATTTTCTCTCATAAATCCATTTTCGATGTTTTGAGTGGCGCCGTTAGGGTGCCGAATTTTCGTAAGAGATCTAACCTCTCTCTTTTTTTTAAGTACTCTCCTTTATATCACTTCTTTTAAGATCCACTTTGTTATTATGGGGGATGATATTTTATATTACTCTTGCTGTAAATTTTATTGTAATATGATGAGAGACTCTATTTGATCTCATCAATCCATTTTTGGATGTTTTATGTGGCACCATTAGGCTGCCGAGTTTTCGTAAGGGATTGTTCATCTCACTTTTAGTTCCGTGAGATTTATGCTACATTTTCCACGATTTCCTTTGATTGGTGTATGTACTTCCCATTATTATAATCTTTTTGTATTATAATTTCATTTATGGGTATTTACATATTCATTGTATGACCCTTCTTCAATGGGGTGTACATTTTGAAAGTTACCCAAGTCGGTAAGGGAACCTTTCACCCTCCTCTTTTTAAAAGAATTATTTTGTTATGTCTTTTAATTCACATACTATTATGTTGGGATATGTTATCCTATACCCTTATTTATGTAAATTTTATTTCCAAGTGATGAGATACCCCTTTTTATCTCTCATCAACTCTTTTTCTGAATTTTGAAGTGACGTCGTTAGGCTGTCGAATTTTTGCAAGGGATCTTCTTAACCCAATTTTGATTATTTGGGATAAACTTGTACTCATTCAATATGTCGTTCTATGAATATGTGTGAATGTCCTCTGATTGTTTTACACTTAATATCCACTTATATTTGGTGTATTCGTTTGTCACACATAATTATGTAATTGATTTATCCTTAATCCAAGGATACCATCTTTGTAAGGGACTTCGTCTCAATCTACTTTCATTGAGGCATATTTCGTTTTATACACAACTATCTTTTATACGGTGTATAAACCCGTTTGAATTTTACTTTTATACAAAAGGAATCTCTTTCTACGAAGTGTTTTACTAAACGAAAAAAAGGAATGTTTCTTTTAACGTACGCAGTGACAAAAACCTTTTCCACCGCCGTGAGTATTATTTGGTATTTGGATTCCTCAACAAGCCGTGATGTTTTTTAAAATGAAATAAATACCATATACTCTTTTATGTATTTTGGTATTGAAAATGGTTTTTATAATGGATTTTTTATGTCAATATATTTAAGTGATATATTGTGATCAAAGTGTGGAAATGTTTTCTTTCAATTATATTTGTTTTATGTCTTATGAATTTATAATGGTACTTGGACATTTGACGGGTGGTTACGTGATAACCCACATGAAATGTGGTACCATGAATACCAGGATGGGTGGTTACGTTATATCCTCCAATGCATTGGGTATGGAAGTCGGTCGTATGGCTATTCCATTAAGTGATATGTGTGGAAGTCGACTGTATGGTTATTCCACTTAAGTATGTTTATGTCCCAAGTTACCTATATATTTTATGTGATCTTTATATGGGTTTTATGGTAATCTATTGGTTACAAAATGGTAAGTAATGATATTTTATTTCAGTGAAGAGTTTTTAACACTTCATAATGGTGAAAAGTATTACTTTGATAAAGTATACGTGGTTTAATTGTTATTTTGAAAAACTAACAGTTTTCATTCATTGTGTATCCCTTACAGAGCTCTTTATGCTCATCCCAAGTTTTTGAAATATTTTCCACAGGACTTAATGATGAATAGGGTCAAGGATGGGATAAAGGAAAGACATTCTATCTAAAACATGGAACTAGACATGTTTCTTTTTAAGTGTTTTTTTCATTTTATGGAAACTTAGTAGAAGTGTCTACTATGTAATCTTTTGAGATGTAATATTTATGACCTAATTCTCTAAAAATCTAAACCTGAAAAGATCCTCAATGTGAATTATTTATTTAATTCAATATTATGTAATGTTTAAGGCTGGGGCATTATATTACCTTAGGCAGAAGGCACTTCAAGAGTCCTTTTGGTTCAAACCAAATGGAGTTACCCAAACTAATGGTAACGATTTCTCTTAACTTCTTTTCTTTTATTTTACGTCTACATCCCCAAAAAACTTTTTATTATCTTTCTTTTGTAACAAAACCAGTATCCTCAATATAATTGTATGTTGTCATGAGAAGTATTTGAACTAAACTTACACGCACCTCCTTCTAATGGTTAAAGAACATACTATTTCTGTGTGTGTCGAATTACTGTCTCATGAAACGATGATTGTTTAATCTTCTTTTAACACCTCTCATGGTGTCCATTAATATGTCACTATATTTATATATGATATATATTTGGTTTATGTTTTCCTTATTCTTCTGTATTTTTCATTTATGGCATACCTTTATGATTTCTATTATGGGTAAACGCGATAATTTCATTTTAGGAAGTGTGGACTACCACCCCCTCAAAGTGATTTGAATTGTTAATTACATATGTGGGACGCATAAAGGATGTAGTTAATGATATTAGATATGATATTATACTATTATTATAATATACATTTATATCATTATGATTTCATTCCATTAAATATGAAATAGAAATGAAAGTAGCGTTCATGCGTACGTACGGCTTACCGTCTCCATGAACGGTGCATTTAGTTTCTTAACTCTAAATGTTATGTATTATTATAAATGCATGTATATACTGGATATATGTGATATATATTATATCATCATCATAAATATAATTATGGAGATAATGGATATTTTACCACATAAGCAACTTGTAATTATAAGATGTTTATTTTTGACTCAAGTACCAAGGATCGAAAAAATGACCGTTATTAAATTAAATGATAACATAATGTTCATAACATGGTAATAAGTGACTTAAAAGGATTAATTAACTTTAAAATGGTTCTTATGAAAATTTAAAGTAACTATAGTTTATTATTTGGGAGAATAATGAACGATCGAGTCAGGTCGGACACGAGGTAAGGGACTTTGTCTCAATATCCTTTCATTGAGGCATATTTTGTTTTATATAGAACTTTATTTTATACTGTGTATAAAACCCTTTGAAATTTACTTTTATTCAAAAAGAATCTTTTTATACGAATCATTTTTACTAAACGACAAAAGGAATTATTTGTCTTACATATTCGGCGACAATGAATTCTCCGTCGTCGTGACCATTATTTGAGTTTCGACTTCTTCTATAGTCCATAAAGTTTTTTAAATGAAAAATAAATACCCTGTTTTACTTTTATTTTATTTTGGTATTGAAAAGGGTTTTGATAATGTTTTCATTATATCAATGTGTTGTATTGATATCTTGTGATTGAAATATGGAAATTTTATGTTTCTTTTATGCATGTTTTATTTGATTAGATTATGTTGTGGTTCTTGGGAATTGTTTATGATATGTTTAAAACTTTTCATATAAGGAATGCATTGGACTTAGTAAGTGATGGGTGGAGCCCGCTATAGCTCCTCGATTCATCGGTAGGTCTCATGAGACAAACTAGTGTCTTGGCACAAGGCTTTGAAAAAACTTTATTTGTAGTCTTCGCACAAGGCCTTGAATATGTGGTTATGATAGTATGGCATTATGTATTCCAGCAATATGAAAGTGTTTATTAATATTGCATGTGAATATTCTACTAGTAGAATATCCATGTGAATAAGTAAATGGCATTATTTCATTTCATTTTTCCATGTTATTTCTGAATTTCATGTTTAAAAGGATTTTGTTTTAGTTATACAATTGCCTTAAATGCTTATGATTGTTTATGAATGTTTTCTCTATATTGTTATCCTTACTGAGCATCTGAGCTCACCCCTTTCTATGTTTTATTTTTCTCAGGATGTGTATAAGTGTATTATGATTGACTTGTAGGGAAAGTCTAAGGGATAAGTGTGTTCAAAGGGGTCAAGATGTTGTTGTTGTTTTTATTTCATGATGTAATGTAAAACTTATGAATGTAACTAGTGTTTCAAGGCTACTAAACTAGTTGGTCAATCGAGACTTGATGTTTTTTGATCATGCCAATGTTATGTAATAATGTAATGACTCTGGGTAACTGGGGTCGGGGCATTAAAAATAAACCCAATGAAAATTAAAATAAATTTTCTATAAATAGTTCAACATGCTTCTCAAGCAATAGGATACACAATAAGATCAACGCAGGAGGTCATTACAATAATAGGTAACCTCTAACACAATGATAATCTAAAACATGGCTTGAAAAATTAACAACTATGTCATAATAGTTCAATAGATTACATTTTATTATGTACGTTAAGGAATTTCATTTCACAGTTTAGCTATGAATATATGTCACACATGATAAATATATCTCATTCAGGATGATGCATGTTAATATACTTCCACATGGTCTTACCATGATGCCTAAATAATCACCATAGTCTATACTGAACCATGAATAGAATATCATAAAATAGTAACATCACCCAAAAAATGAATCACCCATGGTGAAATGACATCCAAATTGTACTAATAAAACATCAATAATAGAAATTCCATCCCGATGAAAGTGGTTTTTATCTTGCACATGGGTTAAGTTAGCCCATGAAAGAGTTAAATTCCAATCCCTAATACATCTTAGACTCCCATTTACCTTCCCCAAATAGTAAATCATTATAAAAGACCTCATATTTAATATAGTTATTAAAATCACCAACTCAATTCGACCTCTAATGATTGATTTTGGTGCTTACATGACCTCAAGTGTACCTCAAAATACTCCATAGGTTGCCAACTAGTAACAGGTGTCTAAAGAATATATTGAGGAGACTATACCCTATAAAATAGAGTAATAATCACAACAGAAATAAGATAAATCGATCATGAAATAAAAATCAACAGATGATAGGTAAATACCAACAATCCAAATAATACTAATAAACAATGTCCTATCATGCAGTATGCCAAAATAAGTATCTTGTTGATAGTCATAAAAGTACAAAAACTAATAACATACTCCAGAATAAAGACCCCATAAACCCTGATTATAAAAATCATTCTTAGACCTATCTCTATGATCTAATACCATCTAGAAAACTAATCAATCATGTAAAAAGACCCCTTCTCTAGTACAGACCTACATCCATGAAATCATACTGGCTACTAAATAGTGTCCTAAACATGGTGTGAGTAAAACTTAGTAGGCCGACACCCATGGTTTCTAAATTCCCAGTGTAAATATATAATTCATGAAATAGGATCATAAATAGGGGAATTAAATCATAATTAATAAAAAAATATGAAATAAAGATACATACCCTCGATCCATGGGTTGATGTCTGAGGTCTTCTAAATAGGATTCTGTATAATTCTAGATACCTCTATAATTAGGTGGATTCTCTTTCTTAAGATAAATCACCCATACCACTGGTGGATTCTTATATTTAGGATGAATCTCCCATTTTAATAATTAATAAATATTGTGTATTTCCCTTAGGTAATCAAGTAACTAAGTATCCCACCCATGAGAATCAAATGTAAACATATACCTCACCCTCATACATCTAGTAACCATGCACCTAGACCTCATGAGGCACACACCATGCATCTATCCTTCATGCGGTGTGTGAAAATGTATCTAGCCATCCGGGGTATACTACCATGAATCTAGCCCTCATGTGGTATATATTCATACCCCTAGACCTCATGTCATATGTAACCATGAACCTTGCACTCAATTATCAATATAATCAAAGATTCATAACAAGAGAATATGAGAAAATCCCATTTATAATACAAAACACCAAATACTCCCAATATGTTTACAAAATCAATATTGCTCAATTCTAGAAATTACTAATTAACTACAATTTATTTTTTCAACCCAACTTACCTAATTATCAACTAGTTGTATCAAATCATTACACCTATCAATTATGATATATTCCCTTTCACAATCCATTATATCCACTTTCCATCTTATTATAATCCAAATCCCTTCATATTCCAAAATAACCACTTCAAGGAAATTGTTATTATCACAAGAAAATTATCACAATTAAAAAGTTTTTTGAATTTTATTTCAAGTAAATTCACATTGTTAATCTATTCCATTAATAATTATCAATCCAACAAAGGGAACATGGTTTTTACAGTCCATGTTACATCCTTGGGTCAATTTTTGAAACACATCTTGGGTGGCTAGAGGTCCAGATCTCAAAACCAAAAGAACCAACGAGTTCTAGGGTTGTCTATGCTTGTAGATTTAATAAATTCAGATGGTTGTTAATTATTTTTGGTTATATACATGATATTCCAAAATGAGAAAACACGATTCACATACAATATGAACAAAATATACATTAGCGAGTTTTTTTAGACCGCCCACATTAAGAACCAAAGATGGAAATAAAGATCAGGCACTGGATTAATGTGCAACACAATGATCTCCACTGGGTAGTGATTGAAACAACTCTTCAAGGATGGAAGAATAGGATTGAAAGAGAAAAAATGATTTCAGAAAATATAAGAGAGAATTAACATTTTTGGATCACTAATTTGATGAATGGATCAAATAACCCAAGATAGGTGTTAGATATTCCTTGAGAGGCTTAAAGAACATTCAAAATTCATAAAACCCAAATTAGGGTCAAATTGGGGGTTATTTAAGCTTTGATAGTTGTTTCAAGGTGAAAAAATACATTCTATACCCTCAATTACATGACCATACTGACACTAATGAGTAGCCTATGAGCACCACTAACTAGTAAGTGATGTCTTCCAGCATGCATGTAGGGTTGGAAACCCCACTAGCTAGCTAGTGGAACTTCTATAGCCACACTATGATACTGGGAATCCAACTGGCATATGGGTGGGCCTTAATTACCTCCAATACTTCTATCCATCAGTAGATATCTATTATCCATCTCACTAACAAGGATACTCTAAGATCACTAATTCCACTAAGTCCTCGATTCAATCCACGAATAGAGCTCTTTAACCATGATTAGAATGGTTTACAAAACCAAAATATGTTCAACAATAAACAGAAATTAGAACACACAATTGTAAAAGATGAGATCATACAATTATAGAGTTATATATTTTTTAAGTGAGAAAATATAAATCAACTTAATTGAATAATAATCTTATTTATCTTAAAATTTGATAAAATACTTCTTACCTTCTTAAATAGTTTCTATCAAGCACCACTTTGGACTTTTCCAATGTTGTGAAAACACTTTACCTAGACTAATAATTTTTTTCATATTTATATCGATATAAAAAGATAATTTTTATTAGTTAAATAAAATTTATATGATATTTTTACTATCTTATCATGTATGAAATGTTCCATATGTTTCTATAATGTTTAGTAATGTTCTAATTGAAGTTTAACTCTTATTTAAAAAAATGAATCCATATGTATCAATCAACTAATAACCATAGTAAATTTGAATATTAACTTTCAAAGAAAAAACATTAAAACATTAATAACCATAAATATAATAATAAATATAATTTATAATCATTTACCATATTTTTTAATAGATATAGTGAACATATTTGACAGTTAGTATTTATATTTATACTTAATTATTGGTAAATATTTACCAAAATGCCATAATCAATTTTTTTACAAGAATATTGAAAATATATTATTATTTTTATTAATGTTGATATAATTTTTTAATGGATAAATTATAAAATTAAAACTCATTATGTATTAAAATAATATTCTTTTACCAAAATATGTTTCTTTTTAAAATGAAAAAAACAGTTTCTAGTATCATAGGGTGAGGGAATTATTTCTTATGTTATCATAATAATAAATAAGAAAATGAATCCATATGATTTACATAAATATAAATTTATAAAATATTTAATAATTAAATACTTGTTAAATAGATTAAAATAAGAAATTATGTTAAAGAAATATTTTTAATCATTAAAGAATACATCTTTTTGACATAAAGTAAAAATACTAATTTTAAATATATAGTGAGTATATAATTTCTTAAGTAATGTAATTTTGGAAATTATCTAGACATAAATACATTTTGAAATAAATATTTCCAAAAAAAATATATTCATTTAATAAATATTAATAAAACATATTTATTATTAAAAATACCATGTTTTTCACATGTGAAGTTTTTTAGTGGTTTTTGGTTTCACTAGTGGATAATTGAGTCCCTAAATTCATGATAGTGAATTATCAAGATCTAATGCAATCTTCTTTATATTATACATACCCTTTAATATTGTTTATTTTTTAAAATTTTAGTAGTAGTAGTCACATAAATATGACATTGGAATGATGTTCCCTTAGTGGATTATATGATTATTGGATAATCATGATGGGATCATTAGTTTTTATGGTATGATATCTATCATGTAATAAAATAATGGTTCAAGCATCTACTTGATAATGGTGATCCATATTGTCTCATTTATTTACTATAGGTTACATATTTTTGCATTTTATTGAGTATAGAGATGAAATTTTCTTAATTCAAAAAGAAGGAATGAATTGAAATATAAAATGGATGTTTGTTTGGAGGGATGTTCATAATTTCGTATTGTTAGTTTCTATATACATTTTACAGGATATTATTATTCAAGAAAGATGTGTAATTTCATTAATAAAAACATCATAACGAATTGGTTAAGTAATTGTAATTTTATTAGTTTTTTTGTGGAAGTATTATGTGGTTGAATAAATATTATTGTATGATAATCATGTGTAATTATTATAGAACAATTGGTATTGTTGTGGTTTTTTGAAGTAGTGGTATCATGAGGTTGGTGTGGTTTAGATTTCATAGTAGCCTATGATATAGAAACATAATGTAATTAAGTACTGAATTAAATTATAGGAATGAAGATATGGTTATTAATAATATTGTGAATAAATGACGTTCTAAATTAAGTAATTAAAGTGATGAATATCATCATCTTCAGCACCAATCTAAAAATAATCATCATCAGTACTACTAATACTAATACTATCACTAATACTACTACTACTACTATAATTTTTTTATTATTATTGTTGTCATTTTTTCACTATTTTTTATTTTTGTTATTATAATTATTACTTGATATGTGAAATTAAAGGTAATAAATTAATGAGACCGAAGAATTATGTGGAATATGATTTGTGAATATTATGAAATGAGTAATTACTTGAAACAAAATATTTAATCTCTGTAAAATAAACTAAGTATTTTTGTTCTATAATATATGATGTGAAATTAAAAATAAATATTAAACTAAAATAATGGATGTGAAACATTGAGTAGTTATTTTGTGGTTTTAGTGTTAGCTTCTCACATGTTTATTGGTGGAATTTGGGGAAATGTAGTGGTTTTAATGAGGTAAATGGTATATATCATAGGGTTTATCAATAGTTTCAGTACCTTAGGATGATTATTTGTGTTATTACATTTAATTTCTATTTTGTTATTACATATTCACGGCCACCCATGTTATGAAACATGATTCACTATCATGTGAGATTTCTGATATTAGCTGAACCCTAAACATATAGGATGTGGGTGATATAAATAGATCACTACTCTCCATCAGTGACTCTTACTTACTACCATAGTGTGGTATATGGTTTTCAAGGGGTTATGATATGTTGTTGATTTTGTTGTAAAATGCATTTTTCATATATTGTGGTATGATAAAAACATGGATTGTGCTTGTGGTATGTGGATGTGAGTGGTGGTTAAGGTATGCGGACATTAAAAGGGATGGGACTTCTTGGATATTTTTAATTGGGATGCGAGTGTGACTAGATTTATGGTTAAGTATGATGTACCTATTTCACTATATTTTCATGATTTACAATATATTCATATTGTATGTATGTAGCGACCCCACCCCAGTATTATTGAAGATAATGTCTACTACCATTGCATTAGCATGATTAAAAGGAATAAAATACCAAAAGACTGATCATTTTAGTAGTTTTGGAAAACCATATTACATACGTGAAACCTATTTTACCATGAGGATTTAAAATATTGCATCAAAAGTAAAATCTAAGAATCCTTGAAACTTATTTAAAGGATTTCACTTCATAACCTAAGGAAAGGAAACAGAATAAGTGTGATCATAAATGAATAGTAAGGGTATGCGCAATAGAACTAATCAAGAATAAATAAGAATAATTAATATATAAAGGTAAAATAAAGTGGACACACTTCCCATTTAGAAAAATAGATAAGGAATAATCAGTATGGAAAGGTAGATAACTGAAGAAAATTCCATGAAATTAATAATATGGTAAATGAAACTTAACCACATATATTCTAACTAATTGAATAATCTCATGGAATAAAAATTACTACCTTCTTAATGATGGAATGCAAAATGATGGATATCTAAAAGGTACCCTCAATGATTAGTGCCCATAATATTAAAATTTCAAGGTGTCTTGTCAAGAATCTAATACTATCAAGTCTTCATGCCAAAAATCTCCAACTATCAAGGCTTCATACTAAAATATAATAAATGGGTACGAACTTAGGAAAAACCATATCTAGTTTGTCTCATAAAACCTACCAATGCATCAAGGGGATATAAAAGACCCTACCCATCACATATGAAATCCAATTTAGTCAAATTTTTAATAATTTATTTAATTAATCAATACAAATATCCATATTTAATAGAAGATGCAAATTTATCAAATTTCTCCAATTACTCAAATAACTGTCAAAATGAATGCCATATGTAAAAATGGTATGTGGTTTAGACAATAATAATTTCCATTTCATGAAAATATGGATATTTATGAAAAATTTAGTGTACAATAAAAATGATTATAAGGAAGTGATGGTTTCATGATAAAGTTAACGATCACAAAATAAAGTGACATTACATATATAACATTTACCTCATGGTAATTTTCAAGTCAAACACTAGGATGAGATAATTAAAATTGAAACTTATAATTCCATGTAATTTGAGTGAATCAAGATATTAATTGACAAATGGGAATAATATACACCAAAAAATATAACTAAGTGGTGAAAATGGGTTATGCATCACCTAAGGAAAAGTGAGACAAGAATGACATACCTTGAGTCCGACTTGTCACATGTGTATTTACCTTCCTGAATAATAAAATATTTTTTTTAATTTATTCAGTAAAATTTTCAATTTTATTTTTACATTTACTACACTTATTATAATGAATTATTCAATTACTTAATCAATTATGTTTACATCAGGTGTTTTGAATAAATTTTGTTTATGTGTCCAAAAATAAATCGTAGGTCGATTATGGTTAAAGGAGTAATTATATAAAAATATCCAGAATAAAAATCATAAAATAATTATGATATTTATACTTAAATTATAATTTTAAACCTCATTATTAAGGATGGTTATGAAAATTCCACAAGTCCACAAACAAAGTAATCATATCTACACCAAATTGAACGCATAAAATTATGTGTAATATAATAATTACATAAGAATTAATAGATAATAAATATATTATATATCATATACAAAAATGGTTCCATCATGATTCCCAACCATGAAATGTGGTAAATTAAAAATTAATGGTATAATTTCGTGCGACAGTAATTCATCGTACATGAATGGGAAGTTCATTACCCATTTGATAGAAGTGTGTGTATGTGTATGTAAAATCATTAAAATAAAATCATTTTAGTATATTTATGATGATGATTTTATTATATGATCATCGAATAATAATAAATTAAGGGGTAGGGAAACACATAAAAAATCAATTCATATTAAAGAACATTACCTCTTTTTTGAGTAAATCCTTTTGGTCTTCACCAAAGGGATTACTTGGATTGCTTTCATCCCAAGGAAATGATTCTATATTTAGGGGTGGGATTTTGCGAGACTACTTGGATAGAGGTTTGATGATCCACAGTGTATTGAGAGGTGTGAGGAAGGGGAAGAGTAAAACCCTTTTTATAATGAAGGAGGAGTTGCATTCCTCTAAATACCAAAAGGTTTACATTATTTGGAGGTCTCCCATAAATCATGTTCCTAGAAAATTGAAACATAATGGGTTAAATTGGATGAATTATTAACAAAAAATTCCACATAAAAAATTGATTTTTTTAAATTTTGTTCCTCAAATTTAATATTTATCCAATTTTATCATTTTGGTTTTTTTAAAGTAACTAGTTTTTTAACCTAAGTTATTTAACCATTAATGAAAAATTAAAGTGATATTTGTTAGAAAATGTAAAAAATTATAAATATAAATATGAAATCTAATTTAAAAAATATAAATCCCATGTGGGATGGTAATTAATTTTAAAATAATCACATGTAACACACAAAAAGACTACTTTAACAGTAACCGTGATAACAATGTTTTTATTGTATATGAGTCAATAATTTAATTATAAAAGATCATTTAGTCCATGAAAGGACCAAATTTTATTTTTAACAATAGGTAAAAATCAATTGGAGTAAGATATGTTTTTTATAAATTTTAAATATTTTAATAAAATATCATTTATTGTAACATAACATTGTTATCAATTTTGACATTATTTATTTAATTTTAATTTAAAAATATTAAAAAACGATGGAATTAAAATATATAAATTTCACATATTTTTAAATTTATATTGTAATCTTTAAAAATAACTGAACACAAATATTCATTGAATTTAATTTCCTTTTAATGTTCTTAACATCATTTATTTTATTTAATTTTTAACTAAACAATCCACACATTATCATTTGTTAAGCGTTTAATTTAAATAATTCAACTCTAAAAATTATAGTTAAATTAAAATGGTAAAAAAACACATTTTAATTTAAAAACAATGTTTATAATTAAAACTATATATCTTCTTCCACACTCTAGGATTTATAAATGTAAAAGGCAAGGAAGGTTCCCTTTTTGTCTTTTTCCTTACTTAACTTATAATATGGGTCAATTTCATGAATATGTGTCCCACTAACATATAAAATTATTAACAACATGGGATATGGTTGAAATATTAGAATCTAATGGATTTTGGAAAAGTTTCTATGTCATTTGGTCTCTTACATTTACAGTTTGGTTTTTGTTGTGTTTAATTTTTAGTTAACGACTGTAATTAATTTTTTTTAAATTTACTAATATTTTTTGTCAAAATATAAGTTGATTTTTTATACCATAAATATGATAATGCTTAAAAATATGTATGTCCAGTTAAAAAAAATTCAATTCGCAAATGTGAAAAAATTAAATTTAAAGCTAACCCCGTAGACGTGTCCCGAAAGAGTGTTTTTAATGTGAAAATGTTCAAAATATCATTATGTCTTTATATGTAAATTAAAGATCAAAATGATTATGATGAGATAAATTATATTAAAATATAGATAATTGATCTATTATGAATTGGAAGTAATGTAAAATATTATTTAACATTACTAATTATTAAAACAAAATGGCAGTTTTTAACTAAAATGCATCATTTTCACTATTAATCAAAAAATAAATTTTCTCAGAAAAATACAAAAAAACCAACCTAATTTAATATTGAAATTATTAATTCAAAAATGAATTTTATTTTTAAAAATAAAGTGTATAAAATTTAAAAAATTTAGTTTTAAAATTGTTGCACCATTAAAAAATGATACAACTCGATCTTGCGTGTAACTCAAGAAAACTCTGTGTTGTGTGTATTATAATCATAACATGTTGTTGCATATAAAGAAATATAGAAAAATATCTATTCTAAATTTAAAATATCAAAATGTCTTGGGGTATTACATTCTCTCCACCTTAATTAAATTTCATCCTCACAATTTAAACTTAATATTAGTAATCTAGGGTTTGATATTTGAAGATACTATTATTGGAGAAACAGACGTTGTAAATAGGTTTAATAAAACATATTCTTAATAAGAGGGAAAGTAAAAAAGATTATTTCATCAAAAAAATGGGGCATTCGAATAGAAAAATGTTACTGAAAAATATGGACATGGATGAAAAATAAAACTTTCAAGTTCTAAAGGAGAGTAATAAAGAACATATTCAGTTGAAAGTTGATGACCAAAATTCATAAAACAGAGTTCTGAAAAAGGACATTAATATCCTCAAAAACTATAATAGTAGTATATTTTTTTGAGACCCTTTTCCTAGATTTGATAAATTCACTCAAAATATATGAATATAAGTAAATATACATTTCTATAATATTTATATATGATTACAACTCAAAATATTTCAACATCATCTCTCAGCACAAGATGCTTTATACAAATAAGTAATATATCAATCTCTAAAATCTTGTCCAATGTTAAACATAAAACATTTTATAAATATTTAACCTTATGAACCTTCCATGTATTATAATCCAAAACATTAGAATCAGTCCAACGGTAGTTAATAGTATCTAATTTAATTTATCTATATGAATCATCTTTATATCAATGTCAAGAACATATTAAGATATATATTTTATCATCCAAGTGAATCATCCTTACTCGATGGTCCTCACGGATCCCCTCTTGACGTCGATGCCCAAGGCACAGATGACGGCGCTCCTGGATCCCCTCTCCTCTTTGGAGGGGGAGGTCCTCAGTTCTCATCGTCCCCTTCTCGTAATTGCCCAATCATTCCTTTCTCCAACCTCAAATCTCTCCCAAAGCTTCTAGAAATCAAGCTCAGCCCGAAGGTCCCTGATCTATTTGAAGTTTCTCTTCAGCTTCCAATCTCACTTTTTGAGTCCTATGATGCCTCGAGCTTCTTCAACCAAACACTGGTAGTTAGATTCCGGTAGAATTGGCCCTCGATCGACGAGTTAGAACGATTCATTTTGGAATCGTGTGGTTTAAAGCATCACACAGTGGTAGGGATTCATGACCGCAAACACGTCATGGTGAGGTTCGCGACTGTGGAGGATCTTGCTCTTTCATGGTCCATCACCCCCCGTAGATGCAACGACTCCTCCTTCCATGTCTTCCATTGGTCCTTTGATTTCCACTTGAAGAGGGATGCTCCAACGATATCAATATGGTTAAGTCTTATAAGAATTCATCTTGGATTTCAAAACCCTACTATCTTAAAGGTAATTGGAAACCTCATCGGGAGATTCTTGTGATCCGATAGTCGAACTAATGTTGTCTGCCACCCCGTGTTCCCTTGTATATGTGTCGAGGTTGAAGTTTCGAAGGCACTGATGGAATGGGTCTGGATTACAGTAGGTGAGGAGCTTCGGTGGAAGCATGATTTTCTTTAAGAATCGTGGCATGATTACTGTGATTCTTGTGTCCGGATCGGGCATCTGGCTTCTGTATGCCGCATTGGGTATCGGAAAGGCAGTAAGGGTCCCCGTGAGAAGATGCCTAGGGGAGATGGTGGATCCCTCAACCCAGTGTCTTTTGGGGACCCCTTGATCATGGAGGTAGGGTGAATGAGGACTATTTTGATACTATTGAATGCTGAAGTGTGTATGGGCCTGAGCAGCCCTCTACTGGTCTGGTACTCCTTGGTCTGGGCACACAGGCTATTTAGAAATCTCCAATGTCCAGGCGGCTTGAACCAAAAGTCTCAGAAATCTTTAGAAGACTGAAATGTGATCTGGGAGTGAATGGTCCATCTCGGGTAGTGGAGGCAGTGGAGGTTGTGCCTCTGTGTAGCAGTGTGGACCACTTTAATGATACAATGCCAATTTGCGGAACACTAACAGGAAGTGTAGGGGATGGAATGGTTATTCAACTGGTTCCATCAAATCATATCATTAGATATGTGGTTCTTGGAGAATCCTACGTTGATCTGCCCACTTGTAAGTATCCTCAATGGTTTTTCCTAGAGAATTCAAATACTCAAGTCTAATTTATGGGTCGCGGATATGAGCAGCCAAGTGGCGCAGAGATTCCAGTGCTAGTTCCAGCGGTAAGGCAGTCCTATGCTGAGAATGTCAAGTCTAGGGGTGTCTTGGGACCCTCATACCGAAACAACCTTGGTGCTAAATCGGAAATTTACCAGAAGGCTGGGACTGTGGGGAAGAAATTTTTTTTGGAGTATAAAGCAGGAGAAGGCTTGACACTCAACTTGGGGAACCCATTTGAATGATTGGATGTTCACAAGGCACCATTAACTCAATAGGCGGATACATCATGTGATGAAAACTATAGTCAATTCTCAGTGGATAGCACAGATTGACATCAAGGGAAATCTCATCGCCGTAGATGGAAGAAGGGGAAAACGTAACTTGAGACTTAGGGAAGTGCATAGTGGTCCAAGGGAAAACCGAAGGGACTTAAGGGTTACTCCCACTTTCCAAAACTGATAGAGACGAGGTCAGCCAAGAAGGAAAGAAACAAGGAAAGCAAAGGCCTTTAGAATGGGGAAAGTGAAGCATCAAGCCGGAAAACAACAGATAGGGAGGAAGAGCCTGGCGAGTGCTTGAAACGTTTCCTGCACTCCATGGAATAAATTCTAGACAAGGATGTCCAACCCAATGTATCAGAAGAAGTGATTAAAAGAACTTATGCAAGAAGGTTGTATGTTGATGCCAATTAGGATCAAGAAGCGTGGATAGATAAAAAAAGATCGAATTTTGGCATGGGGCATCAACCAGATAAACATCAATTCAGAGGAATTCATTCAGACAATGGAAAGGATGATCACTCACCTTGAAGAGCTTATCAGGGAGGATCCAGATATGTAGGTTAGTACACTGCAATGGGAACTTTATAGAGTAGCCAAATCTAGTAACCTTAGTCTAGTGTTTAATCGTTTTGGGAGTTCTTTTAGTACGTAGTGGTCTCTTGTGTGTGAACATTGGTTTTCCATTTTTCCTTAAAATGGCATAATAAAAATTTGAATTTGGATGGATCATCCATGTGTTTTCCAAGAAGTTTAACTTATCACTAAATCATTTTTATTGGATATTGGTACCATTCAACATGTGATCTCAAATCCTTAATGAAAATGTTTTGCAGTAAAATCTGTATATATTTCATAACTTTTATAACTAGTACATTCTTGATAAAATACTGAAATAACAAAATTCTTGAGTCAAAAAACTGGCGCATTAATTATTCCACTTCAGTTGAATCATTAGAATAATCTTGAATTTATCACTTAAATTCTTCTAGGGTATATTATAATATATGTACCATGGATTCCTTTTTATCTACACATAAATAACACTTCATTCCCTTTTAAGAATGTAACATGGTGTTTTCTATAAATAGTACAACATATTAGAAAACCGTTCTTTATTTTTTTTATAAACAAATTTCTATATTGTTATATTCTTCAATTTCTTCCTTTCAATGCCCTAATACTTGGAGAATTCATTATCAGTCTTAATATAACATACAACTATTTTATTGCATGATTAAATTGATTGAGATTCTAGTTCCCTTTAGAGATGTGCCATCAAACCTTCAAAAAAGTGTTAATCTTGCATTCCATGTTGTGTATAAAATTAGTATCATACATTTCTAACCATGTAAAGGTATCTTAACAATATGAAACACTTTCTTCCTCCTTTTTTTCTTTTAAACTATTTAACTTAATATTCATCTAAATTTGTTTCTCATGAGGGAAGTATTTATAAAAGAATTTAGCATTAAAATTTGTTGGTCGGAGTGGATACTCAAGTGGGGGTGAATTGAGTTCCAATAAAAATTTCTGTTAAAAATAATCTTATTAAAATCCCCCAAATTGAATAGCAAGATAATCTCTAGTGAATTTGTAAAACTATAAAGGGCCAGTTAGGTTCTCAAAAGATTGATTAGTTCTTAGTTAATCTAATCTGAGGATTAATTAAATTTTCATGCTAACCTAATGCTTTACAATACGTACAAACACTTCCTAGATTAACTATTAAAGTAACTTTAAAACAATTTTATATTTAAAAGTAATTAGCATCAACAATATTAAATATAGGGTAAAATAAATATAAGTAAGCACATCAGTTTTAAAACAAGAGGTTCAGTCTCTTACCACGACTTAATCCTCTCAAACAATTTATATAAATTGGATCCACACCCTGGATTGGGGTAAACAACAGTGCAAAGACTGTCCAAGTACTAAGACCTCTACCACAGTTCATTGTGGGAAAACAAAACAATAGCACACCAGCTGTCCAGGTCTTACTTGACCTCTACCACTATCCATAGTGGGATACAAAAGAGTTATGGAAGGTTTGTGTGAGGATTTAGATATCTTACAGTTTAGCACATTAGACAGTGTGTGTATACAATATACAGAGTATGCAAACTACTAAAAATGTAAATAAAAGAATCACTAAGAGAGTAGATATGAGTTTAGAATGCTCTAGTGATGTGAAGTACAGCTCTGGACTCCTTTTGATTCGTCAGAAATGCTTCTGAGTCCTTATCTGGGTTTTCTTTGGAAAACAGAGTGTCGTTTTCTTCCTTGGTTTTTAGGTTTAGTTTGATCATCTTGAGTGTATGAGCAGCTCGTTGTACTTCTTCACTCCTTGACTGAAGTTTGGTTTGTGTTCTTTTCTTATATGAATCGCTTCGTATATGTCCAGTGTTATTCGAGTATGAATATAGTCTTTCTGTATTCACCACTTTATAGCATTATTTTTCCCTTTTTGTGAACGTTCACGCAACTTCTTGTTGTTGTACTTTTTCCCGGTCTTTTTTCCTTCCTTTTATTGCTTTCAGTATTGGCAATGGGAATGATAACCTTTTCATGGGTACTAGGTACGGTTCCATGACATGCCAACAGCCCACATTAATTAACATTAATTGCATTAAAAACATCAAATATGATCATTGCTTAATAAATGAATAATCTTGACAAAAGTATAGTTTAGGAATCACTGACTGAAAAATCTTTCCTCAGTAGCTTTTTGTCAGTAGATATGTAATGGTGGGCTTTGTATAGCAGTGAGCTCCTTTCATTAGCTCTTTGTCCTTGTACTGGTAGCTCCATGTATCAATAGCGGTTACTATGTGTATCAGTATCTCTATGTACTGGTGACTCCTTCTATCGGTAGCTCTTGATCTATCGGTAGCTCTCTTGTATCAGTTGCTCATTTGTATTGGTAGCTCGTTTTGTATCGGTGACTCTATATCGGTAAAATATTTATCGGTAGCTTGTTCATATCGGTAGCTTCGTTCTATACTAGTGATTAAGTGTATATCGGTAGACTTGTTCTATCGGTAGCTTTGTTTGTATCGGTAACTGTCTGTATCGGTGGACTTGATCTATTAGTGACAATCTTACCGGTAGACTAATACATACCGGTAGCTCTGCGTATCTGTTACCTTTGCTTATCAGCGACTATTTCTATCGGTATACTAAGTACTGGAAGATCTGTATCAGTATATATAAGCATATTAGTGACTTAACACTTACCTGCTTTATGATAAACATTTCTGATTGAGTGATAATTATTTCAAAATTCATATAAACCTAGACAAACATTGATTAACATATTTCAAAGATTATTCTAATATTGTTATCAGATTGAAAATAGAATGTCATAGATTGAAAGAATTAATATATAGATAAACATAAATTGGGATTATCAAAGTATGTGAAAGCATAATTGGGATTATCAAAATATGTGAAAGCATAACTGGGATTATCAAAACAGGTGAGGTCAACAATCTCCCACTTTTTTATAATCACAACTTATGATATTATAATCCTAAAAATATTCAGTAATGTATCAAAGGATACTAAATACCATTGTTTCAGATAAAACAATGTATTATAAAACATATATAGGATAGATAAAATATGAAACAAATGTGCCAGAGGTAAATGAATATGAATTAAAAGATAGTATTACACCCCCTTTATAATAAAAGATATTACTTCTCCCCCAGATATGTTTAATTTAGATAGAATTTCTCCCCCTTTGTGATTAGAAAAAGGTGGGACAGAAAGGAATCTATAGGAGAAGAGAAGTAACAACAAGTAAAAGAAGGTAAGATCATATATATTTCTTTGAGCAAATAGATACAAAGAAATACTTAAATGAAACAAAAATAAATACAATTGATTCATATCAATAAAATCCTAGCCACTAATCAATCCACATCCTCAGAATGAGATTTCCCCTTGGGATCTGAAGAGGATTCAGGAGTGGTAGATTCAGGAAGAGGTTTAGGAACACCAGAGATGATCAGAGGTGGATAAGCTACTGAAACTGTTCCTGGCCTGTATTGTGTAGCTCTCTGAGTGATCATAGGAGTAAGGCTTCAGATGGCTTGGGCTAGAGTCATCATAACGAGAGAAGTAGTAGAGGAAAATTCGGGTAGAGCTAGAGGTATAATCACTGGCCAAGAATCAACATTCACAAAAGGAAACAAGAGATTTCTGAAATCCATAATGATTCCTCCTCCACTTTCCATAGCAGAAATGAAATCATCCTTATTCTCTACGAATTTGTCCAATGCAGGTGTCAACTCTCTGAGCATGATAACTTGTTCTCTGAAGGCATGATTGACTAGAGGTAGCTTTATGTTTTCTACCATAAGCTTGAAATGGTTGTTAAGATGATGCTTTGTATAAAGCCTTTTAAAATAATAATCAACCTTGTATTTTACTTCTTTCTGAGAAGAAGAAGCTTCTCTCATATAGTCTTGAACAATCTTCATGATATCATTATAGGTATCTATAGTAGAAGTAACCACTTTGGTTAGATCAAATGAGTCCAAAGAGCCATTGTTTGATGCTGAACCAAGCTCCTCCTTCATCAAGGATTTAATTTGATCTAATTCCACTGAAGGTCTGGAGACAAGAGAACCAATAGAGAAGGTTACTATTTCCTTGATGTTTTTGGTCATCCCACTGATAAGATTTTATACTGTATAATCCTTGGTGCTAACATGCTTTGTTATGGAAAACTTAAACTCCTCAAAACTGAGACCATTTGGCTCACTACACCCTTCACATAATCCAAATCCTTGTCTGCTTTAGATTTTGAACTCATATAGGATTCCAGAGAGATAACTGATTTCTTTAGAATTTCAACAGTCTCTTCCAGTCTAGATACCTGATTCTGGAAAGCTGTAACTTCATCCACTATCTCTGTCACAAATGTTGACACATTACAGCCAAGAGAGAGTTCGAAGGACTTTTCCAAATTTCTCATCTCTTCAACAAATCAACTCTTTAACTCAGCAACAGAAGCACTCAAAAGCTCTTTCATCTCACCCTTTAAAGATACTAAATCATCCCTTGTGATAATATCAGTAGGTGAAACCACAACAGGTGCCCTTTTAGATACTTACTATCTACAGATTTATTCATAATCGATTGAATAGATACCACCAGTGAAGCTTCCATTTTCCTTATTTATTCAACAAAACAGATTTTTAGATTAGACTTGAGCTTATCCACATCATGTGTTCTTACAACATCTTAAGGTAATATCTCAGACTGAATATCATAATTGATTTTTGGTCTATTGAGGGATGCTTCATTATCAGAACCGGGATAATCTAACCCACAAACCACAAAACCTGAGTCTTCCACCCAGTCCTCAATTTTATTAGCTACTGAGACAGTGCCAAGCTTGGTTGGATGCTCCCCCTCAACTGGTGCATTCTCTTCTAAGGAAATAGTACCCTCATTAGATCTGTCTTCCTCATCATAATCTTGAACAACCATCTCTATCTCTGTAATAGCAGGAGGTTCCACAGGAATAGGTAATGGTCTGCCAACTTCATCAAGAACAACCTATAAAGGCATAACAGAACATCCAATCAGAGGACTTAGGCTCAAGGTGGTAGAAGATGATGCTTCAGTTTCAGATCCTCTTTCTTGTTCCTCATTCTCTGGGATAGCCTATTCCTGATCTGGTCACTATTAGTCTTCCTCATCCATAGGTTCCTCTTTATTTCTTACACCCAAAATAGTTTCTTTACTAGGTAGGTTCAAAGAAGTACTTTCTTTTTTCTATGATACACTCTTAGGAGTTTGGCTAGGAGGTAAGTCTAGAACTCCTCTATTTACTGCAGAGGAATCTTCCTCTCCTGAATCATCACTATACTGTGGCTCTTCTTCATCAGGTCCTAGACATGGATCCCTCATATCCTTAGCCTTGAAGGATGATCAACAGGATTGAACTTATCATATAACTTTTTTTCATTAGTATCCCACTCTCCTTTCCTTGGGTTCTAGTTTATCTTCATGTAATTACTTACAGTGCTTGTGATACAAAATTTGTTCTTTAACACCACTGTCTCATCCTGAGACTCAGCTACTCCTTTTACCTTAATCATCACTGAGATCAAATTGGAAAATAATAAGGCATTGTTTTTGAATTTAGTCTAATCATATCCTCTATTTGAGTCATTAGCAGCCTGAACAGATTTACTTTCACACCATGTATCAAGAGATGTAACAGATAGATATCTTGATATCTCAAATTTTCAAATTCCCCTCTTCTTGGACTTAGAACATGTTGCACAAACATGAACAACAATCTGTTCTCTCCATCAATTTCAGTTTCCACCACCTGTCATTGCTTTCCACTATCGGTGAGATCCTCTAAGGCAGTCTCATAGTCAAAAATATCACTTATAGGTGGTACAAATTTCGAAAAATAACCATAAACACCTTCGTGTGGAACCTTCAGGAATTCATCCCACTCAATAGAAGAAAACTCTATCTCCTTTCCATTTACCCATGAAACCATTTTATTTCTTCATCAAATTTCTCAAAACTCACAAACTCATAGAACTGTTTTACCAACTTGAGATAGTAGAGGCCATTGTTGTTCTAAAAGTAGTCTACCCACTTTTGGTCTTCCCGCACCTCTAGAAATAACAATTTACTGGACAACATCCATTCCACACATAGATCTTTTTCAATCACAATAACTCAATTTTGTAAATGCGGGTTCACTGGTCACCTTCCCAACCTTGTTCTACTAACACTGCTACTTCCTTCTTGCTCTAACTTCTACTTCTTCGTATTCGTCTCATCAATGTCATCTTTTCCAGTAGGAATTTTGGTTTTTTCCATTTCTAGTTTGAGTAACTTAGGGTTTTGATGAGTTTTAGGAGCTAAGGCTTGAGGGAAAAGGGTTTGATGTGGACCGAGAAGAAATTAGGACTTATTTTTATCATTTAGGAATCATAAAATAAATAATTAAAATATAATAAATAATGTTTAAATGATACAGATTCTGGTGGTAGACAGAAGTTTAAAACAGCGCATCAGTAGGGTATACCGGTGAGAATTCAAAACGGTGAGATCCAATAATCAGTGAGGTATATCAGTGAGGTCCATACCGGTGAGGTATATCGATGAGGTTTCATACCAGTGAGTTATATCGGTGAGGTTTCATACCGGTGAGGTATATCGGTGAGGTTTCATACCGTCAAGGTATATCGGTGAGGTTTCATACTGTTGAGGTATATCGGTGAGGTTTCATACCGGTGAGGTATATCGGTGAGGTTTCATACCGGGGAGGTATATCTGTGAGGTTTTATATCGGTGAGGTATATCAGTGAGGTTTGATACCGGTGAGGTATATCAGTGAGGTTTCATACCGGTGAGGTATATCAGTGAGGTTTCATACTGGTGAGGTATATCAGTGAGGTTTCATAATAACACCGTCTATAATTCCTAATTCATGTCTAATGTAACTTAACCTATCCAAATTTAATGGTTTGGTGAAAATATAAGCTAATTGATGTTCAGTACCTATAAAATCAAGAGTAATATCACTTTTTTGGTAATGATCTCTCAAGAAATGGTTCCTTACATCAATGTGTTTTGTCCTAGAGTGAGACACATGATTCCTAGAGATATTAATTGCACTAGTGTTATCATAGTTTATTGAAACATGTCTAAAGTCATATCCATGGTTAAAAAGAGTTTGATTTAGCCACAGAATTTGTGCACAGCAACTACCAGCAACTATTTACTCTGCTTCAGCAGTGGACAAAGCAAAAAAAATTTGTTTCTTTCTACACCAAGATATTAATGATTTTCCCAATAAATGACATGTTCCATATGTGCTTTTTCTATCCAACTTGCAACCATCAAAGTCAACATATGAATAACTCATTTATTTAAAATATTGTCCTTTCAGAAAAATCAAACCCAAATTTGCAGTATGTTTAAGATACTTAAAAATTCTTTTAACTTCAATAAAATGCGATTCTTTAGGATTATCTTGAAATCTTGCACACACAGACACTAAACATAATATCTGGTCTACTAGCAGTAATGTAAAGCAAGCTTCCAATCATACCTATGTAATTGGTTTGATCCACTAGTTTCCCAATTTCATCAATGTCCAACTTACAGACAGTACTCATAAGTGTATCACTTTTCATAATACTATCCAAACCAAAACGTTTTAAAAGTCCTTTGTATATTTACATTGATTAAAAATAATACAATTTTCATTTTGGAAAACATGAAATCCAAGAAAATATTTGAGTTCTCCCATTAAACTCATTTCAAATTAATTTTGCATATTCTTTGCAAAATCAGTACATAAAGAATGTTTAGAAGATCAAAAAAAAATATCATCAACATATATTTATACTATCAAAACATATTTAGAAATTCTTTTAATAAAAATAGTTGGGTCAGCAATCCCTTTAGTAAAAACATTTGAAATAAGAAAATTACTAAGTCTATCATACCAAGCTCTTGGAGCTTGTTTAAGACCATATAAATCTTTTGAAAGTTTAAAAACTAAATTTGGAAAATGAGGATTAGTAAATCCAGGTGGTTTTTCAACAAAAACATCTTTAATTATAAAACCATTTAGAAAAGAACTTTTGACATCCATTTGATATAACTTTAAATTCAGATGAGCAACATCACCAAGTAGAATTGTAATTGCTTCTAATCTAGCTACATGGGAAAGGTTTCCTCATAGTCTATTCCTTCCTCTGGAATATATCCTTGTGCAACTATCCTTTCTTTGTTTCTAACTACATTTTCAGACTCATCAACTTTGTTTCTAAAAACCCATTTAGTGCCTATGGTTGAAGTGTCCTTAGTTCTGTCAACTAATTCCCAGACTTTGTTTCTTTCAAATTGATATAGTTCTTATTGTATAGAAATTACAAAAAATTCATCATTTATCGCATCATTGATATTTTTAGGTTCTAACTGTGAAAGAAAATCATGATGTTCAACCTGGTTTCTTACAGAAGCTCTAGTCTATGTCCCTCTATCAAGATTACCAACAACAACATCTAACGGATGATTCTTTAGAATCTTAGTTGATCTAGTAAAGGTAGGACTAGAAATATGAGGCTCTTCTCTATGCTCTGGTTCTACAGAAACAGATTCTGGAATGTTTCCAGAACTGGTTGTCTTTACAACAGGTTCATTTATTTTATCAATAAGGTTCAGAACAGACAGATCTTTATCAAGATTTTCAAGAGAAGATGTAGGTTCACGTAGATTAGTTTCATCAAACATGATATGAATAGATTCTTCCACACATTTTGTTATTTTATTGAACAATCTATCGGATTTTCTAGTTAAATAATAACCAAGAAAAATTCCTTCATCACTTTTAGATGCAAACTTGTCAAGACTATCCTTTGTATTGAGAATAAAGAATTTGCAACCAAACACTCTTATGTAATTAACCTTAGGTTTCCTATTATCCCACAACTCACAAGGGGTCTTCTTACGAATGGGTCTAATCATGACTCTATTGATAATGTAACAAGCTGTATTTACAGCTTCATCCCAAAAATAAATAGGCCGGTCATACTCATTAAGCATATTTCTTGCAATTTTTTAAAGGGTTCTATTTCTTCTTTCTACTACAACATTCTGCTGATGTGTTCTAGGGGAAGAAAATTTGTGTTTATAGCCATTGTGTGAGAAATAAGATTCAAACTCATGATTTTCAATCTCACGACCATAATCACTTCTCAGGGTCTTAATATTAAGTCCACTGAGGTTTTCTACAGACATGGAATATTTAATAAAGTAAGAACAAGCTTCACTTTTGTGAGCTAAGAAGTATACCCAAGTATATCTAGAAAAGTAATCTACTAAGACATAGACATAGTGCTTCCCATTTAAACTAGAAAATATAGAAGGTCCAAACAATTCCATGTGAACCAAATTGAGAGTTTGAGAAGTTGAAACTTTTTTCTTTGATTTAAAAGAATTGTTATGTTGCTTTCCCTTTTGAAAAAGATTACAAACTTTTTCAGTAGTGAATTCAAGTTTATGTGGGTATCTAACTAAGTTTTTCATAGATAATTTTCTAAGTGAATATATATTTCAATGTCCTAATCATCTTGTGCCATATACATGACTCTTTATGAAAAGTATTTAAGGAAGTAATGTTCTGTTTAGCTAAATAATTCAAATCAACAGTATAAACATTTTCATTTCGCAAATCAGAAAATACTAAAAAAAATTTATAATTAAAAACATCACAAGAATAATTTTCAAATTTAACATTGAAACCATCATCACACAACTAAGAGATAATTAAAATATTATATTTAAGTCCATCAAAAAATAAAACTTTGGAAATTAAAACTGAATCAATGATACCAATCTGGACTAGGCCGATGATATTTACTTTAGAGTTATCACCAAATGTGACATGGCCTCTATCAACTTTGATTATGATTTTTAAGCATGAGTAATCAAAAATTATATGCCTTGAACATCAACTATCCACGTACCATATCTTCTTATGGGAACTCTTCAAGCATGTTTCCTACAAAACAGTTTTAGATGGAAAATGATTTTGGTACCGAGATTCATTTGGGTCCAGATAGGTTAGCAATCAAAGATTTAGGTACCCATATTTGTCTTATGGGTATCAAATAATTTTTAGAATCAATATATTTTGAAAGATAAACTTTATTTGATCTATAACTATGTGAGTAACTAGTTGAAGAAAATAAATTTCTAGAACCATAACTAGCAGCATTCGGTCCAGATTTAGAAATAAATCTAGTTTTTGTGAATTGTCTCTGTCGAGGCTGATAGCCTTTTCTAGTGGTATATTTTGGTGCCACTTGTTTTCCTAGAATTTGAGTAAGTTTATCTTTTCTATTTGTGAATTTTTCTAAGTCCTTTCTTAATTGTTCATTAGACAATTTCAGTTCAATATTTTCCTCAAGTAATTGAGCATTATTTTCCTATTCTATATCAAGGTCAGATTTAACAGAACTGGTTAGAGCAATTTGTTTCATTAAAGATTTATAATTATCCTTAAATTCATTGCATGTTTCTTCTAGCATATTACAATATTCAAATAATTCTTCAGTAGACATATTTTCAGATTCAGAATCAGAATCAACTCCAAAATAATAATAATTTAAAGCAGGAGTGTCTAGTGTTATCTCAAATGTGTTTGTCATGAAACACATGTTAGATTTTTGAGATTTTTCATCATGAGTAGAATCAGAATTAGTTGAACTATCCTCTGAAGCACTCCAAGTTGCTTTCATATCATTCTTATACCTATTGTCCTTGTAGTCATGTTTCATCTTGAATTTTAATTTTGGATAGTCTACTTTAGTGTTACCTTTCATTTTGCATTCTTAGTACACAATTTAATCACTTCGATCAGGATTTTTACAAGCCTTATTCCAATGACTTTTTTTTCATATTTTCCTTTGTATTTTTATTTTCTAAATAATTTCTTATTCCTATAGAAATTCTTGAATCTTATGGCTATTTCAGCCATTTCAGCATCACTGTCAGAACTTGAACTTTCACTTGTTGAGCTTTCAATATGTATGTGAACTTTCTCCTTAACCTTGCTCTTTGAAGTAGATGTCTTGAAGTCTACGGAATTATTTTTTGGTTCATCATCTTCTTCCTTGTTCACTTTGATTTCTTCCTCAAACATCATAAGATTAAAAATTAATTCCTTAACAGGTAGTGAACTTATATAACACAATTATCTTATGGAGACAGATGCACCTCTCCATCTTTCTGGAAAACATCTTAGTATTCTCATAATATGTTCTTTTGCCAGAAAAACTTTTCCATGTGAGCTCATAGTGTTGAAAATCTCATTGAACCTGAGATATATATTAGAAATGGGTTCATCAGGTTTCATTTTAAAATTATCATATTTAATAGTATAGGTATTAAATATCATTTCATTAACATTGGTTGTTCCCTCATGGGAAATAGCGAAAGTGTCCCAAATTTCATAAACAGTTTTACAAGAATATATTCCATTAAATTCCTCATCACCTAAATCACAGTACATGGGATTCATTGCTTTACAATTATTATTGTAAGAAGTCGTAGTAGGTTCATCCCAAGTAGTTCTTTTAGTTTTTAGAATTTTATATTGACTCTCTATAGCCGTCCAGATATCAAATCCCATACCCTCTAAATGAATTTTCATTTTAAGCTTCCGCTGGGCATAATTTGTACCATTAAAGAAAGGTGGCATGTTGGTAGCAGCACCTTGTAATCAATTATCCATAATTAGAATATAGAAAATATATTTAAAGAGATAAAATTTAGAACTAACATAAATTTAAGATCTTTAAGATGCAACTAAAATTACAGTTGAAAACAGAGTGTTTTGAAAACCATTAATAATAAATAACCTCTGATACCAAATGTTGGTCAGAGTGCATACTCAAGAAGGGGTGAATTGGGTTCCAATTAAAATTTCTATTAAAAAGAATTTTCTTAAAATCCAACAAATTTAATAGAAAGATAATCTATAGGGAATTTTTAAAACTATAAAGGGTCAGTTAGGTTCTCAAAAGATTGATTAGTTCTCAGTTAATCTAATCTGAAGATTAATTAACTTTTGTAGGTAACCTAATTCTTTACAGTACATACAAATACTTTCTATTTTAACTATCAAAGTAACTTTAAAACAATTTTATATTTCAACGTAATTAGCAGTAGAATATTCAATATAGGTTAAAATCAATATAAGTAAACATAGTAGTTTTAAAACAAGAGGTTCAGTCTCAAGTTGAGACTTAGTCCTCTCAAATAATTTATATAAATTTGATCTACACCTTGGATCGGGGTATACAACAGTGTAAAGACTATCCCGGTACTAAGACCTCTACCACAGTTCTATGTGGGGAAAAAAATAACAACACATTGGTTGTCCAGGTCTTACTTGACCTCTACCACTATCCACAGTGGGATACAAAAGAGTTATGGAAGGTTTGTGTGAGGATTTAGAGATATTCCAGTTTAGCACAGGAGATAGTGTGTGTATAAAATATACAGAGTATGCACAATTCTCAAAATGAAAATAAAAGAATCACTGAGAGAGTATATATGAGTTTAGAATGCTCTAGTGATGTGAAGTGCAGCACTGGACTCCTTTTGATTTGTCAGAAATGATTCTGATTCCTTATCTAATTTTTTCTTTGAAAACAGAGTGTCGTTTGCTTCCTTGGTTTTCAGGTTTAGCTAGATTAGCTTGAGTGTATGAGTAGCTCATTGTAGTTCTTCACTCCTTGACTGAAGTTTGTTGTGTGTTATCTTCTTGTATGAATCGCTTCATGTATGTCCAGTGTTCTTCGAGTATGGATGTATCCATTCTATATGCACCACTTTATATCATTGTTTTTACCTTTTTGTGCACGTTCAGACAACTTCTTGTTGTTGTACTTTTGCACGGTATTTTTTCCCTCCTTTTATAGATTTCAGTATCAAAAATGGGAATGATTACCTTTTCATGGGTACTAGGTATGGTTACATGACATTTCAACAACCCACATTAATTAACATTAATTGCATTAAAAACATCAAATATGACCGTTACTTAATAAATAAATTATGTTGACAAATGTAGAGTTTAGGAATCAGTTACTGAAAGTCATTCATCGGTAGCTTTATGTCGGTAGATATGTAATTGTGGACTTTGTATATTAGTGAGCTCCCATCGGTAGCACTTGGTCCTTGTACCGGTATCTACTTGTATCGGTATCTGTTGCTCTGTTTACCAGTATCTCTATGTACCGGTAAATCCTTCTATCGGTAGCTCTTGGTCTATCTATAGCTCGCTTGTATCAGTGGCTCCTTTGTATCGGTATATCGTTTTGTATCGGTGACTCTGTATCGGTAAACTTTGTATCGGTAGCTTGTGCATATCAGTAGCTTCGTTTTTTACCAGTGATTAAGTGTATATCGGTAGACTTGTTCTATCGGTAGCTCTGCTTATATCAGTAACTATCTGTATCGATGGACATGATCTATCAGTGAAATGCTTACCTATAGACTTATACATACCGGTAGCTCTGCGTATCAGTGACCTTTGCTTATCGGTGACTATGTATATCAGTAGACTAAGTACCGGTAGATTTATATCAGTAGCTATAAGCATATTAGATACTTAACACTTATCGTCTTTATGAAAAACATATCCGATTGAGTTAGAATTATTTCAAAATTCATATAAACATAGATAAACATTGATTAACATATTTCAAAGATTATTCTAATATTGTTATCATCTTGAAAATAGAATGTCATAGATTTAATGAATTAATATATAGATAAACATTAATTGGGATTATCAAAGTATGCAAAAGCATAATTGGGATTATCAAAACAGGTGAGGTCAACAAAATATTCCAATTCCATGAGATATATCTCATATTCTTCCCTAGTGTTTGGTTTGTTGACCACCACTTATTGAAATTATCTCTGAGATAATACACTATAAGTGTAACTATTTACATTTCACTACATCCCAACACCCAAAAATATATTCTCCAAAGAATTAATCCATTGCACGACTATAAATTGATCAGTAATCCAACTAAAGGATGAGGCCTCTATCACATAATGTGATCTAACATACGAGAGTCTTATCGTGGAATAGGTTTATCCATCCAAGAAAGTTCATGTATCATAACTTGATTAAGATATTCTAAAATATCCATAACTTTCTTAGTTTCAATACCAGCTTTATCACTTTCCCCAGTAGGGAACCTCTACATTGTCCATGAGTATTGATACCTCTCTACCTCCTAGATTCGATGTATATATATTTTAATATACATAATTAGATCCTAACACAATGAAACATAATGTTCAATCCAAAAACTAGTGATATAAGTTACATAAATTGAAACATTTATGCATTGATAATATTTTAATCATAAACAAGGTTTCATTGGGTTATTCTTCTATACTTATCCTCAAAGCATAACTTATGGTTATGTTCCTTAACCGAGGTTTTCTAAACCTAGTTTTCAAGGTTTCTACAAAATTTTATTTGACACCAACTATATCACCCCTACCCAAGATTCCCAATGTCGGGGCATTACATTATTACATTAGCCTGGTTACATGGAATCAAATCTCGAAGTACTGATTGTTTGGGGAGTTTTGGGGAAACAATTATATACATGAAACCCATTTTACATTGGGTATAGAAAAAATTTCATAACAAAAGTAAACTCTAAACATCCTCGAAACTCATTCAAATGATTCCTCTTTATAGCATGGGGAAAGGAAACATAATAAGGGTGATCTCAAATTCACTGTAATGGTAAGTACAAAAAAATTAATCATGAATCAATAAGAATCATAAATATGGAAGGGTAAATGAAATTGGACACACTTTCCATTTAGAAAATAGGATAAGGCATAATCAATATGGTAAGGTATATAATTGAAACACATTTCATTTAATCAATAATATATGAATGAAACATAACCACAAATATTCCAACTAATCAAATAGTATCGAGGAATAACAATAATTGAATTCATAATGATGAAATGTATAATGATGGATACCAAAAATATACCATCATGGTTTCATTCCAGTAATCTAATACTGTGAAGTATTTATTCCAAGAATCAAATAATTTCAAGGATTAATTCCAATAATCTAATACTTTTGTGGTTTCATGCCATGAATCTAATAAATGGGTAAGTCCTTGGGAAAAACCCTATCTTGTTTGTATCATGAATCCTAGAAATTCATAAAAGGTACTATAGAGGTCCCCATCTATCAAATTTTAAATCCAATTAATTCTTCCTATGTCTAATAATATATTTAATTAATCAATACATATATCCATATTCATTTGAAGATACAAATTTATTAATATTTATCCAATTACTCATATAACTGTCAAAGTGAACACCGTATGTCAAAATTGAATATGTGTTAGGAAATAAAAATATATATTACATTATATTATTTATATATATGTTAAAACTACTTTATAATAAAAATGATCATAAGGAAGTGATTGTTTCAAGAGAAAGTTAATAATTATAAAAAAGTGATATTGAAAAGATAAATTTTACCACTTAGTAATTTTTAAGTTAGACCCCTTAGATGAGATAATTAAAGTTGAATCATAGAATACCATGAAATATGAGTTAGTCATGATATTAAATTACAAAGGAGAATAATATACACCATATAAATTAAATAAATAATGAAAAAGGTGTATGCCTCATAGAACAAAAAGTGAGATAAGAATCCCTTACCTTGAGTCTGAATTGTCCCATGTGTCTCAATATTCATGAGTAATAAACTTATGTTAATAATTTCCTTGCTACAAAACCTTATACATGATTTTTATTTATATTACTTAACATGTTACAATGTTGTATACAACTAATTAAACATTTATGTTTTTGTTGTTTGTTTTCGCCAAATCCGGTTCCTCTGTCAAAAATGACTTGGGTAGGTCGACTATGGTAAAAGGGGTTATTAAATATTAATAAAAAGAATATTAATCATGTAATAATTATAATATATATATATTAAGTATACTTTTAATAAAAAATTATGAAGGATGGTTATGGTTAGTGAACCAATGTTACATTCATGAAGATGGTAGGTCGATCGTACGCATGAGTAACGTTCCCATTTCTCAATAATAATTATATAAAGAAGGTAAGTAAAATTATATCAATAAAAAATGAAAATTATATCATAAAAAACATTTTATTGAATCATATATACTTATATATATAATTATTGTGATGTAATGGAATCAAATCGCGTTGAGGAGGCAGTAGTCCACACATCCATGAACGACATTATCACTTTTTAGTGTGTGGACATGGTAATAAATAAAATGATATATCATATTTATAAAAATTTAATTATTTAATTAATATCATATATATTTATTTTATTTCACATATTTTTAATTAAAACCATCTTTAATACATTCTATGTAATGTGTTAAAATATCACTTCACTTTGAGGAGGTTGTAGTCCACGCATCCACAATTGAAGTTATCATATTTACATAAAATGTAATTAATCAAGATATGTGTTATATAAAAATTATATTAGAATATATTCATAATAAATATCATATATATAATATAGAAACAATGTTTTCATCATAATTTCCATCCATGAAAATATGTAAAGGAAAAATGAATGCCATCATTTCACGAGGCGGTAGTTCGCCGTACACGAATGGTATGTTCGTTACCCATTTGATGGATGTGTGTGTAGGTTTATGTAAAAACCATAACATAAATAAAATTAGTATATTTAGAATATATATTTAATTATATAATCAGGGAATAATAATAAATTAAGTTTTGGATAAAAAAATAAAACACAAATGCACATTTAAAAATGTTACATTTTTTGAGTAATTTCTATTGGTTTTTACCAAAGGGATTTCTTGGTTCACTTTATACCTAAGGTGATTCTTCTATTGTGATGGGAGGAAATTTGGGAGACTATTTGGTTAGTTTTTTTTATGATAAAATTGTCTTGAGATGTGCAATTTTGGGAAGAGTGAATGCATTTTTTATAATGGAGGGGGAGTGTCATTTTGGTAAATACAAAAAGGTATGCACTATTGGGAGGTCTACCTATCCTAATGTGAACCAAAAATGGAAACATAATGTTGTAAATGTAAACTATGGTTGATAAAAACCTATGAAACACAAAAATGAGTGCATTTTTTAATTTTTTTAACTTCCATGTTTCCCAAAATTTTATCATTTTGGTTTTTATTAATGAAATTAGTTTTCTAACCGAAGTTATTTAATCATTAAGAATAAATTAAAGTGATATTTTTTTGAAAATATAGAAAACAATAGTTTTAAATTTTATATCTAATTTAAAAAATATAAATCCCGTGGGTGTTGGAAATTAATTTTAAAACATGAACATGTAATGCGAACAAACACTATTTTAACTTGAAATGTGCTAAAAATGTTTTTAATTTCTATGAGTAAATATGTTAATTATAAAAGGTAATTTGGTATATTAATGGAATATATTTTATTTTTAATATAACTAAATAATATCTTATAATAATATATATTTTTTAATAATGTTAAATCATTTAATAAATTCTCATTTATTGTAAAATAACATAAATGTCAATATTGACATTATTTATTTAATTTTAACTAAAAAATATTAATACAATGGTGAAATTAGAATCAATTATGTTTAAAGTTGTGTAACATGATATATTCATATAAAAATAACAAAAAAAATAATTCAATAAATTTACATTTCATTTAATGTTTTAAACATCATTTATTTTATTTTATTATTAACTAAATAATATATGTGTTAGCTTTTGTTAAGAATTTAATGAGAATAATTAATATCTAAAAATTATAGATAAATTAAAATTATAAAGATATAATTTAAATTTAAAAATAATTTATATTACCAAAACTATGTATCTTCTTCCAAACTTAAGCTTTATAAATGTTAAAGGTTAAGAAGGTTCCATTTTTTTCTTTTCCTTAACTTATTATATTGGTCACTTTCAAGAACATGTGTCCCAGTGACTAAGAATATTAAACCCAAGAGCTTATATTGTTGAAATGTTATCATCAAATGGATTTAGGACAAGTTTCATGGTCATTTTGGACCTTATGTTTATGGTTTCATCACCTATTAAGCTTAATTTTGTCTTAATCACTCTTATTAGTATTAATTTTTTTACAAATATTTTTTTGGCAAAACATAAGTTGATATTAATAAACTATAAATATTATACTTATTACAATCATGTATGTATGTTTTTCAAAATTAAATTAACATAATTGACAGAATTAAATTTTATGTTAATCCCATAGACATGTTAGATAGCTGGGTTTTAAAGTAAAAATGTTCAAATGTTCATTAAGTGTTTATATCTAAAATAAATTTAAAAATGGTTCTAATTACATAAATTGGATTAATTTATAAATAATATATTTATTGTGATATTTAAAAAATATAAAATATCATTTAACATTAATAATTATTTAAACAAAAAGGCAGGTTTTAACTAAAACGATGTATTTTTTACTATTTATCAAAAAAAAAAACTTTTTAAAAAAAATTACAAAATTTCACCCTATGGTAAAATTGACATTATGAATTCAAAAGTTAAGTATATTTTGAAAAATAAAAATTCTAAAAATTCTAAAATTTATTTTTAAAATATGTTTTTTATTAAATGGAAATAAATCTCGGCCTTACGTTTAACACAAGATAACTCTGTGTTGTGTATAGCATAAGCTGAACATGGTTTTTCATATAAAGAAACCTTGAAAAAAATAAAATATATTCTAGAATGAAAATATTTTAAAGTCATGGGGTGTTACAATATATGTTTGGATAAGTCTTATTTATTGAGAATGGTTGTAGTTAGATAAGTTTAGGATATAAGTCATCTTACATATTTTTTAACTAAGGAATTAGTATAATTATTCTAAATATCCACGAGAGTTTATTTTTAGGAACCTACTATGTATTATAATAATATCTTTGATACCTCACTATATATTATTTTTATAAATATGAAGTATGGTTTAAGAGATAAGGGTATACTTCACTACCTCATGATGTTGTGACTGGTTTCTACTAGATTATTTTCAATATTATTGGGCCAAGTGTTGAATTTTATGGAAATGGTGTGCCAATATGCATTTTAGAAGTTTATGGTGATTTTTTATGCTTTTAAAAATATTATGGATTCAAATAATGGAATTTTATTTCATGCATAACTAATTTTATTTTAAAAATGTAATGATTGATTTTTCTTTTCATTGATGATATAAATTACATAAAGTTGAAGAAGTACATGGAAATATGTATTCTCAAGATGATTTAAAATAATTCCACATAAAATTTATTTACATTTAACATGCATAATATTTGGTGAGAAAGAGTATTTTAATGTCTATGAAAAAAATAAAATTCGATACAAAATATGTTTTTGCATGGGGATTTTTTATTACATGGGGAGTTCATGAATACAAAAAGAAGATTTGGTTTGGATTTTATTTTCATATAGAATGATAACTTAAATACTTTATATGTTTTTGACAAAAGAGTGTCCAACCAACTGAGCTAGGAGATAGCTTAACTCCACATTATGGAAGGATGGACCTCAATTATGCATGGGATCCATCTTGGAAGCCCGCATGGTTGCAAAGGTATAGGATGTCCATATATATGATTTTAGGAGGACGTGAACATGAGAGAAAATGGTCTAGAGGTGTGCTGGTGGGCCATCACATGTAGGCATGACCCATGTGGTTTGTTGAGCATGTGTTGCAGGTTTTGATCTAACATCAACAGACTGAATGTCTTGTGACACAGATTTTAATATATTTTAGTTCTCGAACTAGTATATATCCAATTTGGGATATGGGATAAAGAAAATATAAATTCTTATTAAAAATATATACATATAATCAAGGCTGTCTGATTCATTTAATATGGATTGTTTGATCAAGACCTCACCATATTCTACCTCTAACGACATTCGAAGTCTTTGGTACATCAGATTTTGATGACATGACTTTCATCATCAAAATAAACCTACCTTGATCATTTTGACAATAACACTATGGTATTATGAGGTAAATAATCTCACTTCAAGAATGGTATTCTTTTCATGCATTTAGTAGTTTTAAGAATAAGATTTAGCTAAATGCAAACACAATTGTTGGAGGTCATTCAGTCATCCAATAATAATAGATGAATTCGATCCTGAAATAATAATACACATGTGATCAATGTCACACGAAAAAGGGGTGTTCCTGTATACACGAATACACCAAAAAATGTTATCTTCTGTTATTTGAGAACCTGCATGTCGTATCCTGGATTTTCCATGATCTCCAGAGAAATTAAAATGATGGTCAAAAGGACCTTATAATAGAGGTTATGGTGATGTGAGTTAACACATATCTCCCCATAAATAAACATTAATAGATGTTTAGAGGATTTTTTCTATCTTGAGAGAGTTATTAGTTTTTATATTAATAAATATCCATCACAATTGTGAAGATAAAATCCCTTCTATGATAATATTATGTGAAGTATAATAGGATACTATGGGAATTTGGTTTGGGAAAATAACATTCAATTTACTTTGTGAAGAACTTTTTCCTTGACGAAAATTGGGATTTCATGATATGATTAACCTCCCTGGATTGCACATACTGTTGGATAATGGAGAGAATGTGAATAAATCTCACTATTTTACATAAAGTAGAAAAGAGCTATCCCATTATTTTTATATATTTATTTGTGAAAAGAATAACCTTTTCAATCAATCATTCATACAGTTATTGTGAAGGTGGAGTTTGAGAATCCACATACACTTTTATGAAAATAAAAAATTGAATAGTTATTTTATGCAAGAATGCATACATGAAGATCTTGTATTATAGTGGAGAATAGTGTACAACCATTTGGGTTTGATAATAGGATAGTACAAAACTACTTGAATAAGTATAAAATAAATTCATGTATAAATATTTTTGGAGATAAACGAATTTTTTTAAATAATTATAGAAAAAATGTGATAGGGTTTCATATGTCAAACACCATGAAATGTATTTAACATGAATGAATAATACTTATTAATATTTTGTTGATACTTTAATAAGGAAGTTGATTTTAGGTTTCATAAGTCTTATAATTCATAAAATAACAGTAAAGAATTTGTGAACACCACTTGAAACAATTTATGTCAGTTTGGGAAATCAGCAGAAGGAATAATTAAAACATTAGAATTTATTTTTCATAGAAAGAGATCATTTATATGTGACCAGAATTATCTGAGAAAAAAATACCAAATAAGTGGATTTCAAAGGACCTTAAAGTTTATACATGGAAACATGATCCTGTTGGATCATGGAAGAAAACTATCTTCCCAAATGTTTAAGATATTTTTACCTATGGATCTATCATTGAAAAATGTGAATAAGTCATGTGTTTGGATCCACATGTAAGAGAAGTATCTCAGTTAGAAATGGGAGCAGTATAAATCTCTCAGTAGTAGTCAAGATTATTTGAAGTATTTCAGTTGGACATGAAAGAAATAGAAGCCTTATAGTTTGGGTTGGTAGTAGTGTAATCACTTGGTTAATAGTGAAGAATCTGTAATAGGGTTGAATATCTGGTGTTAGTGGGGATTAGGCTTTTTTTGAATATTATAAATAAAATTTATTCTCTATTCATTATATAACTATATATGAGATGAGATTGAGAGATGATATTGAGTGGACCAAGAACCTTAACAAGTTTATGTGGTTGAATTGAATGAAAATGATTTTGTAAAAACAAATATCTTAATGAATACTCCATTATAATTTGTCAATATGACAAGGGACTCTACAATTGGAATCATAGAAAAGGTTCCTTGTAATAACAAAGAATTATTATAAATGATATAGAATATTAATTTTATCAATAGACGAGGTGTTCCAACTTTTTATGGTAATAATTATCATCGATGGATGAATACGATGATATCATATCTCCTATCACTTGGTCTAGAAGTGAGAGATGGCACAACAATGGGTTTTCTACTCATTATTGATGATTTTTCTATGACACAAGATGATAGTGTAATATGGATTTAGATGGAAAGGATCAAAACTCCATATTAAAATATATTTTAGATAAGGACTACACAAATGTAATTGGTCTCCAAACTACCAAGGAGACATAGAACTACCTAAGAAGTTGCTGTGAAGGTAATGTTAATGTCAAGGAAGCCTGACTTCATGTTTGGAGAAGAAAATATTAATATATATAAACAGATGACGATGAAAATATTTAATACTATTTTACGAGGTTAAATGATATTGTGAGTAATATCCATGAATTTGGTGATAATATATAATATTCTTTCACTACCAAAAAATTGATTAATAATTTTCCCAATCGATTTGATTAAAGAATTTCAGTTCTGGTATAAAGATATGACTTGTATCTTTATTAACTATACAACATTATCATAACTTATGAGATGAGAAATTTTACAAATTTTAAGAACAAATAAAACATTGAAATTCCATTAGAATCAATAAGAAAAGGTAATGGTAGAGAATAAGAGGATGAATAATCTGAAGATATAGCTAATTAAGATGATGAATACTTCAATAAAATAATATTTCTTAAATCAAAAGGATTTAGAAAGGGAAAGGCAGTGGTAAAGAGTTAGATATCACTAAAGTGTTTCCATTGTCTTGGATCTAGTAACTTCTATAGAAATTTTACAAATGAAAAAGTTTTGGAAAATGATATAGACTCTATTTATGAGAGAACTCACAAACATAATTTGTGTAATAAGAAGAATAAACACTTAAATAGAAAGAAGAGAAACATTATGAGAAATTACAAGAAATATTCTTCATCAAGTTTTTCATCAGATAATGAATTTGGTTATACTGTTCAAGAAAATAATATAAATGATTCTTCATGTATTAGTGATTGTGAAAAATAAACAATAGAACTTGAGTGGAAGGTGAAAGAAAAGTTAGACTTTTATTTGGGATATATTCAATATCTCACAAAATAAAAGGAGAATATTGTAAAATTAAACAATAAATAAATTGCTAAAAAATAAGGAGTAAACAATAATTTTTGTTGAAGAAAAGTAGTACCTTATCAAGAAGCAAGAATCTTTTGAGAACGAGTTCAAGATAAAAAAATTAAAATTTTATGAAAAAATAAGACGACATGTGATCCTGAAGAGAAGTTATCTTCTAAAGAAGAAGAGTTTTTTGAGACACAAGATGTATATTTCATGGTTCAACTTGAGTTAAATAAGTCTAGAGAATATTTCAACAAATCTATGGATAACCATGGATAAGCTTTTCAAGCTGGAAAGAAGGAAGGTAAAAGTGCACCTAATAATTTTGATAAATATTTTATTTATAATTGTGTATATTTGAAAAAAAACAAGGATATGTGGGAAAAAAATAAGGGGAAAATATTCCATATCAATGCAAGGGAAGAATTTTTTAAGAAATACATACCCCCCAAGAAAAGCATTTCTTGGTTTGTAAGAGGAAAACAAAAACATAGATCTAGATTAATATAGAACCAATCGAGGATAAATGTTTTTAATGATTTTTTTTGGTGAGTTGGTATGCACTGTCAAAAATCCTATTATTTTAGATTTAACAAGTATTTACCATGAATGAAGTAATAATAAAGGGAGATTTTTGAACTTGTATCCAAGGATAAAAATCTTAGATAAAATGAATTATGAACATATTTACACCCTAACTATCTATAAAAAATAAATTCCTTATCCTGGAAAATGCCTTTGGAAGATTTAGTTTAGAAGGTCCATAGGGTAAGTAATTCATGACTAAACCGGATGGATAAGTTCCCTATTCTATAAAATGGAAAATGTTTCAAAATAAAACCATTGGAAATTAATGTAGAGATTTTGCAAATGTCAAAAACAATTTCAAATTTTTTTGGACAAATTAAATTACAATAGATAAAAAATTGGAGGAATATAAGAATATTTATAAATATAAAAGATTATAAGTGGTCTCAAAATATGAGGAGAATGTTGATAATTTTTTTCCACAATTGGAATCATTATGATACTAGAGACCAAGGTAGAAAATGGTATACCACAAAAATAGGATGTGAAGAATGAAGATAGTCAAACCAATGAGTCTAAAATAATAATAATATTCCAAAGAAATATTATAATGCTGAGATATATAGAAACAATGTTTTAGATTCTGAGGAATCTTTTAGTTTGAATATTGTTTTGATAACACCTATATACCCCCCCTTATTCCATATTATTTTATGTTTTTTAAGATAACATACAATAAAATAAAGGATATGTTTGAGGATTTCACTGCTAGACATCATTAAGAGATTATATTTCACAGAGCATACTAACTTTCATGAAATGAAAGAAAATAAGACATCCCTTATGGGGGAGAAACCTTGAGAAGAATATGAAATTCTACTAAACTCTAGTGAAATTAGAAACTCTGGATAGATTTTCTACTGAATTTTGAGGTATTCCAATAATAATTTCATACATCATTCCCAATTGTATTAATCCTATCAATTATGGGGGGGTGGGGTTCTTAGTTGATGACAATATGAGAAAAAGGTTGAGATATATCATTTTACCAAAACCCTTATGACATATTAACTGAAGTGTGTACCAGTTATAAAATTTTATTGATAAATCTGATTACTTAGTTCCCTTTACCAAAGAATTGAGAATTTTTGGGCATGATTTAACACGCGTGGTATTTTATGGATAAATTAGACATCCCTGATTATATCTCTATTATTTTTTACCCCATGTTATCCTGTATATATGTTGTGTAGATTGGATAAAGGATATTTTATTATAAAACTTTGTGATATCATTACTCTATTACAATTCATCAATAAATAAGTTTTCTAGTGAGGAGAAAATGTTTTGAGAAAATTATTAGGATTATAAAACCCCCACTAATCCTTGGAACTTGAATTAAAAAAAGGTAGATAATGATTGAGCATACATATTGAATTCTAAATACGGAAATGAAAAAATAAAATAAAAAGAGATATATTTTTGGGAAAGGGTTTCATTTTTGTCCAATGATGAATTAATATGTGTTTTCTAAATTTAAGGAGAAGTGGTGATTCCTAGGAAATTGTTATGGATTCAAATAATTCCATTGGATGTGATTAGTGAACAATTACCCATATAAAATAAGTTTATTTATTATATCATTCCTCAAATGATTCAATTAAATCCAGTAAAATAATCCCTTGAAGGTATTTATTTTTAAGATGATTTAAAATATGGTTATGTAAAATGTTTTTACATATTACGTGAAGAATATTTGAGGAGGAAGATGATTTTAAATTCCATGCAAAAATAAATGGCCATGAAAAATTTGTTTTTACATGAGGTGATTTAACTGAACTAGGAATAATAGAGGACCTAAAAAAGATTTGGTTTTGATTTTATTATCATATGGCTTGTTGACATAGATTCTTTATAAGTGATTAAAAAAAATTCATATCCACTTGAGTTGGGAGCCAGTTCAACCCCACATTATTGGATGAAGATCCCCAACCACATATGAGAGCTAGATCGCAAGCTTGCTAGGGGAAATAGGTAATGGTGGGCTATGTTTAGGCCCACAAGAGCATGCACTGATAATAAAACAGGTAATAAAGGTCTTCCAACGGGCCATAGAATCTAGGCATGACTTGTGTGGCTTGGTGGGAATTTGTTGCAGTTACAGACCCACCCCCTACCAACTCAAGGGGGTTGCAACACCAACTGTAATATATGGAAGTGATCGAATGAGGATATATTAGATGTGGGATTCATGAAATGGAAACTGTATCTCCATATTAATAATATATAAAAATAGCTAAGTCCATCCAATATTTTTATTCCTGACTATTCGATCAAGACATTATCATGTTCTACCTCCAGTGGAATTCCAAGGCTTTTGTATACTGGAGTTTTAATTTGTGACTTTCATAATCAAATAAAGGCCTACTATGGTCATAATCAATTCAATACTGCAAATTATGTGGAAAGAAATATTAATACATGTATGATATGATTTTTATCATTTTAATATATCGAAGAAGAAGATTCAATTTAATGAAAACATAGTTGAATAAGGACATTAATTCATCTTATAACCATGGATTAATTCAATCCTTTAATAATGAGATGGACACTATCAATTTCATATACAAAAGATGAGTTCTCACACAAATAATGATTCCATAAAATTTTTATTTGGATATTTGAGAACCCATGTGTCATATATATTATTTGATGGGAACATCAAAGATATTAATATCATTACTAGAAATTGGACCTATATTAAAGGACCTACAACAATGGTTTTGGAAAAACTGTTTGTATAGGTACCATAAAATGACCCTAAACCAATGATTTGGACAAAAACATTGGTATAAGTACCATAATAAGACCCATACAAATGGTTTTGAAAGAACCATTTATATAGGTCATAGCCTTACCAATGGTTTTAGTAATACTACTTGTATAACATCTATAAAATGATATTTTACCAATGGTTTTGGAAAAACATTGGTATATCTTGCAATTAAAAAACCAATACCAATGATTTTTTTCCAAACCATTAGTGTAACATACATTTAAATAACCTATAACAATGGTTTTTCCAAAACCATTTGTATGGGTCCCTAAAATAAAAGTACATATACTAACGAATTGGAAAACTGTTGGTATTGGTCTATACCAATGGTTTTCCAAACCATTGATATAGGTATTTTGATTTTTAATGAATTATTTTATCAAAATACATTGAATAAATAAAAACTTAATATACTTTTAAATATACATATATATATTTATCATATTATGTTCCCCAAAATCATCACAGCTTAGTGGTTAGGTCATTGAAATATAAATCGAAGGTGTGGGGATCAAAACCAATCGAGGGTTTTTTCAAAATACCCATATCAATGGGTTTGGAACATCTGTTATAGACCACCTATACCAGTGGTTTCCAAAAGCCATTAGTAAATGTCTATACCAACAAATTAAAACCTAACGGCTACCCAAACCTATGTTATAACCTATACCAATGTTTTTGGGGCCTATACCAATGATTCTAAACCAATAGAATATGACTTTTTTCCAATAGTGAATGATGGTTTACAATACACAAAATATGGAGGATGAGGGGATATGAGGCAAAAAATATCTACCTATAATAAAAGATGCATCGAGTCTAATGGTGTTTCTACCATCTTAGGAGAGCTCTAGTTTTTTAAGGAAAAAAGATCCCTCATGAAGGAATATGATTAATAGAGAGAAGGCCTCCCTCAACACTCTTACATGAAGGAGAACATGATTATATTTGAATTCAACTTATTTAAAGAACATTTGAATTTATTTGGAAGGAACTTTTTCCCCCATGAAATTCTCAATATAATGATATGTGTAACCTCCCTAGATTGCATGAACTATTTCTGAATAAAGAGATAGTCCATTACTCACACTACACTTAATAAAGTATAAAGGAGATAACCCATCCTATTGAGATATTTATTTTCATGAAGAAGAACATGAGTTACACATAAAATGTAACACCCCGAGATTTTATGAAAAATATTCTTTTAATTTCATTGATGTCTTGTGTTGTACGCTACACCAATATTATCTTGTACTATATACAACACCGTATTAGCTCGCAGTATACGGAACACTATTTTTGGCTCGTGTTACACACAATTTCAAGTTCGTTTTGTGAAAATTATTCTACGCAACATTAAGTATAGATTTTGTTTAATGTATTAATGAAATAAGTCTTGATTATATTATACGAAACACCAAAGAGATATTTCACTACATGCAGCCCTGACTTGGCTTGCATTACACGCAATCACGACCTTCCTCGATAGCGCGTGTAGTACGCAATACCGAGTTTCACTAAACAATGATATATTGTAATAATATTATTATGTACTAGACATTATGAATAGTATTAACTAAATTTTGATTTTGATAATATTATAATTCAACTTACACATTTTCTAGAACATCGTATGATAACAACATAATTGTTTTGAGTAAAATAAGTATTTTTCAAAAAAATGCTGTTTTGCCGCCTTTTGATGGTGCACCCAAATTAAATCTAGTTTTTGAAATGTTTATAAGTTCAATTTGAAAAAATTAAATTCTTTCTTAGAATCAGGATATAAAAATTAAATTTGGATAAATTTTTCCTATTATTCTCATAAATTTCATATTTTAATGATTAGTAAAAACACGCTATATTGTAATTAAAAACAACTTTTTCCATCGCAATAATTTATGTGGTTAGATTATCTTTTTAATTGGTTTTAAATTGTAATTAGAATATATTTTTACCATTTAATCCAATGCTGGTCATTGGGATTAATTTCACTTTAAATTTGAACATAAACAAGTGTCGATCTTTTGAAAGTTATTGTTCCGTAAAAACACACTATTTGTTTTGAAAATGACAATTAATTTTAAAATTAATTAATTCCACTTATATGTTTTGAATTTGTAAAAATAGACATCATTTTTGAATTCATAATATCAAATATAGCTTCGGCTGAATTTTTGGTATTTTTCTGAAAAACTTCAATTTTTCATGAATAGTGAAACCACTTAGTGGTAGTTAAAAAAATGACTCTTTCATTTAAATGAAATTTTACCACTTCTGTGAATTGAATTACAAAAATCCAACATACATGGTTGTTATCAAGATGTAAAATGTGGTTCAATAAGATGAAAATAATTTTTGGTGAATAGTATCTTTTGACTTTTATTTACTACGGTTAAATGTAAATAGGGTAATTCAAGGTTAAAAGAATATTATAATAATTCAAAATTACCTTGTCCTAACCTTATTTGATGAGTAGTGGCTGACCAAGGGTATCCTTGGGTCGATTTTGGGACCCCATTGAGCCACTTGGTAGTGATAATGAAAATTTGGATTAATTAATTTAATATAAAGACAAAATTGACATTAATAAAAATCTTTTAATAATTAATTTTTAAAAGGGATTATATAAATTATCTTTTAGACTATAAATATTCATTGGAAATATAAAATGATTTCCTACATGGTGGTATTTGTTTTATAATTTTTAAACATCAAATAAATTAAATTATTTATGACACAATAATGATGCAGTATTTACCTCATTAAAAAAAGATTTAAATAAATAAGATTATAATGATTAAAATATTATCCAAAACATGTCCAATTATGATTTGATGATGTTTTTTAGACCATGAGTCATCTTATATTCATCGTTAATGATTTTTGAACCTTTTGAAACCACAGATAAGTTTATAATAAAATAATATTTTCACACATTCCAAAGGTTCCCTCTCCTCCCTTATAAAAGGGAACCTCCTCCCTCTCCTCTTTACACAACTTTGAGACTTCAAGCTCATCCAACCCATGAAAATATCTCTTATCCACTTCCCTAGAAACATACTATAGGTCCTGGTCTTCTTCAAAGACCCACTATAGTGCCCTAAGAGAAGGTTAAGAAGAGGCACGTCAAAGAAGAGGTAATATCTTTTACCGACTCATTCCAATTTATTTTTTCTTATACATCTTCTTATTTATTTGTTTCATCATAAATTAATAACATAAGTATCACTCATATACTGATATTTAATTATAAGTATGAATGAACCCTATTTCACTTCTATCCATCCTAGGGAAAATGAAATCACCGTGCATGCGTACGTACGTAATATCGTCTCCACACCGTGGTGTAATCTGTTTTTCCACCACCACCTTACTTGAATGTGTATAATGGTGTAATGAATAACTATATATAGTTATTATAACATCATAATGATTCTGATATATTATATCATCCACTAAAATTCAATTCAATGATTATCGGAACGATATCATCGCTCGTGCGTACGTACGGATTATCATCCCCATGACGCGATGGGATTCATTCTCCATGTTAACCACTCAAGAATGATTATAAAGTATATATAATGAATAGTAATGAAATATATGACATGAAAAAGCTACTAGATTTATATATATATATATGTCTTCTACTTACTTCCATTCAAGTTAATAAGGAATAGAAAATAGTGTTCATGCGTACGTATGGGCTACCGTCTCCAAGAACTGTGTATTTAATTTCATTTATTAACTATTATATATATATATATACTGAATATATATGATATATAAATAATGATTTACATTCTGGAAATAATTAAATCATGATATAAGTAATAATAATATCAAGAACAACAAGCCCAAACACGTATGATAAATAATACAATTTTACCCAAAACGCTGCTTTAACATGGAATTTGCAAAAGAACGGGTAATATAAAGTCATAAGTGAACCATATATGATATCATAACAATTAAAATGATTTTTTAATAATTCAATGGAATTATTTAAATCATTATACATGAGGTTAAGATACATACAAAGCATATCGGACCTAATGTAAGGGATTACTTTTCCAATCTTGTTTTTATCCGAGATTGTTTATTCCTAAGTATTTACTAGGGTTATATTTATCATTCATGTACCTATTTTATAAAAATGGTTTCAGGTATGTTTAAATCCCTCTTTACCCATTTTTTACTTTTACTACATGGTATGTAAGTAATCTTTCTTTTGTTTACCATACGAGGTATTTTTTGACTTTTCCAGAAAAAGTACGATAAGAATGTTTATTTACTTATACGGCATGAACAGATTTTTACAACTTCATAAAGCCTGATTTTCATGAATCTTACTCCCCAAGATCTCATGGTTATTTAAATAAAATCCTTTTCTTTTAAAATTGTGTGGCATTTTGTGAAAAGAATGTTATTTTTAATAAGAAAGGGTATTTTCCTCAAAAATTCATTTCAAGTGTTTTATCAAAAACATTTTCCATCTAAGTTGACATTATTTCATATGTGTATGTTTCAAGTATAATGTCTCTATTATTTACAAGTTTTGATTATTTTTATAGTGAAATGATATACATTTGTTATATATGGATTACGTTATAATGGGATGATGTTTATGAAACCAATTCTATTCTTTGGGTTATGATGAATGATTGGTGTTTATTTTGTGGCACAAGTAAGAATGATTTCATTATGAGATGGGTGGGACCTATATCTCCCTCAAATTCTTTGGGAAAGGATTTATATCTCATGATATAGACATGGATTAAATGGTAAGTTAATCAGGTTCAATGTTACATGACTGGAACGAGGAGTGAACTCGATTCAGAAGGGGACTTTGTCCACTAAGATGGTCTTGGCAGCATTTCCTTGTCTACTATGGAAATCATATCTTGTGATTAATGGTTTTACATAATTTCATGTTTTATTCCCTTGCTATTTTATCATGATTGATGATCCATTATGATCTATTCCTTACGTACTGTCATGTTTTATGTCATTGCTAAAGATTTTGATGTTTAAACATTATGTTCATGTTTTTAAGTTCAAATGTATTTGGTTTGTCTTATTTTCTCCAGGCTTACCCTTACTGAGCATTTGAGCTCACCCTTTATATGTTTTCTTTTCCCCAGGATATGAAGAAAGGATTTAGGTAAGAAAACAAAAAGGGGAAGATCTTTATGGGAGATGTTTAAGATCTTTCACCATGATTAGAGGATTTTGTTCCGAGTTCCCAAAGACACTAAACTATTATAGTCCTTGAGTGTTGGTTTTTGTTATTTATTAAGTTTTCCACAAAAGTAATGTAATTTCCATTTACTTCAAGCTATGGGTCTCTACAGTTGGTATCAGACTAAAGGTTTAGTCAACCTTTGGAAACTTGGATGCGAGAACTTTAGTGAGATCCCTAGAAATATTTCTAAGGTATGTCTAGGGATGTCTCTAAGGTTAAGTATAAGTATGGTTTATAGTCCTTGAATTATGGTAACGATATTAGAATTAAACCGAAGATGTTATATATTGAAGGTACTCCCCCTTTATTATGTTGTTTTCCTATAATGATTTTTACCACTCACACATTTCTTTTTGGGTTTTAGACAATGGCTGGAACCCGAAGGGACTGTGTTGATCAATGTAATAGACAATGCAGTGATGTCCTCCTGAGCAACCAAATGTGATGGGAGATGGAGTGAAAAATATTATTGCTATACTTACACAATCTATGAATCATTCTGGATTTCCAAATGATCAGAGAATGGAACAATATTCTATTGAGTCCTTCACGAGGCAACATCCATCGTCTTTAAATGGGTCTTCTAATCCACTTGTTGCGGAACAATGGATTCGTACCATCGAAATGATATTTTACATACTTCGTTGTTTAGAACATGAAAAAGTCATTTTAGATATTTACCGTTTAGAAGGTGAAGCAGACCAGTGGTCGACTCTAATTAAGTATACAAGGCCCCAAGATTAAATTGAATACATGGAAAGGGACGAGTTCAAGAACTCGTTTTTCAGTAAGTACTTACCTCATATTCTTCGAATAAAGATGGAAAAGGAGTTCCTTGAGCTTAATCAGAAGGATAATGAATCTGTTTCTATATACGAAGTGCATTTTACAAGACTTTCAAGGTATGCATATGGCTTTATCATCCAACCTGAAAGTAAAGTTGATCAATTATTCAGTGGATTAAAACCAAGTCTTCGAACAGAATTAACTATAAGAGACTTCAGTAGCCATAATAAAATTGTGTGTTGTTCTATCAAGGTAGAACTGGAAGTTGGTGTAACATATCTATCTCATGGTTTTGACAAGAAATGAAAGATGGAGTTTGAGGAAAAACCTCAAAACAATGTTGAAAAGAAGGTGAATGTTTATTTATGCTCAAAGTGTGGAAAGAAGCATGGTGGAGATTGTCTAAAAGGTACTAGAAAATATCTAGAAAATATTTCAAGTGTGGAAAATAAGGTCATCAAGCACCTGAGTGCCGAAGTAATGGGAAAAATGTTTCTAATGACGTTAATAGAGAAAAGACTACAGAGAACGCTCCACGAACACTTCAATGCTTCAAGTGAAAGGAAATGAGGCATTATGCTAATCAATGACCTAATCCAAGGGTTAATGATGATCAACGTGAGAAACCTCTTAAGGAAAAGGATAAAGGGAAGTCACATGTGATCACTATTTGTGATGTTGAGTATGACAATGATGTTGTGTAATGATTAAGTGTTTATGTAATGGGATTTCTAAATAGTATCACGGAATCTCATTTATGGTATCGTGGAATTTTGGAATATCTATGTATTGGTTTTCAATAATTATATGGTACCGGTAACCATGAAAAGTGATTGAAATATTTTTGGAATGAGGATGATATGCGCATAATGAAGGGATAATGAAAAAATGAAATGATCTCATGACTGATATAAGGACAAAGTTATATCATGGTTTGAGTACATAGAAATTTTTGGATTTTGGTATGTGGAAAGTGTAACTTTTGAAAGAATTCATGTTTTCACTAAAGTTCTATGGTAGTTTATGTTTCAAGCGAATACATGATTAAGGTATTCACATGTTTGGAATGCGATCAACAAGATATATCTAGGATAAATGATGGTATTCACGTTCTTGTTTTGTGACCTTTCAAATAATCGTTTTCTTTATAATATGAGATTGGACATAAGTATTTTTGATAAGCCTAAAGTTTGGAATGGATTAAGTTGGAAATAAGATAGTATTTTTTAAGGCTAGAACCGTTTTTCGATATTATTTCTATAAGGTTATAATAGTGTACTTTTTGAAAAAGGACAACCTGCAGGACGGGTGACAACCCATCGCGTCGGACAAGGCTGTGGGAATCGAACCCACAACCGAAGTGACACAAGACTTTATCACATACCACGGGCCTACAGGAAGTCCATGGTTAGTAGAAGATAGTTTTATTATACTAAGTGGTATGATATATGAAGTATATGTCCATTTTCGAAACCAAATATGATTAACCTCACCATAGATGGACACATAAATATTTGTAACTTTTGCTAACCTTTTGGTTGAGAAATATGGAATGACCCATCATTCTGTCACATGATCTGATAAAACTTCACGAATGAAAAATTGAACTTCATTTCTTTAAGAGATTAAGTGGAAATTATTCAAGGCACGAACAACTGTGAGATTGTACCGAAATAAAGTAAGTATTTCTTCTAATTCAAATTCTTCAACTTTAGGGAAATGATCATGAAAACAAAAAATGTTGTCCTAGTGCCCTTATATCTGATGAATCAGATGATACCTTAGATCATCACAAATTTTTGGCTTTGTGATTGTTGGCTTTTTCATAGCCATGTTCTCTACCACTCTTCATCAGAAGTTGATGGTTTGATTTCTCTTCCATATCCATATTTTCACCTACGTTCTCCTATGTGGAAACCCAGTGATTAGTTAATTTGGGTAACCATTATGTTTCTTAATTTAGTATTTAAAGTTACGTTTTGGTATTCATTTTTACGATGTGGGATTCTATTAACGAAACTTTCAAGTAGTAAACCATTTATAACCCCGACGAATTTCGAGGGAAAAATTAATTTTATGGGGGGTAGAATATAACACCCTGAGATTTTATGAAAAATATTCTTTTAATTTCATTGATTTCTTGTGTTGTACACTACAACAATATTATCTTGTACTATATACAACACTGTATTATCTCGCAGTATACGCAACACTATTCTTGGCTCGTGTTACACACAATTTAATGTTTGTTTTGTGGAAATTATTTTATGCAACATTAAGTATAGATTTTGTTTAATGTATAAATGAAATAAGTTTTGATTATATTATACACAACACCAAAGGGAGCTTGCACTACACGCAGCCTTGACTTGGCTTGCATTACACGCAATCGTGACCTTCCTCGATAGCGTGTGTAGTACACAATACCGAGTTTCACTAAACAATGATATATTGTTATAATATTATTATAGACTAGCCATTATGAATATTATTAAATAAATTTTGAATGTTATAACATTATTATTCATCATACACATTTTCTAGAACATCTTATGATAACAACATAAATTTTTCGAGTAAAAAAAGTATTTTAAAAAAAATGCGGTTTTGCCGCCTTTTGATGGTGCACCCACTTTAAATCTAGTTTTTGACATGTTTATAAGTTAAATTGGACAAAATAAAATTCTTACATGGAATCAGGATATAAAAATTTAATTTGGATAAATATTTTATATTATTGTGATAACTTTCATATTTTAATGAATAGTAAAAACATGATATATTTTAATTAAAAACAACTTTTTTCATCGCAATAATATATATGGTTAGATTATCTTTTTAATTGGTTTTAATGTTTAATTAGAATATATTTTTACCATTTAATCCAATGTTGGTCATTGGAATTAATTTCACTTTAAATTTGGACATAAAAAATTGTCGATCTTTTGATAGTTATTATTTCTTAAAAACACGCTATTTGTTTTGATAAAAGAAATTAATTTTAAAATTAATTAATTAAACTTCTATGTATTGAATTTGGAAAAATAGAGATCTTTTTTTTAATTCAGAATATCAAATATAGCTTAGGCTGAGTTTTTGGTATTTTTCTGAAACACTTCTATTTTTGATGAATAGTGAAACCACTTAGTGGTAGTTAAAAAAACCGACTCTTTCATTTAAATGAAATTTTACCACTTATGTGAATTGAATTTCAGAAATCCTACATTCATGGTTGTTATCGAGAAGTATAATTTGGTTCAATGATATGAAAATATATTTTGGTGAATAGTAACATTTGACTTTTATTTACTGCGGTTAAAGGTAAATAGGGTAATTCAAGGTTAAAAGAATATTATAATAATTCAAAATTACATTAACACTGGCCCTAGCCTTATTCGATGAGTATTGGCTAACCATGGGAATCCTTGGGTCGATTTTGGGACCACATTGAGCCACATGGTAGTGATAATGACAATTTGGATTAATTAATTTAATGTAAAGACAAAATTGACATTAACAAAAAAATTTTAGTAATTAATTTTTATAAGGGGTTATATAAATTATCGTTTAAACTACAAATATTCATTGGAAATAGAAAATTATTTCCCACATGGTGGTATTTTTTTATAATTTTTAGACATCAAATAAATTAAATTAGTTATGACACAATAATAATAAGGTATTTACCTCATTAATAAATGATTTAAATAAATAAGATTATAATGACTAAACTATTATTCAAAACATGTACAATTCTGATTGGATGATTTTATTTCAACCAAGAGGCATCTTATCTTCATCTTTAATGATTTTTGGACCTTTTGAAACCGAAGATAAGTTTATAATGAAATAAAATTTTCACACTTTCCAAAGGTGCCCCACTCCTCCCTTATAAAAGGGCACCTCCTCCCTTTCCTCTTTACCAAACGTTAATCCTCCAAGCAAGTCCAAACCATGCCAATTTATCTTCTACACTTCCCTAAAAACATATTAGTGGTCTTGGTCTTATTCAAATACCAACTTTAGTGCCCTAAGAGGTGGTTAAGAAGAGGCTCATCAAAGAAGAGGTAATATCCTTTACCGATTCTTTCCAATTTATTTATTCTTCTACTTCTTCTTGTTTATTTGTTTCATCATAAATTAATAACATAAGTATCACTCGTATACTTATATGTTATTATAAATATTAAAGAACCCTATTTCACCTTCTATCGATCCCACGAAAAATGAAGTCACCGCGCGTGCGTACGTACTGAATACCTTCTCCACGCCGTGGTGTAATCTATTTTTCGACAAACACCTTAATTTAATGGGTATAATGGTGTAATGAATAACTATATATAGTTATTATAACATCATACTTATCTGAGATATTATATCATCCACTCCAATTCAATTCAATAATTATGGTAACGATATCATCGCTCGTGCGTACGTACGGATTATCATCTCCATGACGTGATGAGATTCATTCTCCATGTTAACCACTCAAGAATGATTATAAAGCATATATAATGAATAATAATGAAATATATTACATGAAAAAGCTACTAGATTTATGTATATATATATACACGTCATCTACATACTTCCATTCAAGTCAATAAGAAAAAAAAACAGCGTTCATGTGTACGTACGACCTACCATCTCTATGAACGGTGGATTTCATTTCATTTATCTATCTATTATATATATATATACAGAATATATATGATATATAAATCATGATTTACATTATGGAAGTTATTAAATCATTATATAAGTAATAATAATATCAAGAACAATAAGTCGAAACACGTATGATAAATAAAACGATTTTACCCAAAATGCCGCTTTAACATGGAATTTACAAAAGAACGGGTAATATAAAGTCATAAAGGAACCAAATATGATATCATAACAATGAATATGATTCTTTAATAAGTCAATGACAATATTTAAATCATTATACATGAGGTTTGGATACGTACGAAGCATATTGGACCTAAGGTAAGGGATTACTTTTCCAATCTCGTTTTTATCCGAGATTGTTTATTCGTATGTATTTACTGGGGTTATATTTATCATTCATGTCATTGTTTTCTAAAAATGGTTTAATGTATGTTTAAAGTCCTTTTTACCCAATATTGACTTTTACTACATGGTATGTAAGGAATCTTTCTTTTTTTTACCATACGAGGTACTTTTTGACTTTTCCAGCAAAAGTAGGAGAAGAATGTTTTTTAACTTATACGGTATGAATGGATTTTTACGGTTTCATAAAGCCTGATTTTATAGAAGATTACTCCACAAGACTTCATGGTTATTTTCAATAAAATCCATTTCTTTTAAAAATGTGTGGCATTTTGTGAAAAGAAAATTATTTTTAAGAAGAAAGGATATTTTCCTCTAGAATTCATTTCAAGTGTTTTATCAAAAACATTTTCCATCTAAGATGACATTATTTCATATGTGTATGTTTCAAGTATAATGTCTCTGTTATTTACATGGTTTGATTCTTTTTAGGATGAAATGATATCCATTTTTTATATATAGATTACGTTATGATGGGATGATGTTTATGAAACCCATTTTATTCTTTGGGTTATGATGAATGATTTTTGTTTATTTTGTGGCACAAGTAATAATGATTTCATTATGAGATGGGTGGGACCTATATCCCCCTCCAATGCATTAGTTAAAGATTTATATCTCATGATATAGTCATGGCTGGAATGATAAGTTAATCCGGTTCAGTGTTACAGGACTGGAACAAGGAGTGAACTCGATTCATAAAGGGACTTTGTCTACTAAGATGGTCTTAGTAGCAATTCCTTGGCTACTATGGAAATCATATCATGTGATTAATGGTTTTCCACAATTACATGTTTTATTCCCATGCTATTTTATCATTATTGATGATCCATTATGATCTATGACTTACGTACTACCATGTTTTATGTCATTTCTCATGATTTTGATGTTTAAACATTATGTTCATGTTTTTAAGTTCAAATGTTTATGGTTTGTCTTATTTTCTCCATGCTTACCCTTACTGAGCATTTGAGCTCACCCTTTATATGTTTTCCTTTCCCCAGGATATAAAGAAAGGTTTTAGGTATGAAAGCAAAAAGGGGAAGATCTTTATGGGATATGTTGAAGATCCTTCACCATGATTAGAAGATTAGGTTCCGAGTTTCCAAAGACACTAAACTATTACGGCCCTTGAGTGCTGGTTTTTGTTATGTATTAAGTATTCCTCAAAATTAATGTAATGTCCATGTACGTCAAGCTATGGGTCTCTACATAAAACATCCATACAATTAGAATAAAGGGGCTTTTTAGAAGCCACATACACTTTTATGTGAAGAAGAAATTTAGAAGTGAATATATGCATTCCCACATATATGGATTACTTGAATAAAAGAGAAGAACTATGCACACCCATGCAGGTTTATTCACAATATAGTGGATGATGAGAATTCCATGAATATTTATATAATACATTCATGAATAATAATTTGATTATATAACCAAAACATATTATATAATTGGATAACAAATATTCCAGGTTTTTGAATTCCAAACACAATAAAATGTATTCAAAATGAATGAAGTGAACTTTCTTAGATTGTGTTTGTAATTCAAGAAGAAAAAATCATTCTGGGGGTTAAAGTGATATATTACATAAATTAATAGTATCTAATTTGTTTTCACCCCTATACACATTCATGTAAGGCCAGGAATTCAAAATAATGAATAATTACATCCCAAGAATTTGTTTCACTAAGTAAACTGACCATTTACATGTGATCAAAATTATTTCAGAATGAAAAAATTACTGATCTGTAGCTTTTAAATATCTTGATGTGTACATGAGGAAAGCTGACCCTATAGGATGACATAGGAATATTGTCATCCAAAAAGTTGAATACATTTCTATCAATGTATCATAACATGAAAAAGGTAAATAAGTCTTATTGTTTGATACAATATCAAGATAAGTATCTCTATTGGAGCTAGGAGTCAGAGAAGTATCTCGTTTGGATTTTGGAGAAGTTGGAGTCTTTTAATTGAAGATGAAATCAAGATAAGTCACTTATTCGGTTATGGGAGTAGCGTAATAACTATTTTAATAGCGAAGAATCTATAACTAGGGGGAGTAACCCATTGTAGTAAGGAGTATGTTTTTTTCGAACCTTATAAATACTAAGTGCTTCTCTATTCGTTATACAACTACACAAGATGTTATATTGATTGAAAATATTTACTGTCTCAGGAACCTTAATAATTTCTAGAGATTGAATGTAATGAAAATGAATTCATAAAATTGAACCACTGATTCACCCTTCCCCTCTCTATAGTCAATACAGACTGGGGCTTTACAAATATGACCAGTTTAATACTTATACTTTTCTTCCAAGAAGGTTTTTTATTTTATATTACATACCATGAATAATATTAATATCATTATTTGGATTAATAGTTTTATTTTATTTTGTATATTTCTGTATATTGTTTGTTTACTTTATCATTTTTTTGGTAATTAATAATGGTTATACCTCAAATAGTATTCTCTTTATACGCTCAACTATACTATCTAACCCAAAACGTATTTGAGGTAAGATTCAAGGGACAAAAATTGATATAAATACCTATCTAGTAGGGGATCAACCAATTATTTGAAATGAAAAAGTGGTATTAGAGACATGGTTTTATTATAAGATGAATTATGGAGTAGTCACTCACGAGGATTTCATTATCTTTATAGGGAAATAGTTCATTTCATATTAGAATGTAATATATTTTAGGAATAATGAATAAGAAATAGGATTTCCCATGAAATTTGATAAAGGACAATAATAGTATACCAAAAATTCTTAATCAAGCATTCAACAATTTTGGGCTAAATACTATGCTTTAGTATATTCATTATACATTCTAATAAATATGACCAAATTGGGAAAATAATTAATATAATTTAAATGAACTGGAATTTAAATGGCCGTTAATGAAATAAAAATATTGGTCTTATGAGTTTTTTTATATCTGTATATGTCGATGGTGGGTAATGAAATCATATATTTCAAGTATTCAAGGTATAAATGGATACTTTAGTAGATCATAGAAGAGATAATTTTAATGCTATGATTCATGTTAGATGTAATTTTTAATATTTTTATTGATGGAGTCTATTAATTACGAGGGATATATGTTATATCAGGTGATAGAGGGGTGGATAGAGGATATTGATTTTACTTTTTGGTTGATTTCATTGAGGAAAAATAATTAGATTCCTTAAGCGGTAATATTTCTTAGAGTTATAACTTGGAAGTGGTTGAATCTTTTCCATAGCATCAATGAGTAATCATATGTGACATGGGAGAAGTGTTAAAGCATGTTTTGGACATAGATTATGTACATGACACCGGAGAATATATGACATCATAAGTTTCTCATCATCCTATAATAAAGTTCCAATATATCGGAATTCGATTTGAGGATAAAGAATCATATCCAATAATCACCCAATATTTTAGCTGATGTTGAGGTGAGGCTATGCCATTTTTAAAAGACTCATTATCAATATTTTTTTGTTAAGTTACTCTATTCATGTTAAAAACATATACTAAGGTTCATACATATACTCGGGTGATCAAAATAGATTTAGAATGAATGAACTCACCTTAATAGGGAAGTTATTAGAACTTTATAAAGAGTATATATATAGATATTGGTTTCTATTTAACATGGTATTCAAGGTTCTAATCAATGATGAGTTTCACATGGACCCTTTCTACCATTTATTTATAATTATCATTTATTGTACATCTACTAAGAACTGAATAGTGTTATATTATTTCTATGGTGGGCGGCTATATCCATATTTTATGTGTTCAATTCTCTATTGTGGCCAATGGTATTTTGGTAGAATGAATGTCTATGGGAATTTTCACTTAAAATTTCATCGTTGATAGAAATTACCCCTATACCTTATTAGAAATATCTAAAACCCAAAAAAATTAGACTGAATATGTTCAATGGATTATTTAAATGATATACCTAACATATTCCCCACCTTTCTTGGCTTTATGCATGGAATAGACATGGGGGTAGATGATATTCGGGGAAGTATAATAGAGGGGTAACTTGTGAACATATACATGTAAAGGAGTTACTAGTACTAGGATGAACAGAGATCATTCGAGTCATCGTCTATATATATTCTACATTTTCTTATTCTATGATCAGTTATGGATCTTTATAGTCCATTAATCCAGCTAAAATTGTCTTAAAACCAGTACATAAGGTGGATAGATTCCATGTGAACTTCATGCTCTCTATAACAATTAGAGGACACCATAGTTTGGTAGAGGTTTTTTGAGGTTGTGAGATGCTGAAGGGGAAACATTTTTCATTATGAGAGTTCTATATATTATAGATAAAACAATATGACTCCATCATTGATGTGGATTTTTTGTATTATTTACATTATATCACTAATTATTATTGGAGTAGAGTGATTTTCCATAATGTGGATAATGAAAATGTGATGTTTGTTAATGAGTGTTATTTTCATATGAATAAATGATTTTACGAGCCTATTATATATCATCTACTAAGGTTATTTATGAGTTTGGGGGAAGTTCAGCGGATAGATTTTTTAAGAGTCAATGAAAATTTTATCTAAATTCTATCAATATTAGTTGTAGTACAAACCTCTCAATGTGAGAATAAGTTTTCAGAAGTTTATCTATAAACCCTCTTTCTAAACATCATATATCTTATAATATTGATCCTTTTTAGCTCAATGAATTATGGGTTTAGATTGATGATTTATTATATAAATGGTTTATTTGACCTAGTCTATTTCCTTGATGAGTTATAGGGAAATTTGTGAGGAAATAATACATTATTTTATGACTTTAAAAGAATAAGTGGTGGTTGGACCAAGTAATAATGAATAATTTTCATCCACTATAAAAGATACATGAATTTGTTCCCAATTTAATTGAGGTAGATTGAACTCAAGGATTTATTAGTGGTTTAGATATCATCCGATATGGAAAAAAGAGGAATATTTTATAAATATGATTTTTAAATGTTAGTATGGGAGATTAGAGAATCTGGTGATCGAATTCAGAGTAAAAAATTCATCAGTGGTATTAATGGGAGTAATAAATTATATGTTTCATGATTTATTGGACCATTTCATTGTGGGGGTACATCGATAATAATTTTTTGTAATTATAGACAAAGTAATATTATTTTAGGAATTTTAGGGTTTTATTTGAGATCCTTTGGAGGAATCAGTAGTATTATATGTTTTTGAATGTTCATGTTTATGTCATGAGGGGTGCATTCCCATAGACATGTAATATATCAGTATTTTACATCTAACAATTAATAAATTATTGATATAATGACCCGAACTTATCATACATTTTTATTACATCTTTTTAGACGAATATTCATTACAGTACATAAAACCATACCTGATGATCAGAATGGTTTAGTGAATTGGGAAACAAGGTATGCAATAGTCTTATTTAGTGAATGTTATTCAAAGTTTTCCACAATGATCTTTAAATTTAAAAACTCTTCATAGACACACCCAACTTAATCCCATTATTTATAACCAGAGGAAAAAAATATAAGAAATTGTTAGACCAGGTTCTTTATAAGGGTAAACATAGGAAAATATATATACATAACATGATGATATGGGTATGGAAACTTTAACATAACATATGAAAACCATATCACACATACTAAAGATCAAAATCTTGAGTATTGGAATAAAAATTGTCATCTCATAAGAAACGAATCATAATAAATTCAAATAACATGAACCATGAGAGAATAAAATTGATATGAGGCATGAAATTATGGAATACATCTAAGAATTGAAAATCATTTACATAGTATCCAAGACTCACTTATAAGGATATCATAGTATAATGGGTTCACTCCCCCAACCATCATAGTAGTCAAGGTTTTCTCCCTAAACCATAATAGTAGACATATTCCCATACAAAACCAGGTTCATTTCCAATTATTTTCATATCTATCTCCTGAGATATAAATTTTACCCAATGCATTGGAGGGAGAGATAGTATTAAACCATCAAATAATGAAAATCATGTGTATGTGTGCCAAAAGATCATAAAAGATTCAGCATATCAGAACATATGAAATGAAATTGTTTTCTTAAGAATTTCATCATATCATTACCTTAATAAAAGAGAAAAGTTTCATAATAATTTTACAATTTCATCATAGAATAATTAGTGAAAAGTGGAATGTTTCAAAAGTATTTCCTCATAGTGTAACTTGTGTAAGGGAAACATGTTTCAAAAACAACATTCCATCATAATAAAAAACCATTCAGATAAATAATAAGATAGTTATCCTTGAATCATATCCCTAGCATGGAATCTGTAACATCAATTGATGTAATCTTATATTGAAAATTATCTTGAAATATCATTTAAAAAAATTCTTAAGGAATGACACTTTTCATTGAAAATCACATTTAAAACAAAAAATTCCGAAAATATTTTAGAAATTGTTTTCATTTAAAATAAAAATTTGAACATATAAGGGACTATATGAAAATCATTTAAAATATTTCATGTTGAAAATATACTTTTGGCATTTAAAATACACTTCATGAAACCTAAACTATTTTGATAATAATTTTCTTTTAAAATATCATTGAAAACTTAAAAATGAAGCATGAATTAAAATAATTTACATGATGGTGAGAAATTTCATTCATGTCGAACACATTAATATAAATATTCCTTCCACATTTATGGTAAAATACAAATAGTAATTTTCTAGAGAATGATAAGAAGATTCCTTTAAAAGAATTTTATAAATAGTAGAACATGGGTAAAAATTCCTTTAATAAATAATTTGAATAATTTTATTTTGTTTAATATTTTTGGAAAACATTGTTTTGGAAGAAAAATTGTTTTACACCGAAGATAAAAATAGTGGTGATTTTTCTTAAAAACGTTTTTTTAACTCTTGAGTACATAAAGAGAGGATAATTAAAGGGAAAAATTTATTTTCGATAAATAAACTGATGAGAATAAAATACATGAGTTTCTTGAGAGATAAATCAAAATAATTTATTATTGGAATCATAATCATTAGAAATCTTGATAGACAATGATATTGTAACATAAAAATCTTACCATTTTGGAAACAATTAATCTTAAGACCAGTGAAATAATAAAGTAAAATTAAAGTTACAGAGTTATGAGAAAAAAAAATCCATTATATTAAAAGTCAAAATGGGATTTATATACACCACATTAGAGAAAATAGGTTCATAACATGACATATGTCTCAAGTAATTGAAATTTGAGAAAACAATCTCTTTATGCTTGGGTATCTTTTGAATAGTAAACCACACGAAAGAGAGATCTTAAAATCGATATATAAATTCATATTATTTTCATGAGAATAAATATAAAATACATTAAATGTAAATATATACACCATATATTAGAATCAAATATTTAATGTGGATTGTATCTCATTGTTATAAATATGATAGGAAAGCTCCTGTGCCTCTTTTGTAATATTTTGAATTGTAATCCCCAATAAAGCATTAGATCAAATGAAACAATAAATATCATTAAAATAAAGAGAATCATTCTATAAAATGTAAGATGGGAAGTATATACAAAACATAAAATAAATGATCGGTTAATTTTCATATGTCACCCAGAAATAAAAGAGATATTTGAAATCCCTTACTTTAAGTTTTAAAACCTTCATACACTATTTCATTAGAAAACATTGGATGGATTTTAACTATTGGTATGATTTTGGGGAGGGGGGGGGGTTCAATGTTCTATATAGTTATTACTGTTGGGATCACAATTTGTTAATATTTTATAAAAACTACCAAGAATTCATGTATACATAACTACGTACAAACCGTTATTCCAAAGGCAATAGGTCAGTTAGGGTTTAAAACCCAATGTCTCTTAAGAAATCATATTGGTCAAGAGGATGGGAGGTTGGGATCATCCAACCCTTGGGTGGGGGATTAATTCATACTCTAGGAATCTGTTATATATTTAAGATATGTTTGAGAAAATCTTTCAAATCCTGATATGTGAATAGTAACCCAAAAAATGATTATAGGTCAATTCAAATTATATGAAAAGAGATGGGGGAGTCTTTTTTGGAGTCCATATATATTTATATGGGGTTACTCATCAATTTACCTTTGGTGGGTAACTGGTTATATGTTCCAACCATATAACCCAGAACTTCTGAGTTTGTTGTTATCTTGGGAGGCGATTAATACCCCAAGGATGGTATTGAGCCATTATAAGGCATCCTAAATATCCCATTTTATTATGAAAATCAAAATCCATGTATTTTGTTAAACCCATTCAGTTTAACGTTGTACAAAAAGGGTCTATATGTGGGAACTCAAGTATTTGAGCTCAAACCTCTTGGAGAAATCATATGTATCCAGGTTATAGAAGGAATCAAAGAGACCATAGTCCATTCATTCCCTTCATACATTCCCCAAGGTAGATACCATTTTATGTTTTGTAATTATATCATTCCAGTGATTGGGGATTACACACAATGGTTTCCCTAGTGGGTGAAGATTCATGATGTCAATTATGTTCTCATTACAACACCATAAGACCACATAAGTTATTCTTGGTGTGAGAAATAAGGGATAACAAGCAACCAGCCTCATTACATATAAAGAGAGGGATTAAAAGTTGGGACAACCCATTAGATGCTTAATATTTATATCGGGCCTTTGGAAGGCTTCACATGCATCCTAGTTATGGAAATAATCAAAGTCATTGTAGTTTGTTGATTCTTAAATCCATTGGTTGACGAGGAATGGTGATCAGTCCATGGGAGAGATTGGGTCTTAATGGTCAAAATGTGAGATACGTGACAAGATTTAAACTAAAGTGGATGCCCATTTTAGTTCTTTCCCAAGCCATAGGAATGTGCCATGTGCATCCTAGTTATGACATGAATTAGAGTCCTCGTAGTTCAATGAGTTGCAGATTTTTCACTGAGGCATCCCAATATGCAATACATATCAAATTATTCCACTTATTTGGGGTCACAAACAAAGGTTTCCCTTATATACTAGATATATTATATTATGACACTAATTGAGGCTTACAAACTATGGTTTCCATTTTACAAGGGATATATCAGGTTTTTCCATTTATCGGGGCTTACACACAACTTTTTCCCTTATATTTCGGATATATCACAACATACCAATGATTGGAGATTAAAATATAAGTTTTACCTTGTTTTAATATAGGGGTTTTCTAGGAATGATATGATCATTATGACTCCTTATTCTAATGCGAGTTATGCTCAGTGTGAGAAAAATGGGATGAAAAATAATCAATCTCATTGCATGTGGAAGTAGGACATATGCTTTGGTAAAACCTTGTGGAGGTTTGATATGAATCCCAACCCTTCGGAAGGTGTCCTATATAAATACCTTATCCCCAGTATCCTGGAACTTGTTATTTTCTTAATTACATTGGTATAATAAACAATTCAGTCTCATCCCGAAGGATCAAATAGTTTAGTCGTTTTGGAAATCTGGATACATACATAACTTTTACATTACTAATTGATAGGAAAAAACATAGAAACTCCATTGTAAACATCCATAAACTCCAAGATTATCCCTCCAAGACATTCATAATATATATCTTTCCATCCTACGGAAAAATAAAATATAATAAAGGGGTGAGCACAGAAAATCAATAATGTTAAACAATACAGAAGAAGATATGAAAAATAAAAATTAGAAATAAGGCAAGGTGAATAACTAAAAAAACATTTCATTGAAACATAATTTTAAACATAATATGTTAAGAATAAAAGTTGAATAAATAAATCCATATATATAATTACATGACAATGAAACTTAACCAGGGATATTATACAAGTCGAATAATCACATCGGCTATCAGTTACTAATATCATAATGAAGGAATGCATAATTTTGGAAATCATAAAAATTACATCAATGATTTAGTGAAGAATTATATAGTAATGGGTAAGTCATCATCCAAAACCTATTCTAGTTTGTCTCATGAGACCTACCAATGCATCAAGGGGTTATAACAGGTCCCACCCGTCACTTAATAAATCCAATACACTTCTCATATTTCTAATAAACGATTAAATGAGATATATTTAAATCAAAGTGTCCCACAAAATGTTTAAATATTTGACTCATAATTATAGAAGAAAATATTCTAATAATAGCAATGATAAAATCTTGGGAGAAATACCCTTTTACATTGGAAAGATGTGTTATTTTCAAAAATCATTTTTATATTCCAATAAATTAGATTGTAAATAAGAATATCATAGAAATGAAAAGGAATGGATAATGGAATTATGTTTGAGCTATAGATGATACCCAACTGATGTAAAAACATTTTATAAATGTTTTTAAATGAATTCAGTAATGGGCCACTTCTTTTGGGTTTAAGGTAAAGTTTAAAAGTATTTTTAAAATGGAAAATTCAGTATTATTGGTATAAAACAAGGAATGATAAAAGTAATTTTTCTTGAAAAATAGTGATTTTATGACAATTATGGTTACTTAAAAAATACTATGGATGGTAATTGAAAATGGGTAAGAAATTGGGATGTTCCCTTTAATCGAGCTTGCTTAAAATGAAGAATTGAAAAGGGAACTTATAAATCATGCATTCTACCATATAAGAAAGATGAGATGATATAGATATTTTATTTGGGAATATATAAATATAATGTATAATATATTTATATAAATAATGAATAATTACCTTGGAGTAATGAGAGAGATAGTGTAACCCAAATGAAAAATAGAGGTTCCAAAAGAAACTCGTACCATTATGAAAACAGTCAAACGATATGCCCCATAAAATTAGTGTACATAAAATGAAATATTTAATACCTGGAAGATAAATAAATTCATGATATTTTATATAATAGGATGGTATACATACACCACACACAAGAAATAGTGGCGAATAAGGCATATCACATAGAAAATAAGGAGAGATAAGAAAACCCTTACCTTATGTCTGAATATATTTTGTACTTGATCTTAATGTCCTAGATATTTTGATTAAAACTATTAATAAATTAATTTATAACCTTTAATAAATGTACCATAATTATTATAATTTTATTAAGTTCATTTATTTCCTTTTTGTGAGTTATAAAATACAATTTTATTGTTTTGGAGAAGACTTGTTTACTTGGTTTTCATGATCCATTTGCTTCCATACACGTATGGAAGATAATACAAAAAGAAAATAGTTGTGTAGAATTTAAATTATCTATTATTAATTATATTTAATAATATTATAAGTTTATATAATTAATTTGGTTATTTGGGGTGATGATGAATCATTAGATAAGATATTAGTGATAATCGTTTAGATTATTTTGGTAGTTTTTCAATCATCCCAAACTAGTCCTATTTCATTTATTAATATTATGTATAACTACTGGTTACAGAACATTAGATAATATATAATACATATACTATATTCTAGTTTAACTATAAAAATGGTTTTATGACCATCATTTAAGGAGAAATTGAAAAATGACAACACATCGTCCATGAAGGCAGTAAATCACCACCTCATGGATAGCGTTTTAATCTTTAGAATACATAGATGAGTATAAGAGAATGGATGGTGGATTATTACCTCAAAACAATACAATTAAAGTATATATAAGATACAAGAGTCATCATGTCACTTTTGGATAGGGAAGTGAGGATAATATGAGAAAAGAAAAGAACTTGAAAAGAAATGAAAAGAAAACAGAAGACAGTTTTACCTCTTGAACATATTCTCCTTGAGAACCTACATAGGGAAAATGGGTTTGTCTTCTTTTGAGAAAAATGGTTCATGGAAATTGGGGGAGAGGTTTGGGATAGGATTTACAAGAAATTGGAAAATCATAAAGGCATTGGATGTTTGAGGAGAAGGGATGGTGAGGGGTGGTATTTATAGTGGCGGAGAGGAGTGTTTTCTCATTAGTATATTAGTTAATTTATTATTTTGCATAGAGAATATGAATAGTATAAAAACAATAAAAAAATATTTTTACATAATGATTGATATTTTGAGATTATGGTCTTACATCAACCATACACCATCTATGACCTATTAAATAATGTATTTTTTAAATACCATAAATTTTATTTTTTCACAATTAACTTTAAAATAAAATATTTTGAAAAAAACACAAAAATACACCTTAGATATTTTTAAATCTGGTGAATTAAAAAATGAAATCAATTACATGAAAATAATTTTCTAAATATAAGAAATTTAATTTCTAATTAAAATAAATATTTACATGAAAAATACCAATTTTTATATTATTACAACTTTCATAACACTTTGACAAATTAATTAAGTTATAAAAAATTATAATATAATCATAAGAAAAAAATATTAATTTTTTAAGACATTTTAAGAAAATAAATTTTCTTATAAATCATTATATTAATAATGAAATTTAAAATGAACATTTATGTTTTATAAAAATATACACACTTAATTAATAATTTTCAAAACATTTATTTACATATACAATGATATAATTATATCATGTTAACATTTATAAGATGAATAAATTTTATTTATACTTTCATAGGTGAGGTTACTATTGATATCTTAAACAGACTATTAATATAATGAAAATGATTGTTTTATAAAAATCAGGATTTTCACTTATTCATTGAAAAATAAATATTTTCAAAAAAATACTAAAATTTAACCCTAATATAATTCTGATTTAAATAAAAGAGTTTATTTAGTTAAAAATAATTTTTAAAAGTGTCAAAATTTATTTTTATAACAAATTCACCATTAAAAGATGTTACAACTACCATTAGAAAAATGAATCCATTTAATGCATAAAATTTGAATCTTTATTTTATTATGCTCATAAAATAATTTGGATGAATGTGAGAAAATTTGATTAAATATATAATATATAATTTGGTCAAAACTATTCATTCATACCAATTAGATAGATAGTTTATAACGGTCATTTTAAAATAATGATATTTAATTTTATATCAATGTTCTTTTAATATTGGTGTTGTGTGAAACCTATGCTATTGAAAATATTAAATTTAAGAAAAGACATACCATAAAATATATTTTTGTTAAATTCCCCCCTCCTTCAATAAATTTTATCTTTTCAATTTGAAAGTATACTTCAAAAATAAATGGTTGAAACTTTAAAATTCCTTTATGGGAAACCCAAATCGGAACTAGGGATAATAAAATATTCTCTTAATAAGAGGGAAATAGAAATGCATAGGTTACCACAAAACTATGTTTTTGAATAGGATAAAATTAGCGTGAAGTCAAATATATGGACATTGAAGAATAATCTGACCATTATGTTTTGAGGAATGGTGATAGAGAACATGGACATTGGAATGTTTACCTTCACAAAGCTGTAAATTTGTGATTGGTTAAAATTCCTTTGATTTCTTAAAAAGAAAAGTAAACAGATAATGTTTTTATTTAAAAAAACTTTTTCCCTATAGTTATGGGACTATTTTAATATTCATATAGACCCTTGATAAAATAAACATACTTGATTACTTTCTATGCTGTAGGTATAGTCTCATCCTTTGGTTTTGCATTGATCTATTTTCACTTCATCCCTTACACCTGTAAATAACTGTTCATGTTGAATGCCTTACACCTGCGGCGCTTTTAACAAATCATATGGTCCTTAATATATTACTTCTAATTTTAAATGTTAATTGACCCTATTATGTTTATCCTATGTTATCAATGATTAATAATTTCCAATGTTTAACTTATCCACTCCATAGGTAACCAATCTTAAGACTCTTATAAAACATGTATGTCCACATTAAATGACCAAAAATATAGAAGGGGTCACTAAATTTACAAAATAAACATAACATAACATTCTTCAAATAATATAGCTTTTATTATCACATACCAAATATATGAATACCTTAATCTAATTTAAAAATTTATGAAACATGAACTCTTCCAAGGGAAAGATCTCAGGTTGTCCTTAAATCCAAATATGTAATAATTACAGCATAACATAAACCATCAGATCACTAACCACCTTTATGGTTACCAATAATATCCCATAAACATCTATTTAATATTAACATAAGGAACATATTTATTGTTATCTTTCTCTATTCACATGATTTCAAGAAGATAAACTTATAATAGAGTCGCTTTTTTGGGTTACTGGTGATATTCATCACATGCATCAAATTCCATAAAGAAGAAGTATTGTAGTACAATCCTTATATATATCTTGAATCTTATAACCATAGAATTATTGATAAAATACTAAAAGAACATAATTCCGAAAGCCAAACATAAGCATAGTAATCTTCACTCTTCACCTATGATAGCATCATATGGTTGGACATGACTCATTTTTATCTTTTAATGTATATTCATTTGACGCTTGATACATTGATTTGAGTAGTGTACCACATCTTTTTAGTTGAAGCATTGAACATTGGGAAATTATTTCCTTTCCTTAAAATCAGGAGCATGGTTTCCTTTTTCTCCATATATGAAGCAAACTTATTTTTCGCTTAAGCATATACCAATGTGTTTTATATCGCAATTATCACACATGAGAAAATAATTCAATTACTTCTTCCCATTATCTATCATATTCCCAACTTTCCTGTTCTTATATTACTTCCCAATCAAGCCATATGAATTGGATAATTATATATCTTTCATGTTAGAACATGATATTATTTTCTTATATGATGAGAATACTTGGGATACTTCATCCATTTGGAATTATACCTTAAACCCATTGAATAAATGATTATTCTTACTCTTTGGATTATGTGTATGGATTCAGTTCCCAATCCTTCCTCTAGGCACCATTTATAAAAAATGTCATACACTAAATTAGATCATAACATTATGAAACATAATTTATAGTCCCTAAACTAGTGAAATACTCTACATAAATTGAAAACTTTATGCATAGATAATCACGTAATCAAAAATATTGTTTCTTTAGGACATATTTACTATTAAATCCTTCAAAATGGTTTGTAAAGAAAATTTGAATTATCCTATGTATATCCATAGGGATTGTCAAACTAGGTGTGCACGAAGGATCATTATCATGTACTAGGTTACACCAAATTTGGCATGATGAACCTTACAAGAGTTATTCCCCACAGTTAAATATATGCCAGAACCGCATCCACTTGTAGTATCCAGATATGGATTTATTTCTAGGAATACTCACATAATATATACCTTAACAAAATTATTGGGTGTTATTCTATTCTTATCATCAATGTCTAGATTAGTGTTATATTCCCTAATCTATTATTTATAAAACTAGTTTCAAAGGTTTATACTAAACATTTACTAATTCAAACTATAAATACCCTGACCCAAGTATCATGGAGCTGATGCCTTACTTAATTACATTGGTATAGTAAACAAGTATGAAACATTCATAAAGATTGATTAGTTCAGTATATTTGGAAAACCAGATATGTACATATGTTTATTATTACAACTTGAAAGGAAAAAACATAGAAACACTATTGTAAAAATCAATAAACTACTATATTATACATTCAGGACATTCATAATATACATCTTCTTATCACAAGGAAAAATACAACATAATAAAGGGTTGATATCAGATGATGGGTAAGGGTAAACAATACTATGGAAGCTATCAAAAATAAACATAAACAATAATGAATGGTTAATTACTAAAAACACATGCCTTTAAAACATAATCTTCAACATAATATTGACGGAATAAAATCCGAACAAATAATCCCATATAAATAATCACATTAGAATAAAACTTAACCATAAATATTCTATTAGTCGAATAATCACATGGGATATCATTCACTATTATCATAATGAGGTAATGTATAATTCTAGACATCATAAACATACCATAAAATTCTCAACCATCAAGTCTACATAAATGTGTAAGGCTGTAAAGACCCATAAAATTCAAGGGAAATTTTTTTCTTAATTTTCTTTGGAATTTTAAAAGAACACGGTTTCTGACGGCACCTCATTCCGAGGCCCGGTGTGCTTGGAATCAATTTCCAAAGTTTGGCTCGGGTACGTTCAGTGAACGAACGTGCGGGTTTTTATAACATTTGAACCGGTTCCCGGAATCGAATTACGAGGGCACCGATGGAACCGCAACGCCGGTAATTGCTTAGGAACTCATGTTCCGGAGATGCGTTTACATGAGTGTTGATGATAAAAATTGTGGAAGTTATTTAATATTTATTCTACAAATTTTTATCTTTTTCTAAGTGTTTTGTTCTTGATGGAAGTTGGGTAACCACCCAACCTCTCTTGGGAGGTTATGAGGGTGGTGGGGCCCACAGGAACCCCAACCCTTCATATCCTCTAACCCCTCTCAACTCCCACTTTAATGTTGATAACATATGTTTACTTAACTTATGTAATTAATTTGGTGAGTTACATTTATGTTTTTGAAATTCAAACAATTGAATTTCAAATGCTTTGTTGTGTTAATAAAATAAGTTTAGAACTTATTTTATTAGGGGTTGGTGTTGGGTTGTTTTAGAGCTTTTTGGAGAAAAAGCTAAGGAACACCTTCTTCCTCGACGAAGAACACGAAGAACATCGTTCTTCAACGAAGAACTTCTCCGTTGAAGAACACGGTTCTTCCGCGACGCCGTATCCACGACGCGACGTTCTTCCTCCTCGTCGTCTCTTCCGCGACGGTTTTCCGCGACAAAATCGCCGTCAACGACTTCGAATCCTCGCTTCGCGACGTCGACGTTCTTTTCCCGCGATGCCCGACCTCCGCGACGCTCGTCTTCTGCGGGTCGTTGACGAACACCGTTCCTGAACCGAGGTAGGGGATTTATTTTTTATTAATTTCGTTCATGATTTCTAGTTTGTCGATCTTCGTGCATTTCGACTAATTGTTATCGAATAATGCGAGGGGGACGGTCCGCACAAACATGGACGACCCTCCTCCTTATTTCATGAATGATTTCTTTGTGGTTGGTACGAGGAAGCGTGGTGCCGTCGCACCACGCGGTTTCATGTGGAAGATATGCGTGGCACCGTCACGTCAGGCCGTTGAAAGAAATTCAAGGACGTGACGCCGTCGTGCCGCGTCGAAGAAAGCCGAAGACGCCGTGGCTGGAGCGGGGCCGCGGCGGAGGGGCATGGTGTCATCGCACCACGCTGGACAACAAGGGTCGTGGCCGGTTCCGGGCCGCGGCGGAGCAAGGTGACCGGCGGCCGGACTGGGCCGCCGGTGTCGGCGAAGAAGGGGATCGGTCGTCGCCTGTCTCGTGGAGGCCGGAACCGGCCGACAAGGGTGGGCCGACTAGACCGGTGTGCAACCGGGAGTTCAAACCCCCGGCCGGCTGGCCAAAACGGCCCCCCTTAATTTTGGGGGGCCGCGGTTACACAGGGGGGCAGGCGCCCCCCCCCCCCCCTTTGCAGAAACGGCTCCGCCAAAGGCCGAGCCAGACAGCGCGTTGGGTGCGCTGTCCCCAGCCGGACCGGCACCTGGCCGATCTGCTATGCCGGGCCGCGCCAGGCCAGGCCGTTCCGGGCTGGGCCGAACCGATTCGGGCCGACCGGGGGGTCTCGGGCCGGGTCGGTCCGGGCCCGAAACCCCCGTTATCGGACTGATTGGGTTCAAATGCCCATTACTCGGGCTACAAACCTCCAAACGACGCGCCGTCAGTGGCGATGCGATCCTTGGATCGAGATGGTCGTTTTGATATATCGCACTCAAGGTTTCGGAATACTTTGAGTTCGGCCGGGTTTGTTCGTACACGAAACAAACCGGACCCTCGGAGCGGAAACACTCATATCTTGAGCTACGGACGTCCGATTGACGTGCCGTCAACTTTGTTGAGTTCCTCTTAGTGAGAAAGATCTTTTGGCTTACTCCGCCCGAGGTTTGGACGCAGGTGGAGTACAGTCGGGTTGGTTTTTCCTGAAAAACCAATCGGGCCCCTGGGACCAAAAATCAAATAACTCTCAGACCGGGTGTCCGATTGATGCACCGTCTGCGACGTTGAGTTACTGTTGACGATACTGAACTTTTGGATACATAAACTCTAGACTATGTGTCAGTTGATGTATCAGCCTCTCGGCTCATGGAGCGGACCCTCCCGAACGAGCTTGCTGTGTGCGGGAACCCTAGTGCTGGCTGCGACTGCTACTATGACTGCGACGACGACTGTGCAGAGATTCCCAGTGGATTCGACGACGACGACTACAGCACTCAGCGATCCTATGTGGATCAGTGCTACCGATCCTGTGTGGGTCAGCGCTCAGCAGTTCTGTGTGAGCCAGCGCCTACATATCCTGTGTGGGTCTGATCCTGTGTGGGTCTTTGCGGGGGTTAGTACCTAACGATCCTTTGTGGGTCTGACGACTTAGATGGATCAGTGATCATCTCTATCGTCTTCGAAGAAGTATACCTGTGTGAGTTGAATCCTGTTTTCTTTCCTGTGTGGATTGTGTTGTGCTATTCTGTGTGGATTATGTTTTTCTTTCCTGTGTGGAATACGTATACTTTCCTGTGTGGACTGGGTTGTACTTGGGCTCGGAGGTTGGAGCGTACTGGAATTGATGACTTAGGTATATGTATGGGCATATACCTAAGTAGTGTCGGTTGTTACGTCATGATTGTATCTTTCCTTTGTGGTTTATCCTTTGTGGATTTTGGGAGACCTTCGGGGGTCTCGGGGTCCCTACTGAGTAGCTTATACTCACCCCTGCACGGGCTACGCCCGCACTACGTTGTGTTGGTTGCAGACGACGGACAGCGTTGATCGTGGTTGAGGCTTGCAGAGCTGGACAGTACCTAGAGGTGGACCACTGGGCGGGACTCCCTCGGAGCGGACGGTGAAACCCGAGGAGCAGTGGAGCTATCTGTACCCACCCTTTAGGTGGGATTTCCAGTGGAAAGCTCGGTGTAGCGGCCTTTACTTTTCAGGTGTTGTTTTCCCTTTCAAGTTGTACTTTACTTTCAGTTTGGGTTTGTATACTGGCCCACATACTTTTCCACACATACTGTTGTACCAGTTTTTACTTAGTGTTTAATTTTCTGCTTTCTTACTCTAAGGTGCTTGTTTACTTTACAAAGGCAATCCCTTCCCTTTTTACCGGGATTTACGCCTTGGTGCTAGTCGCCAGCCCCTGGCCTATGGAAGGCAGGCTTGGGATAGTCACGGCACGGGCCCCGAGGACGGGTCGTGAAAAATTGCTATCAGAGAAGTTCGGTTCTACCACGGACTCTGATATTTTCTAGGTGAAGCAATAGTGTTTACTGTATTGAGTGTGGTTATCAGTCCAGGGAGTCTAGTGTTGGTGCGGCGGCCGACGTATCCGTACACCAGGACCCTGACTTCTGATTTCCGACTTAATGCACGAAAACATTGATTGCATGTGTGTTTCAATGTTTTCTTTGTGATTACTTTGTATCAGCTCACCAGGTATACTATTCTGACCGTGGCGCACCTGTTTCCTTTTTAGGATGGCCCCACGACGACAGACAGCTAGGGTTCCGAGAGTCGAGCGTGGCGATAGCCCACAGAGCGACGAGGCCTCGGTGCAGGGCCCTTTGTCAGCAGTGGCACCGGTGGTACCTCTACCCTCCGAGCCACCGATACTTCTAGCACCAGCCGCTGACGATGCACGTCGCCTCAGCACACTGCATGAGTTCCAGTGCCAGTGACCACCCAGGTTCCATTGGGAGATGGACCACCAGGCTTCCGAGGACTGGATGGAGGCAGTCATACGAGTTTTCAGGCTAGTGAGGACACCAGCAGACCTCATGGTGATCCTCGCTGCGAGCCTACTACACGCAGCAGCGGGCCGATGGTGGAGCTTGATCCTCCAGGTGCACGATGAAGAATCTCTAATTTGGACGGACTTTGAGAGCCTCTTCCACTCGGAGTTCGTCCCAGCCACCCTCCATGTGGTGCGTATTCAAGAGCTTCTTCAGCTGCGGCACGACAGCATGACAGTCGCTCAGTACTCGGCGAGATTTATCGATCTCTCGTGCTACTCGACCGACATGGTACGGGACCCATTCTTCCGGTCCCGGACCTTTGAGCAGGGATTGAGACACGAGATCAGGGCATCGCTGATCTCCCTCAGCATTCCGACTCAGACAGGAGTACTGGAGAAGACCCTTTTGATCGAGAGTTTTCTTGCTGAGTCTACACCAGCGCCGAGACCCACCGCAGGGCGGCACGTAGCAGAGTCTTCTGCAGCAGGCAGTCGACGGATGACTCTTGGGTCCAGGAAGACCAGACCCTCAGGCAGACGACCTTAGGACACTGGCTCAGCAGTGCGGGCCACACAACACAGAGCCAGTCTTTTGAGAGGTAGGCAGTGCTACTCGTGTGGCGGGCAGGGCCACATGGCTCGTGACTGCCCGACTCGCCGGGCCGAGGAGCAGCAGACGGTTGAGGGACCACCGAGGCAGAGGCAGAGGGTCGACCGTGGTAGTCTGCAGGGAGGAGGCGGACGAGGCAGAGGAGCTGGCCGAGCAGCAGGTGGTGGGCGACGCTTTGAGGCTCTACCACCACCACCACCACCAGGAGGTCCACCCCGACCACAAGGAGCTGGTGGTAGAGACAGGCACAACTCCAGGAAGCAGGGGCCTACGACCACGGCGCGCCAGAGATGATTCGAGGTACTATCTATGTCTATTCCACCCTTGCTGCAGTACTTATAGACACAGGAGCAAGTCACTCTTTCATAGCCGCTGCCCTTGTTCGGAGCTCGGAGATTCCGACAGAGTCGTTGGGTCGATCCTTACGGCTAGAGACTCCTACGAGAGCAGAATCGACGATTACGCACTGGTGCCGGAAGGGTGAGCTTAATATAGGAGGCGAGATCTTTGGCTGGGATCTTCTTGTAGTAGCGTCGAGGCCTTACGACGTCATCTTGGGCATGGATTGGTTATCTACGGTCCATGCACAGATTGACTGTTTTAGGCGCAAGGTGCAATGTGTACGCACCGATGGGAGCAGGTTCACCTTCACCGGCGAGAAGGGAGCCTTTGCAGCATAGGATGGACTTCCACGGAGGAGAGGACAGCCCATCACTCATCAGTTGGCTAGCCTGATCCTAGGAACAGTTGACGTGCAGAGTCCTGGTTTCCCTGCAGTGGTGGATCAGTTTGCAGACATCTTCCCCGACGACGTTCCAGGGCTACCTCCTCGTAGAGAGGTAGACTTTTATATTGACCTGTACCCAGGGAAATCCTCGATATGGAATCCAGCATATCGGATGGCCCCCGCTGAGCTTCGAGAGCTACGGGTACTGTTGGAGGACTTGCAGGGAAAGGGGTTTATCCGACCCAGTATTTCACCCTGGGCTTCCCCGATAATGTTCGCCAAGAAGGCGGACGGGAGCTTGCGACTGTGTGTCGACTATCCTTGCCTGAACCAGGTGACAGTGAGGAATAAGTATCTGCTACCGAGGATTGATGACCTCTTTGATCATCTCAAGGGAGCACGGTGGTTCTCGAAGATAGACCTCAGGTCAGGTTATCACCAGCTCAGAGTTCGAGACGAGGACGTGCAGAAGACGACCTTCAGATGTCGGTATGGACACTATGAGTTCTTGGTTATGCCATTCGGCGTAACCAATGATCTAGAAGTGTTCATGGCCCTAATTAACAGTATCTTTCAGCCATACATCGATCGATTTGTCATGGTCTTCATCGATGACATTTTTATTTAATCGACGACTGAGGAGGAGCATGCCTACCACTTACGGGTTGTACTAGACACACTCCGAGAGCACCTGCTTTATGGTAAGCTCTTGAAGTTCCAGTTTTGGATACGTGAGGTCCACTTCTTGGGACACGTCATCTCTGAGGCGGGAGTTGCAGTGGATCCTGCGATGATCGAGGCAGTGTTAGCCTGGGAGCCACCCAGGAGCGTGACATAGGTGCAGAGTTTCTTGGGACTAGCTCGATACTACCGGAGATTTGTGCCAGACTTATCCAGAGTTGCGGCACCACTCTCAGCTTTGACAAAGAAGGGGAAACCTTCGTATGGTCAGACAAATGTCCTCGGAGCTTCCAGGAGCTGAGACAGAGATTGACCAGCTCATCTATCTTGAGGTTTCCTGAGGAAGGAGTAGGGTACGTAGTTTACTGTGATGCATCAGGGACCGGACTCAGATGTGTCCTGATGCAGGAGCGGGCAGTGATCGCCTATGGATCACATCAGTTGAGGTCGCATGAGCAGAACTATGCTACCCATGTCCTGGAGTTAGAAGTAGTGTTCTTCGCTGTGAAGACATGGAGACACTATCTGATGGGCGAGCGCTTTACAGTCTTTTCTGATCATCAGAGTCTCAGGTACATCTTCTCACAAAAGAAAATGAACCTGAGACAGCGGTGATGGCTCGAGTTCCTCCAGGACTATGACTTTGAGATAGTCTATACTCCCGGGAAGGGGAACGTAGTAGCCGATGCCCTCAGCATGAGGACGGGCATTTAGCTACTTGAGGAGGCGAAAGAGCAGCTAGCCTTTTTGCTGTTATCCTTCGTGGATAGAGATGGAGAAGCCTTCCTTCAGTCTCTCACAGTCACTCCACCACTTCTACAGCAGGTCAGAGAGGCACAGTGTGGGGACGCTGACTGTGAGACGTGGCGTGCACAGTTATCCTCAGGTCAGGCACCTGATGGTTTCTCCAATGGAGAAGAGCACGACATCCTTTTCAGAGGACGTACCATGGTACCCATCGCTATACGGGAGGAGGTACTGAGATAGTTTCACACTTCTCCTTTGGTGGTACATCCTGGAGTGGCGAAGATGTAACAGGATCTCAGACGACAGCACTGGTGGCCAGGCATGAAGAAGGTTGTGGAAGAGTTTGTTTCTCGATGCCTCACCTGTCAGCAGGTGAAGGCTGAGCACGAGGTACCAGAAGGATTGGTACAGCCCTTGGAGGTTCCGGAGTGGAAGTGAGACGACATATCTATGGACTTCGTGACTGGACTTCCATGTACTTCCATAGGTCACGACTCCATTTGGGTGATTTTCGACCGACTCACCAAGTCGGCACACTTCTTACCCATCAGAGAGCAGGGCTCAGTGGAGAGCTTGGGACGAATTTACGTTTAGGAGATTGTATGGCTTCACGGTGTTCCATCTTCTATCGTCTCCGATCGAGATGCTCGCTTTACTTCCCGGCTTTGGAAGGGGTTACAGGAGGCGTTCGGGACACAGCTACGTCTGAGCACAGCCTTTCACCCTCATACAGATGGTCAGACGGAGAGGACCATTCAGACTCTCGAGGACATGCTCCGCGCATGTGTCCTCGACTTTGGTCGTAGCTGGGAGGACCACCTACCCTTGGTGGAGTGTGCGTACAACAACAGCTACCACTCCACCCTCGGGATGGCACCGTATGAGGTGTTGTACGGCCCACCTTGCAGATCTCCTTTGACCTGGACAGATCTCGGGGAGTCAACACTTGTGGGACCAGAGATGGTCCAGGCCACGACAGAGAAGGTCCAGGTCATCCAGGAGCGGATGGGGACAGCTCAGAGCCGGCAGAAGTCATACGCTTACTGGAGGCGGAGGCCACTAGAGTTCGAGGATGGTGACCACGTCTTCTTGCGTGTCTCACCTCGACGAGGATTACGGAGATTTGGTCGAGGAAACAAGTTATCTCCATGCTTCATCGGACCATTCCAGGTCCTCAATAGGATTGGCGAGGTGGCTTATCGTCTGGATCTACCACCTCAGTTGCACCGGGTGCACGACGTCTTCCACGTATCTCAGCTGAGGAGATACGTGCACGACCCGACGCACATCATTGACCATGGGGAGCTTGACGTTGACGATGGGGCGAATTTTACGGAGGTCCCAGTGGAGATCGAGGATCGATAGGATCGGGTCCTACGTGGACGGTCTATTCCTATAGTGCGCATCATATGGTAGCATGGGAACCTCCAGGAGAGCACTTGGGAGCGGGAGGCTTAGATGCGTGCTCAGTACCCTCATTTGTTTTCCTAGTTTTGATGTATCTTTACGGGGACGTAAAGCCCTGAGGTGGGAGTAATGTAAAGACCCGTAAAATTCAAGGGAAATTTTTTTCTTAATTTTCTTTGGAATTTTAAAAGAACACGGTTTCTGACAGCACCACATTCCGAGGCCCGGTGTGCCTGGAATAAATTTCCGAAGTTTGGCTCGGGTACGTTCAGTGAAAGAACGAGCGAGTTTTTCTAACTTTTGAACCGTTGCCCGGAATCGAATTCTGAGGGCACCGATGGAACCATAGCGCCAGTAATTGCATAGGAACTCCTATTCCCGAGAAGCGTTTACACGAGTGTTGATGATAAAAATTGTGGAAGTTATTTAATATTTATTCTACAAATTTTTATATTTTTCTAAGTGTTTTATTCTTGATGGAAGTTGGGTAACCACCCAACCTCCCTTGGGAGGTTATGAGGGTGGTGGGGCCCACACGAACCCCACCCCTTCATATCCTCTAACCCCTCTCAACTCCCACTTTAATGTTGATAACATATGTTTACTTAAATTATGTAATTAATTTGGTGAGTTACATGTAAGTTTTTGAAATTCAAACAATTGAATTTCAATTGCTTTGTTGTGTTAATAAAATATGTTTAGAACGTATTTTATTAGGGGTTGGTGTTGGGTTGTTTGAGAGATTTTTGGAGAAAAAGCTAAGGAACACCTTCTTCCTCGACAAAGAACACGAAGAACACCGTTCTTCAATGAAGAACATCTCCGCCGAAGAACACGGTTCTTCCGCGACGCCGTATCCGCGATGCGACGTTCTTCTTCTGCGTCGTCTCTTCCGCGATGGTTTTCAGCGACGAAATCGCTGTCAACAACTTCGAATCCTCGCTTCGCGACGTTGACATTCTTTTCCCGCGACGCCCGACCTCCGCGACGCTCGTCTTCCACGGGTCGTTGACGAACACCATTCCTGAACCGAAGTAGGGGATTTATTTTTAATTAATTATGTTCATGATTTCTAGTTTGTCGATCTTCGTGGTTTTCGATTAATTGTTATCGAATAATACTAGGGGGTCGGTCCGCACAAACACGGCTGACCCTCCTCCTTATTTCATGAATGATTTCTTTGTGGTTGGTATGAGGAAGCATGGTGTCGTCGCACCACGCGGTTTCATGCAGAAGATATGTGCGGGGTCGTCGCGCTGCGCCGTGGAAAGAAATTCAAGGACGCGACGCCGTCGCGCCGCGTTGAAGAAAACCGAAGACGCCGCGACCGGAGCGGGGCCGCGGCGGAGGGGCACGGTGTCGTCGCACCACGCCGTACGACAAGGGCCGCGGCCGGTTCCGGGCTGTGGCGGAGCAAGGTGACCGGCGGCCGGACCGGGCCGCCGGTGTCGGCGAAGAAGGGGACCAGTCGCCGCCTGTCCCGTGGAGGCCGGAACCAGCCGGCCAGGGCGGGCCGGCCGGACCGGTGTGCAACCGGGGGTTCAAACCCCCGACTGGCTGGCCAAAACGCCCCCTTAATTGTGGGGGGCCGCGGTTACACAGGGGGCAGGCGCCCCCCCCCCCCTTTGCTGAAACGGCTCGGCCAAAGGCTGCACCAGACAGTGCGCTGGGCGCGCTGTCCCCAGCCGGACCGGTGCCTGGCCGGTCGGCCAGGCCGGGCCGGGCCGACCCAGTCTCAGGGCGGGTCGACCCGGGTCGGGCCGACCGGGGGGTCTCGTGCCGGGTCGGTCTCGGGCCCGAAACCCCCGTTATGGGATTGATTGGGTTCAAATGCCCATAACTCCGTCTATAGACCTCCAAACGACGCACCGTCAGTGGCGATGCGATCCTTGGATCGAGACGGTCGTTTAGATATATCGAACTCAAGGTTTCAGAATACTTTGATTTCGTCCGGGTTGGTTCGTACATGAAACCAACCGGGCCCTTGGAGCGGAAATGCTCATATCTTGAGCTACGGACGTCCGATTGACATGCCGTCAACTTTGTTGAGTTCCTCTTAGTGAGAAAGATCTTTTGGCTTACTCTGACCGAGGTTTGGATGCAGGTGGAGTACGGTCGGGTTGGTTTTGCCTTAAAAACCAACCGGGCCCCTGGGACGAAAAAGCCAATAACTCTCAGATCGGGCGTCCGATTGAGGCGTTATCTGCGACGTTGAGTTCCTGTTGACGATACAGAACTTTTGGATACATCAAATCTGGACTATGTGTCAGTTGATGTATCAGCCTCTCAGCTCGTGGAGCGGACCCTCCCGAACGAGCTTGCTGGGTGCGGGAACCCTAGTGCTGGCTGCGACTGCTACTGCGACTGCGACGACGACTGTGCAGAGATCCTCAGTGGATTCGACGACGACGACTACATCACTCAGCGATCCTATGTGGATCAGTGCTACCGATCCTGTGTGGGTCCGATCCTGTGTGGGTCAGCGCTCAGCGGTTCTGTGTGAGTCAGCGCCTACAGAACCTATGTGGGTTCGATCCTGTGTGGGTCTTTGCGGGGGTTAGTACCTAACAATCCTTTATGGGTCCGACGAATTAGATGGATCAGTGATCATCTCTATCGTCTTCGAAGAAGTATACCTGTGTGAGCTGAATCCTGTTTTCTTTCCTGTGTGGATTGTGTTGTGCTATCCTGTGTGGATTACGTTTTTCTTTCCTGTGTGGAATACGTATACTTTCCTGTGTGGACTGGGTTGTACTTGGGTTCGGAGGTTGGAGCATACTGGAATTGATGACTTAGGTATATGTATGGGTATATACCAAAGTAGTGTCGGTTATTACTTCGTGATTGTATCTTTCCTTTGTGGTTTATCCTTTGTGGATTTTGGGAGTCCTTCGGGGGTCTCGGGGTCCCTACTGAGTAGCTTATACTCACCCCTGCATGGGCTATGACCGCACTACGTTGTGTTGGTTGCAGACGACTGACAACGTTGATCGTGGTTGAGGCTTGCAGAGCAGGATGGTACCTGGAGGTGGACCACTGGGCGGGACGCACTCGGAGCGGACGACGGAACCCGAGGAGCATTGGAGCTATCTATACCCACCCTTCAGGTGGGATTTCCAGTGGACAGCTCGGCATAGCGGCCTTTACTTTTCAGTTGTTGTTTTCCCATTCGCGTTGTACTTTACATTCAGTTTGGGTTTGTATACTGGCCCACTTACTTTTCCGCACATACTGTTGTACCAGTTTTTACTTAGTGTTTAATTTTCCGCTTGCTTACTCTGAGGTGCTTGTTTACTTTACAAAGGCAATGCCTTCCCTTTTTACCAGTATTTATGACTTGGTGCTAGCCGCCAGCCCGTGGCCTATGGAAGGCGGGCTTGGGGTAGTCACAGCACGGGCCCTGAGGACGGGTCGTGACAAAGGCATCATCAAAAACCCAGTCTAGTTTGTCTCAGGATTCATACCAACACATCAAGGGGTGATATCGGTCCTTTCCCACCACTTACTAAGTACAATGAATTCATCATATATAAAATAATCGATTTCATAATATATATTTAAATCAAAGAGTCCTCCAAAACATTGGAATATGTTAATAATAATCTTAGATGAAAACACACTAGTAAGATCACTGATAAAATTTTGAGAGAAATACGCTTTTACTTTGGAAAGGAGAGTTACTTTGGAAAATACAGTGTATTTCTAATAAAATAAGTTTGTAAACATTATTATCCAAAAAAATAAAATGGAATTACAATGAAATTATATTTTATGTATAAATGATTCCCAAATTATGTGAAGCCATTTAAAAAGAGTTTTTACGAGACGTTAGAAATCGGCCACTTCATTAGGGTTTAAGGGAAAAATATAAAAGTGTATTTAAAATGGAAAAAGTTATAAACATTTTTGTAAAACCTAGGATTGAAAAGGATTATTTTCGTGAAAAAGTATTGATTTTACAAAAATAATGGTGTCTTAAAATAGATTATGGATGGTACTTGGAAGTGGGTAAAAAATTTGGATGTTCCCTTTAATTAGCTTGCTTAACTGGAAGAATTTAAAGGGCAACTTATAAAACATGTATTATCCCATAAAGGAAAGATGAAATAATCAGAATATATGATTTTTGGGCATATAAACAGAATTTATAAGAAGTATATAAAATGATTTATGAATTAAATTATGTTAAAGAGATAGATAGTATAACCCGAATGAAAAATGAATGTTCGGGAAGAAACCCTTACAAATATAAAAAAATTTGAACCAATGCCCCATAAAATTAGTGATCATCAAATGAAACCTTCAATACCCTGAATATAAATAGATTCCTAATATTATACATGAATTTATTTTTAAATACATCACACCCAATAAATAGTGGTGAATAAATCTTATCTCACAGAAATAATGGTGAGATGAGAAAACCCTTACCTTATGTATGAATGAATTCTTCACATGATATTAATGTCCTAGAAAATCAGAATAAATCCAAAAATTTATTAATTTAGAACTATTTCTAAATTTATTTTATTTTTTATAATTTTATTATGTTCATTTTTGTCCTTTTTGAGGAGTTATAAAATACTATTTTACTATTCAGGAGAGTTTGTTTGCATGGTTTTCATGATCGATTTACTTTTATATGCATATGGAAGATCATGTAAAATGAAGATTGTTTTCCAGAATTAAAATTAATTATAATTAATTCTATTTCATAATATTATATGATTATATAATTCATTTGGTTATTTGAGGTGAGGACGAATCATTAGATAAAATGTTAGTGATAATTGTTTAGTTTAATTTGGTTGTTTTTCAATCATCACAAACTAGTACTATTTCATTAATTAATATTATTTATATATAGTGGTTTGAAACGTTATATAAGATGTAATACATATATTTTAGTTTTGAGAATTCATAAAATTGGGGTTACAATAATTATTGAAGGTGGAATCTAAAAAGGGAAACATGTCATCTATGAAGGCTGTAAATCGGCACCTCCCAAACAATGTTTTCATATTTAGAATACAAGGAAGAGGAAAAGAGAATTGATTATGGATAATTCCTTCAACACAATAAAATAATATTTTATGAAATTTACTGGGGTTATCATGTCACTTTGTGATAGATAGGTGAGGATAAAATAAAAAAAGAAAAGAACTTGGAATGAAATTAAATGAAAATGGAAGAGGATTTTACCTCTTGAACTTCTTCTCCCTCAGAACCTCCATAGAGAAAAGGGATAGGAATTTTATTGGCTTTAATGGATCATGGACATGTGGAGAGAGGTTTGGGAGAGATTTTTCAGAAATTGGTCATGCTTTAATGCTTTTAATGTGTGAGGAGAAGAGGGTATTTATAGTGGAGGAGGGGGGATGTGTTTTCCCATTATTACATTTCTTTAGTTTATTATTTTGGAAAAAGACTATGAATAGTTTTATAATTATCACTAAATATACTAAAATAATGATTTATTTTCTAGATTATGGGATTACATAATCCATATATCATCTATGACTCAATAAATCATCTGTTTGTTAAATATTGTAAATTACTGTATTTCACTATTAACAAAAAAATTAAACTATTTTAGAAAAAAACCAAAAATTCACCCAAACAATTTTTTTAAATGTAAAATTAAAAAAATGAACTCTATTTCAGGAAAATATTTTAATAAATTTGAGAAAATTATGTTTTAATTAAAGTCATCATTTACTTGGAAAATATAAATATTAAAATTACAACTCATTTTATAACACTTTGAAAGATTAATTAAGGTTTAATAAAATTATCTTATAATAATAAGAAAACAAATTATTTATTTTTGAATAAATTTTTGGAAAAAAATTCCTTTTAAATCATTATATTAATTATAAAATTGAAAATAATCATTTATGTTTAATAAAAATATCCACACTTAATTAATAATTTCTAAAAAGAAATTATTTACCTATAATTTGATATAATTATATAATATTACCATTTATAATATGTATAAATTTTATTTATACTTTCATAGGTGAAGTTACTATTCAAATAATAAATAGACTAATAATATAATGGAAATGACAGTTTTATAAAAATATGGATTCTTTACATATTCAATGGAATGTAAATATTTTCATAAAAATACTAAAATTTCACCATAAGATCTTTCTGATTTTTAAAATGAAGTTTATTTTGTCAAAAGTAATTTTCAAAAGTGTCAAAATTTATTTTTAAAACTAGTTCACCTTTAAATTGAGGTAAAATTTAATTAAAAAAATATATCCAATGCATAAAATTGGACTCATTCTTTTCTTAGGAATATAAAAGTATTTGGATGAATGTAAAAACACTTGATTAAATATAAAATATACATTATTATAAATACTATTCATTCCCTATAATTTAACGGCTAGGTTATAAAGGTCATTTTCAAATAATTATATTTAATTTTATATCGTTCTTCATTTAACATTGGTGTTTTGTGAAACCTTTGTTGTTGAAGTAATTAAATTTAAGAAGAGGCATGCCATAAAATATCATGGTGTTACATCCTACATATATTGTTTATCTAAGTAATCCTAGTTCTCATATTTTGTTAAGTTGGGCCATACACACTAAATCTACCCTTCATAGAGGCTGGATAAAGTTATCAAGTCATGGGATGCTCGATTGACCAGTCCTTCTTATCTTCCCGATCAGAATTGACTGTCAACTAGACCTTCATTGATTAACTTCTTTACATTTTGGAGAATGTATTCTTGACATGTCAAAAAACAATCACATGATCCATTTGAATTTTATGAGGGACACCACATAATCTGGATGGCTTGTCTGGAGGTTGTCGCATGAACAAAACTCACTTGTTCGGAGAACATTTTATGATCTGTATGGTTGAGCCGGGAAGCCCTCGCATGACCAAGGATGAATTAGATGAAGTGCGTCATATGATCTAGATGAATTTCCCCAGTTCCATCATGAATGTTGGCTGACATGCTTGGAGGGTGTCATGAGAGTCATTTTGACATGTCTAGAGGGCTCTGCATGTCCTGACTAACATGTCTGGGTGTCATCACAACTGCTGGATGACCGGTCCAAGATATGTCACAAGATCAATCTGACATGATCAAAGGGTGTCATTATATCTGTATGGCTTGTGTGGGGGAGGTTATGAGATCTATTTTACATGTCATGATGCCATCATAAGACTTATATGACATTCACTCATGCCACCATATTATTTGGGTGACATGTATGGAGGTCATCGTGAGGCCCGGATGCTGATACTAGAGGGTTTTCAAGACATGGGAGGCATGTTATCAATGATACAAATGACTTTCTCTTAGACATTCATGGGACTTCTGCACGATCAATATGATTTACTAGATGAGGGTCGCATGATTTGGGTGAAATTTCATAGTTTTTTCACATGACCAGGTTGGTTCATGTGAAGTTCACAAGGATCAACATATATATTCTTTTCATAAGTCTATAATCCTTTTCTGTCTTCTTTCCATACTATTATTTCTTATGCCAAATATTTGTTTAGTGTTTGGTTTCTTCAAGTCAAGATTGATATAACTGGTTTTTGGGATGTTCTTCATGTGACCATTCATATGTCCTTTGCAGGATCTATGAGTGATAATGAGAAGTGCATATTCTTGCTAGATGATCGATCCGATTGTTCTTCAGATCTTACATTATGGAAAACATTCCTTGTTAAGAGATTAGTTGCTCGGAGAAATCCATTTTGAAGCCATGGTGCACAAGTGAGTGGATCCAAGAAATTTTTTTTTCATTTTGGGGTGGGGGATTTATAGGCTTATCCACCATAGTTGTTCAATTCTTTTCACGGATCGTATCGTGAAAATAAAAACTCGAGTCATTGGTGGGATTTGTTGTTGTGCGATTTGATGAGGTATTGTCGTGGGTTATTCCAAGGGTGTCACATGATTTTCGTTGACTAGGAGATCATCAAGTAAACACCCCATTAATTGGATTATGGTTAAAATTGGTCTTGCAGAATATTTGAGACATGTTGAGGGACTTTCATACGGTCAGACCTATATGTCCAAGGACATTTTCAAGATTAGGGAGCATGTTCAAAAGCCTTCACATGATTTTAGGCAATGTATATGGGGCCTTTCGAGAGACATGGATGACTTTTAATGGGGCCTTTATCAAATCAGGCTATCACGATGAATGGATATTGTGAAGACTTGTGGAGTTCTTGAGAGTGTCACATGAATTTTACGACCACAAGAGGATCCATCCTTTTCTCTTTTATTTCTTTATTTTATTTGTTAATGGATTGAGGACTTTTAGAGCTTGAACGTGTGTTTTTAAAGAAAATCACATTCCCCATTGGTGATATGCTGGGTGACCATAAATATCCCTTGTGGTGATGCACACACACTTTAGGGATTAAGCCATATGTTTTTTGGAGCCATAGGGGGAGTGGGAGAGAATTTGGACATATCTGAAGCCTTTCACCTTTTGGGGGTGACATGCCAGTGGGATTTTGTGCAACTAGGAGGACGTGGATCCTGGGATTCGGTGATGCATCACAGGCTACATGGGTATGTCACCTGAGTTTTAGGACCACAAGAGGCACTGAAATTTTTTATATTTTACTTTATTTTCCAATGACTTTTGCAAGTCTTGTTCGGCACCAAATTTCTGTGAATTCACGTAACCTAGGGGTGATCTTATGGAAGCCGACACATGATAAAAAATTATATGGGATTCCTTTTCCCGAGAATAATTACTTTTCAAAGGGGATTCACGTGATCACTCTTTGGTTATAGGGTGTGAATAGATAATTTGCATTACCTTTTGAAGGTCTCATGATCACATGTCTTTGGGGGGGTTAATGTGATCCACAAGTTCTAGAAAACTTTTATTCCATTAATTTCGAGGTAAAATAATACCCATATTAAGGTATATCTTCTTCTGTGAATTTGTAGATTCTTATTTTTGGGGCATCAAAAATCCCCCCCCCCTTAGGAGTGATTCCCTCGGGGAAAAGAAACCACTTATGAGGGATGTAAATTACAATCCCAAGGCTTTGGAATTGTCGCCAGTTGGCATATTTGAGTGATGTTTGGTCTCCCAAGAAAAATTTAGTATTTCACAGAACAACCTACACATAGGGGAGAGTAGAGGGGTTCATTCACCAGATATGCCATTTCTAATAGATCTTGCACTCTACCTCTATTATGTAACCCTTTCACAAGACCCTTCCAAAAGAACCGGTCAAAATATCAGTTTTTGAGACCTTCCCATGAGAACTGCTTATCAAGATTAGTGCTTCCTAGGTTCTTATTCAAATAAAATTAAAAGTAACTTTTTTTAATTGTTCAAACTTCAGCCATAGGTATACATGTATGCCTTTTATTTTGTATTGGAATCTTCTAGCTCAATTTCATGGTCCTTTTGGAGTATTTTGTGGCTCACATGACCATTTAAAGGTCATGTGAGCTTGATACTTTTGGGGGTTCATTAGTTACAAGATGTTCTGTGGATTTATGTTGTCCATGAGTTCTTTATGGACTTGTAGATTCATAAATCCTTCATGTGATTCATGAATTTCCTACTAATTCATGCAATGCTAATGACGTTTGTTGAATTCTTATATCATTCCATAGACATGATTTTATATTTATCCTCTTAACACATGTCACTTCAATTGTTTCATATGATTTCCAGATCATGTTATATTTCCTCTTTTATGGATAATCAAAGGACCATTATTATTAGGAACAACAATGATGACCCTCGTCGTCATTTTAATTTTGATAATAAGGTTATGAAACAACTTCTTTTGTTGGAATTCTAGAATTATTCTTTATCACACCAAATTACTCTATATGAGTTTCGATTCCTATAATACATTGTAATTCCTTCTTCAGACTAAATATTCTATCTTCTTGTGTGTCAAAATCACTTAACTGTATTCAGAAAAAAATTTCCTGAGGATGGCTTGTTGGTCGTAGCTCTATCCAACTGGTTGTTTTCATTCATATAAAACTCTACCTTGGGTCCCCGTGATGTGACTTTTCTCACCAGACTATTGCATAGATATATTCGATTATGTTATTCTCTTCTCTGAACAACTCAGGTTGAATATGGAGTTGGAAATGGGATATCTTTCTAAGTGGTAACTTTTCTGATGAATGGGCATGACCATTATGGGCCATGCAATTCTTCTTAGAGTTTTTTGATTAGTATATAGGTTTATCATATTTATGAAGTAGTACGTACCTACCTATTTATTTTCTACTGCCATCCTGATATTCTTCAAGAACTAGTTAGTCATTGGCATCCTGGAACCAACTCATTTCATTTTTCCCATGGTTATGTGGGAATCGACCCATGTGATATCTACCAACTGGGTGGGATACCCCCACTTGGAGTGATTTATAATGAGTTATTTACCTCCACCTATGTATGGAATTTCCCGTTACTGAATCTAGTCTTGGAGAGGAACATGCTCACCATTGTGAATGAAAAGTTAAGAAATGATCTAAATATACACTCACTTATCTCTTTCAATGATTGGATCAATATTTTTATAAGTTTTAGTGGATCTAGGATGACTAACATACACCCCCATCAGTTACCATCCCATCATGTTCGTGACAATTCTGGTTCATATTGTGCTATTTTGTAAGAAAGGGGTCATACTTCATGTAGATTTCGAGTGAATCCATATATCTCTCCAAGACATAGGCTGGAAAGATTCATGGCCATGTTTATTAAATGGGTGGATTTTCCCAGACAGGGACACATGTCTTTAAATAGGGTCAATATTATGGTGATGGAAGCACAAATAGTAGAGGGATGGAACCTTAAACTTGTGGTGTAGAACCATGCATGAATTTACAAACTCTTATGCCATATTCAACAAGTAAACATCCCCTATATGGTCAGTGGTCCTTTCCAGTTTTTTTTGGATGGATAGGGGAGCATTTCCATTTCTACTAAAACATCAATTCCATCAAGATCCATAGTTCCTTATCTCTTCGTAACTTTGTGAAAATATCTAGGTTTACAACCATGTCAACAGGATCTGACGAGGTTACAGATGTGTTGATTCAATTCGTTATCTTTGATTTCACATCTTATCCCACACCGACTCGGCCAATCATTGATGATGGAAGTGGCTCTCTTGATGAAAGGATGTAAAACATCTCCCTTCGGGATGGGGTTCATACAACTATGATGGGAGAGATGATCTTCTATTATCCATATACACATTATTGATTTTCTTTTAGTTCAGATGAACCCATAAGGTGTCCCATCTTCCATCATCTACCGGGCGAGGAGAGTGAAATCCTAGGATCATCTTCTGATTTTGGATGTTGTTAGAGCTTGATGAAACTGATGTTGACATCATTATTCCATCTACTGATGACACTACCAATCATTCATAGGATTATGCCCTGGTTTGAGTAGCATCCATTCGGGAGTTGTGCTAGGATAACTGGTTCATCAAATGGACATGATATTTTCCTCACTGAACCTTATGTCTGTAGAAAATATTGAGTTGATTAAAGAGTTAGGTGAGACTTTGAGGAAGAACCATTATCCTCGTGATGACCATCCCGATAGTGGGATTGAATCTATTAAGGAAATAATCCCTCCAACAAAAGCAATGGGTTATTCCTCTATTGAGGTGAGGATATATTGATCCTCATATCATATTTCCTTCTAATCTCAACTGACTATTCATCCTTTTATTATTCCCATACCATAATTTATAGAAGCTCAGGCATGACATTGGATGACTTGGAAGTATATTCACTCCTTGATTATTAAGACTCCTTTGAAAACGTTTTGAGAACAAGGGGAATTCCATATTTATCTATTTAATAATTTGGGGGTAGATGGATTTCATCACCAACCAATGTATGAAATCAGGAGACAAATTATTCCAACTCAGAAAGATTTGGATAGAAATGAGAGGGGCTAGCACGATCTTGAAGATGAGGCTGTCCTTATTGAACAGATGATGGAGGCTTTAGAGGCACTAGAGTAGAGTCACTAGTTTATATCTAATTTAAAATCCCAAATTCATTCCTAGACCATGCATATATGAAGATATTATGAAATAATATCTCACCCATGGTTTGACCTCTCAGGGTCATCATCCTCATTGGAAACCACATAAAAACATTTTCGGGATCAAACTACATTAGCCGATACTATCTTTCCTGGGGATGACGAAGAATAGATAGGGTGACCGAAACTTTAGAATTAAATTGAAACTTCTTTATGGACTCTTTCCCACTAGGATATCTCAAATGATCGAATCTTATTATAGTTCAATAATTTAAATGAATTCTATTTTTTATGATATTCATGGAGAGACTCCGAAATGTGGAGATTCCCCCTAGTGTATGCTATCAATGAATGAATTCTTTGAACCCTTCACGTAGTTTTCTACTTTTTCTTTCATTCATCATGTGAATGATTTTTTTTAATATGATGTTATATGAATCTATAATGATAAACATACTTTTTATAATAACAATTAAACCTGAATTTTTGGACAAAAAAATTTAAATCATAACTGATTCTTTTTGAGAATTTCTCTTTAATAACCACTGATCATGAGCTTCCTCATTGAAGTCTCTTTTCTAGGTGTCTTTATATTACCTGTTTCACAAGAGGAATGTTGGGTAGAATCTATATCCTAGAGAGATATTTCAATATCATTTTCCAAAACTGTTAGGCTTAGTGATCAAAGCATGAAATTTTCCAAGGCCATACAGAGTAAATCATTGTTGTGCTATAGTTTAGACCCTTTTAGATTGGTCCATCTATCGCTGTAGTTTATGGTCTTCTAGATCAATCTTTATTGGGTTGTTGTTTAGGGAGGTTTTTTATATCAAACCTCACATTTCATTAGTGTACGGTATTTTAGTTTGGACCTGCTGTCACTATAGTTTAGGGTCTTTTAGTTCAGACATTCTATCACAATAGTTTAGGGTATTTTTGCTCAGACCATAGGTTTCCATGTAGTTTAAAGTCATACTTCCAGGAATTGATTGATGATTATGGGATATGGTTCAAACATAGTAGTATTTACTACAAACACACTAGGATTATGTGTTCTTTTATGGAGTTTTTGAGTCTCATGAGGATTAAAGATCCTTTCTAGAAAGAAGGATATGCCTCTAGTTTCTAGTTCAAAACCTTTATATGTCAATATAATTTTTTTAAAGAAGTGTATCTACTATTTTCTAAGGTCCATGGAAGATTTATGGGGGTAATATTAGTTGGGGGAGAAACACTAGGGAAGCTTGGAAGACTTGGATTGTTGGAATAAGGGTGATGCAAGTCAAAAAACAAACATTTGAGTCAGTGAATATAGGATGGGGAGGACATGTTGGGGATGAACCATAACACCCTAAGGTTCCATGTTCCCACCCAGTGTTACCAGGGATCACAAAGTTTGGATTTCATTTAATAAAAGGAGGATATTCCTTTAGTTTTCAGGCACAATACCTTGTGCATCAATAACTTGGTAATGGAAAGACTATCTCTACTACCTTATGAAGGAAATGAAACATTTATCAAGAATAAAGTGTCTATATGATAGGGTTGGGTATGGAAGAAATATATCCTAGAAGGGTTATGGAACCCTAGGGTAGTTCATCTTTTAATGAGGAAGACTAGGCCCTACACCCTGTGGTTTTGAATCATGAGGTGTGGGCCAACAAAGGTTGAGGAATGGAGTGTCCCATTTCTACTTTGATAAAAGGAACAAAACATGGTGACGTAACATCAAGTATGTTTAATCAACTTGGATAATATGGTATGAGGATTGTATATCATGGTCTAAAGTGTTAAGCTTAGGAATATTATATGGTAAAATAATAATGGGAATGTCCCATAACATACTAAGGTGCTGAGTTCTACCGCGTTGATATGAGGGCTCATAAGGATCAGAAAGCCCTTTTTGTATAGTGACACATTCTTTTGACAACCATAGGAACATATGTAGGACCCATATGCATACATGCTTAGTCAAACAAAGGGTCCCTTGAAGCCATGTATCCATTTCCAATGTTTGTGGAATGTTTTTGGGGATCCAAGGTTCTTATATATAGAAGCGTGATTTGAAACAAGCATAATATCTAGGAAGGCTTTGAGCACCCTATAAATCATTTCACCTCCTATAGAACATATTATTGAGACAATGAGATTTAAAAAATCATTACTACTTCATTTATTGAACAAAGGGGTCAAGTGATCATAACTTGTATTTTATTAGGGCTGTAATGTTTACCCAATGAGATGTATTATGTATTTATATTCCCCCTAATCTTTTCCTAAACACTAGATATGAAGAGTACCGAGTGTGAGTACATGAATTTTTCTTAGGCCGCCATTGTGGGTTTTCAAGAAGATTTTTTTTTCTCTTTGAAAAGTATTTTATGGTCATAAAATTTGAAACATTATGTTTTGGAGTTTATGTTCAGACATCTTTGACCAAATTTCATGCAGTTTAGGGTCATGACGCACTTGGAACTAACATGGAGGATGATACAGAAGAGACCAATTTGGATACCCAGGGTCAAGAGAACTAAAATATCCTTCTATCTGTGATATGGAAATATTATAAGTCACGTTTATAGGTTCTGAAGTCATGGAAAATGGTACATGTCCATAATAATGAGGATATCCCAAAACACACTGAGGTGATAAGTTCTACCACAATGATGATAGGATCATGACGATTATAAATCCATCCTTACAGAGCCCATATTTATCTTGTTGTTAGGTCTGATCCCTTATACATCAATATCATGGTAAAATAGAGAGATACCTTTTCCTTTACAAGGTCCATGAAAAGATTTTGATGAATTGAGGTGCTTTAGACATGAAGTGTGGTTTATGAATTGATGCACAAAAAAGATAGTTGAAGCACACAATACTCAAGTTGACCAAGGTAATAATATTTTGGTCCTTTGATGACTGAAGATAATGGATGATGGTGTGCATATATTACCATTGTGTAGAAGGGATTTAATTACTTTTGTGAATTTTAACATCATGTGGTAAGTCCATTAGCCTTGTAGTTTAATATCATGCAGTTAGGACATATTTGTTGTTCAATTTTAATGTCTTATGACCCAGATGTTTTCATTGTAGTTTAATCCTCATGTGGTAAGGATGTGAGAACAAACATGAACAATCATACAAGATATATTACACACAAAAGAAATCCATGCATAGATTTGGAAGATACATAGGATAGAAGGACTAGTATGGATCATCCCCTATGCATTTGGGGGGTATTTGTTTTATTGGTGGTTTTAGATGGGGCTAGGATTAGATATCCAAGTGTCAATACATATCTAGTGATGATAGGAATTGAGCCAGATGTTGTTCTAGAATGGGAAACTCTCGACACAAGTCTGACCCAGATGAAGAGGTGGTCATTGTTTCTCTTTATTGTTGTAGTTGGGCACATGATTGGATTTTGGGGCATCACAATGTATCATGTGATGACAAAAATTAATCCACACATAGTTCTCGAGTTTAGTTGTGGTAAGAGACCAACACCAACTATTAAGGTCCTCTTTGGTCAGGTCTATAAGAATGTGTAGTTTTATGTCGTACAAAAGAAAACAACCATGTAGTTTAATGTCATTAGGTGAGGACTCATGGTATGAATTTTATGGTCATTCATTAAGAACCAAAATAACCCCATTGTGAGCTGATATTCCATGATCGTGCATGGAAACCCATACTGAAATTACTAAGCTCATATATGTTGTCTTATGGGTGAAAAAAAGGAATGTAAAGGAATCCTATAACTATGAAATGCGATTAAGGATACGACATCGAATTTTGTATAATGTGGTTCATGTACCAAGATTTAGGATCAAGATGTTCCTACATATCTCATTGAAATGAGAATCAATCTATACGTAGTTCAAGAAAACTGTACAGTTTAATGTCAGGAGAGAATGACATCATCCATAGAGTTTAATGTCTTTTGGTGAGGAAGAGGGTCACCCAACATGAATGAGAAGTAACATTAGGTATGGACACAAAAATAGAGTTGAGGGAATCACTACATATCATGTGATGGAATAAATCAAGACACACCTAGTTCTTAGAAGGTTGGAATCCCTATATGGATCTGAATTTTACATTGTGTTGAAGGAAATTCATCCATCTTTTACACAAATCTAGATCATGTGTAGTCATGAATTACATATATGGTGCTTCCCATGAAGTTTAATGTCTTGTGGTGAGGACATATTTTTTGATGTTTAATGTCACATGGTAAGGACATGTTTCATGGCATTTGACTTCATGTGTTTAGGATGTGAGAAACTATGCATTTTAATGTCTAGCTATTGTGACTTGGGTTTCCCGATACGAATGAAGATGAATCATTAGGGGATTTGTGAAGTTTAACTTCACATAGAGAGGATGTGCTCTATAGATTTTAGCACTATTTTTCCAAGATGTGAGACACTGTGATGTTTAAAGTATTTCCACCATCACTTGAGTCACTCGATATGGATATAGATGAAGTATTGGAGTATCCATGCAGTTTAACGTCATGTGGTTGGGACAAGATCTGTAAAGTTTAATATCATGTGTTTAGGACATGATTGTGCATTTTAGAATCATACGAATGAGATACCTTTGTGTTGTTTAATGTCATAAAACTAGTAAAACTATGTAAAGTTTAACCTCATGTTTCCAGGATGTGAGATATTATGTAGTTTAACGTATTAATGACCAGACTTGAGTCACCTAATATGGATGAAGATGAACCTTCAGGGGATCTATATAGTTTACCATCATGTAGTGAGGATGTTCTTCATACAGTTTAGCATCGTGTGGTTAAGACATGATATGTTGTATATTTAAAGTATTTCCACTATGAATTGAGTCGCACATTAGGGGTAATGATGAAACATTATAGGAAATGTGAATTTTAAATTTCTATGGTGAGGATGTGCGTTGTACAGTTTAGCATCTTATGGATAGGACATACTTTTATAGTTTAACATCATATGATTGGGGCCACTTTTAGAAGTTTAATTTTATATGACTGGGAGTAATATGTACTGTTTAATGTCATGTGGTTAGTATGTGAGATGTTGTTTAGTTTAAAGTCTTGTGGCTAATAATTGAGTCACCTAATATGTTTAATGATGATTCATTGGGAAATCCATGCATTTTAACATCATGCAATGAGTTCATTCTACGTATTTTTTTCGTCATGTGGTCTATATGTACTTGTATAGTTTAGAGTCATATGATTGGGAAACATTTGTGCTATTTAATATCATAAAATAAGGACAAATCCATACAATTTAACTTCATGTGGTTAGGATGTGATATGTTGTGCAATTTAAAGTCTTTCTACAAGGAATTGATTCTTTAGGAAAGCTATACAATGTTTTTTGTGAGAAAACATCCATTGTTTGGGGGTGTGACACACTCCCAACCCATTATGGCCAATGAGTAGACTCCATTATGATATACCTTATGTATGATATAAGTTACATCACATTTGGGTTACAGATTTTGAGGATTCTACCCTATTATCATTAGGGTTCTAAGAGCCAACACCCATTCACTTTGGAGGAATGAATGCAGGCATGCATTTTTTTGAAGTCCCACGAAAAATATTTCTGATAGATTTTAGATTTGTGAAATATACACACCCTATTCTAGTTGATTTGTTCCAGCTCATCCTACCACTTTTGTGATTTATCATCATTTGATATTTATCAACAAATGGATATTTGAGGTGAGGGAATCATGAATTCTATGGGAAATACTACTATGTTCCCGTACACCAATGTGTACGTGGTTACTTATGTAGCACTATGTGTGAAAATATTGTAGGAACATAAATCATGGGTGAGTTTATCTATCCATGACTTCTTATCTTTATTCACCATTTTATAGATTATGTTTTACAAAGTCATTTTGAAGGTTTCTATTTATCCATTTGATGTAGCATGATATTGGGATGAGTGATTGGGCTTGATATTGTACTCATGGTACAATTTCGTCAATTCTGTAGAATAATGATGGTGTCGTTATCTGTCAATATTGTGTGAGGGACCCCAAACCTAGTCATTGTATGTGACTTTAAGAATTTGATGATATTATTCATCCTAGCTTCCTTGAGGGGCTTTAATAATTTGGTAGCTATAAGGATATACTTAAACTGTTTAGCAGTGGTTGGGGGATAGGGCCTCAAAAAATGAATTCCCCAAAATGAAAATCACCAGGAATATTTAGTTGTATAGATAATTTATTGGGGTTGATGGATAATGTTTTCATGAATCTGGAATGATTGAAATTTCTTGGTAAATTTCACACTATCCCATATAATGGTTTTCCAGTAATAGTCCAGCCTATTGATTTGGTGTGAGATCCTGGTCCCAGACTGATGAGTGCATATGATCTTACAAGGAATTCTTCCATACAGGCTGGAATATCTTTTCCTACTTTGAATCTGAATAGGATTCCATCAAAACCTCTCTTGTAGAGAATTTTTCTCGAATTGGTGTTATCTCACAGGGGGAGGTTCAATGAGTGGTGTTGAATATGTTACCATCTATCTCAATCTATTTAGAGTGTCCCGTTTTAGTGATAACTGATTATGGGATCTATCCAACCAAGGGAGGATATCAATTCATCATAATCTAGGGAGTTGTTTAACTGGTTGTTTTATTTTATATCACAAATAATTATTGAAGATACTATTCTTTGGTGCCTAATAAAGAATAATGATTTATCCTAATCAGGGTTGGTAAGGACTCTAGTTAAATAATCCAATGCATTGGCATAGAAATTCTATGAACGGGGAACATGATATAATATTGGCTCAGAAGGTAATAATTCCATTATTCTCTTGAAGAATCAATCGATAGGGTACACTTATTCGTTTTTGATGGCATATTTTCATTTTATATTCATTTTCACTAGTTTGGAATCTCTTTTGATATTCAGGTTGGATTTTTGCATCTGTAAATCCAATTCCTTGCCAATAATGGGTGATTTGTATTCAACCTCATTATTTATGCATACTTTGGATAATGATAAATTGTAGGGAAAAATTTATTTGTCTGGAGATAAAATATAATCCCAAATATGGCCTGATTGTGATATGGATTTTACATCCTTTTGCTGATAGGACTTTGGACGGTTCTATCAAAATACATCCCCATGTATAGGCAGTACCAAGGACGTAGAAAACATCATCATTAGGGAGTTCGATGTCCATTTGCATACATTAATAGGAGTATGTTTCATGAGAAAATCAGTTAGGGATTTTTATTTTACTGCCTTTTTTGACCGAAATTGGATGTCATATTGATGGTGAATGACTACCCCTTGGGCTAGATGCCCAATCATCATGGGATGACCAAGGATGTACTTGAGTGGATCAATATGTGGGACCAGATGAACTTCGTGGTTTTCAAAGTAATTCTTTAGATTCTACAATGAAAAGATCAATGTGAATCTGGTTTATCGACATTTGAGTATTGAGTGTCAGTACCTAGCATTTTTAATATGAGGTTATAAAGAATGTTTTCCCTCCTCACATTGTTTTTCTATGTGATTATGGTAGAAAGTGATCATTCCATTATGACCACAAATAATATGAGTGTATCTCCCACCACTGATGGCATTAGGATTGGTGGGCGTAATAGATTCTGGTGGAGAATTTTGAAGGATTTTTGGATGTTCTTGTCTCATCAGTATGAAATTCCATTCTTCATTACCCTGGTGAAAGGGAGAAAATTTCCGACCAATTTGGATATTAATTACCGAATATGGGTGAGGATCCCTTGGATTACCCTCTGTTCTTTGAGATTTTTTGGGTGTTAGATTGTTAAAATAGAGTAATTCTTCTCTAGGTAGACCATGAGGCCGTGGTGGAATACCATAGGGCCCCAGAACATCTATGAGGTCACCTTGAAAGTGTATTTTAGTAGATTCATCTTTAGGTTGTGTTGCCACATCTTGGAGAAGACTACTTGATAATCCATGAAGTGATCACATCACTGTCGGGGTAATACAACTGGGTTCTAAACACAACATTTGGCTATTATTCCTAGTAATATATTGAATATATGATTCATGATGTTTTAATAGGTGGTACCATAGTTCTTTTAGACAATGGTCTTAACCTGATTGTAAAATATCCCTTGTGTAACTATAATGATATTGGTTTATTTATCACTCAGATAAATCGTTATCTAATTGTACCATGAATACCCATCCATTAAAGAAAGAGCTTTGAAGCCAAAAGTTTCATCAATAGAGATTAATTTGATTGGAAATAGGAAGTCATCCTTTTGGAAATGTTGATACAGGTTTCTAAAATCAATGATGACCTTACGCTTCCCATTACTTTTCTTGTCGGGGTCAATATTGGAATGCCATCTTCGGTATTTCACTTATATGATAATTTTTTTAATAAAATTTTTAACTTCGACTTATAAATTGGTAGCATGAGATGGGTACATCCTCCTGGATTCCTTCTTGAATCCCCTATGTCCATTGGGAAATCCATGATGGTGTATCCCCAATTCAAGATTTGGACCAAGCAAATATGTATAGTTCTAAGTGAACACATATCATCGTTTCTTTCTAAATTCAATGTACGTATCTTAATCTTAGAGGGGCATGGTAGAACTAATATGTTTAGGCCACAATTCTCTTTATACTCCCAAATTTACCTTCATGTTCCCATCTATGGTGGTGGATACACCTTCATCTAATGCATGAGGGTAATTTTTGACGTCATCCTCTTATTAATCCACAATTGAATTTTTGGAGGATTTGTTAGATAGAGAAAAAAATATGGGAGCATATCTATCACAGATGAGGTGAGATATTTCACAAGAAGAGACAATATGATCCCCTACTACCATTGTTTTTGACGAAAGATACTATAGCTAATTTTCTATTAAACTTTCACTGGAGACAAGAGAGGCTTGGACCTCTAGGGTCGGGTCTATTACCATAACCAGATTTCTGAGGAGCACATAGTCACTATCGAAAATAATCATTATATTTTCAAGGGTGTTCCCCAAGATGTTTGGGGCTACAACACCCATATCATCACCCCCATTGATTGTCTGTTTCTCATTTTTTAGAAACATTCATAAGCATATGGTGCTTCAAAAATCTCGAAGGGGGAATTGTCACCATGTAGAATGCCAACCTTTTCATCAATGGGGTATTTAAGACATTGATGGATTGTTGAATTTTCCACCATGGGTCAATGTAGCCAGGGTTTCTAAACATGACATTTCATGCATTGTCTTGGTGGATTACCATAAACTCAGCTACAAATGTGGGATACCCAAACCTAGCTTTCATTTTGATCATCCTAGGAGGTCTTTTCTCATTCTTATTAATCACTGGACTATTCATATTTGTGGGAGACAAATTCCATTCTCTATATCCCAAACATCAGTTGGTTAGAATCAAGATCACATTAATCCTGAATCCATTATAAATCATAGCCTTTCATCTATCAACATTATTGAGTCTACCCAAAAACATATAGGGAACTGATGTGTCCTTGGATAACCTCTTCTCGAGGATGCTCTATGAACGAGATGGTGACATGGAATCATGATGAAATAGTCTCTAATTGATATAACTCAACTGTAGAAACTTCTATATCGAATTCCCATGGGATTTGGAGTTATTTAATGAGTGAATATTTGAGTTCTTTTGAAATATAGAGTGCATCGAGGATTGAGAGCTTGGTTGGGACAATAACCAGCTATTTCATAATGTCCTAATTTTGTTCCATAGGTTGGAGCTTCCAGATATTGGTCTTCCCATTGACTCATGGATATGGAGAAAAAGAATTTGAGGTGGATAGTCTTGGTTCTTGTGCAAATGTTGAGGGATAATCTACTGCTTGTGGCATGGGTCAAGCCATCCTTCATGCTTTCCTGGCATGATCATGTAATTGAACCACAAATAGGTGGTCATGTAAGAAAATTGGGCAAGGATGACATCTAGAGGGTTCTGGGACACCTCCATGTATTTTATCGTCTTGCTGGACTACTTTCCCATAGGTACCAGGTGCATATATGTTCTCTATGAGGAAGTGGCCAAAATATTGGGCCAGACCATGCCCGTGTTGTCCCTTGTGTCCTCGGTTCTGATGCATGAGGCCTCATATTCCATGGATTGGTGTAGTGAAAACATATACCAATGAATATTTATCCTCAAATAATGGTCTTCCAAGTGTATTACTTTTACAAAACGAAATATGAGATCTTTTTCTGAAGTGGTTTTTGATTAGTGGGTACGATCCCGTGTTTCAGATGTTTATAGGATGTAATGTGGAAGGGTCAGAGCTTGTGTTGGAGAAGAATACGACTCTTCATCTTGAATATCTTAACGTATCTAGTGGTTGTACCCACTTTTTTGGGACATATCTGATGTCACCTTCTTTACTGGGGGAACTATTGTGGGTCTGCGTAGTTGTGGTCTCAGGTTGGAATGATATCATTCAACTATTTTTTAAGTAATCCAATTGTTTAACTTCAGTCTACGCATGGTCGGAAGATTCTATCAATCAACCTCTTCCTCTAAATGGGAAATAATTATGTAGGCCACCTGATCTGAAGAGTTAACTAACACCACCTTTCTGTAATTGACCATTCCTTGAAGGACATCTTTGAAGATGATGTAGTCTTTGATATTATATCCCCACCATCTAGGGAAAGGGAAGTAGTTGGAATGGTCAGTGAAGATGCCCTCATTGGGCTTCATGGGATATGGTGGCATGAGATAGTTATTTTCCATGGCTATAATGAAAATAACTGAGGACATATTCATTTTAGAAGGAGTAGTATTTATTAGTTCATTCCTCAAATCCTAGGAAAATATGATTTCTATGTTCTTATGTATGTAGGTGATTTTGTTCTTATTGTCACTCGATTGGAGATACTAGGTGGTTCATGACATTCATATTTTCTTAAATGGGTACAGTTACTGGTTTGAGGGTAACAGTGGAAGCTTCTTCCTTTCCGAGCCTTTTCCTTTGCGATGAATGCATGAGTAGATATTTATCTCGGGTTTTCTGAATGGAATCCTCTGGACATTTTTTCATTTCTTAGAACTCACCAAAACCCCCTAGATACTTCATTGAGATTAGAGGTTTCCACAACCTATCCATGGGATTTTTATCATAGAGTACCATCAATTATTCTTATGAGAGACATATTCTATATAAATAGGTAAAACCATTCATCATGGATATGAATTCAGACAATGTCTCATTTTCATGTTGCTTATAATTTTTTAGGTTGAAAATTTTCATTTTTCATCAGTGTGGAGTTGAAATGGTAAAGGAATTGATGATGGTGGTCTTTTTATCATACAATGGATCCTAATAGAAGACTATTGTACCAAAATAGCCTAGCCCTATCAAATTTAGTACGAAACACATCAACGTTTTCACTTCTTTCTTGTCTCGAGGGTCCATCATCGACCTACATCAGGATAAACAGTGTGTGAGATTATGTTAATGGTCTCCCAAGGATTCAAAGGTGTAGAATGTTGGATTACTGAAGATGGGTTATGGAAAACTGTCATCTACCCATTCAGGATATGGATTATTATATGTTTTCATAGGTGAGAATTTCCCTTCCATGGATTTTATCCATGTAGCTAGGGACTCGATGACATTGATCAGTTCCATATATACCATTTTTTAAGCCACATACCTTCTACAGGGAGTGGGAAAGGCCTACTATAGTAGTCTCAATTTGTTTCCGATAGTTTTTTAACTCAGGCATATAATGAATGATTACCTTGAAGATGTAGAGGCTATCATCATAATAGAGTAAAGTCAAGATCATATTCGACTTCCTCATTTATGTAGACCAGATGCATGGATCTAGATCTGATCTGACACTTAGATTATCCTTTTTATGGAAGTTAAATTATGGGAGGACAAATATTCATCTCTTCCTGAAGGCACTTCCAAATGGGAATATTTTCCTTGTGCAACTCTTTATAGAGTTGTTTGAGAGTTTGTATCCCATTATCATATTATAAAACAATTCCCACCTTAGCATGAACCTAAACCCTTTTAGGTGGTGATTGTAATGTATCTACACCATTCCATTTATCATTAGTATTGTTCCACAAGAGAGGTGGAAACTCGATATGCAAAGGCGACAGATTTTGGAGCCTTCTTTGGTTCTAGGTGTGTGAAGGCTCAGTTGGTCCATCCAAATTACCCTCCTCTCAGGATATGTTTTCCATGTTTCAACCCTCTGAATTTCTGTCTTGATCCTCCATATCTTTTTGGTTGATAGCGATAAAATTCACAGAGTCGTATAGGGATATGGTGGTTATCCCATTAATTTCAATACACCATGATGATTCGTCAATGCCTACATTGGGGTCGTTCCACAAAACACAAGCCATATTAGTCTGTTTTGGATTGTGACCCCTACAAGGTCTGATTTCCATCATTTTATACTCCTCCTATCTTGGCCTATGTGTAATTACATTGAGAGAGTTTTTTCTCATGGTTTCTTAATAGGCCCCAAAGAGGATAGGTTTCTCTTACAGTATGAGGAATATATTGGATTTTGACCATCGATATCTACCTCCAAAACTATAGAAGACTGATTCTATATATGATGATGATGTTGATGAATATTATCTCAGTCCCATAGGTTGGGGGTTATCTAGGGATACAATTAGCAATGATTGATCCTGTTGTTGATGATCCGATGATTCTAGGCAAGGAACTAATGATTCCTGGGACTTAATTTGAGATATAAACGCCCCCAAACCAGAGGGACGAGGTTGATATAGAATCACTATTGATTCTCCCATGACCATATCAGAGGATGAATAACCTAGTGATTGTGATTAAGATATAAATTTTCATATCCCAGTGTGTTGGGTTTTCTTTGTAGCTAATGATGATATATCTTGAAACCTATCGGGGATTGACTATCTAAGAGTTGGAGGTTGTGGAAGATATTTCCTCAACATAGTGAGTTGGGTCCTCCCCATGAAGAATACTATGATATATTAAACTATGTCCCATTTTATGTGTCATAGTTGTGCGTGCATAGAAGCTGTGGGTAGTGGAAGCCCATGAAGACAATTAGTTTCTCACGATACCTTCAGGTTGATTGAAAACATTGATTTCATGTCTGAAATGAATTATTTTTTCATCGATAGTCTAAGTTAAATGAATTGTGGGCTATCCTATTCGTTCGTCTGTGATGTCTTATAATTTTTGAAGTAGGGGAATTTTGTTGTAGTGACCAACTGGACAAAGAATCACCCGGTCCTCTGATTCTGCCAGAGGCTATGAAATTACATGACACTGTATCTGAGGGGTTCTACGATTCCGAGAGTGTGATGAATTGTAGTGCTCCATACCTTCTCCACCCTCAAATGCGGATAAATTATGTGAGTTCATCTATTAATTTTTGAAGAGATGTTATGAAATGGTGGAAAGAAAGTTGTAGATTTAGGTTGTTCTTTTCCAATTTTGGATCTCATTCCATAGGGAGAAATGCCAAGTTCCGTTGACACATGTGTATCTTGATGGTCTTAAGGTTAACCTCATATCTTGGATAAGGGAGGTGTTTAGAAATTAATCCATGCTAATTAACCCATATATTTTATCATATACAAGTCAAGGAATACATTTCTAGATCATCTAGGATCTTATAGTTAGAATTGGTAAGAGGAAAGAACCTGATGGGGAGGTTATTTCAAGCTAACACTCTCTATATATCATTGTCAACTTCCTCTTCATCATACTTACATTCCTCCATCGAGCCATACCATAGAAGATTATTTGGGTGTCACATTATGACTAGAGTGGAGTGATACTGGAAGTCTATAGGGAACTATATACTATTAGTCTTGATATTTAGAGTACCTCTCTATATAAAGGCATATGAATTTTGAAAACCTCTCTATATGGAGATTTCTGGGAAAGGGGAAGATATCCCTATCTATGGGGGATATCACCCTAGGGAGGTTGATCATGGAAGATGTTAGGAGTAGAGTCTATACGATCCATCTCCACACTATCATGTGGAGCACTATCAGGGTAATGATCATCTTATACTTTGGTAGAAGATTTAAAATACCCTTCAGGTGTTGAGAATGTGTCTCGAACAATCTCATGGATATTTGCCTTAAGAAAATTAGGGAAATAAACTACATTCTGCATCATGACCAGAATATGTAGATGTTTCTTTTAGAATTGTGTAGGGATCTGAGCCTAATTTATAATGGTTGTTAGACCATGTTTATAAGCTTCCAAGGATGTGGAAGTATGATCTTGATGTTGATAAGCTTATGGAATGTGAAAATGAGATTCTTTATTATTTAAAAGAATATGTTCTAATCCCGTGGAATTTTAAATTTTTTACATTGTGAGACTCGGTCAAAATGGGTGAATGGGCCTAATTTTGAGACATTGGAATGTTCCACTTGTCTTTCTTTGTAGGGATATGATCCTTTTTTAGGAATGTGTCACTCTCACTTGATGAGCCCCAACTGGAATTGGAATATGGGCTTATTCCAAATATGAATTCCCCATTAGAATATGATGAAAGACATCCATAATGGTAGAAGGGATATGAGACTCCTCCTATATTGCCTCATTAGGATGCTGGTGTTGTCATTCATTGGCGGAATTAGAAATACAAACCCAGCTTCCCTGATCTGTTATAATATACCATACAGATTCCCTGATTGCAATATGATCCAATCCCGAGGCATGTTCTATACACACATGGTGAGCCCCAATAATAATGGGGATATGAACCTGATGTTGGGCCTTTAGAGTATGCCTATGATATTCTTCTATTGGAATATAAGCCAATGTTGAGGTAAGTTCCTCTCTAACTTGGCGAGCCCCTACCAAAATAGGGATATGATCCCGATCATGGGATTTTGGAATATGCATCCATACTTTTTTGATAGGCATGTTCCCCTTTCCCAATACATATGAAACTCTGACCTCTTGATCCCTCGTTGGAATGAGAATTTGATCCTAGCTGGACACCTTGTCTTTTACTAGAGTACACCGATAATCCTATTGGATGGGATAAAGAATGCATTCTTTCTCCGGAGAAAACAGTTATTAATAATGTCCAATGTTTTGAGATTCTATTGTTGTAGGGTTAGTGACATGTGTATGTCTTTGTACATGTACCAGTGATGAAATATGTTAGCAAAGTTCTCTAACTGTAACTAGATGTATTGGAATTTTAGAAAAGTGTGTGCCGAAATATAAGCCTAATTGTTTTATCTTTACAATATACCGGTAGATATCATCAACTAAATTGGGGATATGAGCCAACTTTTTTCCACCTAGTGCCACCTGAATATGATGATTTCATCACGCATGGTGGTAAAGATATGCCCTTATCCAATGTCTAGAGTAGGAATATTCCCATAGACTTGTTCTGAGTGAGAAGATATATGATCCTTCTTGTTGGATATTTCTAGAATGTGTCGGTATAAATCGTCAGAGGGATCAGGGATATGTGGCTACCCTGTAAATGTGAATAGTGGCACTTGGGTCGAATCCTCAGTGATGATACTTGTTAATAGTCAATTGTTATTAATTGATTATAATTTTATTGGGGGGTGTTTTGTAGATATAAAATGAAATAATTGATTGATGTAGATTGATATAAAAATTTGATAAAGATTTTTTTGAGTTCATTATTTTGGATTTAATCTTATGATACCATTTAGCCTTTCATTATATTTCATTAAATTGAAACCCACTTCAAAATATGACTTTGTTCAGAATTCCCAAGTGCTAAGGCTTTAATCCATGCCTTAACATAACTAAGGGTTCCAATCTAAATCAGAACAAGTTTATGAAAGTCTATTTGTGTTGTTCTTGTAATCAATGGATTCCACTTGTTAAACAAATCATGTAATTAATCCATGACATTTAAAGATAAAAATATATAATATTATTTAAATAATATTCATCGAGAAAAGGATCTCAATCACTTAATACCCCCAAATTATGACTAACCCCAATGTGATATTTAATCAACCATTTAGATGGTTTTAATTTTTATGGTGATGGGTTAAAAATAAAATAAAAATAATTAGACAAGAAAATACGGGTGTGCCAAACACACACACATGAAATATGAAGAGAGGTAAAAACACACATTTGATTGAATGTGAATTAAAAAAGAAGAAAAAAATTTTCAACATGATTAGAAAAAAAATTAAGAACATTAACATTAAATTCAAGAAGTTTTATGAGAATAATATATTGTTACTAAACTGTCATTAATATTGAAACAAAATTACAACAAAACACTTTCAAAATCACAAAGGAAAATGAACGAAAGTGAAAATGAAAACAAAGAGATGATTAAGGGTCAATAATGTTAAAACACGAGTTTGGAAGGTCCTACCAGGGCTTTTTAAATTATTTGGTCTGTAAAATTTATCTTCCTCTCTTCTGAAATGCAAAACCCATGCCTGGAGAAGAGGGGTATGAATTTATAGCCCAAGGTGGTGGACTGTTTGCATTACAATTCTTCCCCTCCACTTGGTTTGCCAATTTGGCCCACCAAATAGATGAATATCGAGATATTAAATTATTAAAAGTTTTAGATATTTATTTTCTTTATCTAGTCAGAAGCTTGGAAGTCATAGGAATTATGAATCCAATGTTAGGAATTTTTTACTAAACATTGTGCAACTGTCTTTTTTTATCACCACTTTTTCGAAGGCTGGAATGTGGATGGATTTTTGAATAGAAATATTCCCTCAAATATGAACACTTTATTATAAAATGATTGAAAACTCTATCAACTCTTTAAAACTACAAAAATATCCACTCTAATGTATGTCTATCTTAGGATAAATATCAATAATAGTGTGCTGATTTCAACTCCTAGATAGAATGGTGGGCTGGACTTCAAAACATTAGTTGGGCCCCTTTTTCTGGGATTTGGGCCATGTAATTTTAATCCAATATGAATTTTATTGTAATGAGAGTTTTTTCAGAGAAAAAAATTATTTGGAGAAGTGAATTGATACCAGGAATTCAAATCTTCATGGTCGGTCAAGTTTATATACAAATTATTTGGGCCTTCTTGTGTGGATCATATGACCCATCAAATGGATGAATTGGAGTAGGATTCCTTCTAATGATATGTTTAAAATTTAATATGGAGCTCTAAAGAAGAAGAATAACCCAATTTATACTATTAGGATTCGATTTAGGATTACCAAAATTAAACTAACATGAATATCGATTAATTGAAATAATGCTCAAAAAATATATTTAATATTAAAATATGAATAATTCACACCAATTATGTGCTTTTTATAGAAAACAAGTAAAGGAAGTAAATAAAAAGTAATGAATAAATTATAAACATAAAATCCACGGCACAAATTCTTGTGAATATCTTCATGTACAAAAAATATTAAAACAAAACTAAATCATTCTCACACACCAAAAAAATATTAATTTATTCTCAATCAGGGGAGTTTTAGACCATATAACTCATCAAAATTAAACTCACCATCAAATATTTATGGAATAAATATTCCAAAAAAAATCTTTATTCATGCTCAAATTTGAAATGGAAAAATTAGGCACTCAAAACATCCTTTTCCCAAGATGATAAAAATTTATTTCTGGCAGTTCGCTCATTCATCAACCAAAAGTAAAAACATTAGAGTTTTAAATATCTCTCGTATTCTATTCCCTATACTAAAATGTAAAAGAATCAAGAAGTATTTTTTATTGGTTTTTATTTGGATATGTGATGATAGGAATTTAATGTCCAAGAGATATAAAAATAGAAATAAAGTATTAGCATGGGTAAAACAATGCATATTTTTTTTCAAATGTAACATGGAAGGAAATGGAAACACAAATTTATAAGGGAATGATTTTTTGTAAAAAGACACAAAAGTTAAAGAAAATTTGAAGGGGATGAGAAGATGAAATATTTACAAACCACAAAACTTCACCCAATCACATAATTGTTCTTTTTTTTTGTTTCATTATTTTGGAATTTCTTCAAGTTTTGAACTTGAAACAGATCTCACAAACATATCCCAACCCATTTTTAATCACCTAAAGACATTAATTTTAATAGTTATTACAAGATCAAGGGTTGAAAAGAGTGATTTTTGACCTACCCAAGACACAACCCATTTTGTTTTTTTGTTTTTTTGTTTTTATTTTTCAATTTTTTTTGAAACTTTTAGGTTACATTTTAAAAATTACATAAATTAAAATACATTCCCTAAAATCATTGATTGAATACCTCTCCCCCACACTAAAATGGATACTTTCCCTCAATCATATTTTAACACATTAAAAATCATGGAAATAACACCAAAAATTAAAACCATTCCTTTACACTTAATTTTCAAGAAATTATGTAATATAATTACATGTAGATTTTGTATGTGAGAAGGTATTGTGCTTGTGATGTGGCTATTATAGAAAAGGTTTTCCTAGGATCGAAAGGGATTTCAAAAGGAGGATTAATGTACGGGTAATGGGAGGATATTTAGATTCTGGGATTCTCATGTGGTTTATAAAATGCCTCTACCATATTAATGGGAACAAAAGTAGAGAATTATACTTGAAGGTCCATAAACTCAATGTAAAGACCCATAAAATTCAAGGAATTTTTTCTTCTAAATTTTCTTTGGAATTTTATAGGAATGCAGTTTCTGACGGCACGTGATTCCGAGGCCCGGTGTGCCTAGAATCATTTTCCGAAGTTTGGCTTGGGTACGTTTAGTGAACGAACGAGCAGGTTTTTCTAACTTTTGAACCGGTGCTTGGAATCAAATTCTGAGGGCACCGATAGAATCGCAGCGCCGTTACTTTCTTAGAAACGCCTCTTCCGGAGTTGCGTTTGCTCGAGTGTGGTTTTTAATTTTTGGGGTTAAGTGAAGAAAATAAAATAAAGTGGTGCGACAAATTTATTTTATTTCACTTAAAGCCACTTGATGCCACTTAAAGCTACTTAAGCTAAGTTAAAGCAGATAGGGTGGAACTCAAAATATCCTACCCTCTTGGTAGGATATTTGTGAGGTGGAGCCCGCACGAGCCCCACCGTTTCTTTTTCCCTAAGTAACGCACCTGTGAAAACTCCTCTTTAATGAAAGTCAACTGGAGTGTTTTCTAAAACTCTTAAACGCTCCTATTAAATGGACAATTAGTCGTTACGATTAATTCACCGAATTAATGGTTCGTTTCTTAACAATTTTTCAAACTGTTGGAGAAATAATAAAATAAGACCAACCCACTTTTTTCTTGGGTGCGGTCTGTTGAGAGGATTTGGAGAAAACTGTATCTTCATCCTCCTTCGTGAAGAACGCGAAGAACGTGAAGAACACGAAGAACGCCGGCCTTCGACGAAAGGTGACGAAGAACGCCAAACCCTCAGAGATCGACGGCGCGACGCCATGTACCGTGACGCCGACGATTCTTCTCCCCCGACGTTCTTCTGCGGCGATCCTTCCCCATGACAATCTTCGATCAACACCGATTGAGGTAGGGAATACGGATCTTTTTTTTTAGTTTCCGTTGTGGATTTTATCCTTAACGTGGATTTAATTCGTGAAATTAAATCTGTGTGTTTTCTTTAACCCTCGGAGATCGTCGACGCGACGCCGTATACCACGACGACGCGACGCCCTTCCGCGATGCGATGATCCTCTTCTTCCGCGACGGTCAATCCCACGAAGAACGCACGTTCGACGACTACGACGAGGTAGAGGTTGTTCATTTTTAAATATTCGTGATTTATATCCCCGGTTGTAAAATATGATTGTTGTGAGACTTTAAAAACCGCTAACGCGATGGGTGCGGACCAACGAACAAGTCCGAACCCACCGCCCTTCTTGTTGTCATGCGCGGATTGGAGGGCGACGACAAACGGGGCCGCAAGTTAATTTTGAAGGATTTGCAGTGAAGAACGAGTCCGAGGACGAGCACTGGAAAAGACCACGCGCAAATCGGACCATCGGAGCGCGTCCGGTGGTCCGCAGAAACTCCGCAGGCGCCGGCGGCCGGCAGCGGCCGGCCGCCGGGATGCGGCAGCGCCTGGCATGCTGCTGGGAAGACCCTCCGCGACTGAAGCCGCGGAAGCGCTGGCCGGTCCTGCGGCCGTGCGGGACCACGGATGAGGGACGCGACTTAAGCCACGTCCGGGTGTCATGGAGCGGCCCCCGCGTGGGGGGCCGCGGCTGCCTTGCGCCGCGCCTGGCCAGCGCCAGCACGCCGGCCGAGTCGCCCGGCCGGACCACCGGGCCGGGCCACGCCGGTCGGATCGGACCCGGACTCGGGTCGGGTCGACCCGGTTCGGTCCGACCCAGGGGGGTTGGGCCGGGTCAGTCCGGGCCCATACCCCCCGTTTTCGGACCTTTTTGGTCTTTTGCACGTATCTTGAGCTACTTGTCTCCAATCGACGTGTCGTCAACGGGGATGTGATCCTTGGATCAAGACGGTCGTTTCGGTATATCACACTTATGTTTTTGGAATACTTTGTGTTTGGTCGCGTTGGTTCGTACACGAAACCAACTGGGCCCTCGGAGAGGAAACACTCATATCTTGAGCTACGAACGTCTGATTGACGTGCCGTCGACTTTGTTGGATTCCTCTAAGTGAGACAGATCTTTTGGTATACTCCACCCGAGGTTTGGACGCAGATGGAGTATGGTCGGGTTGGTTTTTCCTAAAAAACCAACCGGGCCCCTGGGACGAAAAAGCCAATAATTCTCAAACCGGGCGTCCGATTGACGCGCCGTCTGTGACGTTGAGTTCCTCTTGATGATACAGAACTTTTGGATACATCAACTCTGGACTATGTGTCAGTTGATGTATCAGCCTCTCGGCTCGTGGAGTGGACCTTCCAAAATGAGCTTGCTGTGTGCAGGAACCCTAGAGCTGGCTGCGACTGCTACTGTGACGGCGACGACTGTACAAAGATCCTCAGTGGATTCGATGGTGATGACTACAACACTCAGTGATCCTGCGTGGGTCAGTGCTACAGATCCTGTGTGGGTCTGATCTAGTGTGGGTCAGCGCTCAGCGGTTCTGTGTGGTCCAGCGCCTACAGATCATGTGTGGGTCTGATCCTGTGTGGGTCTTTGTGGGGGTTAGTTGCCTATCGATCCTTTGTGGGTCAGATCCTTTGTGGGTCATTGCGGGGGTTAGTTACCTATCGATCATGTGTGGGTCAGATCCTTTTTGGGTCATTGCGGGGGTTAGTTACCTATCGATCCTTTGTGGGTCGGACGGCTTAGATGATTCAGTGGCAATATCGGATCATTTCTATCGTCATACAAAGAAGTATACCTCTGTGAGCTGAATCCTGTTTTTCTTTCCGTTGTAGATTGTGTTGTGCTATCCTGTGTGGATTTACGTTTTTCTTTCCTGTGTGGACTGGGTTGTACTTGGGCTCGGATGTTGGAGCCGAACGAGAATTGAAGACTTAGGTATATGTATGGGCATATACCTAAGCAATGTCAAATGTTTTTCGTGATTGTATCTTTCCTTTGTGGTTTATCATTTGTGGATTCTGGGAGACCATCGGGGGTCTCGGGGTCCCAACTGAATAGCTTATACTCACCCCTGCACGGGTTATGCCTGCACTACATTGTGTTGGTTGCAGATGACGGACAACGCTGATCGTGGTTGAGGCTTGCAGAGCAGGACGGTACCTGAAGGTGGACCACTGGGCGGGACGTACTCAGAGCGGACGGCTGGACCCGAGGAGATGTGGAGGCTATCTGTACCCACCCTCCAGGTGGGATTTCCAGTGGATAGCTCGACGTTGCTGATTTACTTTCTGTTGTTGTTTTCCCATTCGATTTGTACTTTACTTTCAGTTTTGGTTTGTATACTGGCCCACTTTCTTTTCCGCACTTACTGTTGTACGAGTTTTTACTGAGTGTTTACGTCTTCCTGCTTACTCTGTGGTGTTTGTGGTTTACTTTTCAAAGGCAATGCCTTCCCTTTTTCTGGTATTTATGCCTTGGTGCTGACGCCTGCCCCTGGCCTATGGAAGGCGGACTTGGGGTAGTCACGACGTGGGCCCTGAGGACGGGTCGTGACAAATTGGTATCAGAGGCGTTCGGTTCTACCGCAGGACTTGGGACTCTTATCTTTTTTCTCTGTGAAGCAATAGTGTTTAGCGTATTGGGTATGGTTATCAGTCCATGGAGTCCAGTTTTGGTGCGGCGGCCGACGTATTTGTAGACCAGGATCATGACTTCTGATTTTCGACTTAATGCACGAAAACATTGATTGCATGTGTGTTTCAAGTTTTCATTGTGATTACCTTGTGTCATATCACCAGGTATACTATTCTGACCATGGCGCACCTGTTTCCTTTTCAGGATGGCCCCACGATGGCAGCCAGCTAGGGTTCCGTGAGTTGAGCGTGACGACAGCCCGCTGAGTGACGAGGCTTCGGTACAGGGCCCTTTGACAGCAGAGGTGCTGGTGGTACCTCTACCCGCAGAGCCACCGATGCTTCCAGCCCCAGCCTCTGACGATGTACATCGCCTTAGTGCACTGCATGAGTTCCAGAGCCAGAGACCACCCAGGTTCTACGAGGAGACGGACCCCCAGGCAGCCGAGGACTGGCTGGAGGCAGTGGTGCGAGTTTTCCGGTTAGTGAGGACACCAGCAGACCTCATGGTGATCCTTGCAGCGAGCCTACTGCACGCGGCAGCGGGCCGAGGGTGGAGCTTGATGATCCAGGTGCACGTTGAGGCATATCTTCTCTGTACAGACTTTGAGAGCCTCTTTCGCTCAGAGTTCGTCCCAGCCACCCTCAGTGTGGTACGCATACAGGAGCTTCTTCAGCTGCGGCAGGGCTGCTTGACGGTCGCCCAGTACTCGGCGAGATTTACCGAAATCTCGCGCTACTCGACAGACATGGTACAGGGCCCGTTCTTCCGGTCCTGGACCGTTGAGCAGGGTTTGAGACATGATATCAGGGCGTCGCTGATCTCCCTCAGCATTCCGACTCATGCAGGGGTACTGGAGCGTGCCCTTTTGATCGAGAGCTTTCTTGTTGAGCCTTCATCAGCTCCGAGACCTACTGCGGCGCGGCACGTAGCAGAGTCATCTGCAACAGGCAGTCGATGGATGACTCAGGGGTCCAGGCAGACCAGACCCTCAAGCAGGCGACCTCAGGACACTGGCTCAGCAGTGCGGGGCACACAACGTGGATCCAGTCTTTCGAGTGGTAGAGGCAGAGGGTTGACTGTGGCGGTCCGCAGGGAGGAGGAGGACGAGGCAGAGGAGCTGGCCGAGCAGTAGGTGGTGGGAGACGCTTTGAGGCTCTACCACCACCACCACCAGGAGGTCCACCTTGACCACAGGGAGCAGGCAGATAAAGACAGGCACAGCTCCATGCAGCAGAGGCCTACGACCATGGCGCGCCTGAGATGATTCAAGGTACTATCTTTGTCTATTCCACCCTTGCAGTATTTCTTATAGACACATGAGCGAGTCACTCTTTCATAGCCGCTGCCCTTGTTCGGAGCTCGGATATTCCAACAGAGCTGTTGGCTCGATCCTTACGGCTAGAGACTCCTATGGGAGCAGACTCGACGATTACGCACTGGTTCCGGCAGTGTGAGCTTACTCTAAGATGTGAGAGCTTCGACTGAGATCTTCTTGTAGTGACGTCGAGGTCTTACGACTTCATCTTAGGCATGGATTGGTTATCTACAGTCCATGCATAGATTGACTATATTAGGCGCAAGGTGGGATGTGTACGCACCGACAGGAGCAGGTTCACCTTCACTGGAGAGAAGGGAGCGTTCGCAGCATAGGATGGACTCTCGTAGAGGAGAGGAAAACCCATCACTCATCAGTTGGCTAGCCTCATCCTAGGAGCAGTTGACGTGCAATGTCCTAGTTTTCCTGCAGTGGTGGATCAGTATGCAAACGTCTTTCCCGATGACGTTCCAGGACTACCTCCTCGTAGAGAGGTAGACTTTTATATTGACTTGTACACTAGGACAGCCCCGATATCGACTCCAGCATATCGGATGGCCCCCACTGAGCTTCGAGAGCTACGGGTACATTTGGAGGACTTGCAGGGCAAGGGTTTCATCTGACCCAGTGTTTCACCCTGGGCTTCCCCGATATTGTTCGCCAAGAAGGCGGACGGGAGCTTGCGACTTTGTGTCGACTATCGTCGCCTCAACCAGGTGACAGGTAGAAATGAGTATCCGCTATCGAGGATTGATGACCTCTTCGATCAGCTGAAGGGAGCACGGTGGTTCTCGAAGATAGACCTCAGGTCAGGCTATCAGCAGCTCAGTGTTCAGGACGAGGACGTGCAGAAGACGGCCTTCAGATGTCGGTATGGCCACTATGAGTTCTTTGTTATGCCTTTTGGCATGACCAACACTCCGGCAGTGTTAATGGGACTCATGAACAGGATCTTTCAGCCGTACCTTGATCGATTTGTCGTGGTTTTCATCGACGACATTTTGATTTACTCGACGACTGAGGAGGAGCACGCCTAACACTTGTGGGTTGTACTGGACACACTCCGAGAGCACCAGATTTATGGCAAGCTCTTGAAGTGTCAGTTCTAGATACGTGAGGTGCACTTCTTGGGACACGTCATCTCTGAGGTGGGAGTTGCGGTGGATCCTGCGAAGATCGAGGCAGTGATAGCTTGGGAGCCACCCAAGAGCGTGACGGAGGTGCGGAGTTTCTTGGGTCTAGCTAGATACTATCGGAGATTTGTGCCAGACTTCTCCAGAGTTGCGGCACCCCTCTCAGCTCTTAAGAAGAAGGGGAAACCCTTTGTGTGGTCAGACAGATGTCAGCAGAGCTTCTAGGAGCTGAGACAAAGATTGACCAGTGCCCCTATCATGAGGTTTCCTGAGGAGGGAGTAGGGTATGTAGTCTACTGCGATGCATCGGGGACCAGACTCAGATGTGTCCTGATGTAGGAGCAAGCAGTGATCACCTACGGATCACGTCAGTTGAGGCCGCATGAGCAGAACTACACTACCCATGACCTGGAGTTATTAGTAGTGGTCTTCGCTCTGAAGACATGGCGATACTATCTGATGGGCGAGCGCTTTACAGTCTTTTCTAACCATCAGAGTCTCAGGTACATATTTTCTCAGAAGGACCTAAACCTGAGACAGCGGCGATGGCTCGAGTTCCTCCAGGACTATGACTTTTCGATAGTCTATACTCCTGGGAAGGGGAACGTGGTAGCCGATGCTCTCACCAGGAGGACGGGCATTCAGCTACTTGAGGAGGCAATAGAGAAACTATCCCCTTTGCAGATATCCTTCGTGGATAGAGATGGAGCAGCCTTCCTTCAATCTCTCACAGTCACCCCTCCACTACTGCAGCGGGTCAGAGAGGCACATCGTGGGGACACTGACTGTGAGACGCGGCATGCACAGATATCCTCAGGACATGCACCTGATGGGTTCTCCTTTGGAGCAGAGCACGACGTTATTTTCAGAGGACGTACCTTGGTACCGGTTACTTTATAGGAGGAGGTGCTGAGAGAGTTTCACACTTCTCATTTGGCGGTACATCCTGGAGTGGCAAAGATGTACCAGAACCTCAGACGACAACACTGGTGGCCGGGCATGAAGAAGGCTGTGGCAGAGTTTGTTTCTCGATGCATCACCTGCCAGCAGGTGAAGGCAGAGCACCAGGTACCAGCAGGCTTGGTGCAGCCCTTGGAGGTCCCTGAGTGGAAGTGGGACAGGATATCTATGGACTTCATGGATGGACTTCCACTCACTTCCAGAGGTCACGACTCCATTTGGGTGATTTTCGAACGACTCACCTAGTCGGCTCACTTCTTACCCATCTGAGAGCAGGGCTCAGTGGAGAGCTTGGGACATATCTACATTTAAGAGATTGTACGGCTTCACGGTGTGCCATCATCTATCATCTCTGATTGAGATGCTCACTTCACTTCCTGGCTTTGGAAGGGGTTGCAGGAGGCGTTCGGGATGCAGCTACGTCTAAGCACCGCCTTTCACCCTCAGACGGATGGTCAGACGGAGATGACCATTCAGATTCTCGAGGACATGCTCCGCGCATGTGTCCTCGACTTTGGTCGCAGTTGGGAGGACCACCTACCCTTGGTGGAGTTTGTGTACAACAACAGATGCCACTCCACCATTGGGATGACACCGTACGAGGCATTGTACGACCGACCATGCAGATCTCCTCTGTGCTGGATAGACCCTGGGGAGTCAGCACTTGTGGGACCAGAGATGGTCCGAGCCATGACAGAGAAGGTCCAGGTCATCCAGGAGCGGATGAGGACAACTCAGAGTCAGCATAAGTCTTATGCTGACAGGAGGCGGAGGCCACTAGAGTTGGAGGATGGAGACCACATCTTCTTACGTGTCTCACCTCGATGTGGTTTACGGAGATTTGGACGAGGCGGTAAGTTGTCTCCATGCTTCATCGGACCATTCCAGGCCCTCAGCAGGATTGGTGAGGTGTCTTATCGCCTGGCTCTACCACCTCAGTTGCACCGGGTGCATGACGTCTTCCACGTATCTCAGCTAAGGAGATATGTGCACAACCCGACGCATATCATTGACCTTGGGGATCTGGACGTTGATGATGGGGCGACTTTTACGGAGGTCCCTGTGGAGATTGAGGATCGACAGGAGCAGGTCCTGCATGGGCGGTCGATTCCTCTTCTGCGCATCAGATGGCAGCATGGGAACCTCCAGGAGAGCACTTGGGAGCGGTAGGCTCAGATGCGTTCTCAGTACCCACATTTGTTCCCCTAGTTTATGATGTATCTTTACGGGGACGTAAAGCCCTGAGGTCGGAGTGATGTAAAGACCCGTAAAATTCAAGGAATTGTTTTTTTAAATTTTATTTGGAATTTTACAAGAACGCGGTTTCTGACGGCACATGATTCCGAGGCCCGGTGTGCCCGGAATCATTTTCCAAAGTTTGGCTCGGGTACGTTCAGTGAACGAATGAACGAGTTTTTCTAACTTTTGAACCAGTGCTCGGAATCGAATTCCGAGGGCACCGATGGAATCGCAGTGCCAGTACTTTCTTATAAACGCCTCTTCCAGAGTTTCATTTTCTCGAGTGTGGTTTTTAATTTTTGGGGTTAAGTGAAGAAAATAAAATAAAGTGGTGCGGCAACTTTATTTTATTTCACTTAAATCCACTTGAAGCCACTTAAAGCTACTTAAGCTATGTTGAAGCGGATAGGGTGGAACTCAAAATATCCTACCCTCTTGGTAGGATATTTGTGAGGTGGGGCCCGCACTAGCCCCACCGTTTCTTTTCCCCTAAGTAACGCACCTGCGAAAACTCCTCTTTAATGAAAGACAACAGGAGCGTTTTCTAAAACTCTTAAACGCTCCTATTAAATGGACAGTTAGTCGTTACCATTAATTCACTAAATTAATGGTTCATTTCTTAACAAGTTTTAAAACTGTTGTCATAATAATTAAATAATACCAACACACTTTCTTCTTGGGTGTGGTTTGTTGAGAGGATTTGGAGAAAACTGTATCTTAATCCTCCTTTGCAAAAAACGCGAAGAACGTGGAGAATGCCGGCCTTCGACGAAAGGCGATGAAGAACGTCGAACCCTCGGAGATCGACGACGCGACACCGTGTATCGCGACGCCGACGATTCTTCTCCCCCGACGTTCTTCTGCAGCGATCCTTCCCCATGACAATCTTCGATCAACACTGATTGAGGTAGGGAATACGGATCATTTTTTTTAATTTCCGTTGTGGATTTTATCCTTAACATGGATTTAATTCGTGAAATTAAATCCGTGTGTTTTCTTTAACCCTCGGAGATCGTCGACGCGACGCCGTATACCGCGACGACGCGACGCCCTTCCACGACGCGATGATCTTCTTCTTACGCGATGGTCAATCCTACGAAGAACGCACGTTCGATGACTACGACGAGGTAGGGGTTGTTTCTTTTTAAATCCTCGTGATTTATATCCCCGGTTGTTAAATATGATTGTTGTGAGACGTTAAAAACCGCTAACGCGGTGGGTGCGGACCAACGAACAAGTCTGAACCCACTGCCCTTCTTGTTGTTATGCACAGATTGGCGGGCGATGTCAAACGGGGCCGCAAGTTAATTTTGAAGGCTTTGCAGTGAAGAACAAGTCCCGGGACGAGCACTGGCATAGACCGCGCGCAAATCGGACCACCGGAGCACGTCCGGTGGTCCGCGGAACACCCCACAGGCGCACCACTCCGGCACGGCGGCGCCAGTGGCCGGAGGCGGCGGCCCGCAGCGGCCGGCTTCCAGGATGCGGCGGCGCCCGGCGCGCCGCCGGGAAGACCCGCTGCGGCTGAAGCGGCGACAGTGCTCGCCGGTCCCGCGGCCGCGCGGGACCGCGGAGGAGGGACGCGACTTAAGCCACGTCCGGGTGTCACGGAGCGGCCCCCGCACGGGGGGTCGTGGCTGCCTGGCGCGGCTCCTGGCCAGCCCCAGCATGCCGGCCGAGCCGCCCGGCCGGACCGCCTGGCCGGGCCGTGCCGGCCGGGTCGGTCCGGGCTCAGACCCCCCGTTTTCGGATCTTTTTGGTCTTTTTCCCGTATCTTGAGCTACGGGCCTCCGATCGATGCGCCGTTAGCAGCGATGCGATCCTTGGATCGAGCCGTTCATTTCGGTATATCGCACTCAAGGTTTCGGAATACTTTGGGTTTGGCCGGGTTGGTTCGTACACAAAACCAACCGGGCCCTCGGAGAGGAAACGCTCATATCTTGAGTTGCAGATGTCCGATTGACGTGCCGTCAACTTTGTTGAATTCCTCTAAGTGAGATGGATCTTTTGGAATACTCCGCCCAAGGTTTGGAAGCAGGTGGAGTACAGTCAGGTTGGTTTTTCCTTAAAAACCAACCGGGCCCCTAGGACGAAAAAGCCCATAATTCTCAGACTGGGCGTCTGATTGACACCCCATTTGCGACGTTGAGTTCCTGTTGACGATATGGAAATTTTGGATACATCAACTATGGACTTTGTGTCAGTTGATGTATCAGCCTCTCGGCTCCTGGAGCGGACCCTCCAAAACGAGCTTGCTGTGTGCGGGAACCCTAGAGCTGGTTGCGACTGCTACTATGACGGCGACGACTGTACAGAGATCCTCAGTGGATTCGACGACGACGACTACATCACTCAGCAATCCTGCATGGGTCAGTGCTACAGATCATGTATGGGTCCGATCCTGTGTGGGTCAGCGCTCAACGGTCCTGTGTGGGCCAGCGTCTACAGATCCTGTGTGGGTCCGATCCTGTGTGGGTCTTTATGGGGGTTAGTTACCTATCGATCCTGTGTGGGTCAGATCCTTTGTGGGTCATTGCTGGGGTTAGTTACCTATCGATTCTGTGTGGGTCAGATCCTTTGTGGGTCATTGCGGGGGTTAGTTATCTATCGATCCATTGTGGGTCTGACGGCTTAGATGATTCAGTGGAAATATCTGATCATCTCTATCGTCATAAAAAGAAGTATACCTGTGTGAGCTGAATCCTGTTTTGCTTTCCTTTGTGGATTGTGTTGTGCTATCCTCTGTGGATTTACGTTTTTCTTTCCTGTGTGTACTGGGTTGTACGTGGGCTGGGATATTGGAGCCGAACGAGAATTGAAGACTTAGGTATATGTATGCGCATATACCTAAGCAGTGTCGAATGTTACTTCGTGATTGTATCTTTCCTTTGTGGTTTATCCTTTGTGGATTCTGGGAGAACTTAAGGGGTCTCGGGGTCCCTACTGAGTAGCGTATACTCAACCCTGCATGGGCTATGCCCGCACTACATTATGTTGGTTGCAGACGACGAACAACGCTGATCGTGGTTGAGGCTTGCAGAGCAGGACGGTACCTGAAGGTGGACCACTGGGCGTGACGTACTCGGAGCGGACGGCTGGACCCGAGGAGCTGTGGAGGCTATCTGTACCAACCCTTCAGGTGGGATTTCCAGTGTATAGATCGACGTTGCATATTTACATTCAGTTGTTGTTTTCCCTTTCGAGTTGTACTTTACTTTCAGTTTGGGTTTGTATACTGGCCCACTTGCTTTTCCGCACTTACTGTTGTACCAGTTTTTACTTAGTGTTTACTTCTGCCTGCTTACTCTGTGGTGTTTGTGGTTTACTTTACAAAGGCAATGCCTTCCCTTTTTCCGGGATTTACGCCTTGGTGCTAGACGCCAGCCCCTGGCCTATGGAAGGCGGGCCTGGGGTATTCATGGCGCGGGCCCCGAGGACGGGTCGTGACACTCAAGACTCGCAAAAGGGGGTAAAAAAATGAAAAGATTTTTATAGGTGGCCTTGTAATGAAAGCTATTGTTGTTCCTCATGGTTGGGGAATAATCATTTTAAAAATCTAAAGATAAGCATTCAAAATATATTATTCTTGAAAAAAAATTCTTTATCCAAATCCATGATGAAAGTATGAAAATTTTGAGATGAAAATAATTCTTTTTTTCTCCCCCAAATGGTTAGAAAAAATCTCAATAGTGTATGTTGAGTAACTATGACCCTCTTTTTCTTTTTCTGATTTTTTTGTTTTTTTAGTTTTTGTAGTGTTTTTAACTTACACACCCACTCAAAAGAGAAAGAGAAAAAGAAAGTGTTTGATAAAGGAAGTTGTATAAAATTGAAAGAGAGGGGAGAAGAAGAAAGTAGGAGAGAGAGGAAGAGAGGGATATATAAAGGGAAAGAGGTGCCCTTGTTTGCATTTGGTGGGTCATCATCCCCATCCAATGGTGGGTATACTATAGAAAGTTTGTATCCAATAGAAGTCGATGTGGTTCCTGTGATGTGTGTCCTGTCATAGTGGTGCTTTAACCGATGCCTGTTAGCCATGAATTTCCTTTTGAAAGAGATGTCTTTTAATTTCAGTACACCAAGTGGGTAAACATTAGTAATAATAAAATATCCTTCCCAATGAGAATTATAGATTACCAAGGGGAAGTCAAAATCGATAATTGAGGAGAATTATTATTTAGTTTCATGAAACACCTTTCTCATGATTTGTTTATCATGGAGTAACTTGGACTTTTCGTTTTAGAGATTGGTATTATCAAAGGAATCATGTCAATGATCCTCAAATTCATTGAACTGTAACAATATATCTTCACAAGATTTTTCATAATCAAAATTAAAAATTTTCACTTCCTAGAATGATTTATGTTGGATTTCAACTCATAAATTACATACTTTACCAAAAACTAGCCTAAAAGGAGTTATCCTAGTGGGAGTTTTATAGGATGTTTGATAACCCCAAAGCGCTTCACCAAGTATATCAGACCAGTCTTTTCTAGTGGGATTTACAATTCTCTAAAATACTCTTTTCACTTTTCTATTAGAAAGTTCATCCATGCAATTTTTTGGGGGTGATATGCAGTTGAAGTTTAATGTACAAACCATTATTTTTTAAAAGAGAATCCATGGTCCAATTATAGATATGAGTTCCTAAATCACTTATCAAGGCACACAATTTTCCAAATAAATGGAAAATATGGGTTTTTAGTAAACACAATAACAATATATTCATTTTCAATTCCAATGGGTTTTGAATCAACCCAACTAGAAACATAATCAGATAAAAGAATAATTTATAAAAATCTATTGGATGGTAGAAATGGTCCCCAGAAAACTATACCACAAATATCTAAGATCTCACAAAATATAAATGGATATTAGAGAATTTCATTTCTTTTATAAATTGTGCCAATTTTTTGGGAAGTTTGACCTGATTTATAGTACTCATGTGAGTCCTTAAAGAGTAAGGGGCTGAAAAATATTGAGTTAAGGATGTTTCAGGAGGTACTTTTTTGGTCCAAAGTGGCCACCACATGGCTTTATGTGAAACAATTATAAGATGGAGGAATTTTCATCTTCATTGACACATATCGTAATTACCATGTCATCCCTAGTTTCCCAATGTTTATTATCTTCCCAAAATAGTATTTTGATTCACTTTTCAGCATCAATTTTTGATCTTTTGAATCAATTTCATAAAAAACACAAGCAACCAAGTAGTATACAACAATGTAATACAATCGTAACTTTGGAGTTATAGATGAGAGGTGCTTAGTTAGATATTCAAGATCAAGTTTTTCAGAATGAGATGAATTATAAATTACACTCAGGTAAATAGCCATAGTGTTTTTTTCTTGTTCTATCATTAATTAAAATGTAAAACTCTTGTAGCATCAAGATCCATCCTATTATTCTAGGTTTGGAATCACTTATCAAGAGTAATAACATTATAGAAAAATGCACTTTAAAGATCATGATTTTGGAACCTAAGATATAGGGTCGAAATTTACTAAAGGAAAAACCACTGCTAAAAGTTCATTTTCAATCAAAATGTAGTGAGATTAAGTTTCATCTAATGTTTTTGAGGAATAATAAATGAAATTAGGAATTTTTTTCTCTTTTCTGACCATGAATGTCCCCAATGGCCATATCAAAAGCATTATAGATCAATTCAAAGGGTAATGACCAATCTGGGCTTCAGATTATTGGGGTATTTGTAATAAAATTTTTGAGTTCAATGAAGGAACTATTTCAAACCTCATTGAAATGGAATTTGACATTATTTTAGAGTAGCTAGGTGAGTGGTAGGGGAATTCTGCTGAAGCAATAGATAAATCATCAATATAAACCATCATGACCTAGGAATAAATAGATGCATCAAACTGTTGTGGGTTTAGGAAAAGATTGTATCAACTCAATTTTGGATGGATCAACTTAAATAACATCTTCAGAAATTATTCTCACTATAAAAATTCCATTAGAATCCCAGAAGTGACATTTTTCATAATTCGTCACATGCTTAAATTTGACACACTTTTGAAGGAATAGATAGAGTGAATGAAATCAGGATTCAATAACACACCAAAAATGGTAAAGTCGTGCATGAATACCTCCATAAAATGAAAAATGAGTTCAGAAAAACACTCATCATACTGATTTGGAATGATTTAGGATCATTTCAAAGGCCAAAAGGAATTTTCTTATATACATATGTTCCAAAGGGGCATGTGAAATTAGTCGTTTCTAGGTCATTAAGTGCTTTTGGGATTCATAAGTAGTCGAGGTATCCATCATGAAATCAATAACTTGACTTCATGGATAATAATTCCTGAATTGATTAAGGAAAGGGAGAGGGTAGTGATATTTTCATGTTTTGGCATTAAATTCCCGATAATCAATGCATACACACCATTTTTTCACCTGAATTATGACTACCACCCCATTTCCATTTGTGATAATAGTTATCCCACCCTTCTTTGGTACCACTTGTATTGGACTAACCCATTAACTATCATATATTGGATAGATAATACCATCTGGGAGAATATTGATAATCTTTTCCCTAACTACTTCAAGGATTGGTGGATTGAGTCTTCTTTGTGTTTGTCTGATTAGTTTATATGATTCCTCAATATGGATGTGAAGCATGAAAATCTTCGGGTTGATTCCTGGAATGTCATCTAGGTTCTAACTAAAGAACTTTTTATTTTCCTATAACACCTGAACAAGTTTGGGGTCTGTGGTTTCAATTAGTGTGGAAAAGAAAATGATATGATAAGAGTGATCATGGAAAAGAAAATAATATTTCAGGCATATAAGAACATGTTTCATATTAGTCTCATCTTTTATTTGTGGCATAGACAAATCAGGAATGGAGGATAGTATTTTAGTGGCTTTTGATTCATTTTTCTCAATACTATCCAATGTGGGACAATAGAGATCATAGTTGAGATGGGATTAAAGAGATTTTTCAAGATCCCCTAGATTGATGGAGTCTATGAATGAGAGGTCAGAATCAACTTCCCCATTTATGACTTGGTTAATCATGGAACAAATATAACAAGATCCTCTCCCATTAGAACATGATGAAAATTATAGAATGGGGTCCAATTGACCCTCATAAGTGTCCTTATAGGTATGGATTGAGAATGCAGACTGATCCATTTATGGGTATCACATGGCTTTAATGTTTTTGAAATTGACTAGTTAAAAACCAAATTCCATGGATAGGATTCCAAAATTGACATCAATATTAGTTCATATTTTTTTGGAGGAATGGTCATCCTAGAATTATGGTTGATCGAGAATTCTTCCTCTCACCTTCCATGTCAAGGACATAGAAATCAACGGAGATGATAAGATCATTAACTCAAAACGGACATCCTCAATTATTCCCTCAGGACCAGTTGTGAATCGATTGGCTAACTGGATGACAATGATAATTGTGTGCAAGAGACCTAGGTCAAGGTTGAAGAATATGGATTTAGGCATGACATTTAACGAGGCTATTAGATCTATGAGTGCATAATTGAATTTTGGACTTCTTATCAGACATGGAACAATAAATTTCTCTGGATCACTGCACATCATGGATATCGGTTGTTGTGTTGAAACATTCTAAATGGCCATAAGTTGTCTCTTATGAGTTCAAAATTTCTTAAGAAATACGGCATACAAAGGAATTTTATTGATAGCATCTAAGAGGAAAATGATGACTTCAACACGTCTAAACATGTCGAGCATTTTTGGAGGGGGTTTAAAGGATTTTCATGGATTAGAAACGGCTTAAGGAAAATGAACTGGGTTTCGTAGAGGGATAGAAGGAGGTGATGGAGCTTCTTCGTGTTCATTTTCTTGATTTTTTTATTTTCATTTTCAATAACAACATCTAAAGATTCATTAGAGGATCCATGATGCGGATTGACATTTTTTTCCTGATCTAAGTGGAATTTCACATACATTAATCATGGGGTTTGGTAATAGCTGAGGGGAGTTGGGATGAATTGGATGGTTTCTCCTGGCTAAGGTGGTATTCATGTTGACCAAATCTGGGTTTCGTTATTTTTTAGGATAGAACATGTGGAGTAAAAAGATCTACCACAACCCTCTCCCATAGTTCTTGTACGAAGAGAGATGTTAGGCATTGGGATTATCTTGATTTTGGTTCTCAGGGAAGTGATTGTATTGGGTTGGGAATTGATAAGGCTTATTAGGATAGTGTAATACCAGAGGGGCAAGAGGAGGATTGATCCAGTGAGGTCGATGAACAAAAGGATAAGGTTGTTGGTAGTTATCACCACCTTAAAATTATTGGAATTGGTTTGGATTTTGAGTAGGGAACTGTGGAGGATGAGAAATGGGATTAAAATACCACAAGACTTGGTTAAAGGTTAAATAGATGGGCTTTGAGTGGGGTTGGTTGAAGTTTCTAATGAACTGACCTGATTCATGAGGGTTGGTGTTTATCTGAGTATATGCAGCACTGTGCTCCATTGGTCTGGTTGAATCAAATATATCCTATTCAAGTTATAAAAATCTGCATGTTGGATGAGATGGTGAAATATAGATTCAAGAATTTTCTATAGGTTCAACGAATATAGATTGTGAAGAATATGTGTTTGGGTCTTTTTCATCCACCGCTAGTTGTCTTACAAGACATGTATGTTCACTAATCCACTCTATCATCTTTTTTAGCTCTATAGATTGATTATCTTGGAATTGTTTAATTTGAGCATGTGTTGTAGTATGGACCTGCTGCACATTTGATGACATATTTCTTATGGGATATCATGAAGCTATATGAATTTTGTCAAAATGAGCACCACCGAATGTGGTATCAATTAAAGTTCTCTCACGAAGTGTTCGCTTGATTTCTGGGTCAAAAGAATCTTATGGGTTTTTTGGTAGGATACGGGGAAGTCGAGGATGTTTGGGAAGGATGAGGAAGATGGGTTATTCTTTTTGGTTTATTCCGTTAGTAATTTTTATGAGAAGACAAGTATTTCTTTTTTTTTACATATTTTTTTTACTTTTTTTTCATAAATCAACAACTAACGACTAAAAATTGTACCTTATCTAGAAGAGAATCCATTTGAATCATGGATGATTATCTCCTATTGACCATTTAATGGTCCAAATCTCTACTAATGTGTATAGAGGCACTCGGGTCAAATCCACAGTGATGACACTTTTTAACAGTCAATTGTTTTTAATTGATTATAATTTTATTGGGGGTGATTATTTACATAGCTAAAATGAAATGATTGATTGATTTAGATTTTTTTAACAACTTGATAAATTTTGGGGTGAGTTCATTATTGTGGATATAAGCTTATGATATCATTGAGATTTTCTTTATATTTCATTAAATTAACACCCACTTTACAAGATGACTTTGATTGGACTTCCCATGTTTTAAGGCTTTAATACAAGACTAAACATAACGAAGGGTTATAATATAAATCAGAAAATGTTAATGACTGTGTATTTTTGTTTCTCGAATAATACATGGAGGCAACTCATTAAAAAAATCATGTCATTAATCCATGATATTTTAAGTTCTATATACAAAAGGTAAATTTAAAGAATATTAATCAAGAAAATGATTTCAATGACTTAATATATTCAAATTATGACTTAAACCGATGGGATATTTACTCAACCATTTAGGTGGTTAATAATCTGGTTGAAATTTCTATGGTTATGGGTTCAAAATAAAATAAACTGAACTGGACAAGAAAAGATCTCTACTCTGAACACACACACATGAAATATGAAGAGAGGAAAAAACACACATTTTATTGAATGAGAAAAAGAAAGAAGAAAATGGTTTTGAACTAGATTTGAAATATTTTATGAATATTAATATACCACTATATATAGTTGATTAGAATAATAGATTATGATGAAACATGCATTAATATTGAAATAAAAGTACAAAAAAACACTTACAAAATCACAAAAGAAAACGAAGGAAAGAGAACATGAAAACAAAGATAGGAGTAAGGATTTTTATGTTAAAGATTGAGTTTTCAAGGTCCTCCCAATAAATTTTCCAGGCTTTGTTCATGCCAATTTATCTTCCTCTCTTCTAAAATTTCAACCCCATGTATGGAGAAGTGGGGGATGCATTTATAGCCCTAGGTGGTGGACTATATGTATTCCAAATCTTCCACTCCACTTGGATCAACAATTTAGCCAACTAGACAGCTGAATATTGGGATATTATGTTCTTAATAGTTGTATATATTGTTGATCTCTATATACTAGGAAAATTTGGTGATCATTGGACTTATTTATCAAAAGTTATGGTTTTTTACTAAATAGTGTTCCACAACCTATTTTTATCACCACTTTTTTCAAAATCTGGAATGTGAATAGATTTTTGAATAAGAAGATGCCCTAAAATCCAAACATGTTATTCTATGAAGTTGGAAAAATATATAACCTCTTCCACACTGAAAAATATCATCTCTAATAGATGTATTAATTTGGAAAAAATGATAATGGTGTAGCGATTTCAATTCCCAAATAGAATAGTGGGATGGACGTTAAAACTTTAGTTGGACCCCTTTTTCATGGAATTGGGCTTTGAATGTTTTATACAACATGAATTTTATTAGACCCCTAATTTTTTTTGGAGAATAATATGATTTGGACTTATGGATTGAGCATAAAAATTTAATCTTCATGGACAGTCTACATTCATTACAGATTCATTAGACCTTCTTATGTGGATAATATGGCCCTTGAAATGGATTAATTTTCCATGTATTCACTCTAAAGATATATTGGAAATTAAATAAGGAGACCTATTTCATGTGATCACTGCCTACAAAGGATGAGATGTAACATCTTTGTCATGGTAAACTGATCATATTTCTATTTGATATTTTCCCACTAGGTCCCCAATTTTTTTTTCAGGCGTTATGAAAAGAAAAATGTATAGGATCATGTTTAACCAAGAATTCTAATATTTTAGTGATTCACAGTGGGTTCAGTATTTTTGTTTCCTCAAAAGTATGTGGATGGATTTTGAATCATTGTCTAATTGTGGGGGGTTCGATGTTCTATATAACCATTCACATCATTCTCACCATTTTTCAATCATTAATAGAAACACCCAATGGTTTTCAAATCCATAACCAGGTATGAACCTGCTTTGTAATGGTTGGAGGTCAGTTAGGGTTTTAGACCCTGTGATGCTAAGGAACTCATATTTGTCTATAGGATGGGAGGTCAGTCTCATCACACCCTTTTGGGAGGAATTATTTCCAACTCCATGACTCTCTTATATATTTAATATATTTTTTAGAACATATTCCTAATCCTCATACATGATAGGTTACCCTAAAAACTATCATAGGTTAACCCTATTTATATAAAAAATAGAGGGAGATAATTGTTGTTGTATCCATCTATATGTATCCTAGGTTCTTCATACATTTCAATTTGGTAGATAACTACTTATATATTAAATTTGTATAACCGTGAAATCCTTGGTTTTTTGTTATCTAGAGAGATGATTAATATCTTGATGATTGGATTGATCCATTACGATGCATCTTAAGTATCATATTTTTTAATAGGAATCAAAATCTGCATAGTTCGTTAAACACAATTAGTTTAACATTATATGGAAATGAAATGTGTGTGTGGAATTGAGAACCTAGTATTTGAGCTCTCACCACAAGGTGGCATCCTACAAATCCTGGTTATAGTATTAATTATATTTACCATAGTTTTTTCATGCTCTTGTGACATTCCCCATGGTATATACCCTTATATGTTGGGTAATTATATCATGCCACTGATCAATGCAAACACAATGTGGTTTTACCTAGCTATTGGATATTCATGATTCCAATGATATTATTATAAAAAATCCCTTATAACACATGATCTATGCTCAGTGTGAAAAAAATGGATAGAAGTATTCATCCTCGTTGTATATGGATGCATGTATTACATGTCGAGACAAACTATTAGATGCATAATGTAGAGATTGAGCCTTTCAAAGGTGTCCTACGTATCATGGCTATGGATGGAACCAGAGTCATCATAGTTCAATTATTTATCAATCTATAGGTGGATGTGGAATAGTGATCTTCCATTATGAAAGATTGGGTCCCGATGGTTCAAATGTTGAAGACATGGCAGGAATTACACTGAATTGGATGCCCATTTGAGTTCGATCCCAAGACTTATGAAGGTGTCCTACATATCTTGGTTGTGACAGGAATCGAAGTCATTATAGTTTAACGAGTTATGGATTACAAAATGAGTCTCCCCTTATATGGGTGAAATATCATATTATTCAACTAATTGGGGATTTTAAATTGATGTTTACCTTATATTCATGAAAGATCATATTATGTCACATATTAGAGGTTACACACTAAGGTTTACATTATATGTGGGAAATATTATATTATGCCACTGATCTGGAATTACACACTAAGGTTTCCCTTATACTGGTAGAGTATTGTGATGTGAATGAGATGATAATTTCAAATCTCAAATCCCAGATGAGCTATGGTTAGTGGGATAAAAAAGAGATTGAAAATAATTATTCTCATTGATTGTAGATGAAGGAATTACGCACTAGGACCACAAATTTGAGGTTTTATATGAAGAATTCACATTAGGAAGGTATCCTATACATCCTATCTATGTTGGGAATCAGATTTCTCATTGTTCTTTATGTACAGGATTACACACTGAGGCCTCCCTTCATAGTGGGAGGATAAGGTTATCAAGTCCTAGGATTCCAGATTGACCTTTTAGGCTGGACTACATAATATGAAATAATTATCTAACTAAAATTTGATGATTTGTTTCCTAACATGTTAGATGATGTATTCCGCACCTATCCAAATAAAATCACTGGATTCTATTGAATTGTTTGTGGGACATATCATAATTGGGATGACATGTCTAGAGGTCGTCACATGAACAAGGATGGATTTTCTAGAGGACATTGAATGACCTAGCTTCTTGATCTTGGAAGTCATCACATGACCCAGGCTGACATGGCTCGAGGGAATCACATGATCCATTTGAATTTCCCGGGTGTCCTTAAGAAAGCTAGATGACATACTTGGAGGGTATTGTGAGTGATAATTGGAAATATTTTGAGGGTTCTACATGTCCTTGATGACTTGTCTGTGTGTCATCACTAATGAAGGATTAAATTTCTATGGAACATTGAAAGATCAATATGACATACATTATGGGAATCATAAGATATATATTTCTTTTATGGAGGACATCCCAAGAGGCATTTGACATGTCCTCATGCCATCGAGAGACTTAACGGACATACACTGGTGCCGCTATATGATTTGGGTGACATTTCTAGAGTTCTTCGTGAGGTACGGATGGTAAGACTAGAGGTTTTTTTGAAGACATGGGTGGCAAGCCTGGACGGTTCCATATGACTTTATCTAACACATCCATTAGAATTCTCGTGATACAAATGGTATAAAAAGAAGCATCACATGATCTGGGTGAAATATCTTGGAATATTTTCATGACGAGATTGGTTCATGAAAAGAACATGAGGATCAATGTATATGTTCTTCTCATAATAGTCCTATATTTTTAGTCTCCAATGCATCCTTTTATTACCTATGCCTTAGATTTTTCCAATGATATCTTGTTTTATGTCCCGTGTGATCTAGCTGGTATGATGGATGTTCTAAGCCCGACCTTCCAGAATTCCTTCATGTGATCTATGAATGATCATGTTAAGTTTCTATGCTTGATGAATGATTAATCCAGTTGTTCGTTAGATCTTACCTAACAGAAAATATTCCTGGTTGTGAGATCATCAACTCTGAGAAATCCAATCTGATGCCTCAGTGTTCTTTTGAAAGGTTCCAAGGAAAACCAATTTATTTTTATGCCGAGGTGGGGGATTTATAGGCCTCACCACCCGGATTATTATCCTACTTGAAAGGTGCATATCATGAAAATATTGGATTGATTCAATGAAGGGATTTGAATTAACGGATTTTTATGAGGATTGGACATAAGTCATTCTGGGGGCATTGAATGATTTTCAGTGATAGTGAGATCATCCCATCAACACCGCATATATTGAATTATGGAAAATTAAATGGGTCATTCCGAATCATGAAGATATAATGAGGGAGTTTCCTAAGGTAAGGCTCATATTTTCAAGGGCCTTCACAAGACCAGGTTTCCTATTAAAAGGCTTTTTTGTGATTTTATTCGACTTATATAGGACCTTCTGTCAGATAAAGATGTATTTCCAAGGGGCCTTTGTGGAATATTGTCATCATGCTAAAGTTATTTTGTGAGGTCTTGGATAGCACATGAGCATGTCATAATATGTTTATGACCACAAGAGGAACCCAATATTTCTTTTTTATTTCATTATTTTATTTTTCAACGGCTAGGGGATTTTCCAAGATTTAATGAGTGTTGTCAAAGATGATCACTTTCCCCATCATTGATGCACCACATGGTCATAAAATTCCATGTGTTGATGAATGATAACTTCATGGACAAAACCTTTAGATTAATTATTTATCCAAAGGGGGAAAATGTGATGAACTGGAAATGTCTAAAGTCTTTTTTATAATGGAGGTGACATTCTAGTGGGCTATTGTGTGACCAGGTGGACATGTCATCAGGATTTTTTGGTGTCTCGTGGCCTATATGTGTGTGTCGTGTGAGTTTTATGATTGAAATTGGATCCTTATATTTGGATATATTTTCCTAATTTTACGTCGATTTAAGGATGTCTTGTTAGGATCCTGATTCCAAAAAAATTTCTTAACCAGGGGGTGCTTCTCTAGCTACCGTTGTGTAATGAACGATTGTGTGGGGGAAAATTCGCAAGAACAGAAGGACTTGTCAACGGTGTTCCATACGATCTACCATAGGTTATGAACTATGCATGGATTCTCAATGTGACCTTATGATGGTCTCCTAATCATGTGTCTTCCAGTGGTTCCTGCTATCCGCATGTTCTGGCCACCTTTTCATCCATTGCATTGCAGGGAAAATAGTACCCATATTCTAACATTTCTTCCATAGTGAATTTTCCGATGCTTAATAGATGGGAATAAACATACGCATTAGAACCTACTAAATTATAAATATAAGTTTATTATAAATTTTTTATAGAATTAAAATTACATGTATCATATTATATATTATTTACATAAGGCCTTTTATAACCCATTTATCAACAATTGCTTGTTACATTCACCATTGGAGTAATAACTATTTTTTTCATGTATATTTTGATTTGTTAATTTTTTGGACTTCTTACTTTGATCATGGTTCCATAATATTCATAATGTTGAACATGATATAAATAATATATATATTCATTTTATATTTATTAAGAGTAATCCATAATATTCAGAGATAGAAAATGAAATACACTATTCATTGAGATGGTAGGTCGTACGTATAGATGAAAGCCACTTCCATTTTCTTAGTAGATAGAATAAAAGAAAGGAAAATAATATATTTCCATTATTTAATTATTTTTATGTCATTTATATCACATATCTTCAATAAATTCATCATTATTACTATCCATGTTATTTGTGAATGAATGAAATCACATTGTTAGGCAGTAGTCTTCCATACACAAGAGCGACGTTACCATACCCCCCATAGAATGAATAATAAGAATGTAAATGTGATATAAAAATTAGAAAATTATAATTATATTAAAAATATAATATTTCTTCATTTCATATATACTTATTACAATCTATGTTAATCAAAATTGAAAAACACATCACATCCGATCACGCGACGGTAATCTGTCATACACGTGAGCAACATAATTGTTTTCCCAAGGGTTAGGAGTTTAGAAGCTAGAAGTGTTATTAGAATTCAAGTGGTATAACAATATAATAAATATAATATATCAACATTCAATCTAACTATTATATCCATCCATCATATTTGGGGATGAAAATAAATTACATCAGTTCAGAAGGCAGTAGTACTCCATACACAAGAACGATGATTTCATATCACAAATGATGGAAGAGGAGATAGATAGAGATAATAAATTTAATATAATAAAATATATCTATATTTAGGATATTTAAGTTAATATATCAACATGTTTTAACAACTATTTACTGTGGAGAAAGAATAAATAAAATAAAACCCAGGATTAAGGATGTTGCGTCTTCTTTGAACAACTTATTTTGGTTTGAACAAAAAGGATTATTAGGTTGAATATTTGACAAAAATAATGATTACAAGATGTCACGACCCGTCCTCGGGGCCCGTGCCGTGACTACCCCAAGCCCACCTTCCATAGGCCAGGGGTTGGCGACTAGCACCAAGGCGTAAATCCTGGTAAAAGGGAAGGCATTGCCATTGTAAAGTAAACAAGCACCTCAGAGTAAGCAAGCGGAAAAAGTAAACACTAAGTAAAAACAGAGTACAACTGTAAGTGAGGAAAGTAAGTGGGCCAGAATACAAACCCAAACTGAAAGTAAAGTACAACTCGAAAGGGAAAACAACAACTTAAAAGTAAAAGCCGCTACACCGAGTTGTCCACTGGAAATCCCACCTGAAGGGTGGGTACAGATAGCTCCACTGCTCCGCGGGTCCCGCCGTCCGCTCCGAGTACGTCCCGCCCAGTGGTCCTCCTCCAGGTACCGTCCTACTCTACAAGCCTCAACCACGATCAACACTGTCCTTCGTCTGCAACCAACACAACGTAGTGCGGGCATAGCCCGTGCAGGGGTGAGTATAAGCTACTCAGTAGGGACCCCGAGACCCCCGAAGGTCTCCCAAAATCCACAAAGGATAAACCACAAAGGAAAGATACAATCACGAAGTAACAACCGACACTGCTTAGGTATATGCCCATACATATACCTAAGTCATCAATTCTCATTCGGCTCCAACATCCGAGCCCAAGTACAACCCAGTCCAAACAGGAAAGTTTACGTATTCCACACTGGAAAGCAAAACGTAATCCACACAGGATAGCACAACATAATCCACACAGAAAAGCAAACAGGTTTCAGCTCACACAAGTATACTTCGTCGAAAAGGTGAAAGGGATGATCAGATATAGATACTGAATCATCTAAGCTAGGACCCACTGAGATTACAAGATCACCTGTCTTCATTGATTCATATATGATGGGACCCACATAGGATACAAGACCAGCACTGAATCATCTAAGTTGGGACCCACATAGGATACAAGACCAGCACAGAATCATCTAAGCTATGACCCACATAGAATACAAGACCAGCATAGCTGGGAGCCACATAGAATACAAGACCAACACTCTTTAGTGATTCATCTATGCTGGGACCCACATAGGATACAAGACCAGCAATCTTCATTGATTCATCTATACTGGGACCCACATAGGATACAAGACCAGTACTGAATCATCTAAGCTGGGACCCACATAGGATACAAGACCAGCAGTCTTCATTGATTCATCTATACTGGGACCCACATAGGATACAAGACCAGTACTGAATCATCTAAGCTGGGACCCACATAGGATACAAGACCAGTACTGAATCATCTAAGCTAGGACCCACATAGGATACAAGAACAGCACAACTGGGACCCACATAGGATACAAGACCAACACTCTTCATCGTCGCAGTCCACTGAGGATCTCTGCATAGTCGTCGTCGTCGAAGTCGCAGTCGCACTAGGGTTCCCGCACACAGCAAGCTCGTTCGGGAGGGTCCGCTCTACGAGCTGAGAGGCAGATACATCAACTGACACAAGGTCCATAGTTGATGTATCCAAAAGTTCCGTATCGTCAACATGAACTCAACGTCGCAGACAACGCGTCAATCATACGCCCAGTCTGAGAGCTATTGGCTTTTTCGTCCTAGGGGCCCGGTTGGTTTTTAAGGAAAAACCAACCCAACTGTACTCCACCTACGTCCAAACCTCAGGCAGAGTGAGCCAAAAGATCCGTATCACTAAGAGGAACTCAACAAAGTCGACGACACGTCAATCGGACGTCCGAAGCTCAAGATATGAGTGTTTCCGCTCCGAGGGCCCGGTTTATTTTGTGTACAAACCAACCTGGCCGAACTCAAAGTATTCCGAAACCATGAGTGTGATATACCGAAATGACCGTCTCGTTCCGAGGATCTCTACACAACTAACGGTGCGTCTATCGGAGGTCAGTATCCCAAGATATGGGAATTTGACCGAAAGTAGTCCGAAATTAGGGGGTCTGGGCCCGGGCCGACCCGGCCCGACCCCCCCTGGGTCAGCCCGAACCAGGTCGACCCGACCTGGGTCTGACCCGGTGGGGCCGGGCCCAGCCCGGCCCGGCCCGTCTCGGTCCGGCTCGGTCCGGCCCAACCGGCCGGCCGCGGCTCAGCCAGTGTGGCCGAGCCGAATCGCGGAGCGGGGTGCGCGACTCCCCCGCCCGCCGCTAATTGAGGCCGGTGGAGGATCCACCGGCCGCCAATCCTCCGGTGGCGCGCCACCACCACCGGTCGCCGACGCCGCCGCGCCGGCGTGGCGTGCCGCCGCCGCCTTCAGCGGACCACTGGACGCGCTCCGGTTGTCCGTTTCTCCTGCCGTCTTCGCCTATGGTCCCCCCGGGACCCGACCTTCACTGCGAAGGAATTCAAACGCCATAGCGGCCTGCTTCTTCGTCTCCCATCAATCCACACGTCAAAACAAATAGCGTCGTCTTTGTGGTTTTCCAGCGTGACCCGATGGTGCCGCACCCCTTTGCTGCGGCCCGACTCCGACCGCGGTTCTTTTTTGGTTTTTCGGCGCGACGCGACGGCGCCGCGGAATTGTTTCAAAAATTAATTGATTGCGTGGCATGACGACGTCGCGCATTCTTGCCACACGATTCCGCGTGGTGCGACGACACCGCTTCACTTCCATTCCATCCGCAATAAAAAGAAATAAATAATAAGGGAGGGGGCGGCCGTGTTTGTGCGTTGCGACCTCCTCCCGTTAATCGATATCAAGCGGTCCGAATATACGTGGATAAAAGACGGAAGAGAAATCACGTAAAGAAACACATAAACCCCCTACAACCTCATAAATAAAAAGAATCATAATAATAATCCCAACCCGCAAATTAATCTTCGCAGATCAATATAATATTTAGTTGATCCGCGTTCTTAGATTTAGAAGGGAGTAAACGAGGGTTCACCAACAATCACAATTTAAATTCCCTACCTCAATTTCGTCGATGAATGTCGATGAGTTGCAAAAGTTGGTCATTGTGGTTGACGGACGTCGTTCCATCAATGTCGGCGGGATTGACGTTGTCGTTGGCGACGTTCTTCACGGATGGCGCCTTCCCTTTCCTGCTTCGGTTGGAAGGAAAGAGATGTGTCGTTGTTCTTCTTTGGAAACGGCATTCTTCGTCAAGAAGATATCGTTCCTCCAAGCGTTCTTCCAAAACTCCACTCTTTCCCCCAATAAAAAGTTTAGCCAAAATAATAGAGGCAACCCTCTATGATTTTAATGGCACAAAAACTCAAGAGTTGTCCTTCATTAATTGCGACAACACACTTGATTAAATGCGGAGATATGGATTCAAAATTCAAACAAAGGAGGTGGAGAGTTTCAACATTAAATAGGGAGAGTTAGAATATTAAGAGACTCCACAATTAAATGTTAGTTACATGAGGAATTAAGAAATATGAAGGGGTGGGGTTCGTGTGGGCCCCACCACCCTCATAACCTCCAAAGGGAAGTTGGGTAGTTACCCAACTTCCACCCAAAGGATAAAAACACTAAAGGAAGAATAAAAATTGGTGTTAAATTTATATTTTAACTTTCACAATTTTTAACAACTTCCCTCGTGTAAACGCAACTCCAGAATAGGCGTTCCTAAGAAAATACCGGCACTGCGGTTCCATCGATGCCCTCAGAATTCGTTTCCGAGCACCGGTTGAAAAGATAGAAATTCCCGCTCTTTCGTTCACTGAACGTACCCGAGACAAACTTCAGAAATTAATTCCGGGCACACTGGGCCTCAGAATTAGGCGCCGTCAGAAACTACGTTCTTGTAAAATTCCAAAGAAAATTAAGAAAAAATTATCCTTGAAATTTCCGGGTCTTTACACAAGATGGAATAAGAGAAGTTATTAAGTGATTTGGGTTTTACTTGTTTGAACCATTGGGTATTAGAAGTGTGGATAGGAGTGGAGATGGTGTGACCTTATATAAGGGACATGAGTGGCACACATGTAATTTTACATAATGAAAATGTTGCAACCATATTTTTATCAAGAAACAGGGAAACAATTGGGAATTATCTATCATAAAAGCAATAATGTATAAATATGGTCATTCAATTGGGGTTTCACATGTTTTGTGTAATTTTAGCCCTTATCATTTTAGTTAAAACCCTAGTAATCCAATTGTTATCTTAACAGTACTAAATAATTTTTACTATTTTACTATTCATTACTGTAAAAAAATAAAGTGACCTTATTGTATAATATAAATTATTATGACTCAAAATATTGAATATATTTTTCCAAATTCCATTCACATTAGTGGGAAAATTTTAATTGAAAATTATTCAACCAAAAGTGTGGAGAAAGCGACATTCTGAAGAGAAAATGTTTAATATTTTATGATTTTATTATACCAAAATTTGGTATGAAATTTTTTTAAATGAAATAAATTGGATTAATAAATATAAAATAGAGCTATTTTTTACTTTATAAATATCTTATAATGTTTTTTTATATTTAAATGCCTTTAACGAAATGAAATGACTTACTAAAAACTAGTACTTTTCACAATTCATTGAAATAATCATCTTCTTTGAAAATTATAAAAATCCACCCAAAGATATGTATGAAATTATAATTTAAAAAATAAATTTCAATTTTTCAAATCAAATTTCTAAATTTGGATGAAATTTATTTTAAAATATGTTCAGAAAAGGGACAAAACTTCTTTTAAAATTAATATTGTTTTTGTGTAAAATTAGGTTTAATCTTATCTCTTATCATGAAAAAAATAAGACAAATGTTAAATATTTTATGGAATATAAAATATATAAATTTTATCAAAGGCATTCAATTTTTTTGAGTTTAATTTATCTAGTTAAATCCAAATTGTGTGCAAATGAATAGTTTATCAAAAATAGATTTTTATTTTATTAAAATGGGTTTTGTATTAATTTCAAATTAGTTTGTCACTATAGAATTAATTATATATATATGTGTGTGTGTGTGTAAAGAATATATTTTCATAATTTAGTTAATAATATTAATACCCACCATTGAAATGGCTAGGTGAAAACTATCGTATAAAATAAATATATTTTAACAGTTTGTCATGTTGCGTTAAAACATAGTATTGCCTGTAACTCAATCTATAATCATTTTTTCATGTAACCTAATCTAAACACAGGGTTGTGTGTAATGTTATCTAAAATAATTATTTCATGTAAAGAAATTTTTTGAAAATATAAAATTAATTTGATTTTTTTTTAATTTTTAGGTGTTAAATTCTATCCCATTAAATTATTTACATCCTCGCAATTTGAACATATGCTTGGTATAAAATTGTTTAACATTTAAAAATATCTTTATGTGAAATAAGATATGTAAAAATATTTAATAAAAAATATTCTAAATAGGGGAGAAATTGATGTGCTAAGGTCATTTAAAATAACACATAATATGGTATCCATATAAGAGAACATTGGGGGGAAGTGAAAACATAGACATAGAAGAGAAAACTAACACCCAAATACTGATTGAGAGTGATAGAAAAAATGGACAAGGGTAATTTAATTACCCAAAATCTATAAATCAATGATATTTGAAAAGACCATTTATTCATTATAAATAAAGTTTAATGTTTATAATTTTATTTCAAGATACATTTAGTCATGTTTTAGGATTTATATGAGTAGATAGACTTACTTGATTTCATTCTATTTCATAAGAACAAACTCATCCTTTGGTTGTTCCTTGATTAATTTACACTTTATCTATTTACTCTATGAGATAATTTTTTCCTTAACAAATCACTAAAAGAGTATACGATACATGAAATAATAACAAGTCATTCCTTATTTCTCTAAATATAGTCAAATAAAACATGGTCTGCCAGGTTTTCAAGTATGCAAAAATCTTCTTACGGTGAAATAATACATTAATCTATAAACCATTGTAAATTTTTTATCTTAAACCATTATATAAATGGATTCCTTTAAGACCAATATAAAATTTAAAATTTAAAATAAGGTCAATAAATTTACAAAATTCAATAGATCATTATTCCCCCAAACAACATTAAGTATCTCATAATTATCACATAACGAACATGTGAATAAATTCATCAAGTATTATATTGAAATAAGGTAATTACATAAATTACCATAAAACCTTATTGAAAACACACATGATTCATTATTCCTTAAACAAAAAACATATTATTGGATATATTATATAAATCTTAATATTTTTTAAACTCCCTTAATGGTAACATAAAACACTTTTTCATTAAATCATTAATCATTTCACAATTAATCGATACTATACAATTTACTTTATCCACATCAATCATCCCTTTATCCACACTGAACACCATTTTATCAACTTCATAAATGTAATAAGGGTTGTATTCCCTTAATTAAAATATCACATTTCCATTAAATCAATTTTCTAGGAAATTAGTACCATTTAACTTATTCTTTCCACTCCCTAATAAAAAACAATTGTGTGACAATAAATTGGTTTTTAACGATTCTAATTACCGAAATAAAACTAATTAAATTATAATTATTAGAATAATAGTACATAAATAAATCTATCATTCTACTTTCTACATGCACCAATAACCAAGATAATATATCTTATTCTTCAAATCCCCTTTCCTTTCATATTTATTTTGTATTCACTTCATCATAACAATTTAACCATTACTCATACAAGCTTGTGTTTTTTTCAGGATATTTCTTTTTAGAAGACCTATTTTCATAATGAAAATACTTTCCATATTTCAAACATTCAATTGTTGATGATATCTTAGGGACTCAACTATTCTCATCCATTTAATTTATAAATATTTAATTTATTCCTTTGATATTACTTTCATTTTGTCCTTATTTTATACACACAAAACATCATCTTCTTTCTCTATGACATTATCTTTGGTTCTTCTTTGAAAATTCTAGACATATAGGAAACATAATATTCTTTCCTCTATAGCCTCCACTACCTGAAATCTCAATGTACTCTATCTATATCTTTTTTGGTGAGACTAAATGTTTTTTAAGGTGATTTATTTTAATTATATACCATGATAAATGGTTAGGAATAAACATAATTGTAATGGCACGACCCCAGATTCCCAGATCCTGTGAATTATTTTAATACATTGGCATGATTATAAGGAATCAAGTCCTAGAGGGCCTATTAGTTTATCATTCTTGAAAAATAGAGTACATACATGAACTTTAGTTACAATTTCTAACAAAAAATACAACATAAATAATCATTTGATAATTCTATTATTATTCTAGCTTAAACTAGAATATAAATCATAGTACACTTCTTCGCATCATGGAAAAATAAAACATAAGAAAGTGGTGAGATCAGATGCTCAGTAAAGGTAAATAATTTATCGATATCTATAAACTTTTAAGGCAAGATGTGTAATAAAACGAACAGGTTGTTTAAACATAATATTGAACATAATATGGAAAAAATAAATCAAACATTACCATGTAAACATGCACAGGGATATTATACTAGTAAAATAATCACATGTTGTAGCTAATTTCATAATGAGGGAATGCCTAATGTAAGACAACATTACCACATAGTCAAGGCCTTGTGCCAAGACTACAAATAAGATTTTTTCGAGGCCTTATTCCAAGACACTAGTTTCTCTCATGATACCTACAGATGCATCAAGTGGCTATAGTAGGCCCGACCCATCACATACTAAATCTATCACATTTCTCATATGAAAATGTTGGAACATAACATAAACAATCATATTAAAACATGCATATAAAATGTCAATATTTTATCCATAAAACATGAATGGTATAAAAATATCAAACCAAGATTAAAACATATCATAACTAATTCAATAAAATATGGAATATTTTATTATAATAAATCAACCTCAATAAATAATAATATCTAGTAAAGGATGTTGATATATTTGAAAATGATCAGTAAAACTCTTTGAGTGAAATATCCCTTTTTAATTAAATTGTTTAAAAGTTGCACAATATATAAATGTATTCATTTAAAAGATATTTCTGAATAAACATGTCCCATACCAATTTGATACTTTTTAAAGAAATTAACATTATAAAACATTCATATCCATATAAATAAATATTTAAACCCATTTTGAAAACATGGACATTATTGGGATAGATTTTGAAGATTAAATATTTAAAACATTTAAAATGATGTTTTACATAAATATTATCTTAAAAAACCTTTTGAAAACTCTTTTATGAAACATGGACATGGATAATAAATATTTACAAGTAAAAACATACTCACAAATAATCTCGGATAATAATGAGATTGATGAATTAACCCTTACCTTGAAATTTCTTTTAGTCGAGGGTACATTTAACCTCCTTTATAATGACCATTGTATGTTATTAAATTATACCAGAACCATATTAATCTCTATGATATCATACATGATTCATTTATGAATTTATACTACCAGTTTAATAACTAGTTCATTGAGAAATTAATATTTCGAGTAATAATCACTTGCTTTATCGTACGTGTTTTAACTTGTTATTCTTGATCATATCACTTAGATCATGATTTAAACACTTATAGAATATAAAAAATTATTTATATATCATATATATTCAGAATATAATTAATTATAATAAATAAATATATGAAATGGAAACCACTATTTATGGAGACGATAGGCTGTACGTATGCTTAAACAATGTTCCCGTTTTCATATCGTATTGAAGGGAAGTCAGTGGATGAGATATATGTAAAGACACACAAACAAATATATATTTTAGTATCATTATTATTACATATATTATATAATTTTTAATAATATACATTTTCATAATCATCGTTGAATGTTGAACGTGGGAATGAATCTCATCGTGTCGTGGAGATGGTAAGTTGTATGTACGCACGAGCAATGAAATCATTATATTAATGGTGAAATAAAATATAATTGGATGGTATATTATATATAAATAATCATTAAAATGTTATATTTATTATTTACATAAATTATACTCATTATTATACTCATCTAAACAATGAAGTGTTGAATAACAAACTACACCACAACGTGGAGACAGTAAGTCATACATACGCATTTATGCTGACTTTGTTATTCATAAGATGGATAGGAAAATGAATATGGTTGTACCATATTTTTAATAAAATCGCAGTTTGTAGAATCTTATGGAGTTATAATTTTGGTAGGGAAACAACAAATAAAGAGGAAGTGGAAGAAGAAGATAACATTGAAAGAGGTGATGAAATTATTACTTCTTATTCAGGTGATTCATTTTGATTTGATCAAAGGGGATCCTTAGGTTTACTTTCTGATCAAATTAAGGTCTCTAGGTTTAATTGAGGGTAGTTGGGAGGATATTAGAGTAGGGTTTGTCCAAGCCTAAGGGCTTTGGATTTGTGAAAGTAAGAGAAGGGGAAGTTCCCATTTACAAGAGAGGTGAGGGGAACCTTAGGAAAAGCATGAAATATTATTTTATTATAAAATAATTTTCAGTTTCTAATGGATACAAATGGATTTATATCAAGGGAAAGTTGGGATGGGTCGAAATCCTCTCAACAAATAGGTTTTAGTGAATTTTAGCTCACCATATTAACCTTGTCCTTTAGATTTAACTCTTAGTTAAATAATTTCTCTTTTAACATGTATTCTTTTATTATTATAATAAATGGTTAATAAAATTAATATAAAAATCCAAGAGAACCCCAAGTGGTTACTTATTGACATATCTATCATTATATATGTTTTTTGGCTGAACCTTATTTTTTTCGGAAAATTAAATCATTTAATAATATAGTATTTATTTTAAAAATTCATTTATGTAAATTTTGACACAATTTAGTATTTGTTTTTTGTGAAAGTCATAAAAATATGATTTCATAAAAAAAATCATTTAATCAACACTAACATGTGATTTTTACCTATAAAATTAGTTTAATGCATCATAAGTCTCAATTTACATTTATTTTAATATTTATAATATCAATTATTTTAATCTTTCTTTTATGTGGTAATTACTGAATCATCATTGTGTCATTAATAAATTTACTTATATAATGTCTAAAAAGTAGAAATAAAATACCATGATATAGGAAATAGTTTTATCTTTATAATTAATATTTCTAGTCGAAATTTTCTATTGTAAAACCCAATATTCCAAATGTTTTAGTTATTAAAATTTGAATTTAACACTTTTAACTATTCATTAAATAAAATAATAATAAATGTCATAATCTAATCCAAGTGGATCAAAAAGGATCATATTTTTTTCCTAAGGTTTATTTTTTCCAAAATACACTTATTAAATAGAATTAGGACATGTGTTAGGGTAATTATAATATCATTTTTACCTTTAATCACCCTATTTACTTTTAACTGTGGTAAATAAAAATAAAAAGTTACTATTAAAAAAATTATTTTCATTCTATTGAACCAAATTTTACTGACTGTTATCAATCGTGTCTCTCATATTTTTGAAATTCAATTCACATAAGTGGTAAAATTACGTTTTATGGAAATTTGCAAATGTTCCAAGAAGGTGGGTAAAAGACATTAAAAGTTCTATAAAATTTTATATATCTAATTTTATTATAAAATTACGGCAATTAATTAAATTGGACTAATATAGGTATTATGTGTCTATTTTTAATTTACAGTAAATTTAAATAAAAATTTATAACTATTTAAATTAACGTTAGTTTTAATCAATAAAACAGGTTTTTCACTATTCATATAAAATAAAATGTTTTATAAAAAATACCAAAAATTCACTCGAAGCTAATTTTGATAATCCAAATGAAAAAATTAAGTCTATTTTTAAAATTTCAAAACATAGAAGTTCCATTAATTAATTTAAAAATAATTCATGTTGTCAAAACCAAAAAGTGGGTTTTAAAAAATAAAAACTACCAAAAGATTGACATGTGTTTCTGTCCAATTTAAATGTGAAATTACTTATAATGACCTTCATTATATTAAAGTATTAAAATATAATATAATATACTTTAAAACCACTCAAATTAAAAATTTAACAATATAAATTATTTTGATTATAAAAGTTGTTTTGAATTAATATTTAGTTGTTTTCAGTATTCATGAAAATATGAAAGTTAGCAGAAAAGTACTAAATATTTGTCCAAAATAAATTTATATACCCCGATTCTAAAAAATAATTTTATTTTTTCAAATAAAATATAAAAAGTGTCAAATATTGGATTGAAAAAGGGTTTTCCATTAAATGGTGTTAAAATTGCATTTGGTAAAAAATACCTCCTTGATCTGTAAAATTGAATTTTTTCATATATCATGTCTAAGAAACACATAATATGGATGTTAAAATTATATGGAATGTTTAAAATTCATAATTCAGTGAATACTATTCATAACTGTTTTTGAACGGCTAGTTTGGTAAGTCATTGTGTGCTCGAACATAGTGTTGTCTGTAGCACAAACTATTGAATTACATTGAAGAGATAAGGTACTAAGAAATTATCGGGAGTTACATTCTCCCATCCTTCATTAAATTGTGTCCTCTGAATTTGAAATTGTTCTTCGAATATAAAAGGTTAAAATAGAAAATACCTTTGTGGAAAACCCACATTAGAAATACGGTTAATTAAATTTAGTCATAATAAGAGGAAAGGGGAAATTAAAAAGTCCCCAACAAATTATGATCTCAAATACAATAACATTGGTGGAAATTAGAGTCACATAATTTGAGGAAAAAATGTAAATATATATAGTGAGTGATTGATATCATCAAGAAAAACCAGTGAACAATAAATGGAATATTGAGGGCCTCAAATCCATAAATCTATGATGATTTAAAGACCATATGTTTAAAAAAAATAAAGTATTAGGATTAAACATTTTTGGTTTTATGATCCTTTCCCTAAAGTTTAAGAATTAATTTCTTCATAGAATAAGAGAAAAAAATGCATGACAGGTAGAGTTATATACTTCAACTAACTTCTACCACAAAATCATCTTTCACTCTAAAAGATAATAGAATTCAAAAATATTCTATTCATATTAATCTTATAGGGTTTCAAAAAAAATGAATTTACAATTAATCTATCATATCAATTTAAAAAACTACATTATACAACTGAGGAAATCACATAGGCCAATGGTAGGTGATTCACCATTATCTCCCTTCGGTTGCGGGTTCATGTCTGACGGCCTTACCGGACATGGCATGTTGTTTCCCAACCTCTATATTGTCATTTTTATAAAAAATAAAAAAATAATCATAAGAAATGTTTTAATATTAAACCATAGTATCCAATGTCCAACTGAATCCATTACAACTATTAGATTAATCCATAATACTTATGTCCAAACTCATATTCTGAAAATTTATAAAGAAGGAAGACATAACATAATGAATATCTCTTTTTTCCACATAATAACATGTGAGTACCTTCATCGTGTATTCTATTAAAACATGGAAACACCCTAAATTTCCATAAAACCTTATTGATAAAATTTATTATCCCTCATTCCTTATAGAATACTAGATATATTCCTTATATCCTAAAGTCAAGAATATCCAATATAAGTTATCCAAATCAACCAAATCTTATTCCAAAATCACCACCTCATTATCAGGACCATATTAAGATTTAAGTTTCCTTTAACTATGTATTTTCCCAAAAGTTTAACTTGTTGTTAAGTCACTTTTTTTAGTACCATATAATCTAAAATCCTCTATGAAATAGAAATGTAGAACAATCCTTATTTATTTCAAAAATTTATTTAACCAGTACATCATTGATACAACACTCAAATTACATAATATAAGAACACTGATCATTCTTCTTCATCTACAGTAGTACCATAACTTGTTTATTATCTAATAGCATCATTTTGGGTATACTATGATGATTGGGACATTGATTTTCATAGTGTACCAACTTCTTGCAGATGAATCATTGTACATTGGAAACTTTTTTCCTACCCTTGCAATCACGTACTTAGTATCCTTTTCCTCAACACTTATAACAATCTCCAATCCTCTTCAAGAATTTACCAAGGTGATTCTTTTCAAAATTATCACATATGGGAAAATAGTTCTTTCCATTTTTCCATTTATCCTTGTTTCTCTCTAACATCCTTTTATTCTTTGGCTTCCCTTAAAATCCATAGGACTCATAGAATTATTTACTTATATTTTTAACACAGGATATTATTTCTTAATATGATGAGAATACAAGGGAGAATATTTCCCTTTCAAATGCTGTCTTAAGACCATAAATGATATGATCCTTCTTAATCTTTGGATCTTGAAAATTATTGGAGTTCTCATTCCTTCTACTGGGCACCATTTCTAAACAATGACATACACTATGTTAGTTTATGAATCACAATGCAAAATACCAATCTTGTAAAATACCTAATGTAAATTGAAAAGTTTATGAATATAATCCATAATAATAAAATTTTTTCATTTAGGGAGTATTTAATCTTAAATATGTCATATTGGTTTGTAAATAAAATTTTAATTATCCTAAGCATATCCTCTGGGAGTGTTTTAACCAAAAGTGCAGCAAGGCCAATTGTTGTGTACTAGGATACCCCGAGTCAGGCCCGAAACTCTTTATCAGAGTTTTCACTTATAGTTATATCTGAGCTAAATCTACCTCTACTTATTCGTATCTAGTCAGGAATGTATTTTTGGGAAATTAACAAAATCACTATCTTATCAAAATTCTAGGAAGTTCTTCTATACTAATCCTTAAATTTTAACTAAGGGTAATTTTCTCTAATTAGTGTTTTTCTAAATCTAGTTTCCAAGGTTTTTGCTAAAATTCCTCTAATAACAACTGTAAGAACCCGATCCCAGAATCCAAGAGCTGGTGCATTATTTTAATACATTGGCATGATTACAAGGAATCCAGTCCTGAATTTCTGATCAGTTTAGCAGTCTTGGAAAATAGATTACATATATGAAATTTACATTACAATTTCTAACATAAAATACCATATATATAATCCTTTGAGAATTACCTTATTCTTTTATCTTAAACTTGTAAATAAATCATAGTATACTTCTTGGCATCCTGGGAAAATAAAATACAAGGGGTGAGCACAGATGCTCAGTAATGGTAACTAATTTAGTGAAATCTATAAACATTTAGGGAAACATGTGTAATAAAAACAACATCCTTTATAAACATAATATTGAACATAATATGGAAAAAATAAATCAAACATTACTATATAAACATGCACACAAATATTCCACTAGTTGAACAATCACATGTATTAACAAATTTCATATTGAGGGAATACCTAATGCCAGAAATCATTAATACATAGTCAAGGCCTCGTGCCAAGACCAGACATTATAATTTCTAAAGGCCTTGTTCCAATACACTATTTTGTTTCATTAGACAAACTGATGCATCAAGGGGATATATTGGGCCCCACCCCTCACTTACTATGTCCATTGCATTCCTCATATGAAAATATAGAAACATAACATAAACATTCGTATTAAAACTGGAAATCGAAAAATAAAAAATTTATCCATAAACCATGAATGGTATAAAAATATCATAGCCACAGTAAAACATATCATAAATATTTCAATACAATATGGAATATTTTATTATAACAAATCAACCTCAATCAAAAATAATATCCAGTAAATGATTTTTATATAATTGAAAATGATCAGTAAAACTCTTTGAGTGAAATATCCTTTTTAGTGAAATCATTTAGAAGTCACACAATTTGTAAAGGAATTAATTTAAAATATATTTTTGAATAAAAGTGTATCATACAACTTTGAAACTTTTTAATGGAATTAACATTTTAAAACATTCTTGTCTATATAAATAAATCCTTAAAATCATTTTGAAAACATGGAAATTAATGAGAAAGATTTAGAAGAATAAATATTTAAAACATTTGAAATGATGTTTTAGTTAAAGAGTACCTTAAAAATAATCCTTTTGAAAACTCTTTTATGAAACATGGTCATGGATAATAAAAATTTCTCAGTAAAAACATACACATAAATAATCTCAAATAATAATGAGATTGATGAATTAACCATTACCTTGTACTTTCCTTTAGTCGATGGTACATTTAAACTCTTGTATAATGACCATAGTAGGTTATTAAATTATAATAGAATAATATTTTTATTTATAATATCATATATGATTAATTTATGAATTTATACTGCCCATTTAATAAAAATTTCCATGATAAATTAACATTTCAGGTAACAATCACTTTCTTCATCCTACATGTTTAAACTTGTTATTCCCGATCGTATCACAAAGATCATGATTTAAATACTTCAAGAATATAAAAAATGATTTATATATCATATATATTTATAATATAAATATTTCTAATTGATAGATATATTATATAGAAAACAATGTTTACGGAGACGTCATGCCGTACATACGCAGAAACACGGTTTTCGTTTTCATATCGCATTAAAAGGAAGTAAGCGAATGAGATATATTTAAATAAATATATATATATATATATATATTAGAATTATTATTTCTTATATTACTTATTTTTAATAATATACATTTTTAAAATCATCGTTGAATGGTGAACGTGGATATGAATCTCATCACATCGTGGAGACGGTAAGCCATACGTATGCACGAGCAATGATATCATTATATAGATGATGAAATAGTATATAATTGGATGGTATATTATTTATATAAAATCAATAACATGTTATATTTATTATTAAGATAAATTTTTCTCAATATTATACTCATCCAAATAAGGAAGTGTGGAATAACAAACTACACCACAACGTGGAGACGGTAAGTCGTACGTACGCACGTATATTGACTTTTTTATTCATAGGATGGTTTGAACATTGAATCTGGTTGTACCATATTTTTAATAACATGAAAGTATGTAGAATCTTCTGGAGGAATTATTTTGTTATGGAAAAAATAAAAAAAGGGGAAGTGGAAGAAGAATATAACTTTGAAAGAGATGATGAAAGTGTTACCTCTTCTTCAGGTGATTTCTTTGGTTTGATCAAAAGGGTTCCATAGATTGGATTTATGATCAAATTAATGAATATAGGATAAAGTGAGGGTAGTTGGAAGGATATTTTAGCAAGCTTTGGCCAATCCAAATGGCTGTGGAGGTGTGAAATTAGGATAATGGGATGTTCCCTTTTATAAGAGAGGTGAGGGGCACCTTAGGAAAAGCTTGAAATATTATTTTATTATAAAATCCATTTCAATTTATAATGGCTCAAAATGGATTTATTTAAAGTATAAGGTGGGTGTGGGTCTAAATACTCTCAACCAATAGGTTTTAGTCATGTTTAGGTCACCATATTAACTTTATCTTTTATATTTAACTCATAGTTAAATTGTTTAACTTTTAACATGTCTTCTTGTATTATTTTGATAAATGGTCTATAAAATTACTATAAAAATACAAGAGAACCCCAAGTGGTTTATTATGACATATATACCATTATATAAGTATTTTTTCCAAACCTTATATTTTTAGGAATATTATATCATTTAATAATATTGTATTTGTTTTAAAAATGCATTTATGTCAATTTTGACACCATTTACTGTTTGGATTTTTTTGAAAGCCGAAAAAATATTATTTCTTCAAAAACAATACATTTAATCTACCTTAAAATGTCATATTAACTTAGAAAATTATTTTATTTCATCATAAGATTCAATTGATATTTATTTTAATATTTATAATATCAATTATTTTAATCATGCATTAATATGGTAATTACTATATCATCATTGTGTCATTAATAAATTTAATTATATAATGCCTAAAAATTATAAATAAAATTCCATTATATAGGAATTTTTTTATATTTATAATGAATATTTACAGACCAAATTATCTTATGTATATCCCTATATCTAAAATGTTTTCGTTATTAAAATTTGAATTTAACACTTTAAACTCTTCTTTAAATAAAATAATAATAAATGTCCTAATCTAATCCAAGATGATATAAAAGGATAATATTTTATTCCTAAGGTTTATTGTGGTCAAAATAAACTTATCCAATATAATTATGACATGTGTTTTGGGAATTTATAATATCATTTTTTCCTTAAATTACCCAATTTACTTTTAATAGTGGTAAATAATATCTAAAAGTTACTATTCAACCAAAATTTATTTTCATCATATTGAACCACATTTTACTTATTGTCTCTTGGATTTCTGAAATTCAATTCACAAAATTGGTAAAATTACCATTTTTGCAAATTTTCAAATGTGCCTAGATAGTGGGTAAAAGACGTTAAAAGTTCAATAAAATTTTATATATCCAATCTTATTATAAGACAACACTATTGAATTAAATTGGACTAATACAGGTATAATGTATCCATTTTTACATTAAAATAAAATTTTAAAAAATAATTATTAAAATAGAAGTTGATTTTAAACAATAACGCAATGTTTTTCACTATTCATCAAAAAAATTAAAGTGTTTAGAAAAATACCAAAAATTAATTATAAAATAATTTTGATAATCCAAGTTCAAAAATTAATTATATTTTACCTATTTCAAAACATAAAAGTAGCATTAATTAATTTAAAATTAATTCCCATTGTCAAAACCAAAAAGCGAGTTTTTAAAAAGAAAAAACTATCAAATGATTGACATGCGTTTATGTCCAATTTAAATGTGAAATTAATTATAATGACCTATATTATATTAAATTATAAAACTATAATCTAATTATACTTTAAATCCAATAAAATTCATAATTCAACACTATTAATTATTTCGATTAAAAAGGTTGTTTTCAATTAAAATTTAGTATTTTTACGATTTAACAAAATATCAATGTTATCAGAAAAGTACCAAAAATTTATCCAAACAAGATTTTTATGTCCCTATTCTAAAGTAGAATTTTATTATTTCAAATTGAATATATAAAAGTGTCAAATATTGGATTTAAAAAGGGTTCTTCATTAAAATGCAGTGAAATTGCATTTTCTGATAAATACTACCATTATCTAAAAAATGAATTTGTTCTTATATTATATCTAAGAAACACAAAATATGAATGCTAAAATTATATGCAATATATAAAATTCATAATTCAGTTAATACTATTCATAACCGTTTGTTAACGACTAGTTTGGTAAGTCATGGTGCACTCGAACTTAGTGTTGCATATAACACAAAATATTGAATTACTTTAATGAGAAAATGTATTATGAAATATGGGGGTGTTACAACAATATCATTCACTTTAATCATAAACACATTTTTTTTCACTTTATCACATTATTTTCCACATTCAAATTTGATCTAGTTACTAGTGGTTCCCCCATCGACTAATACAAAAAAACATAGTGTGAGTAACAATATTCGTAGTGGGAAACCACATAATCATGAAATATAACTTATATGATATGTAAATAATAGATTATTATTTTTTATATATGAAACATTTTTACATTTTTATTATCATAAGTCATTAAAAGTCATAATCTATTTAAATCCTTCATGTTTATATACAAAGAGTTTGTAAATTTTCAAAGAATATCCCCTATGATTATCAAACTAGATGTAAAACTAAGATAATTATTGTGCACTTGGTGTTGAATGAGTCCAACTCAATGTTAAATTTTTATAATTATTAACCCTAGTAACCTTTAGGCTATATCTAGATCCACTTGTTGTTACCAGACATGGATATTATGTCTTTGAAACCACTCATTCTATGCTTTAATAAAATTCCAGGACATTTTCCTATACTTTATCTCATAATTATACATATCCTTAGACACTTACTTATGGATCTAACTATTTTTTTCTCATACTATTTTCTAAATTCCAACTAAAAATATCCTATGATTCCAGTTATAACGACTCATGATTTGTATAAATAGATATTAATTTTTTTAATGAATATTCATTACATTACACACAAAAATCCAAAGGATTGTGATGATTTATTAAATTTAGAGACTAGGTAAAAAATATTATTATTTAGTGAAATATATTTAATGTTTCCCATAATGAAATTTCTATTTTTTATTCTTCATTGACATATCATACTTAAAACATTTTTATATAACCTCTAGAAAAGAAACCTATGAAATGGTGAGATTAAATTTTCAGAAAGGGTAAACGAGGGAAACTATTTAAACATAATATGAGAATAATTCGATGATAATATTATCATAACATATGGAAACCATACCCTACAAATAAAAGTTAAAAATATTTAGTCATTTCGTTAACATTGAATGTTCATAAGACATTAATCATAATAAAATATAAGAACATGAATCTTGAGAGCATATCCTAGACATAAGACCTGGAATTGTGGTATATACATAAGAATAAAAAATCACTTATATAGTACTAAAGGATTATTTATAAGGCTATCATTTTTGAATGAGTTTACTCCCCAAACTATAGTAGTAGTCATGGATCACTCCGAAGACCATTATAGCTGAAAAATTCCCATACAGAATAGGGTTTACTCCACATTCTAGTCCGGTCAACAACATTACATAATTTTTTTTACCAATTCATAAAATGAAGATATAGGTTCCAACCATAACATAAATAAAATGATATGTACGTTCACCAAATGATTATAAATCATTCATCATATCATAACTCATGAAATGAAATGGGTTTCATAAACATTTCATTGTATAACAACCGGTGTAAACGAGATAGGGTTAAAAATAATTTAATCATTTCACCATTCTGTAACCCCTAAAAAGAAGGGGTTTTTAAAATAATTTCTTTATGTTGTAACCCAAGTAATAGAAATAGGATTCATAAAAATAATTCCATCATATAAAAAATCATTTAGATTAATAATAATAATGGTATCCTTGGATCATATCCCTAGAAAGGCATATGTTACATCCACTGATGTCATCTTACCTGGAAAAGAATTTCGAAAGATCATTTAATGCATTTCTTATGGAAAATAAACTTTCTTTGAAAATATATTTTTAAAATTAAAAAATCATAAAACATTTTTAAATCCTTTTCATTGAAAAAATGATTTGAAACTTACCAAGGAATCTTAAAAAATCATTTATATCAATTATTTGGAAAAATATAATTTATGCTTTGATTTTTTTTTAAACAAATTTTTTTTTGGAAAAACGTTACATTGGATATAACCAAAAACCTATAAATTAATCCTAAAATAAAATAATTTTCTCGATGGTAGGAAATTCCATTTTAGACATATAAGTTGAAACAAATATTTCGTTCACATTTCATAGTGAAATCCAAAAGGCAATTATTTCAAAAATGACCTGAATATTCCTTTATTTTTTTTTCTAATAAGTAAATTATGGGAAATAATTACTTTAGAAAATATTTTGGATAATGTTAAAAACATTTTTTGATTTTTTTTGGAAAACATGGTTTTGGAAGAAAAATTGTTTTCGGCCAAAGAGAGAAATAAATATGATTTTTCTTAAAATCATTATTTTGAACTATTGAGTATATAAATAGAGGAAAATAAAGGGAAAACATTTTTTTTATTAAAATAACTATAAGATAATAAAATATATTAGTTAATTTAGAGATATATCATAATATTTTATCATTGGAAGCATAATCATGAGCAATCATGATAGACAATGATATTGTTACATAAAACCCTTACCCATTTGGAAAATTTGAATCATAAGACCCATGAAATAATATCATTAAATTAATCTTATAATATTCTTATAATAAATAAATTCATTATATTTCATTTCAAATGGCCTGTATATACACATCATAAAATAATATATGTGAATAACATAACATATGTCTCAAAAAATGGAAATTGTGAAAAAACACTCATATCACTTTGGTATTTTTGAACTTTAAACCATGTGAAAGAGTGATAATAAAATGGATATTTAGACCTTAATAATTTTCATGGGAATAAATTATATATAAATTCATGGATAGTATATAAACCATATATAATAAATAAGTAGTGAATATGACATGTATCACATAGATATAAAACTCCGACAAAAAATCAATTACCGCTTAAGTAATATATTGAATCGTATGCCTCTTTAATTAATAACATCAAATTAAACCTTAAATCTCATGAAAATAATTATATTCAAAATATAAATTTTCAAAGGGTAAATATATAAACCCCAAAAAATAAACAAGTGGTGAATTTTCTTATGTATCCTAGAAACAATATTGAGAATAGAAATCCCTTACTTTAAGTATCTACTTCCTTAAAACAAATTTGAAACTCTTTTATAGTATATATAAGTTTGTTATAAATTTATTTAAAAACCCAAATTATATTTATAATACCATATAATACTTACTTATGGACTTTTATTATCTTTCTGACAACAATTCTATGTTATAATCACGTTTCATGTAATAACTGCTTTGTTTTTCGTCTATGTCTTGATTTGTTATTTTTTGGATATATTAATATTATCATGGTTGAATCAACTAAATAATTTTAAAAATGTTATTAATATCCTTTATATATTATTTATATATTTTTATTATAATCCATAAGATTTATAGATTGAAAATGAATTACATCGTTCATGGAGGAGGTAGGTCGTACAAATACATGAACGTAATTTCCATTTAATTGATAGATTGAAATAATGAAAGTAAAATAATATATTACAATTATTGAATCATTTTTTTCATATATATATATATATCACATATGTTCATTAAATCCATATTTATTACCATTTATGTAACGCATGAATGAATCCCATCGCATCACAAGGCGGTAACCCGCTGTACATACGGGCAACTTTTTCATATCCCCCACAGAATTGAAAATAATAAGATATTTGTTGTATAATAATTCGGTAATTATAATAATATTAATAATATCATATTTTTTTATTTAATATATCTGTATTACCATACAATTAAAAAAATTTAAAACACCTCGCACCGGTTCGTGAGGTGGTAGTCCTCCATACACACGAGAAATGTTATTATTTTCTGAAATGTTAGGATGTAAGAAATTAGTTGTGGAAATATAATTACAGTGGTATAATAATATCATAAATATATTATTTAAATATTAAATACAACATTATATCCTTTTATGACAGGTTGTTATGGATAAAGAATAACATCAGTTTGCGAGGCGGTAGTACGCCGTACACTAGAATAAATATTTTGTTTCCCATTTTACGGAAGAGGAGATGGATATTTCTCATTACCATAACATAGAAAAATCTCATTTTATGGAATATATTTTTGTTTTTATATCATCATTATTTTAAAATAATTTAAGAGGTGGGGGAAGTAAAAAAATAAAATGCTTTGTTAGCGATGTTACCTCTTCTTTAGACCACTTTTTTTTGTATGAAAGACAAATATTTTTAGGTTATATTTATGACCCAAAAAAGTATTTCAGGTTTGGAATTTGAATTTAATTAAGTTATTGGTCATTCATTTTTATAAAAAAATGTTTTTTGATGTGTATAGAGGAGAAGAGATGGGGTATCTTTTAATAAATGAGGTGAGTGACACACTTGTAATATTTTGAAAAGAAAAAGGTGCATCCCTATTATTCTCATGCTAACAGGATCTATAATTTTCCATTATAGATTATAAAATATATTTGGTATAAATATGTTCATTAAATGGGATTTGGAAAATTTTGAGTCATTTTTAACCCTTATATTTTTAGTTTCACCCCTTAGTAAGCTCATTTTAAACATAATTTTGGTAAATAACTTATACTATTTTTAATATTCATTATGGTAAAAATTTAATTTGAGCAAATCATATAATAAATTTTTTTATTATTACCGATATGGATTACCTTTGATCAAATTGAATTCACATAATTGGGAATTGTTTATTTAAAATTAATCCCACACATGCGATGAAAAACCAAAGAGAAAATGTTTAAAAGTCTTGAAAGACTTTGTATCATAATTAAATAAAAAATTGACTAAAATGAACTAAATTGAATTAATAGATATATAATTTCACTAATTTTACCTTTAATACTATCTTAAAATAATTCTTGAGCCATGGAATTCTTTTAAATAAATAAAAAATCTTAATAAAAACCTTTATTTTCCACAATTCATCAAAAAATTTAACTTTTAAAAATTTCTAAAAAATTATCCCAAAGATAATTTTGAAACATCTATTTAAAAAAATTAATTTTATTATATAAATTAAATTTTATGAATTTGTAAAAAAATATTACAAAATAAGTTCACAAAAGGGTACAAGATTGTTTTTTGAAAAATATATTTTTTACGTGTTAAATTGGATTCATTCTTATATCTCCTATTGAAAACACAGAAGATGAATGTTAAAAATGTGATTGAATATATAATATATAAATTTCACTGAAATCATTCATTAAAAGGGATTTTATTAATTTATTTTGGTAAAACCCATTTGGGAGTATATAAATAGTTTTATAGAAAATGATCTTCATTATTTTGGAATATTTTTTTATTTTAATTCCCAATTAATTACAACAAAATAATTCATTATATATACATTTATAAACCATATATTTTCATAATTTATCTTTTCATATTCATTCCCACCATTCCAATGTCTAGGTGGTAACTATCATATTAAATAAGAATATGTTAATAGTATTTCATGTTTTGTTAAACTCAGTGTGGCTTGTAATGCATGTTACACTCATTGTTGCATGTAATGGAAGTCAAAATAGGTATTTCATGTAACAATAAATATCTAAAATATTAAATTTACTTGAAAAAATATATTTAAATAGATATATTGGTGTTACTATTGAGGCGATTATTTCTTAGGTATGACATAAGAAAATTATACAAGTATGTAGTTATTCTAGCCTTGTAGTCCATTTCAATATTACCATGTTTGGTTTATACTGGATTATAGTACCTTTGAAAACTCTGACCAAGAAGGATTCGTACATTTTGCAGATAACTAAGGGCCAAGGATTGTTTGATTATTTGATGGAGAATTTGATTAGTGAACTAGTCCTTTTCTTGTAGGAATAATGAGTTATGTTGAAGGTTTATTTTTGTAACATCCTAGGTAAATAAAGAATATTACATTTTCCTATTTATTAATATTTGCGAATAAAATATTAATATTAATTTAAAGGGGATGCTATATTCGATGGTATACCCAATACGCAACAACGAGTTTCTTTGAAATCTTACGATGCACACTAATAATATAATAATATTATTGTAAATGGTAGTAAACTCCTAGACGATGTAATGGCGGGAATGAACAGAACTAACTAAAAAGTGATTGTATATGCTTTTCAAATATTTTTACATTATAAATGTTAGAGGCTTAAAATTAAAATGAATTCAATTTTAAGAATAAATATTCTAATATTCTTTAAAAGGATGATTAACCGCCTTTTGATGGAGGAACCTTTTTAAATATATTTTTGTCACATTTATATGTTATATTTGAAAAAATAAAATCCTTCTTTAGAATCAAGTCATAAAAATTTACTTTGTGTAATTTTTTTTTTATTTTCTGATAAAGATCATTTTTAGTGAAAAATGATGTATTTTAATTCTAAACTTCCTTTTAATCTAATTTATTTATACTGTTAGATTATATTTTTAATTGGATTTAAAGTTTAATTAAAATATATTTTTCCCATTTTATCCAATGGTTGTAATTTTAATTAAATTCACTTTCAAATTTGACATAAACAAGTGTCAATCTTTTAAGAGATATTGTTTCAAAAAGACACACTATTTGTTCTGATAGCGGGAATTGATTATAAAATTAATTAATGAAACCTATATGTTTAGAATTTGGTAAAATGGATATATTTTTTGAATTTTGAATATAAAATATATGTTAGGGTGATTTTTTGTATTTTTTTGACAAATGTTCATTTTTAATGAATAGTGACAAATACTGCATTTTAATTCAAAACTGCATTTTCATCCAATTTATTTACATAGCTAGATTGTCATTTTTATTGATTTTAAGGTGTAATTTAATTATTTTTTTATCATTTAATACAATTTTGGTCATTGAATGTAATTTCACTATTAAATTGGATGTAAAAACAAATCAATCTTTTGATAGATTTTACTTCTTAAAAACCCGTCTTTGGTTTTGACATGGGAATTATTTTAAATTATTTACTAAAATTTTTGTGTTTAGAATTTGATAAAATGGAATCCATATTTGGAAATAAGAAGGTCCAAATTACTTAATTAAGACTATTTTGTTTTTGGACATTATGAATAGTAACGACGGTAATTATCTTTAAATATCGTGTTTAATTTGTAATTGGGTAGTTAAGGGTAATAAAATAATTATCATAAAAGTATAAAATGACCCCAAAATATGTCCTAATGCAATGTTTGGTGTCATGGCAGACCATGGGATACCTTGTACCAACCTTGGGACCCCATGGAATCACATTAGTGTGATAGTGACCTTCTATCATATTTTTTTAAAATAAGGAAAATGTAACCAAAGTATGTATCACCTAAGTAAAACAATTTTAATTTTGTTTTCATAAATGATCTCTTTTACTATAAACATTAATTGGATAGATAAAAATATTTCCCACATGATGGTAATTGTTTTATAAATTTTATACATTAAATAAGTAAATTTATTTATGACACCGTGATGATGTAGTGATTACCTCATTAATGAATGATTTAAATAAAATGAGAAGATAAGGTAAAATAAAAGACATAAACTTGTCAAAAAACTATTGTATGGGTGGATTTAGAACCCTTATAACCTTATCCTATAAATATATAATTTTTGGACCTTTAATAATCGAAAATCATTTATAATAAAATAACTTTTCAAGACTTTCCTAGAGTGCCCCTCCCCCCTCCTATAAAAGGCCCCCACCTCTACCCCCTTACCCACACCACTAAAGCCTTTGGCTCGACCAAACTCGACTCATTTTATCTCTAAACATACCCACATTCATCCTAGAAGTATTACCATAGGCATAAAGCTTTTCCATAAACCTGTTTGGTTCAAACCAAAGGGAGTTACCCGATTTAATGGTAATGTCTTCTCTTATGTTCTTTTGTTTTGTTTTGCTTTTCCAACCCCTTAAACTCCTTTTATTACTTTTTTTTGTAATAAAACCAGTATATTATGTATAAAATGATGTTTTTGTGAGATTTATTGGAGCTATCCTTACACACACCACCGTCTAATGGTTAAAGGACATACTGTTTCTGTGGAGGGTGAACTACTACCTCACGAAACAATGATTGTTCTTTCTTCTACTACCACCTCTCATGGTGGCCATTATGATTGAAAAATATTTATTTATGATATATATTATATTTATTTCCTCTCTATGCTTCTGTATGTTATATTTAAAACATAACTTTATGCTATTCATGTTGTGAAAATGCGATAATTTCATTTGAGGAAGTGTGGACTACCGCCCCCTCAAGTGATGTGACTCATTCAAGAAATACATGGAATGTATAAATAATGAGATTAATGAACTTATTTTACCTATATAAAATATATATTATACTTTAATTATAATATATATATATATAAATATATCTCGTTTAGTTTTAATTCCATTAATGTGACAATGACATGAAAGTAGCGTTCATGCGTACGTACGGCCTACCGTCTCCATGAACGGTGCATTTCATTTTTTTAATCTTCAAAAGTTATAGAATAGTATAAAATGAATATATACTGGATATATATGATATTTAAATAATTAATACTATTATTGATATGGTGTAATTACAACTACATGGACAATTCTTTTCAAATAAGCTCATTTTTTGACTCATGTACCGAACATCGACAAAAACGTCTGATATGAACTCACATAATTAAATAATTATTATAACATTATAATAAGTGATATGATTTGAATAATAAACTTTAAAGTATGTCCTTAAGAAATTATTAATTGACCAAATTTTATTATTCAGGAATATAAAGAAACGAACAAGACAAGTCGGACTTGAGGTAAGGGATCCTACCTCTCTCTTTCTTTTCATGTATTCTCCTTTATGTAATTTATTTTAAGCTCCATGTTCTTATGTTGGGGATGTTATTTTATATTAATCTTACGTTATTTTTATGTCCATATGGTGAGATACCCCCTCTTTCCCGCATCAATTCATTTTAAGAAGTTTTAAGTGGCGCCGTTAGGCTGCCGAATTTTTGTAAGGGATTTCTTATCTCACTTTTAATTCCATGAGATTTATATTGTTCGCCACTTTTTTATTGCATGTTGTGTATTGTGTAATTACTTTTGACATATATATTAACATTATATTCATGGTATTCTATAATTCATTTGGTTCTTATTATCTTTTGGTCATACGACTCAATTGATTACCACGAGGTAAGGAGTTTTTATCTCACTTTTAGTTCCCGTGAGATTCATGCTAGATTTTACACTATTTAATTTTGTGTGGTGTATGTACTTACCATTATTTTATTCTTTGTGTAATATAATTTAACTTATGGGTATTTACAACTTCATTGTATGAACCTTCTTTCATGGGGTGTACGTTTCAGATTTTACCCAATTCGGTAACAGAACCTTTCACCCTCCTCTTTTTAAAAGACATCCTTTTGTTATGTCTTTTAATTTACATATTCTTATGTTGGGATATGTTCTTATATATCCTTATTGCTGTAAATTTTATGTTCATGTGTTGAGATACCCTTTATCTCACTCGTCAGCTCTGTTTCTAAAATTTTATGTGACGCCGTTAGGCTATCGAATTTTTTCAAAGGAACTTTTTAACCCAATTTCATTTCTTGGGGTTAAACTTATACTTCTTAATTATGTCATGCTATGAATATGTTTGTATGACCTCTGATTTCTTTACACTTAATATCCTTTTATGTTAGGTGTATTTATATTTTCCACACATAATCATGTAATTGATTTATCCTTAATCTAAGGATACTTACTTTGTAAGGGTCTTCGTCTCAACATCCTTTCATTGAGACATATTTTGTTTTATACACAACTATCTTTTATACGGTGTATAAAACCCTCTGAATTTTACCTTTATTCAAAAGGAATATTTTCTCTATGAAGTGTTTTACTAAACGACAAAAAGTATGTTTCTTTTTAACGTACGAGATGGAAACGACCTTTCTGCCGCCGCAAGTATTACTTGATCTTTGGCTTCCTTAACAAGATGCAATGTTTATTAAAGGGAAAATAAATACCATATACTATTTTATGTATTTTGGTATTGAAAATGGTTTTGATAATGTTTTGATTATATCAATGGGTTGTATTGATATCTTATGATTAAAATGTGGAAATGTTATGTTTCCTTTATGCATGTTTTATGTGATATGGTTATGTTATGGTTCATGGGCATTGTTTATGAAGACGGGTGGTTCTGTGATAAACTAAGGGCTGGTGAGCCCGATATAGCTCTCCAATGCATTGGGTAACACAAAGGAGTTAAACTCTAAGGTTTCTCCGAAGAGATTTAGGGAATATACTGTGATGGGTATTCTAAACGTAACCATGAGGGTTACTCCCAACGTAAGAATGTTATGAGTGTCTCAAGTTACCTTTAAGTATTATGATTTAAATGATTTATTCATAAAAAATATGATTTCATGAGGTATGTTAAAAGACTTATGTTTTAAGAGTAAAGTATGATTTCATTGATTCTTATGTATACCTGGACTAATGTTTTCTTTCCATATTTTTATACCCCTTACTGATATTTTTATGCTCATCCCAAGTTTCTGAAATGTTTTCCACAGAAATTAAATATGAATTGTGTCAATGATGGGATCAAGGAAATACATTCTATCTAAAACATGGAACTATACATGTTTCTTTTTAAGAGTTTCCATTTTGTGGAAAAAAGGGAAACTTAGTAGAAGTGTTTACTTTGTAATCTTTTGAGATTTAATAGTTATGTCCTAATTCTCTAAAACTCTAAACATGAAAAATCCTCTATGTGAATTATTCATTTAATTAATGATTATGTAATGTTGTAAGGCTGGGTCCTTATAGTTGGTATCAAAGGTCGGTTTAGATAACATTAGAGGTTAGGCTATTCATTAAGCATAAGTGAGATTACAATAATGGTTAGGATTTAAAAAACAGTAATAGTTTTAGATAAGGTTAATGAGTTTAAGATAACATGAATAATTATATCATAGTATGATATGATGATTCTAATCATATACTCACACTGACCTTTTTGGTTTTAGTAAATGGATGGATCTAGACGGCACCAAAGTAACAATGGATATGAAGAAAATTGTGACGGTTTTCTGAAAGAACAACTGAATGATATGGGAGCTGCATTGAGAAATCTTGTGGTTTTTCTCAACCAAATATCAGGAGTCATGATTAACACTTGAACCATGGTAAGTTCTCTAATGCATCATGTACGAGATAACCAACTTGATGTGGATGTGCAGGTAATAATTATAAAGGTAACCATTAGGGTTTATATGATCCTTACTTCTGAGGTAATTATGGGTTACAATATGTTATGATGGAAAATGAAAGGCATGAGATAAACTAGAGGTTAAATTATGTTATGGTTATTTTTGATGATTTTATCTCTTTCGAGGGAATGTTTTAAGAATTATATAGTTTTGGCAAAAGGACAACATGCAGACCGTGTGACAACCCATCGCATCAGACAAAGATGTGGGAATCGAACCCACAACCAAAGTGTGACTGGTATTTATTGCTTACCACTGGACTACGTGAAGTCCCTGGTTAGTACGAAAAATTCTTTTTAGATAAATGATTTTATGAATCAAGAATTAGTTGATTTTGGGTTATCTAGGAAATTATTGACCTATCATGGAGGATATATGATTATGTTAATTACTTTTCAATATGAGACTTTAAGAGCGTCTGATGTTATTTGGAGATAAATGTTAATATCTACCTTGGAAGTCTATGTGATTAAATCCTTCAAAGATTTGGGTTTCAATCTTAGTTTGGTTTATATTGATGAATGTTTTGGATAATTGTTTATCGAATGGTCTTTGTTGAAAATTGGGTTTTGTTGGACAAATTTTGGAGATTAGGAATATATTTTCTTTTTATAATGGATTATCCTTTTTGGGTATTATCTGATCTCGTATTAACAATTTTGGTTTTGGTTTTGGTCTAAAGAAATGGGAAATATATAGTTCTCTTTTGTGGATTAGGTGATTCTCTAGAAGTTAATGACAATGCTCTTAATGTGAACGATTCATCCTAAATACTCATCTTTTGGAGAAAAAAATGAGTTTGTGTATGAAATCTAGTAAGAGATGAAAGTCCACACGACAAGTAAGTATGTTTCCTTGTGATTTATTTAAGCTCATAAATAAATTACTCAATGAAAAGTAACTTAAAACTAAAATGTTGTTTGTTAAATTTTCCTACTGGGAATTCAAATACCATTTAACCCATCATATGTTTGTGATTTTCTGGTGGTTAACTTTCTCCTAAACATGTTTTCTATCACTCTCCATCAGAACAAGACCCTTTGTTTTCTCTTCCATGTACATGTTTTCCTACATGGAATCCTAGTATGGGTTAACTCGGGTGACCTTTGTACTTCCCTGTCTTTATTATAAAGTGACAGTTTAATTGACCCTTTTTCAGATGTGGGGTTTTAAATGATGTTTCTGAGCCCACTTTTTTTAAAATTGCGAGGATGAAATTTCCAAAAGGGGGGAAGGATGTAACATCCTAGGTAAATAAAGAATATTAAATTATCATATTTATTAATATTTTTGAATAAAATATTAATATTTTTTTAAAGGGGATGCTATGTTTGATGGCATACGCAAGACGCAACAATGAGTTTCTTTGAAATCATACAATGCACACTAATAATATAATAATATTATTGTAAATGGTAGTAAAATCCTAGCCGATGTAATGGCGGGAATGAACAGAACTAACTAAAAATTGATTATATATGTTTGTCAAATATTTTTACATTATAAATGTCAGAGGCCTAAAATGAAAATAAATCCAATTTTAAGAATAAATATTCTAATATTCTTTAAAAGACCGATTAACCGCCTTTTGATGGAGAACCATTTTTAAATCTAATTTTTGTCACTTTTATATGTTATATTTGAAAAAATAAAATCCTTCTTTAGAATAAAGACATCAAAATTTAATTTGTGTAAATTTTGGTTATTTTCTGATAAAGATCATTTTTTAGTGAAAAATGATGTATTTTAATTCAAAACCACCTTTTAATATAATTTATTTATATTGTTATATTATATTTTTAATTGGATTTAATGTGTAATTAAAATATATTTTTACCATTTAATCCAATGGTGGTCATTTTAATTAAATTCACTTTGAAATTAGAAATAAACAAGTGTCAATCATTTAAGAGATATTGTTTCTTAAAGACATGTTATTTATTCTGACAGTGAGAATTGATTATAAAATTAATTAATGCAATTTCTATGTTTTGAATTTGGTAAAATGGATATAATTTTTGAATTAGGAATATCAAATATACCTTAGGGTGATTTTTTGTTATTTTTCTGACAAATGTTCATTTTTAATGAATAGTGAAAAATATTGCATTTTATTTCAAAACTGCATTTTCATCCAATTTATTTATATAGTAAGATTGTCATTTTAATTGGCTTTAAGGTGTAAATAAATTATTTTTTTAGCATTTAATACAATTTTGGTCATTTAATATAATTTCAATTTTAAATTGGATGCAAAAACAAATCAATCTTTTGATAGATTTTAATTCTTAAAATCCTATCTTTGGTTTTGACAATGGGAATTATTTTAAATTAATTACTGCGATTTCTGTGTTTGGAATTTGATAAAATGGAATCCATATTTGGGAATCAAAAGGTCCAAATTATGTAATTAAGACTCTTGTTTTTGGACATTATGAATAGTGACGATGGTAATTATCTTTAATTATCATGTTTAATTAGTAATTGGGTAGTTAAGGGTAATAAAATAATATCATAAAAATATAAAATGACCCCAAAATTTGTCCTAATGATATTTGTGGTGTCATATCAGTCCATGTTATACCTTGTACCAACCTTGGGACCCCATGGAATCACTTTAGTGTGATAGTGACCTTCTATCATATTTTTTTTTATGAAAGGAAAATGCAACCAAAGTATGTATCACATAAGTAAAAAAATTTAATTTTGTTTACATAAATGATCTCTTTGACTATAAACATTCATTCGAAAAATAAAATTATTTCCTACATTATGGTAATTTTTTTATAATTTTTAGACATTAAATAAATAAATTTATTTATGACACCGTGATGATGTATTGATTACCTCATTAATGAACGATTTAAATAAAATGAGAAGATAAGGTAAACTCTAAGACTTACACCTGTCAAAAACCTATTTAATGGGTGTATTTCGAAACCTTATCACCTTATCCTCGAAATATATAATTGTGGGACTTTTAATATCCGAAAATCATTTTATAATAATGTAACATTTCAAGACTTTCCAAGAGTGCCCATCCTCCCTCTTATAAAAGCCCCCCACCTCTACCTCCTTACCCACACCTCTCAAGCCTTTGGCTTGACCAAAATCTACTAATTTTATCTCTACACATCCCTCTATTCATCCTAGATGTCTTACCTTAGGCAGAAAGATCTTCAAGAAACCCTTTTGGTTCAAACCAAAGGAAGTTACCCGATTTAAAGGTAATGTCTTCTTTTATGTTGTTTTGTTTTGTTTTGTTTATCCAACCCATTAAACTATTTTTATTACTTTTTTTTGTACAAAAACCAGTATCTTGAATATACTAGGATGTTTTTATGAGAAGTATTCGAGCTACAGTTACACACACCTCCGTCGAATGGTTAAAGAACATACTGTTTCCGTGGATGGCGAATTACTGCCTCATGAAACGATGATTGTTCTATCTTCTCCTACCACCTCTCATGGTGGCCATTATTATGGAACTATATTTATTTCTGATATATATTATATTTATTTCCCCTCTATTCTTCTATATGTTACATTTAAATCATAGCTTTATGCTTTTCATGTTGTGAAAATGCGATAATTTCATTTGAGAAAGTGTCGACTACCGCCCCCTCAAGTGATGTGACTCATTAATGCAATACATGGAATGTTTAAAGAATGAAAATAATGAACATATGTGACCTATATAACATATATATAATACTTTAATTAATATATATATATATATATATATATCTCATTTAGTTTTAATTCCATCAATGTGACAAAGAAATGAAAGTAGCGTTCATGCGTACGTACGGCCTACCGTCTCCATGAACGGTGCATTTAATTTTTTTAATCTCCATAAGTTATGGAATAGTATAAAATGAATATATACTGGATATATATGATATTTAAATCATTAATAATATTCTTGATATGTTTTAATTATAACTACATGGACAATTTTTTTCAAACAAGCTCATTTTTGACTCATGTACCGAACATCGACAAAAATGTCTGATATGAACTCACATAATTAACTAATTATTATCACAATATAATATGTGGTATGAATTGAATAATAAAATTTAAAGGATGTTTTTAGCAATTATTAATTGACCAATGTTTATTATTCAGGAATATAAAAAACGAACTAGACAAGCCGGACTTGAGGTAAGGGATCCTACCTCTCACTTTCTTTTCATGTATTCTCCTTTATGTCATTTATTTTTACCTCCATGTTATTATGTTGGGGATGTTATTTTATATTCATACTACTTTACTTTTATGTTAATATGGTGAGAGACCCCCTGTTTCCCTCATCAATTCATTTTAATATGTTTTAAGTGGCGCCGTTAGGCTGCTGAATTTTCGTAAGGGATTTCTTATCTCACTTTTAATTCCGTGTGATTTCTATTGTTCACTAGTTATTTATTGAATGTGGTGTATTGTGTACTGCCTTTTGATATATATATTATCATTATATTCATGGTATTCCGTGATTCATTTGGTTCTTATTATCTTTTGGTCATATGACTCGATTGATTACCACGATGTAAGGAGTTTTTATCTCACTTTTTGTTCCTATGATATTCATGTTACATTTGACACTATTTCCTTTTGTGTGGTGTATGTACTTACCATGATTGTATTCTTTGTGTAATATAATTTAACTTATGGGTACTTACAACTTCATTGTATGACCCTTCTTTCATGGGGTGTACGTTTTGGAAGTTACCCATTTTGGTAAGGGAACATTTCACCCTCCTCTTTTTAAAAGACATCGTTTTGTTATGTCTTTTAATTTACATATTATTATGTTGGGATATGTTATTATATATCCTTATTTTTGTAAATTTTATGTCCAAATGTTGAGATACCCTTTATCTCTCTCGTCAACTCTTTTTCTAAAATTTGATGTGACGTCATTAGGCTATCGAATTTTTGCAAAGGAACTTCTTAACCCAATTTCGATTCTTTGGGTTAAACATATACTTATTGATTATGTCATTCTATGAATATGTTTGGATGACCTCTGATTTTTTTACACATAATATCCTCTTATGTTAGCTGTATTTATATTTTCCACAGATAATCATGTAATTTATTTATCCTTAATCTAAGGATATCGACATTGTAAGGGACTTCATCTCAATCTCCTTTCATTGAGGCATATTTTGTTTTATACACAACTTTATTTTATACGGTGTATAAACCCCCTTTTACTTTTATCTTTATTCAAAAGGAATATTTTCTCTATGAAGTGCTTTACTAAATGACAAAAATTATGTTTCTTTTTAACGTACGCGGTGACGACGACCTTTCTGCCGCTGCGAGTATTACTTGATCTCTAGCTTCCTTAACAAGCTGTAATGTTTATTAAATGGAAAATAAATACCATATACTATTTTATGTATTTTGGCATTGAAAATTGTTTTGATAATGTTTTTGATTATATCAATGTGTTTTATTGACATCTTGTGATTAAAATGTGGAAATTTTAGGTTTCCTTTATGCATGTTTTATGTGATACGATTATGTTATGGTTCTTGGTAATTGTTTATGAAGAGGAGTGGTTCCGTGATAAACCAAGGGTGGGTGAGCCCGAAATAGCTCTCCAATGCATTGGGTAACGTGAAGGAGTTAAATGCTAAGGTTTCTCCGAAGAGATTTATGAAATATACTTTGATGGGTATTCCAAACGTAACCATGAGGGTTACTCCCTACGTAAGAATGTTATGAATGCCTCAAGTTACCTTTATGTCTTATTATTTCTATGATTTATTCATAAAACTTATGATTTTATGAGGTATGATAAACTGCTTATGTTTTAAGAGTATATTATCATTTCATTGATTCTTATGTATACCTGGACTAATGTTTTCTTTCCGTATTTTTATATCCCTTACTGATCTTTTTATTCTCATCCCACATTTTTGAAATGTTTTCTATAGGACATAAAGATGAATTGGGTCAAGGATGGGATCAAGGAAAGACATGCTATCTAAAACATGAAACTATACATGTTTCTTTCTAAGAGTTTTTATTTTGTGGGGAAAATGGAAACTTAGTAGAAGTGTTTACTTTGTAATCATTTGAGATGTAATAGTTATGTCTTAATTATCTAAAAACCTAAACCTAAAAAGATCCTCTATGTGAATTATTCATTTAATTCATGATTATATAATGCTGTATCGCGGGGCCCTTATAATTTTGATACTTCTTGTCTTTTCCTAGGATATATGTTGATGCAGGAGTGATCCATGATCTTATATGGGTATCAATTATTTTATTCTTTTGAATTTTACTATTCCAAACATGATCCTTAATAATGGGAATTAGTATTTTTTATATGATGATATTGTGGCCTTATCTTATCAAATAAAACATATTTTTCTTCTCTATCACAAGAGATTGTGGTATATATTCTATTAATTAGATTTGAATTATCACCAGTGAAGATGGGTGGAGTTTTTATTGGTCTATGAAATTGAGATCTCTTATAACCTTAGGTACGGTATTGTTTTAGCTAATGAACTATGAAAATGAGGCAAAAATAATGATTATCATGATGTTGGACATGAGAAAAGGATAGTAGAAGTGATTAAATATTTTCATCAAGATATAGAGGGGGATCATAGTGGAGTTTTCATGTATTTGATAATTTTTACTCCTCAATATGATAGTTCGTAGATGAATATCGTCTTGGAGATTAGGAGGTGGAGGTATTGAAAGATCATGTCATTCAAAGAGATTATCTTAAGGTATGAATATAACATAAACATCATTGGGTAAATTTTCTTGGAAATGTACCAATACGTTAGTGCTTTGAGGGAATTATATATATGAGTTTCATATTTCACCTCTATATGAGCATCATGACACATCCAATATGTATCATAATCTGAATGGAATGTTATAATTATTGGGTATAAATATTCCAGCATCAGAATATATTTGTCATTTATTATATGTCAGTGGGTTATAGCTAAGAGTTATGTTTCATCTAGTTTATTTTAACCTTTGGAGGGTTTTAGTTGAAATATTAGGAAATATATTTGGAATTTATCCTAGTTTTCCATTCAGTTTTGGAGTATATAATTTGATATTAGTAGTTTTGTACCAGTTTCTTATGTAAGCCCATTTTTTGGTTAATAAAAAGCCATGTGCAATGAATGTGTTTTTAGGGATCCATGTAAGAAAAGTAGTAAGGAATCATAGGGTTACAAGGACTACCTTATCAGATAAAGACATTAATTTTACTTTTGGAGTTTCAATATGGATGAAACACACTACTGAATCTTAATATTTATAGAACACTATATTCCATCATCAGTCAGATGTGTAGATACAACAAATGATCAATATAATTGAGTAATTTAACAGGCATGTTTTCTTGATTTTATAACATCTTGTGTGAAAAATCTACCTTAAATTGAGTTTCTTATATTAACAACAATCAACTAGTATTGTTAATGACACTATTACAGGTATAATATGGGATGTAATATAGACCAACATTGTGCTAGAACAAGGATATACAGTAAGAAACCATTGGATTAGACAAGGGATAATGTATGATGGTGAAAGTGTATGTGATTTTTGAGTAGATAAAAGATCCACATGAACATAACCAATTTTATAATGATTATATTAGGGCACCTATATATTTTGTGATTCTTAATCATTTTTCTTGAAGTTTTCTCATCATTGTGGGTATCATAGGTTCTGTAGATGTAGTACGATTTCTTGAATATTTCATAGACCATTAATAGTGTTAGAGTGAGTTGGTATGGCGACATATTAGTTGATTATTCTACCCTAGATGGTTTAGGATCACAATATCTTCCACCTGTCACAATTTTAAGTAATATTCATTATAAATCCTATGTTACTAATTAGGTTCAGTTGGATATTGAGTAGAATGTGATCTTCAAGGAGTGACCTGTGGAGATTCTAGATCATCTTGAAAAAGAACTATAAAGAGGTGACCGACTATAAAAAAATAGTAAATGTTTTCTAAGATGTATTAATAAAAATAGTTAATTTAATTAACTAGGTTTTAAAAAATTACATGGAAATAGGTTCAAATAATTTAGTCACTTTTTTATATGTCACAAAAGTTTCTATAGTTTAAAAAATTGATATTATTAATCACATTTCCTAAAATGTAGCCAAATATTCATATTTCTTTAATTTTCAATAATTAGAGTTGTTTCTAAAAATTCATTAAATAAAATATGTTTACAAAATATGTAATTACTATTGGTTGAGAGACATACATCAAAGCATAAATTTAGCACAATATACCAGAATTAACGTTGTTCTGCTGAAGCCAAATCTATTAGAGAAGTATGTAATCTTTTCACATATCCAATATTATAAATATATCTAAGAGTGATCATCTTTGTAAAAAGTCATAATCAATTTGACTATAAAATCCATGTATTTTTTACAATCAAAGTATTTTTAGGACTCAAAATAATTTATGACATCTTGAAGATTTTATCACTCACCCATGATCACACCATCCTATATACAACATATATTTATAACGAAGACATGTCAATTAATATTTGAAATATTTGGATGTGTTTTGATATATGGGACCATCATTTATATCTTCACAAACCATATTTGATACATCATTCATCATTTTCAATGATTTATTCACCATCAATTACATACCATCATCAACACTTGGGTTACTACCAAGGAAACACACACTTACATATTATGTATCATCATAAAAATATCCATCTTCTCATATCATCTGTATAATTTGATTTTATAAGAGTGATTAATTTATTCATTATTTTACTACATGACCCACTTTCATTTACCTCATTTCCTTTATTCTATCTGGCGGCTCTACCTCCCATTTCTCTTACAGCTTGAAAGTGTCCCACATGGCCATCTTATTGTGGCATGAAACCTTTTTTCACAAAATATCCAATATTTTTCTCACATTTTTACCAATGATTACCCATGTTTCCATACATCATGCTTTCCCCTTGATGATTCTACATCAAACATCATTCCTATATTATCCTCACTAATTTAATTTTTAACAAAATTTAAATCAGTCCCAATAGTCTTCACCTTAATTAAAATTTTGAAAACTCTTTCCTCACATCCCAATTAATTGGTATAATCATTATCAAGTCAAACTATAATGGATCTCCATCTTAATGTGACTCTATGTATTCATCTCAATCACTATATACAATAACCATGAACCTTTGATACCAATTAGTGGGGGAGAGAAAGTCATCCTAATGAAAAGCGATTAAAAAATACCCACACAAACATGGTTTCGACAAAGACTACTCCACTATTATTGTCTATAATTTTTTCTCATAACCAATATTATACATAACACTCATAGTGATAAAATATCTAAATAATCATTTGATTTTTTAGACCCCACCAAATGGATTTCTCACTTCTGATGAAATTTTATCACCCACAATAATTTTTGAATCCTAAAGGATTTTATCACTTACCAATTATCCCAAAATATTTTGTACCAAAAATCTTCTTAACTTTGAAATTCCACCTATTCTCCTCAGTATCATGAATAATTTCTATATATTTCCCTATCATGGATCTATTTTCATGCCATTATTTATGCTCCATTTGTACCTATTGATGCTTTATTATAAATTGTCGACATGAAATCATCAACACATGGGATATTAGAAAGAGAAAAACCATTTCCATATTTTTCTTAGTGGATACATATCTCTTTTTCTCTCTTCTTATCCATGAAATATATTTCATAATATTAATCATTCTTCTTACCAATATATATTGATGACCAAAAATGTAACACCCAAAGCTTCCACGGTATGCTTCTCTTTGAATAATACAGTAACATGTGTTGTACGCAACTTCGAGTTCAAACACACCACAACCAATCAAACTAGTCGTTATGAATAGTAATACCCAATTTTTGAAATTTTATGAATTTTATCATTTAAAATGAACTTCATTTTTGGATTTAGAATATCGAAATTAGCTTAGGGTGAATTTTTGGTATTTTTCTGAAAACATTCAATTTTTGATGAATACTGAAAACACTAAGTTATAGTTTAAAACCGAATTTTTATTTAAATAATTTTTTATTTTATTTACATTTATTTTAGGTCTAATCGACAAATAATACTTATATATGTTCAATATAATTAATTTTATTCATTTTATAAAAATTTTAGATATATAAAAATTTTATTGAACTTTTCACTGTCTTTTACCCACCTCCTAGGAGAATTTGAAAATTCACATAAAACTTAATTTTACCCCTTCTGTGAGTGTAATTTCACAAATCTGAGAGACACGGTTGATATCAGTAAGTAAAATGTTGTTCAATAAGATGAAAATAATTTTTGGTGAATAATAACTTTTTACTTTTATTTACCACGGTTAAATGTAAATAGGGATATTGAGGGTAAAAATGATATTATTATTACCCTAACACATGTACTAATTCTATTAGATAAGTATAGTTCGACCAAAACAACCTTAGAAATAAAATATGAATCTCTTTGGTCTACTTGGATTAGATTAGGACATTTATTATTATTTAATTCAAAGAGGATTTAAAAGAGTTAAAATCAATGTTTAATTACTAAAACATTTTCAATATAGGGTTACACATAAGATACATTAGATTATAAATATTCATTAGAAAGAGAAAAATATTTACTATATAATGGCATTTTGTTTAAAATTTTTAGACATTATATAATTTAATTTAATTATTACACAGCGGTGATGCAGTAATTACCTAATTAATGAAATATTAAAATAATTGATATTATAAATATCAAAATAAATGTAATTTTAATTTTTTTATGAATTACACTAATTTTATATATTAATATGACATATTATGATTGGTTATATGAATTTTTTTCGAACTAATAAAGCAGTTATGAAATTATCAAAAACAAAACACCCAATAGTGTCAAAATTAACATAAAAGAGTTTTTAAAAGAAATATTATATTATTAATTGATATTCTATTCCTTAAAATCTAAGGTTCGGCCAAAGGGATTATATAATGATAGGTGTATCATTAATGGACCACTTTGTTGTCGCTTGAATGTTTATAGTATGTTTATTAACCATATAATATAAAAATACAAAGAGACATGGTAAATGTCAAACTATTTAACTAAGAGTTAAATAAAAAAGATAAAGTTAATATAGTAAACAAAACCTGCCTAAAACCTATTGGTTCAGTGGTTTTTGACCTATCCCCACCTTAACCATTAAATAATCCACTTTAGAGCCATTAGAAACCGAATATGAATTTGTTATAAAATAATATTTCTAGCTTCTCCTAAGGTGCCCCTCACCCGTCTTATAAAAGGGCACTCCCCCTTCTCACTAATTCACACCTTCATAGCCATTTGCCTCGGCCTAAACCTGCCCAAATATCCTCCCTACTTCCCTCACTTCATCCTAGCCCTTAGTTTGATCAGAAATCCAACCTACGGATCCCTTTTGATCAAATCAAAAGGAAGAACCCGAAGAAGAGGTAATGATTTCACCACCCTCATTCAAGTTCCTTTCTTCTTCAACTTCTTCTTTCATTGTTATTTCCATTCTAAAATAATAACTCCATTATCTTCTATATGACTTGATGTTATAATATGTTACAACCATATTCATTATTCTATCAATCCATTGAATGACATGTTACCAAATGTTTGTACGTACGGATTACCATCTCCACGTCAAGGTGTAATTGTTATTCAATATATCATAATTTATATGGGTATAATAATGATGTGTAATTGATTTAAGTAATAAATATAACATTATAATTATTCTGTATATATGATATACAATCCAATTATATATTTTTTTAATATCAAAAGAATGATATTTTCGCTCGTGCGTACGTACGGATTACCATCTCCACGAACGCGATGAGATTCATTCCCCATAGTATCCACTCAAGACTAATTTTCATTTGATGATTAAACATAACGTTTAAATACTTTATATCATTATGGATATGAATAAGTTACATCCCATCCATAACAAATATGGCTCAAATAACAAAGAATATAAAGTAAAACGAATATATTAACACCCGAAAAAACGATAATACTAAGATATTATTAACAAAGAAATGTTAAAAGATCATATATGATATCATATTAATTTATATGATTCTTGTATAATTTAATGATAATTACTTCACCATTATACATGAGGTTAACATACCCTCATCCAAGGAAAAGTACATGGTAAGGGTTAATTCTACAATCTATTTATTATCCGAGGTTGTTTATACGTAATTATCTACTGGGGCCTCTTTATGATCCATATTCATGTTTCATAAAAATATATTTCAAAACATTTTTACTATTTACTAGAAAATGGGTTAAAGTCATTTATTCTCTTATGTGTTTTGAAAGGAATCCATCCGTTGTTTTCCAAACAGGGTACTTTTTGACATTTTTGAAAAATTTAAAGTAAGACTGTTTTTTTAAACTTATATGGCAGGTGCAGCTATTTTCTGCTGTTATAACATCATCAAAGCATCCCTTAAAATCTTATAAGAATATTTTCAAAATAAATTTTTTCTTTATAATTATGTTACTCTTAAATAATTTCAAAATAGAAAGAGATATTTCTCTAAAAAGGGTTTTTATTTCATCTATTCCAACATCCTTTGATGGATTTTATGTTTATTTGAAGTTGATTTATTATGATACAAAACATCCATATTGTATTTAAGGTTTTGTGATATTTTTGATTTTGGATGGGATATTTTTATACCATTCATGGTTTATGGTTAAATTATTGACATTTCGTATGCTAGTTTTAATACGAATGTTTATGTTTATGTTTATACTTTTTCATATGAGGAATGTATTGGACTTAGTAAGTGACGTGTGGAGATCGCTACAGATCCTCAATGCATCGGTAGGTCTCGTGAGACAACTAGATGTGGAATTGGACGAGGCCCTTTCTAAATTTGATATATGGTTTTGGCAGAGGCCTTAATCATTTTTAGACTTCTTGGATGAGGACTTAACAAAATGTTTCAGAATGTCTGGTATTATACATTCCCTCATTATGGAAATAATATTGATGGTTCATGTGGTCATTTGACTAGTAGAATACCCATGATTATGTTTTATTTTGGATTTATTTACTTAGATCATATTATTTCCATAAAAGTATTCTTGTTTATTATTGGCAAAGAATTTGGTTTCAGTTATTCACCATGCATAATGTTTATGTCATTTTCCACTGTATTACTTACCCTTACTGAGCGTTTGAGCTCACCCCGTTCTTATGTTTCATTTTCCCAGGATATGAAAAAGTTTGTTATGAGTGACCTCCAGGCATAATCTAGGTGGCTTGGATGTTTCTAATGAAATATATTTGTGTTGTATTTCTATTCAAGCTGTAAAGTTGAACTTATGTATAAATCTTGTTTCCAATAATACTAAACTGATAATTCTTTGGAGACATGATTTCCTTGTGATCTTGCCAATGTTATGTTATAATGCACTGACTCTGGGTAACTGGGGTCGAGGCATTACAAAAAAATACATGCACACCCTATCCAAATCGCATAGAGGATAATTTCAATAAGTGGTATTTAATCTGGGATCACATGAAAAGGAAAAAAGTTTCATAACACAGAAAAATATGGTTTTTTTATTTATACTATATATATATATATAACTTATTTAATAACTATATATATTTTTAGATATTCCCTCTTTTTAATCTAGGTTTATAGGGAACCCTTACATGACATAGAAGGCTATAATACATGAACTAAAATCCCAGAGGCATAATTTCCTTTACACATTATACCTAGCTACACTAAAAAACCTTCCCCAGTGCATTTTTCAATGTATGTACCTAGATCACCACTAGAAAATGCATTCATCTTTTCATTTACCTCTTAAAAGATATTCGCGGCATAAAATAGGTGGCATATTTTCATTATACCTCTACTATCTTGTGTTGGGTTAGCTCCACCTAGCGATTTCAACCACTCTACTGTATCATCATAAGGCAACTATAGTATAATGGAACCACCATACATTGATAGCCAAGTTTTCCAGTGGCCTAATGGTCTAATATGATTTCTAAAATCCTAATTTGGGTAAATTGTACTACTACTATAGTATCCTATTGGGTTACATACTATGGTACCCATGCCACTAATGTGGTAAAATACTGCAACAATGCCTTATAAATTTGATCATGCATAGTTTTGAACCCAGGTTTAATACCAAATTGTGTGGAATCAATACTATCTAGGGTGACCCCCAACTACTATAAATCTATATCATAACAAATAATTTTTTTAATGTATCTTTTGTAGTGAAATATATATACATATTTAGCTGTTTTTTATTTTTAATTACAAATTAAATATATATATATATATACATATTTGTGATATATAATAATTTTTAAATTATATTATACTATTATAAAAGACACAAATATTTATATAATTTGGACTTTATATATTACAGATTTTAAACGTAGGTAGAGCATAGATAGTAATGGTACTGGTGCATTTATTAAAAACACGGATAAAACAAGAGGGTAGATGGGGTCATACAATGGAAAACTACCCTCATATTAAAATCATAATAAAATTATATATTGAGAAAGATAAAGAGAGATAGAGAAATATTCCACAAGTACTGAAACTATGATCAATGTATCATATTGTGATGGGCCAACCAACCTCCCTGACCATGGGGGTGATGTACACTTATATATTTAGGAGTCCTTCATAATATATCTTCAATGACCAATGTTGATAGTGATACAAATATAGAATCAATATAGACTATTACTTGAGAATAGGCATAAGGATCACACGATTTATACAACAATCCTTATAAACCTACTTATCTTCCGAATTTACATCTCCTTGATTTCAATCCTACACGATCCTTTCCTTTTTTGAAAGGATAGTTTGAAACCTATCATCATCAACTAATGTCTTCTTACCTTCAGACAAAGTCATTTTATATGAATTATTCATTGGAATATTTTAAAGGTGAGAACCCTCCTCATACACATTCTATTTAGGTGACCATTAACCCAATGGGGATCCCTAGACATGTTGAATAGGAGAGTGAGAATATTGAAACCCACCATGATATGATCCCCTGACATGAGAGTTACCCACTTTTCTCCCTATAACAACTACACCCCCAACTCTGGAACTAGTGGAGTTACATCAATAATAGAAGACTCATCATATATAGCCTCCCCAACTCAGATTTCATTAAAGGAATAAGACCAAAATCAACTTGAGCTGTAGAAAAAATGTCCTCAGCCTTACAAATCACTAGAAAATAAAATTAATGTACCTTATCTGATGTACTTCATAACATTATGATATTGTAAAACTGAATCATTGAGTGAACCTCAATCAAATTGTTGAGTGAGAACACAGAGCAGTTCCACTTCCATGGTCTTTATCCATCAACTATTCCAATAGCTATATATAATCCTACAATGATGGTGAGACATCCACATATTTGTTTCCTTACCCCAACACGAACTTCTTAATGCTACCATGCACACTTCCCAACTCCAATCCTCAAATAGATGAAACAAATACTATACCAATAGGACCAAACATAAAACGAGATGTTAAATTCATATATTTCATTAGTTACAACTAATGTACATATTCATCATAATATGGGTTTTTTCCATATTGTGTTCCAGGATACTCAGACACTACCCCAACGTCATTCCTTTCATCCTCCAACAACATAGGATGAGCATTATAAACCTTTTGATAGTTCCCTAGAACAAAACCCTTCACAGATAAGTGTGACAAAAAACAAATTCTCTTTAGTAATTGGCTTGGATATGTCCAATAGAATGAAAATTAAAGAAGAAATGATGATGTTCATATTTATATTATTTAGAAATATCATAATTAAACATTGGAAGAACTACCATAATTATTAAAGGACAATCAAAATAAACATCCACTAAAATCAAAGAATAATATCCATATCATGCCCCAGTAGTGGACTTACCGATTTTAATAGGAATTATAATATCATATGAAAAATCATATTGGATGCAAAGATTCTATAAAATCAAATTTGAACTAAAAATTCTGTTACATATTTCTACCCTTTACCTTCATAAGGAAAAAATATTGAATCTAAATTCTCATTTTTGAATATAAAAAATTCCTTGTTTTATAGTGCTCAAGAAAAATACTCAAGAATGATGCTTCAATTTCTCAAATTAAAAATTGACATGATAGAAACCCCTACCAATCGGGACACACGTCCATTTCGAGAATTACAAAATTCTAGGGTACCGACACACTAAGTAATTAGTTTCCAAATACTACTCTACATGGTAAATACAAAAGTCACAATCAATGAAAATATAAATAACTTGAGATAAACCAAAATTTCATTTTGGTTAGATACAAAATGAGACATGTTACCTTTTTAGGTAACCCATCTAATATTCAATTCATTAAAAGAGGAGAAGATCTTATTCATTATTTTATTATTAAAATGAATACCATCAAGATACTTTAAAGGATCACCCATCACATGAAGATTCATGTTTTTTTCTCCAACCAAATAAACCCCAACATGGAGCACCACTACCAAAAAATAGGATGGGATGGAAACACTATAGAGAGAAATCAAACCTTGAAATTGATGTCACAAGGTAGGTTGACGCTAGAATCACAACAAGAGGATATCTCAAACCATACCCTCATGATCCTCTCTATTATAAATTATAAATATGAATCTATATTGATTTTTTTAATATTATAATATTTTAATATTTTATATAAATATCAAATTAATTTTCAATTTTATCATTGATAAACATTAATAATATATATATATATATATATATATCTGCAAGAATAAACCAAATAAATAAATATATATATATATATATATGTAAATATTAATTATCTAAATTAAGTAATAATTTTAAAAAAATATATTTTTTTACTTTATATATTATAATAAATATCAATATATTTCACAATATATTTATATTATAAAATTTTGATTTTAAATGTATATATATATAATTTAATTTATGAATAAATATGATATTTGAAGACACACACGCATATATATATATATATATATTATTTTAAATAATGTAATATGTATAATATATTTATGTGATTTTTTATATATATTTGTTTTTTTATATTTAAATAGTAAAATATATTAAAATTTTATTAAGATTTTTTGTACTATAAATGATATATAAGAATATATTTTAAAATATATTTATATTCTATTTTTTTATTTTTTTATTTTTATATATATCAATTATGATTTTTAATTTTATCAGTAATAAACATTAGTTATATATATAGTAAGAGATTTATACACACACAGAATATATAAATATATATTCATGTGTGTTTTTTTATTTATTTGTGTAAGTGTATATGTGTCTGTTTATATTATTTAAATTAAAAATCATTTATATTTTTGGTTTTTATATATTAAAAAAAATTCATATTATTATATATTGAAAAAAATTTATTTCTAAAATTCTTATTTTAGGTATATATATATATATGTATTAAAATTTATTATTGATGCGAACAATACATACACACAAAATACACTCACACATAGACAATCATATATATATATATATTATATGTTTGTGTGTTATATTTATTATATTATAGAATATATATATATATTATTTATAGTATTATAATATATATATATATATATATATAATACATACAGAAACCCATATATAAATTAAGTTGTCATACATGTCTGTGTTATTTGTTTATATAGAAATATTAGTTAGTAATATATATATATATAATTAATTGATATATATATATATATATTCATTTACATATAAATGTAAATATATTTTTTTAATATATTTTTTTCTTTTCTTATACATGATGTACGTTTCGTTTTCTATATTGGTCTTGTTTTTTTAGAAAAAATTATTAAAATATTAACATTTTCATAAAATCATATCTATTTATAAATGTTTTCTTTAAATCAATGCTAAAATAGTAAAGTTCTTTTTAAAACATAGATAGGTTTACAAATTTTCTAATTTTTTTAATTAGATGTCTTTTCTAAAAAAGGTGGCCCACAAACATTGCTAATTTCCTATTTTTTTGGACTTTTATTACTTTGGTATGTGTCTCTTGGAGGCATAGAGAATTGAAGGAAGGTATGTGTTATGATAAAGAAGGATGCATGCACCCAAATAGGTGTAGTGAAACAAGGAAGTTTTCAATTTAATATTTACCTTGATAATGTTAACCCCTTTGTTGGTTCTTGTTTCTTCACAAGATGGATCTTTTTCAATCTTCCAATATTTCAGTGATGCTCTCCCACAAAATTCCAACACATATGTAGAAATTTAAAGCACAAAGAGAACAAGAATTTAATTTTTTTTCTCTAGCATTTGGATAATTCCTTGGAGAACACACTGATGATGTATCGAAGTGGTAAATCTATTTTACACATGATCACAAGATACAAGATTTAGTCATGATCATTTTATTTCAAGACATACTACCTTTAATGGTTTAGTGACAGAACATTACCTCTAAAGGGTCATCTGTATTCTTCTCATTTACATAAAACATCATTAAAATTTTTCTTAGTATATATAATTGGGCGTCTCCTTAACAATTTATAGACAGGTAGATCACCTCGATATTGGCGTAATGTTTTCATTCCCCATCGAATATCTTGTGAAATTTTGATGTTCTATTATGCTTGACTTATATTTTGACACTCTAAATCGTGATGAGATCAAATATTTGATGAGGGAGAGTTTTATATTTTTATTCTATACTAATCATAGTATCAAGAATCACATCCTAATTAGTATTAATTCACATTAAATTTATCCATCGTATGCTCTATCTTCGACTACCAGATAAAAAAATGGTACTTTGCCTTCTTTAATACGTTTCTTCCTATAAACCAAATGTTACTATGGAACATATTCTATGGATCCCAACTATTATTTCTCTCTATGAACCAGATATGAAAATATGTTCTCTGCTCTTCTCTTTTTTGAAATCTATATATGAAAATTAATTTTATTTCCCCAAATTATATATGACTAGTTTTTAAAATATATTCCAGTTGAGATCCCTTCTATCAATGGATGGGATTAAAATTATATTTATATAATCCTCTTATCCCACACCATGTGTACCAGACATTTAATACGGTAAAATTTATATAAATGTTTTGATTCAATCAACTGTAATTCAATTCATATATTCTAAATTTAAATTCCAATATTATCTTTAAGATATTCTATAAATTACCTAATCACATAATGATGCATGTAATTGTGGCGTGATGTACCTCAATAACACAAATATTATATAGTAACACTCTTCTTTTCATTATGCTCTATGAGTCCAATGAAGTTTAATAAAATATAGGTAAAATCCATTATAAAACATCATTTATATTTCTACACAATGATCAAAATATATTTAAATCTTATACATATCGTATCAATATTATCTTTATCATGGAGAAAATATTTTAAGCCTTAGCTATCCAGAATTCAAGGCTCTCTAAAAAGATGCAAACATCATGATGTGACCACTTTAGAAGAATTGTGACACATCCCTCTTCACCTGTCAGTATGGTATTGTTATGTTGTGATACCTATATTGTGTAGTGATCCAATAAGATTTATCATTCCATAAGTGAATAAAATTTCATAGGGTCTTCACTGTAGCATAACCTTGCTCTTCACTGGAAAATATTTATCATTGCGACAGGACCATACATCTTTTTACTAGAACAACTCTAAGACTTTAGTTGAACTTTTAATCAAATGAAACTATCATTATAGAATTATAGTGTCTATTTCATTATGTCATCCAAGAATTTTTTCGTATGTCAGTTGTATTTCTCCAATGAAAGCCGTGTTGTGTCATGGTTACATCCTTTAGTGCAGAATATCCTAGTAATCTATAGCTTTTCTTACAATTATTTTTCATGGGTTCTATATCATGGGGTATCATTCAAACCACATGGAGAAGAAAATACATTTTTATGTGACTTCCCAAATATTTCCCATACTCAAAATCCATTATAGAATAATGAACACCTCTGCAACATGGTGTTCTCCTCCATCACCGATCTAACTCTATACATTTCTATATAACTCTAAGAATTATAAAATTTCACAAAACACCTGAACAAACCCTATAATTATTTTTATTTCTTACCATAACATCCTTTTGATCTGGATTCAAAAATATTATTGATTCACATTTCATGTCCTTGATATGTAGAATAATCAAGGTTTATCTTTATGAATCCTTCCATGCAGTCCCTATAAGGAGTTCAGTACTACCAATCTAGATCATTTATTACCATTCTAAAAATTCATTACCTTATTTATCAATTCCATCTATATTTTACCAAATCATATTCTCATTTAAGATAATAATCTCCATATTCACCCAGGAATCTCCAAGATCATTTCCTTCTCATGTTTCACTAACTACTATTATTTGAAAAATAATCCAATTCACAACCTCGGGTTGAAACATTAACCTTTATCATATTTTGTTTTTAGTTCTATAACATATCCAAATACATCATGTAAATCAATAAATTCCAAATAAATATAATTATTTATGGTTCATTTCATTCTCCCACATTTAAAATATGATTCTATGGAATTATTTGTCAAATACTAATTCATGATTTATGTAATTTATTTTCATGATACCCCCCTTTATCCTATAAATATATACAGGTGTGTTCATTTCTGATTCCATATCTTTGTGAATAAAAAACATGCTTTAGATTTTTTTTCAAGAATGAACATAACATACCCCTATTTTAATACCACTCCTTTGAAGGAATCCCATTTCTTAGTGTTGGGAGGTTTTCTAAAACCACAATTTCTAGAAGTGATCTATTTGAAGTTACCCCATAGTGGAAAACCAAAACTATCAACACCCCCTTGATATGAATAACTCCCTTGAGCTTGGTGTTTTCAAACATAAGAAGAAAAAAAATCATAAATCAACAACCAATTCAATGTTGCACACACGTAAGAAAATTCATAACCCAAAAAAATAATTCGGAAAAATAATAAGGAAAGAATAGATTGATTCTTGTGGTTTTGACATGAGTCATCCATCCATGAGAGAATACAACTAACATTATCATTACTATATGATTATATAAGGAATTACAATAACTATCAATAACAACTGATTCTATAAAACATTATAAGTATAGTCCCAGTCACATATACATGTGGTTCCACCCCACCAAAATAGTGGGGCCCATTTGACCATCAGATTTCATAGAATTATGACATTTGAGAACATCCTACCATTGAATCATGATAAATGTTTTTCACATATAGATTTCATTAGATGTAATGAGTATTGATCACCTATATATTTCCTCATGTTTACTACAATCATATAATGAATAGTAAAACATTATCCAACCTTTCTATCTAATATATAGAGAACCACTATGTTAGCTCCTCTTGACACAGACTAGTGAACAAACCCCCACACCCAGCAGAAGACACCATCTTTTGATCAAACTACTGATGTTGAAGTTTTCCGCTACCATAATACTAAAAAGAATGAGATTATCTTATGAAGATCCTCCTCTTGGATGATTGGTTGAACACTTGACTATGAATCACATCCTAAAAATATACAACCTTAACATTTCTTCAAGGAATCCATTGTAACTCTCTAACACTTTGAAACATTAAATGATATTCTGTATAGACAATAATCAGTGTTTCCTATCACCTTCTATTCACGGAATCCCCATTGAGGCACAATGTTAAATTAAACTTTCTGGGAATAAATTCTTTTTTAAAATTTACACTATATTCTACTTACTATTTGTCTCCTAAAACTACAGTACCTTACGTCTAATAAATTATAGATGAACTGATATTTCAGGTCACCATGTTTCATTCTTGTATGAAATGATGGATTACAATCCTTGAGAAGTACACTAGGACTATCACAGAATAATACTACCCCCTCTTGGAATCTTCTATATTCTTCTAAAATGTTTATCAACCATAGAGGTTATATTCCAACTTTTTTTTATTCCACATATTAAACTTTAATTTAGGAAACTATAACTTGTTCTAACTATGAAATATAATAGACCATCAGTCCTCTATATGTGAACTTAAACCCAATTTTTCACTTCTATGTGTATCGATTCCAATAATTGTATACATCAACATAACGATAAAATAGATCATATATCCCAAATCCAAAGGTTATTTCTTATGATCCCTTCATGTATCGAATGATCTAAGTATATTTATCCTAGTGTTCCATTACTAGATTGGACATGATACAAATAAACAATCTCACTATAAATACAATGTTTGTTGGAGTACATATCATCACATTTATAAATATTCTTACTATCAATGAAAACCAAACGTTCTCTATGTATTGGAACTTATATACTATTTTAAATTCGTTCCCTTTAGATAATTTGAAGTGTCTATCTAATGGTGTTGATACCAGATTATATTATAACATCTAATTCAATTCGATGATCCTCTAGATGTAGTCCCTTTAAGATAGAACCAAATTATTAGATTCTCTATCTCTCTCAGTGTTCATCCCCAAAATATTTCTATCATAACTTAGATCATTCATCTCAAATATTCTAGAAAATTCATTCTTTAACTTTTGAATCGTTGAAATTTTTTGACCAATCAATTATATATCATCCACTTACCTAATAATATTACTGAAAAACCCATAATTATACTCATTCTAGTAGTGACAGTGATCCAAATATCTAATAAAGAAACCTTTTATAGCTATAAAAGCATAAAATTTCTAATTATACTGCCTCACTGCCTATTTCAATCCATAAAGAATCATCTTTAGAATACAATCCAAGTCCCCATTTAAATGATCCTTGAAAACAACTAGATCCTTTATATAAATATATTTTAATGTAACTATGAAATAAGGCTTCCTTTATATCCATCTTCTCTATGTATAGATGATTAGAATCTACTAAACATAGCACCATCCATATCATAGCATGTTTAACTACTAGTGAGAATATCTTACAAAATTAATTTACCACCTTATATTGGAATCCATTCAAAAATAACTATGCCTTATACCTCTTAATTATGTTAGCTTCGTCCATCAAATAGAACACCAATATAATACCTAATAACTTTATTTAGTATGTAATCGCTATATCCAGAACTATGAAATAATGAACCCTTTAAAGCGAATCAATTACTGAATTTATTTAAAATTATTATTTTTTGAATTTGAAATTGACAAAAATTAATTTATTTTTGAAATCATCATATCAAAATTTCCTCCATATTAATTTTTACCTTTTCCTGAAAAGGTATGTTTTTTTTTCAAAAAATATTATTTTGATGAAACATGTAATTCATATGACATTATCATTATATAAGAATAAACTAGAAGTTTTAATTACATTTAAGTAAGAAAATTTGGATATATGTAATAAAAATATAGATTTTGAAATATTATTTGAATATAGAAATATTTTCCCCAAATTTTTTAGAACTTATTAAATTTCAATTAAAGAAACTACTTCAAGTATTTTCATTGAATCATATCTTTTCAAGGGATATTTTTTCATATTACACTAAAACCTCATAAACATTATTTTTTTAATAATAAATGAATTGATTTAATTAAAATAAATATCCATTTTAATTTTATCTTATATGTATTTTTAATTCAAAAAAATGTTATTTTTTTAAAATTGTTTTAATGTTATTTAGTGTGTTTCTTTTAGTATTAAATTTTCAATCCTTTGGAATTTTTTTGATAAATATATTTTCAAATTTGAAATTATAAGTACAAAATTTTTATAAAATATCATCTGAATTTTTTTCATTAAAATAAATTACTAATATTTGAAATTAATCTCCAAGGTACAGATAAATTAGTGAAAAAGTTAAAAAGATAATATAAAAAGACCTATAACACTCAATCTTTTAGAAAAAGAGTATTGGAGGTGATTATCAAGCTGAAATCATTTTAATCTCTTGTTTTTCCAATTTTTTCTTTTACAATTGAATATAAACCTTACATTATTGCAAATATACGATTTATACTCCAAACCACCCTTGTATTCACTTAACAAGGGTAAGATATTTTCCATTTCAAGGGTTACCTAACCTTAATAATGAATCTCGAAACTTGGCCATTTTTTTCCTCGAATCATTTACCATGTTAAAAACATGCTTGTCATTATTACATTGCACAATTCCTTCATTTACAAGGATACTTCCAATGACAATTCAAATCCCCAATGTGAGTATTATCAATTAATATTTTTTTCTTCTTAATTATCTTCTTTAAAATTTTTCATAAACTCATTAATATTATGATATTAGTATCATTTATATACAGTAATGTTACTATATTAGTGGTATTATACCTTTTTATTCATATACCCTACCCATTAATAAAAATAAAACCATTGTTCTTATGTTCTGCGGACTACCACCTCTATGATGTAACAAGTTTCATTTTCTCTCATGAAATTTAATGAATGGATATCAGGATGGTATTAAAGGATAATATTATGTTTATGATATAATTAAGATTATTTTATGAGTAATTCAAATAACCCTTAGTGATATGATCATTAGACGTTCATCTATAATTTGATCATTTAAAATATCCACACTAAGAGGATAAATATTTATTTAAATTAATTTTTTTTCATATCCATTAATTATTCTTTTAATTTTAGAAAATTATTAAATAAAATAATAAACAAATAATTCATTATTATTCTATTATAATAATATTAAAAATAAAACCATTGTATTACCATTCATTAAATAAGGGTATGCTCATGTTTGGGTCTGATTAACTATCTAATTGAATAGAACTATGAATTTATATATTGATTAAATATGGGGAAATAATTACTAGTATAATAAGATAAATTTTTTAAAATAATATTTTATTTTGGTACTAGAGATGTTATACTAATATTTAATTCCTTAAATTAGGAAAGAGATATAATTGTCCAAAATCATCAAAACCTGCTAATTATCTATTTCCTCTTCAAGGATCATGACTAAAAAATAATTAATGGAATTTGAAACACTATAAATTATTATAAATAAACTATAATGGTAAATATATTTTCCTCTTAATTATGATCTTTTAAATAAGCCTGAATGCAGTCACAACTATTATGAAACTAGTATAGATGATCAAAAACTACAAACACCAAATGAGGAAAAATAGGAGAATTCAGGTGGAGAATGACTATTTATGAAGAGTATGAATAAAAATATATATGGGTAAGTATATTATTTAAGTTTTTAAGATATATAATTTTATGATATATGAGGTTAAAGTGCATTCTTGAAAGTTAGGACAAGAGGTAGGTTCTTTTAGTCTAATATTCATATCTTTAGGACTTGTTTGGTATTGTGCACCTTTCATCCTTTGTGTTATTTATATACTACGATTTTGAAAATTTATATCATGAAATTTCCTTATTCATGGAATATCAATGTCAATTTTAAGACATACCATTCAAGGGGTTTTGATATAATTACTACCCAATCAATATATATAATTATTTTTTATTAATTTTCTTTCTCTAGGATTCACATTATATTTACCAATCATTTTATTTTTTTTAAAGAATATAGTAGAATTAAATAATTTTTAACATATTACTCAAGTCAGTTATGCAATTTATAATTCAATATTTCTATACCTCTATCATATTCTTTAGATTCAACAGTTACCAAAACAACTGTAAAACTCAATCCTTTACATGTTAGAAAAGTCATCTTATGTTTTGGAAAAGATAAAGGTGTTATGTCATGGAGAGGTGATGTAAATAGAAAGTTAGTGTAGGCGGTGAATTTAATTTATTTAAAAATTAATCAAAGTTTAAATATTATGAGGTGAAAGTGATCAATTCAAATATTAAACAACTGAAGTACACTAATATAAAAAATGAGATGGAAAATAGAATACTGTAAAGTAAAAGAAAATCTCAAGAATTTTGTAGTCCCTCAGATATAAATTATCCTATTCAACTCATTACCCATCCCATTAACTGAGAGAGTTAAAACCCACTATGATATATCACTTTTGAAGGAGAGAGATAACCCTTAACATCCATATTTTTCATAAATGGAGGATTAACCCAATTATTCAATCTTTAAAATGTTCATATAAAAATGAAAAATTTTATAGGATAAAAACCATATTTAACTTTTACAAGCTCAATCATTACCTATTTAATTTTTTTAGTTTAGGGGTAACCCAATATTTTATAAGGGAAAATCCAACCAACAGTTTTTCATGTTCATACCCAACCTTGTAATTCTTAGGGTTTCTCTTAACCTCTTCAATGTTATGGGTAAATAGGAACCTTAAATTCTAAGGATACATACTAAAACTATACTCTTATAGGAAATGTACTTTTATTTTCTAAATTATAGGTTAATTAGAACCCCATCTTTTGAATTTATTGGGATTTTACCACTAGAGGATTACTACATTAGGATGAGGTTATTATCATGTCGTGTTCCCTTCTAATGACTTCCAGTGGTGTTCCTAGAACATGGGATTAATAAATATGATGCCTTGGTTTCTCAAAATTCCGGAATGGGACCTGATCTTTGATCCTGATAATTTTTGTGACAACTTTTCATAGGTTTAGAACAATATAGTTAATCTTGATTTTCATTACTAGAACCTGAGGAACTTATGGGATATAGAATCCTTAGTTTGAAACCCCAATAGAATGAACAAGAAAACTGATTACCCATGATTTCAACACTATGATAAAATATTAGTGGAAATTTAGATGTCCAACACCTTTGTAGAAGAGGTTTTTCTCATGACACAAGTTAACACCATCAATCATGGCATTCAATATAAAAGAAAACCAAAATTCTGCACTAACTATAAATTTTTGGGTCATCTGCTAGATGAATGTAAAAGGGATGTGGAGTGAATGTTTTGAAAAATTTATGGGAATGATATGACTATCTGTATAAGGAGGAAATATAAGGCTCCACTCCATAAATCTCGACCTTGTTTATTAGACACCTAGGTGTTGACACAAAGGTCACTGGCAATCTAGAATTTGAATAATCAGCATCTAGAAATCCAGTGCCTCGAGAACGCATCTCCAAGATGAAATCAAGAAAGGCTATTATAATTGGATATCATGTGATTCCTTCTCATGAAGAAGAAATTCATTAAGGTTACATTAATAATGATTGTCACAATAAATCTGGGAATGCTCTGGCCACGTAGGGAATTGGATAGACTGATGTGCATTGCACTAATGTTGTTCCTTTCAAGGAGGTGGATGTCATGTCACACCCCTAAATGTATAATAATAATGTTGATAAATCCCCTCTCCTATGTTTCCATTAATGGATTCTATTTCTATGGATACCAACAGTGATTTGGCTAGATAGAAGTGTCTACTGTAATATGTTGTAGTCCCTTTAGCTATAAAACATTTTCTGATCGATGAGCAGATGGTGAATGATGTTACTTATAGCCCATGGGCCGGATCTCATGGATATAATATCATGACCAAGAATTTGAACTTTTATTTTTATAGAACTCAAATTGTTACCCTATATCATGATGGGTTTTTTTGGATAACATAGGAAGGTCTGGAGAGGGATTCTTTGAGCAACATGAACATAATAAACTAGAGGGGGGCTTCCCATAGGTACCTTCATCTTGAATTTATAGGAAACGTACTCCCACGGAAAATTATGACACACTTACATAATAAGTGATTAAATTAAAGCCTTTGAATTTTGTTTTTTGAACTAGTGACATATAAGAAACACATATAAATGTGCTGAAAGTAGACCCTCAGATAATGAGGAGGGATGTACACTTTATGGGGACAAAATTGAGCCTTTAATGGATCAAAATTCAAAGGGGAAGAAGAAAAATAGTAAAGGGGAGAGAAAGAAAGATCCAAGTGAACATGGAACAACAAGAATGTACCAAAACAAGGTGTTGGAATCTTAAACAATGAAGATATTTTACTAGAAAAATCATGGGATAAGGAACTCCTTAACAGTTATTTCCCTTTGAAACTTCGTTTTGGCCTAAAATACTTTTATCAATGGAATTGATAAACCTAGACTTATAATTACCAACTAAAATTGATTCATGTGGTAATATCTTCGATAAAATTTTACTTCTGAAAACTCTCATGCCTCCAGCATTAAACATTTATGGGTGTTAAGGAATGACTCCATTCTCATCATATTATATAGATAGAAACCACAAAGTCTTTCAGTATCTTGTAACATCTAAGTATATGACACATCAATAAATTTTATCTATGATTCCACATCCTATATTTGGATAAGGGAATTGAGGTAGTATATTCAATCCATTTAGGAAAATATAGATAATAAATCGGTTATTCATGGAGATTTAACAATGTTCTGACACATGAGGAAAAAACTGGATATATTTTTAACCGCACTGCCTCTTTAGAATTCTCTTATTGTATTGACCACTCCAATATTTTTGAGATTATTATTGTATGTGATGATTTTTCATGGATTAGATATATTGTGCATGGAAGACAAGAAAGTAAGCTTGATAGATGTTTTTCTTAAAATAGATGATAGGACTGCTGAAATAGGAATCTTAGGGTTCACGCTTCCAAAGCATCATTATAATCGCTATCCTATCATTATAGAAGTTCCCAGACACATGAAATAGTCAACACCTATTCCATTATGGTTTAATAATATATGGATTGTGGTTTTTTGGATATAGGGATTCTTTTTAGAAACTTGGAGATTTAAATCTATTGGAATACCCTTTCAAAAGCATGTTGGGAAACTCAAGCACACCAAGAGGATTCTTAAATAATACAATAAAATCTCATTTTCTAGGATGGTGGCTGACATCAAAGAAGATGGAGAATTTCATTCTCATAGTCTGATCATGAATTAATGTCTGAAAGTTCTATATCATGATGAGATAGAAGGGTATAATAGGTTTTATGTCCTTCAAACAATCAAATAAAGCTGAAAACCCCAATTTAATGTCAAATGGATTAAAGATAGGGATCATAATTCCAAGTTATAACATATATTACCTTAAGTTATGAGGGCCAGAGTTTGGAATAATGTGATCCAAATAAATGGAAGAACCTACACCTATGAAAATGAAATCTCACAAGAAACTATGATGAAATTTATGGGACTCTACTCTATAATTGGTCTAGATAGTACACCTAAAATTATTGATAATATCACCACTTATACTGAGGTTCATCATAATCAGACACTTTTAGTGGCCCCATATAAGGAGGAAATTAAGATGGTCCTCTTCTCCCTCAACATAGAGAGCGCTCCAGACCATGATGGACTTACTAAAAAATCTTCATGTTTTATTGGGACATATTGTAGGATGATGTTATTGAGTAAATTAACTATTTCATCACCCATTCCTACATTCCTTATGGGGAAAATTCAATATTCATTTCCTTGATATCCAAAAAGGAGAGAACACTTGATGTCAAAAATTTCATTCCAGTTTCCCTACCGCGTTGTCGTGACATGTTGAATTGATTATGTTTTTAATGTTTAATTATAGTATATGGTAGACCCTCGGTCATCTCACATGGGTTGTTGGATGTTTAAAGTGTGTATTTATAATAAAGATTACTATAATTGGGGGTGGTTATGAAAACTTAAAAAAATAATATAAATTAATTTCAAAGTGTAATAATTGATAAATAAGGGAGTAGTTTTATGACTTATGAGATTAGAATATCATTTCATGTTTAGTAAACATCTGGGATAGTTCATTGTTTTGAAAATTTCACATGGTTTTGTTTAACTGTTACGATGAGGGTTTTCAAGATCTTGTTTCCCCTCTTGCCCCTTAAAAATATGCACAAAGAAGAAACCCCTGACACAATGATCATGTTTTAAAGTTTTGTTACTAAATAATAGAAAAAGGGACACAAAATCAAACTAAAATATCATATATGTGTGAGATAGAAAGGATTATTGTGTAGTCCAATCAGAACAACACTTTATTTCCACTAGAAATCTCAACCCATTCGGTGTTAACATAACAATCATTTCACTGAATTATATCAATAGAAATGCAATCATGGGAGAATAATGTAATGATAAGAAATAATTGAAATATTTAAAACACAAATTAAAAAACCATTAGAAGAACAAGTGATGTAACTCCCTCCCAAGAGTGTATAGCTCCCTTGAAATAATCGTGCACCGTTTAGCCCACCATTAAGAGGAGGAGGAGGCTCGTGTGGAACGTGGAATTCAATATTGATACCCCTATAGGGATAGTGGCTTCCATAAAATCTAGTATAAGGATATAAATAATTCGTGACTCCAAATTTTTTGAGATTTTTTTCTGTTTTGAACTTGAAAATGAGGAGCCTAGGGATCCATTTTATAGGAAAAGTGGAAGGTTATTTTGAGTACACAAATTTCATAAAACCACTTGGAACATGGTTTTTGACCTCCATATAGCCTTATATCACTTCGGAGAAAATGAAAAAGCTATAGATCCACATCATGAATATCATAACTAAATGTTTGGATTCATTTTGACACTTATAGCTCGAGATATGGATATATCAAAACACGTCACTTTTGGCTTCATGAAAATACTGTGTTCTGGACATATTGGGTTAGTTGGGGAACTTAATGGATGAATTGGTCTTGAATGTCTTAATAAGTGTTGTATCCCATTTAATTTCAGACCATGTCACTAAATCTGATCCTATTCGAATGCACAAATGATTTTTAGCATTCATAATAGTTGACAAGTGTTCATGGATCCCATGAAATTTTGGCCCATTTTTCTTCCACTTCATCCTAGGCCTTCTAAATCAACTCCACCTACAATGTAATTATCATTACAAGTAATATTTATCATTTTAATTGTATTAAAAACAAAATAGTTGAATTAAACATAATGTGAAATTTGATATTTTTTTTTAAATTTTAATACAAAAATAGTTTAGCATACTGGTGTAAGGGTGAAAATGAAACTATGAATCGTGGTGTGATCACACCCCCACACATAAATATTTTCTCTCTTGGGAAAAGTCATATTTCCTAAAATTAGTTTTTGTATATATTTCCAAAATCATGAAGATTTAAAATTATATGAAATGTTAATTACTGATAGAAATGTGATGAAATAAAAAATCACTACGAGATGTTATTCTGAGGGATCATGAAAAAAGAATTCCCCAAAATTGTATCAGCATGAAATTCAAATAGACGCGTTCTACTAATTGAAGAAAATAATTCAAAAGTTAACCATGTCACTAATTCTCCACATGTGTGTGTATGAAAACAATTTGATGCTATTCTTTCCACTTTCTATCGAATAAATATATTTTTTAAAGTTGTCTACTTATATTATTCTTTCCACCGAACTGGCCCAACATACTTTGAAATAAAATTCCAAGACCCACTCACTTAATCATTTGAAGAAGTAAAACCATAAGCTCCCGACCAAGATATCCCCATATTTTTAAAATTTTATAACTCCCCTCAATGATCATTTTTTTAGTTTTTTTGGTTTTTGTGGGTGCACAATCATCAGATAACAGGTACTCACACATTGTTCATTCTAGCACCGTAATGAAATTGATCAGATAAGGAATAAACATATGAAAAAAAATTCAAAGGTAGAGGAAAATTAACCTAACTTATATTTACCATCCATTATGTTATAATTCTTCACAACTCATGTTTGGGTGCAAAGATGTATTGAGAAATTAAGTGAAACAATTTTCCCTTAATATATTTACACAAAGGGTACCATTCTTTTCAATGGTTTAAAAATGATACAACCATTTATATCACAGAAAATAACCAAATTTCAAGATAAATATAAACTATAGTATTGAATTCATACTAAAATGCACATTTCATCATATTTTTTTGAATGTTAAGACAATATGAAGAATAGAAAATTTTCATTAATTTTCAATAACATCTATTATTAGACAACAATCATTTTACAAGATAATGTGAGCATAAAAAATTAATATTCCATTACAAAAGTGAGCGGGAGAGAAAGGGGGAATGTAACAATAATATTAAGAAATATAAAAAGAGAGAAAAAAAGATGATGAAATTTCCTCACTAACCCAAGTATATACCCTTCCACCCAAACCTAAAATGTACAGTTTCTTCACAATAATAATATAAAATGTTGGAAGGAAGGATAAATCCTTCTGGGTTTCATTAGTAGAATACTTCATGAACATAGAGTTCCTCCATCGGGGACTTCAGAATGGCTTCATGGAAGTGCTTTAACTATAGCATCCCAGCCTTTTCATACATTAATATTACATCATTTTGAAGGTAAACAACATAATAGTATTACACATAGAGGATAAAACAGTCTTTTATCTTGGGAAAACTAGGACCATAAATAGCAATTACAACATCAAGAATGAACATTTATTTAATTTCTTCTTCTCTAGATTCTTATTGTCACTTGTACTCTCCTTAGTATATGTTGCCACATGAAGATATAAATTAAAAGGGGTGATATAGAATCCCAGTAAGAGGATAGATAAGAAGAATATAACATGGGGTGAGTATAATCATGACATAGGAAATGAACTCATGAACATGAGAGGAACATAAATAAAAGACTTGAAATGTGGCACTGCATAAAAAAGAAACATCATGTTTTTGTGGTTAACTACCAAAAATACAATTGAAACAAGATAGAATCTTGGTCACACATCTTTAAACATTTACTCATGAGATTCATCACTTTCCCAATGCATTGGAGCTCTGTATAATTCCAGGCGCACCCGTCACTTTGAAACATTCATATTGCGCTATATAATTCCGGGCGCACCCGTCACATCATAACATTATGATTGACAAATTGAACACATATAAAAAGTGAACATAACTAACCCATATAAAGGAATGTGTTTCATCTCATAATAATACATTCATAAGATTTGGGTTCCCAAAAGAAATAGGGAACAACATACTTGATACAAGAACCATCAACCATGAATGAGAGGTAAAAGTTGAGTTCATAAAAGAAGAGTTCTTTTGAAAAACATTTGGGTTGACATAAATTTCATTAAAAAACATGTATATCCCTGAAAAGGTAATATAATTATTAATAAATGATATTTAAGGAGTAACCATATCAAAATGGAGTGAAAGAGGGAGAACCCGAAGGAAGAAATTTGAGTTTGAGATTTCTCCTTACCTTGTATCCGAATGCTTCCTTCTCATTAATGTCCGGTGTAATGACATTATATTAATTAATTAGAGATTCCAAAACCTTTTATACATTAATATGGTTCATTCTGGTTTCATTATGTCATTTTATGTGCCATTTAATGAGTTATAGAGTTTAGAAATATTATTCAGGAATGTTTGTTTTTATTGTTTTATTGAGTGGTTCACTTGTATTCTTAAATTAATGTTCTGGTAGAACATGGGTAAACATACAGAATAGATATTACATGATATTAATGATATTACAGGAGTTTTAATGATCTTATAATGAATCATATTATAGCTGTGTGGATGAATCCTTAGAAAATAATTAAATGATGATTGTTTGGGTTAATTTGGGTGGTTTTTCGAGCTCAACGAACTTGTTCTAATTTATCACTTAGTAATATGTTCATAAGTCAGTTCCAAAACATTGAAAAGGACATAATACATATAAAATATTCTTTTTTAACCACAAAAATGTTTTTATTACCAGATATGAAGGTAGAAATGGAAGAAGAAAGCATGTTATTCTTGAAGGTGATAAATTAACACCTCACGAACAACGTTCTCTTTAATAAAATAAAAGGTAGAGGGAAAGGGGGTTGGATTATATAATATCCCATTAGAATCATACAATTAAATTATATGTATAATACTGGAGTTAAAATACAATTTGGATGAAGATAGGTGGGAAGAGATCAAGAAATGAACTTGAACATGAAAGGAAATTAAAGGAGAAGAGGGAGAGAAATTACCTCATGAATCCTTCTCTTGAGAACCACCTTAAGGGCCTAAGCTTGGTCTTTTGATGAGACCATCATCTCTTGGACGTGGGGGAGGGTCTAGAGAGGTTTTTTGGGTAGAGTTTAGAGAAGTCTTGGAGCTGGAGAGGTTTGAGGGAATAACGGTGTGAAGGGTGGTTTTTATAGTGGAGGGGAGGGGTAAATTTTGAATATTTAATTCATTATTTTATTATTTCCCTCAAGAAAACCAATAGTATTGTTTCATGTGACCTCTAATAGTAATAAGTTCATGTGAGTTCTAACCATGTGAACTTTCATCACTTTTGATGTCATGAATAGTGTATTTAACTGTTAAATTGTATATACTGTATTTTACCGTATTTCACTATTCGTAAAAAATTTGAGTTCTTCAGAAAAATACCAAAAATTTACCCTAACCATTTTTTGATGTGTAGAATTCAAAAATGAAGTCCATTTTTCAAAATTAATTTTCTAAATATTATTACTTTAATTTTTAAATAAAGTCATTGTTAATTCGAAAAATAACAATATTAAAGGTGCACTTAGTTTTATTTCTCATTGAAAATTTAATTAAGATCTCACTATCTTATTTCCTTAAGAAAATAAAATAAAATTATTTTTTACTATTCATAAGGTTCATATTACTATTCATTTTACTATTCATAAGGGTATGTTACTATTCACCAAAAAACAAGTTTGTTTAATTAGACTCCAAAAATCATCTTGAACACAACCGTGTATGTTAGATTTTTAAAATTCCAAACACAAAAGTGACAAACATATGTCTAAAGGTCACTTATCACTTAGTAGTTCATTATATTGTGCATTCAGTTGATTTTATGACATAATTTTATGAAGGGGATTTTCATTGAAAAACTTTGGGTCGTTACATTTTTCCCCCTTAAGAAATTTTTCCCTTGAAATTTCATTTTAAAAAAATAGGTGAGGGTACTTCTCCTTCATCGCCTCTTCCAGTTCCCAAGTTGCTTCATCAAACATATGGTTCCTCCACAACACTTTTACAAGGTGGGTTGTCTTGTTGCGCAGAACCTTATCACTTCAGTACAAAATCTTTACTGGATACTCCTCATAGGATAGATCACCTTCCAACTGCACCACCTATGAGTTTAGTACATGCATGGGGTCTAGTATGTACTTCCTCAGTAGTGATAAATGAAATACATCAAAAACGTGAGGCATATTTGGTGGAAGTGCAAGATGATAGGCCATGGCTCCTATGATGTCAAGGACCTCAAAGGGGCCAATGTACCTTGGGGTTAGCTTCCCTTTCTTCCCAAATCGTATGACTCTATTCTATGGAGATATTCAAAGGAAGACTTTATCTCCAACGACGAACTCTAAGTCTCTTCAACGGTTGTCATCATAGCTCTTTTGCCGACTTTGAGCAGCTTTGATGTGTTTCTGGATGACTTGAACCTTCTCTATCATCTCTTTAACAAGATCAGGTCCAAGTATCTTTCTTTCTCCAACATCATCCCAACAGGTTGGAGTTCTACATCACTTTACATACAGAGCTTTATATGTAGCCATCTGAATACTTGAGTGGAAGCTATTGTTGTATGAGAACTCAACCAAGGGGAGATGCTGATCCCACCCACCTTTGAATTCTAGAGAGAAGGCTCTAAGCATGTCTTCAAGCGTCTTAATAGTCCTTTCAGATTGGCCATCAGTTTGGGGGTGATAGGCCATGCTGAAATTTAATTTAGTACTCAAAGCATGTTGAAGGCTCCTCCAGAATTTAGATGTGAACCTCAGATCATGGTCATAGACAATTGAGAGTGGAACACCATGAAGTCTCACCACTTCCTTCACATATATCATTTCATGTTGTTTAGGTGAGATGTATTCCCAAATATCGATAAAATGGGAAGTCTTGGTGAGTCAGTCAACCATAACCCATATCACATTATTTCCCTTTGACATCTTCGGGAGACCCGTGATAAAGTACATAGTAACATTTTCCCATTTCCACATGGGCATAGCCAATGGTTGCATAATACCATTGGACTTTTTTCACTGAGCTTTAACATGCTGACATACCAAGCACCGTGATATATATTCCGCAATATTCTTTTTCTTGTTATCCCACCAGAAGTGTTCCTGGAGATCACGATATATCTTAGTACTCCCGGGATGGATTGAGAAAGTTGAGCAATGTGCATTATCCAATAGCTCCTTCTTTATCCCGGGTGATGAAGGAACACAAAGCCACATTCCAAACCGAATCACACCATCATCGTCGATATGGAACTCTTGCATCTTCCATTCCTTTACTGCATTCACCCTATTTTGTATCTCCACATCATCCCTTTGCGCTTACTTAATCTTATCCTGGATGGATGGTTTTGAAATCATTTGGGAAATGTAGGATGTATCCCCTACCCTTATGATTTCCAAATCCATTCTTTTCATATCCATGAATATAGGGTCTTTCTCAATCAGCAACATGGATAGAGTAGCATGTTCTTTTCTACTTAGACCATCAGCTACCTTGTTTGCCTTTCCAGTTTGATAATGAATAGATCAATCATAATCTGTGATTAGCTCTAACCATATCCTTTTATGCATGTTGATATCCTTTTGTGTGAATTTATACTTTAGGCTCTTGTGGTTGGTGTATATGTCACACTTCTCACCATAAAGGTAGTGCCGCTAGATTTTCAAGGAAAAAATCACGACTGCCTGCTCTAGAACATGTGTTAGGTAGTTCTGCTCATGGATCTTCCAATGTTGTGAGGCATAGGCTATCACATTATCATTTTGCATGACTACACAACCCAAGCCTTTCTTTGAAGCATCACTGTATATCACAAAACATTATCCACTTTTCGGTAGTGTGAGCACAGGTTCTGTGATCAACCATCTCTTTAGATCCTTCAAGAATCCTTCACATTTATCAGTCTAAACAAACTTTACCCCTTTCCATGTTAACTTAGTTAGACGGCTTGAAAATCGTGAGATGTTTCTCACAAAACATCCGTAGTACCCAACTAATCCAAGAAAACTATGGATTTCTAGGACACTAGAAGGCATGTTCCATTCCTCAATCGTCTTTGTCTTTGAAGGATCCATATAAATTCCCTCAATTATGATCACATGTCCCAAGAACATGACTTGCTTTATCAAAAAGTCACACTTGCTAATCTTGGTGTAAATCTTCTCCTTTTTCAATGTCGCCAACACAAGTCTTAGTTGTTCTTCATGTTCCTCCTTATTCTTAGAGTAGATGAGAATATCATCGATAAACACTACCACAAATTTGTCAAGGTAATGTCTAAATACTATATTCATAAAATCCATGAATATTGCAGGGGAATTAGTAACTGTGAAGGGCATAAAAAAAACTCATAGTGAACATACCTTGTACGGAAGGTAGTCTTTTGAATATCTACCTTCTTCACCTTTACCTGATGATATCCAGAACAAAGATCCACCTTTGAGAAGTATTGATCACCTCTTAACTGATCGATCATGTCCTCAATCCTTGGAAGATGATACTTGTTCTTTATGGTGATCTTGTTGTGTTCTCGATAATCGATACACAACAGCATTGTTCCATCCTTGTTCTTCACAAAAAGCACTGGTGCACCCCAACGTGATGCACTAGGGCATATGAACCCTTTGTCTAGATGCTCTTTCAGTAGCTTCTTTAACATCTCCAGTTTGATAGGAGCCATCCTATAGGGACACTTCGAGATAGGAGTAGCTCCGGGTATGATTTCAATTGAGAAATCTACCTCACAATTCGGAGGAATTTCGGGTAACTCTTCGGGAAATACATCATTGTATTCACTCACAATGGGAATTTCCTTAGGGTTGGCACTTTCCTCTAACTCATCAATTTGGGTGAGGTATACTTCTTCATAAGGAATCAAAACCCACACCATTGAAGGATTTTTAAAGGAGATTCATGAACTTCCTTGCATTTGTAGAAGAGCCTGGGATGGTTTTGAATTTGAAAATATATTTCCTTTTCCCGACAGTTGATATGTGCTCTATATAATGAGAGCGAATCCATTCCCATTATAGCGTCAAATTCCACCAAGGGATGTACTAAAAGATTTTCTGGAAGAATGTTCCCACATACGCCAACAGGAGAAGAGGAAAACACTTGGGTTGCAATGATTTCACCACTTGGTGTTTTTATATATATCTCCACTTCAAGGTTTTGGGGCATCGATTCTATAGTTCTAGAAAACTTGTGAGATATAAAGGATTATGTAGAACCAGAATCAAATAAGACTTTTTCCATTATTCAGTGAATAGGAAGTATACCTTGTACGACTTCACTATCATGCTCCACCTCCGCAGTAGTGATGGCATAAGCCTTCCCTTGTTCCTTTGGATTTGGTGGTTGCTGACGCTGATTACCCTCATGAACTCGAGGTTTAGTGCACTGGTTTTCATAGTTCCCTAGCTCCCTACAGTTGTAACATTGAGTCATGAGTGGTTATCTCCTTTCATCGGCTACATTCTACTTCCTTTTCGCGTCATTTCGACATTCATGGGCATGATGTCCTTCTTTCCCACACTTGAATCATTTCCCCATCCCTTTGAGGCAGTTCCCATGGTGCCACTTCCCACATTTGTGTCATGTGGGTCGTTGATTTTTCTTCCCATCATTGTCATTAGATCCACCAGCATGAAACTCCATCATTCTTTTCTTATCACTAAAGCCATGGGACCATTCTCAAAACTCCATCTACACTTTGAGATCACATCGAAAAAAATATTAATAACTCCCAAAGTCTCGAATTGCAAGAGCCTTTCGAATGTATGGTTTTAATCCACTAAATAATCTATCAATTTTTCTATCATTGTTGATAACAAAACCCAAAGCGTACCATGCAAGCCTCGTGAAATTAGCTTCATAGGTTGTGATTGATTCTCTTTCTTTTTGATTGAGCTCTGTAAATTCTCTCTCCATATTTGTACGAATAGTTCATGGAAAATACTTTTTAAGAAACATTATCTTAATGTCTTCCCATTCCATCTATTCAATTTTCTCCCTTGGCTTGGTGTTCTTAATCAAAGACCACCATTGATTAGCTTATCTATCTAGAAAATAAATGGCTAGGGTCACATTCCCCATCTCAGAACAGTGAAGAACAGAAAGGATCATCTCCATGGAGTTAACCCACTGTTCCACAACTAGTGGATCAGAAGATCCACAAAAAGTCTGTGGTCGTTGCCACATAAAACATTCGATAATCAGTTTCTCCCACTTTGGTGAAGGAGGAAGTTACCCATTATTATGGTCATTGTTCATAACCTTAGATAATTGGGTAAGCATCTCCATGAAGTTTTCAACTCCACCTCCCAAATCATTGGGAATATCGTTCAGGCAATCATTGCATTGGCCCTTGCACGAGTCATTGGCCTGATTTTTTCTGGTTCCCACTATTTTCTAAAATAGTAAAGGTTAGAACAAAAAATAAGTAAACAAGTCATGAATAACATATTAATTTAAACAATTTATACCAAAAACAAAACATATGGGATCCCTTTGTAGATTTTCTTGTGTGCCTACTTGTACTTAGTCTCATGCTAGAGGTTTTCACTAGGGTTCGCTAATCCTAATTCCCAAATTAGCTGAACCATTCCATTGATTACAACTACAGAATCCCGACCTTTTCTTAGATTACTATTACATAATTTTAAAGGTAAACAAAATAATAGTATTACACATAGAAGATCCAACGGTTTAGTGTCTTAGGAAAACTAGGACCATACATAGCAATTACAACATCTAGCATAAACATTTATTTAATTTCTTCTTCTCTAGCTTATTAATGTCACTTGTACTCTTCTTAGTATATGTAGCCACCTGAGGATATAAATAAAAAGGGGTGAGATAAAATCCTAGTAAGATTATAGATAAGAATAATATATAATGGGGTGATAATAATCATGACATAGGTAAAGAAATCATGAACATGAGAGGAACATAAATAAAAGACTTGAAATGTGGCAATGCATAAAAATGAAACATCATGTTTTACTGGTTAACTACCACACATACTTGTGAACCAAGATAGAATATTTTTCAAACATCCATTCACATTTACTCATGAGCTTCATCACTTTACCCAATGCATTGGAGCGCTGTATAATTCCAGGTGCACCTGTCACTTTGAAACATTCATATTGCGCTATATAATTCCGGGCACACCAGTCACATCATAACATTATGATTTCCACATAGAACACATATAAAAAGTGAACATAAATAACCCATGTAAAGGAATGGGTTTAATCTCATAAGAATACATTCATAAGATTTGGGTTCCCAAAATAAATAGGGAACAACATACTTGATACAAGAATCATCAACCATGAATGAGAGGTAAAAGTTGAGTTCTTAAAAGAAGAGTTCTTTTGGAAAACATTTGGTTTTACATAAACATCATTTTAAAACATGTATATCTCAGAAAAGGTAAGCTAATTATGATGAAATGATCTTTAAGGAGTAACCATATCAAAATGGAGTGAAATATTGAGAACCCGAAGGAAGAAAATTGAGTTCGAGATTTCCCCTTACCTTGTCTCTGAATGCTTCCTTCTCTTTAATGTCCTGTATAATGACATTATATTCATTAATTAGAGAATATAGAACCTTTTATACATTAATAGGGTTCATTATAGTTTCATTATGTGATTTAATGGTCCATTTAATGAGTTATAGAGTTTAGACACATTATTCAGGAATGTTTGTTTTTTTGGTTTTCTTGAGTGGTTCACTTGTATTCTTAAATTGATGTTCGGGTAGAACATGGGTAAACATCCAGAACTGATATTACATTTTATTAATGATATTACCAGAGTTTTAATTATATTATAATGAATCATATTATATCCATGTGGATGAATCATTAGATAAGAATTTAATGATGATTGTTTGGGTTGATTTGGGCGTTTTTTCGATCACAGCGAACTTGTTTTAATTTATCACTTAGTAATATGTTCATAAGTCAGTTCCAGCACATTAAATAGGACATAATACATATAAAATATTCTTTTGCCACCATAAAAATGGTTTCATGACCTGATATTAAGGTAGAAATGGAAGAAGAAAGCATGTCATTCTTTAAGGTGATAAATTAACACCTCCCGAACAACGTTCTCTTTAATAAAATAAAAGGAAGAGGGAAAGGGGGTTGGATGATATAATATACCATTGGAATCATAAAATTACAGTATATGTATAATAATGGAGTTACAATACCATTTGGATGAATATTGGTGGGGAGAGAAAAAGAAATGAACTTGAACTTGAAAGGAAATTAAAGGAGAAGAGGGAGAGAAATTACCTCTTCAATCCTTCTCTTGAGAACCTCTTTAAGGGCATAAGCTTGGTCTTTGGATGAGACCAGAATCTCTTGGACGTGGGGGAGGGTCTAGGGAGTATTTTTTGTCAGAGTTCAGAGAAGTCTTGGAGCTTGAAAGGTGTGAGGGAATGAGGGTGTGAAGGGTGGTTTTTATAGTCGGAGGGGAGGGGTAAATTTTGAATATTTAATTCATTAATTTATTATTTCCCTAAGACAACCAATAGTATTGTTTCATGTGGCCCCTAATAGTAATAAGATCTTGTGGGTTCGAACCTAGTGGCCTTTAATCACTTGTGATGTCATGAATAGTGTATATAACTGTCAAATTATTTATACGGTATTTTACCGTATTTCACTATTCATCAAAAATTTGAGTTTTTCAGAAAAATATGAAAACTTTAACCTAACCATTTTTCGATATGTAGAATTAAAAAATGAATTCCATTTTTCAAAATTAATTTTCTAAATTTTATTAATTTAATTTTTAAATAAAGTCATAATTAATTCGAAAAATAACAATCTTAAAGGTGCACAAAGTGTTATTTCTCATTGAAAAAATAATTAAGATCTCATTATCTTATTTCCTAAAGAAAATAAAATAATATTATGTTTTACTACTCATATGGGTCATATTACTATTCATTTTACTATTCATAAGGGTATGTTACTATTAACCAGAAAAACAAGTTTGTTCTCTCGGACTCCAAAAATCATCTTGAACACAACCGTGTACGTTAGATTTTTAAAATTCCAAACCCAGAAGTGACAAAATTATGTTTAAAGGTCACTTATCACTTATTAGTTCATTATGTTGTGCATTAATGTGATTTTATGACATAATTTTATGAAGGTAATTTTCATTGAAAAACATCGGGTCGTTACATTAACCATTTCCCATTGATAGTGAGGGTTTTCTTGGTTTCAACATTTTGAACATAAAAAACACAAAATATGGAGACATTATTAAAACATTATTATCCAATCCATTGGGAATGAATTTTACCTAGATGAAACTTTAGTCTTGAATTATAGAGAAGGAACTTCTTCCCAATGTGGAACTGATGATGAAGGATGACATGGTAGGGAGAAGCCATGGTTCACTTCTTATAAATCCTGGGGTTCTCATATAAATCTCTACGCATTTCCTCCAACTCCTAAATATACAAATTCTTTGAGTACCTGCACTAGAAATATTAGAATTTCAGTTTTAATGGACCCACAAGCTTAGTGCTCTATCTCAATAGGGAGATGACAAATATTTCCAAATATAAGCCTATACGGTGACATTCTAATGGGAGTTTGAAATGTAGTATGGTAAGCCCATAATAAATCACCGAGTCTAAGACCCCAATCTTTTCTATTTGGTTGGACCTTTTCTTCTAGAATTTGTTTAACCTCCCTATTTAACACCTTTGCATGACCATTGGTTTGTGGGTGATATGAAGTAGACACTCTATTCCTGACCCCATACCAACACAAAATAGATTGCATTGTTCGGATTCATAAATGAGAAACATGGTCATTGATGATGAGCCTAGGTAATCCAAACCTACAGAAGATTTGGGTTCTCAAAACTTCCACAACTACCTTAGAATAATCAGACTTGGTAGCTTGTGCCTTTACCTATTTTGAAACACAATCCACTGCCAGAGGAATGTAAATGTAACCCAATGATTTGGGAAATGGTCCTATAATGTCAGTGCCCCATGCATTGAAAATTCCGTGGAAGAGAAAGGGGTTTTGTGCTATTTAATTTCATTTAGATGAATTTTCCATTCTATTATAGCAAGGAATAGGTTTAAAAAAATCACGGGCAACCCAAAAAAGTGTTTTCCAATGGAGACCAGAATCAATGACCTTGCAAGTAGTCATTTGGGGACCAAAGATGACCCCTCAACAAAGAGGGTGGAATAACCTAAGGAAGAACTGAAACTCTCAATCGAGAACACAACACTTGATTAATTGATAACTACACGTGTGCCAAAGGTAGGGTTCATCCCAAATGTACCAATGAAACTCAGGTTTTAGATGGCCAGCCTGATTTTTATTAAAAACAACAATAATGAAATATTCTAACAAATAATTCACAATTTTGGCATACTAAGGAATCCCATCATGCACATGGTATAATTGCTAATCTGGAAACATGTAATTTTTTATAATATGGGGGAATTAGTCAATGAGTGGATCCTACTGATATGGTTAGCCACTGTATTTTTTGCCCTATTCTCATCACTAATTTCTAAATTGAATTGCTGAAGGAGGAGAATCCAGTGAATGAGAAGTTGTATAGATTCTGGTTTCATTAGGATATACCTAAGGGTTTCATTGTCCGAGAACATAAAGACTTTGGAACCTAAAATATACAACTTGAATTTATCCAAGGATAACAGAATGGAAAGAAATTCATTTTTAGTTATGGTTTAGTTTTCTTGGGAATGGTCTAGTGTACGTGAGGCATAGTCTATGACATGATGAGCTCAGTTGAACCATCGTGAAAAGATCTCCCCAATTGTATTGTTGGAGTCCTCACACATTATCACAAATGGTAAATCCCACTGAGGTTGTTGGATTAACGAGGATGATGTGAGACTCTATTTTAACTTATTAAAAACTTTCTCACATTCTTTATCATAAACAAATTCATTTTCTTTTTGGAGAAATCTGGAGAGGGGAAGTTCAATTCTACTATTGTCATCAATGAAACGATGGTAAAATCTAGCATGAACTTGGAAATACCATAATTTTTGTAAATTATTTTATAATGGTAGGGAAGAAATGGCATCCACTTTTGATTTATCTACTTGGATACCATCACCAAAAATGACATGTACCAAAATATACCTTTTCATAAAATGAAATGGAATTTCTCATAATTTAATACGATATTCTTTTTAATATAGCGACATAAAACTAAACCAATACTACTCAAGAATTCATCAAAATAAGAGCCATAAATAGTGAAATAATCCATGAATACTTCCAAGAAAATATCCAGTTAATCTAAAAAAATACTAACCATGCATTCCTAGAAAGTACCGAGAGCATTTCATAGACCAAATGGAATCCACCTAAATGGAAATGTGCCAAAGGGGAAAGTAAGGGTTTTCATTTCCAGATACTTGGGTGAAAGATGGATCTAAAATTATCCAAAATATCCTTCAAAAAATAGTAATGGTACTTCCATTCTAGCCAATCAAGCTTCTAGTCAAAGAATGATAATGGAAAATGTTCCTTCCAAGTGCATTGGTTTAATCAGTGATAGTCTTTATAGACACGCCAACTATTCAACAAATGAGTTGTAACCAATTCATTGTTTTCATTTTTTTATTATTGTAAGACCAATTTTTTAAGAACCACTTTTACTAGACTGACACATTAGATGTTAGGTACTTGGTAAATGATTCCAGCAACCAATAATTTAGTTAACTCATTTTTAAAAACATATAGGATGTTTTGGTTTAGTCGAGCTTGTGACTACCTCACTATTATAACCTCATCATTTAACAATATATGATGTGTGCTAATTGATGGGTCACTACTAGTATTTTCAGAAAGTTTCCATCCCAATTATTTTTTTATAATCCCTCAAAAGTTCAATAAATTGCAATTCAGGCTCTTGATGGAGTGAACTAGTAATGATGACTTTCATCTTGTTTCCATTATCAAGATAGAAATATTTTTAATCTTGAGATAGTTTTTTTAGTTTCAATTTCGGGAGAATTTGGATTGATGGGAGTGTGTGTAATGTATTTTGTCGCAAATCTCATCTAACTTCTCAATTGTATCATCCTCATATGAGGAATGAGATTTTACAAGCTTATCACTATCATCGATGGTTATGTGATCCTTAGTTTTCAATAAATCATCAATTAATAATCATGTATAAAATGATTCTAAATTGGTACATCATTCTATGAATGATTCATTTCCAAACATTTCAATCAATGATGAAAAATTAGAAAGGGGTTCATGGGATATAAAAGATGATTTTTTTGTGGGAAGGGAGTGCATCTATAGAGTTAATAGAGAGACGAATGTTCTTCAAAGGGGTACTTCATGGTATCAAGGTTGTTAAAGTGGACAATGCCACCAAAAAAACAATATATAATGTACCAATGTTGAAAATAATTATGTTTTTGGTGGTTTTCAAAAAGTTCATCGCCAATATAATTGGTGTTTCTAGATTGATCCTATCATATTCCATTTTAGGAACATAAAAATCAGAAAGAAAAATTAAAATTTTCACCCTCACAAGAACATCCTCTAACACACTAGAGGGGCGTGTTGTAATCCAATTTGTCAGTGGAACAACAATTCCTATGGTCTTCAATTCCCCGACTAACAATGAAGAGTAAATGGAGTGAGGCATCACATTTATAGAGGCGCCTAAATAAAGGATAGCGTTGGGAAAGGAATACTCCCCTATGGTGCACGGAATTGAGAATGTTTATAGATTGTTTCATTTGGTGGGAATTGATGGTTATATCAATGATGAGATATTACTCCCCTAGATTTCTTTATCATCACCTTAAATTATCCTTAGGTGAGTATGTATTTCTTTCAGAAACATGGCATATCCTAGAATTTTCTTTAGGACATAAATCAAGGGCATGTAAACATTAACATTTTTAAAAGATTCCATTAATTCCATTTCACTTTCAGTTTCATTTTTTTCTTTTTTGGGAGGCCCTTTGGGAAATGGAAGAATAATGGTTGGGATATGTGACTCATCAACAAACACACCCATTCCTTTTGAAGGGATTCTCTCTAGAAAAATATTTTCTTCTCTTGGACCATTTTTAGCAGTTGGTATGGTGATTTCCTTAGGAGGGGATGACTCTAATAGAGGATTCATTTGGGTTTTATGTTTCTCCCACTCCTAAGGGTGATGTAACTAACATTTACCTTATCCCTAGGGTTAACTATTGATTGAGAGGGTAGTTTACCCAACCCATGACATCGAATTTCTCCCACAGAGTTAGCGGCATGGCCTAATTGGGTTTTAGGTCTTGTATGGATACTTGGGTGGTTTGATAGAATTGTATATCATTACAATCCATTTGTTTCATCATATATTCTTGGTGGGCTCTAGATTTTGAGAGGGTGGTTCGAAAGGCCTTTGCGGTGTTTGGGTAATTCTAGGTTGTGGTTGACTACTCTACCTTAGTTGTTCCATGGTTTCTGAGGTTGGTTTGAATACCCACTTGCCTATATGCTTTTTTTTCACCCAGTGTTGGATGGATAGTAAGGTTCTTGCCTAAAGGGTTGGCTATAGGGGAGGTCTAGAAGGATCGAATCAGAACTCTTAGAATATTCTCTTAGTTGGGGGCATTGGTCAGAGTAGTGGGTGTCGTAAGAACATATACCACAATATAGGGTAGGAGGATATTTGGATTTCTCTTTGGAAAGGGAATGTTGTTTAAGAAGGGTACTTACATGTTCTAACTTTTTTTTAACCTTGTTCTTTAATTTAGTACTTTTTACGTTGTGGACACATCAAATGGGTACACTAGACCTTGAACAAAATTTTTGAATGTTTTGATCCATGTTCTCAATTAGGGTCCCTGAATAAATTAGGGTTTTATTAGAAAGTTCACCACCTGCAGCACCATCAATTATATTTCAATCAATAGGAATTAGAACTTCATAAAAATACAGAATAAAAAATTGATTGCATATTTGGTGGTGTGGTCATCTTGAACATAACCTATGAAATATATCACAATATTAATGAAGTTTTTCCCATTAGTATTGTCTTATCCAACAAATTTCTACCCTTAATATTGTGGTTTGAGAGGATGGGAAATATATTTCATGAAAAATATGTTTCATTTCTGCCCAACCACTAATTGGGGAATTAACATAATACACCCAATCTTTCATCGTGTCTTCTAATGAAAATGGGAATTCTCTAAGCTTTACATCTTCTTCAGTAACATTATAAGGTTTTAATGTCAAAAACAATGTATGAAATTATTTTGAATTCTTGTGTGGATCTTCTCCAGTGAGTCCTTGGAATCTTGGCAATAAATAAATTTGACCGTAATTTAGGTCAAAATTAGGTTCATCACCTTGTAGTTAAATATAGGTGGGTTGGATATCAACATCATGTGAGGATAGTTATTTTAATGTTTGGTTATTTTCATCCATGTTATGAAAGTTTATTTCAGTTTTGTTTCTAGTTCCAGATGGGGAAGATGAAGGATCAAGAAGAGTGTCAAAGTTTTGTGTGTCCTCTTTCAAAGGGTTCACATGTGGGTCTCAGTGTCACTGATGAAGGATCCTCTCCGATCCAGGTTTGAAAGGTGATAAGTATCCCATTATTGAATGTATCATTCATAGAACCTACATAAGAAATAAATCAGTAGAAAAAATATAGGTAAAGGTATAAGATAAAAAATTTGATAAAAATTTACAAAAATATTATAAAAAATATGCAATAAAAATCAAAGCACTCTCCAGAAATGAAGCTAAAATTTCACCATGATGTCATGAAACATCAAATTTTTTATGTTTTTAAAGTATATTTGTACTATAGGGAAGACCATAAATCATATCACAAGAATAATATGATGTTTAAAGTGTGTATGCTTAATAAATATTAACAAAATAGTGGTTGGTTTTGAAAACTATTTTAAAGTGTAAAATGACTGACATAAAGAGTTTAGTAGTTGATAAATAAAAGTGTTTTTTATGAATAATGAGATATGGAGATCATTGAAAGTTCACTACATATCTTTTAATGTTTAATGTTCAGAAAACTTCACATGGATTTTTTTTAATTCTTTGGTTGATTGTTGTCAAGATCTTGATCCCCCACTTACACATTAAAACGATGCATATTGAAAAAACCCTTCATACAATGATCTTGTTGTCAAGGTTTGATCCTCAATAATAGAAAACATGATACCAAATCACACTAAAATATGATATATGTGAGATATAATGGATTCTTAAGCTTTCCAATAGGAACAACACAAGATTCCAACTTGAAATCGCAACCCAATCAGTGTTGAAATAAATAGAATTTAACCTAATTATAAAAAAAGAAATAAAATTAGGGGAGAATCATATAAAGATAAGAAATAAGTAAAATATTTAACACACAAATTTCACATCACCAGTAGAATAATATGTTCTGTTACTCTTTCCCAGGTTTTTATATTTCCCTCGAAATGATTGTCCATCATTTTATTGCACCATCAAGAGGAGGAGGTGACTCTAGTGGAACTTCACCTTCATCCTTGATCCCCATATGAGTATAAGGTAATTTAGAACTTATATTATGATGATAGGAATAATTTGAGACTCTAAATTTTCATATCTTTCCTTCTAGGTCGACCTTGAAAATGAGGAGCCAAAGGTTCCATTTTATAGGCAATGTGGAAGGTGGGTTTGGGAACACAGATTTCCTAAATCCCCAATGCACATGGTTTTTGACCTCCAGATAGCCTTATCTCACTTTATTGAAAATTATAAGGTTGTATCGCCACATACTAACTATCTAAATTGAAGGGTGGATTTATTTGGACACCAAGGGCATGGGATATCGACTGATCACAACACACCACTTTTGACTTCTTGCAAATTCGGTGTGCTAGAAAGATCTGGTCACTTGGGCAACATAATGACCAACATGGGATTGGATGTCTTAATAAGAGTTCTAGACCATTGAATTTTGGACCATATTACAATATCTCATCGTATTTGGATGTTTTTATTTTTCATAAAATTATTATCTTTGGAATGGTGTTCATGGATCCAATGCAATTTTGAATAATGTTTCTTCCACTTCATCTCAGGAGAACCAGATCCCATCCTCCTACAATGTATTTACCAAAACAAGTAAAGTTTTCTATTTTAATAGTGATAAAAAAATGAATCAAAATTGAAGTAAAATATTTAATTATTTTTATAATTTTCATTAAAAAACTAGTTTAGTACAGTGGTGTAATGGTGAAAATGAAATAGTGAATTGTGGTGCGATCATTTCCCTTAGGAAAACGATTCATAAAATTATTAGTAAGATCTTTATTAATAGGGTGTGATATCGTGTTAAGGACCATATCTCTATGAATCAATTTGGGTTTTCCTTGGTATAAGCATTAAAAATGGTTTATTCATAGCATCAGAAGGTGTTAAATTAATGAGGAGGAAATGAAAGGATGGTAAATTCTCCCTAAAAATACACATATCTAAATCTTTTGATACTTTGAAATAGAGTTTCGTCTATAATGTTATTCTAATGTTTGGATTTTAAATTTCATTAATTAATATTTTCATCATCATTATCAATTATTCTATAGTATCTGTTCTTCTTAATGGATCACCCAGAGGGTATTTTCAATTCACTAATGGTGTGAGATAGTGGGATTTACTTTTAGGACTTCTTTTTACATTACTGAGGATTTCCTGAGAAGAGTCATTAATGAGTAGGCTCAACATGGCCTCCACAAACAAATTAGAGCTGGTTGAAATGATCATGATTCTTCTCACATTTTCTATGCAGATGAAATAATTTCTCTCAGTCTAGCTACAAGGAAAACAGTAGTTTCTACTAATTCCCTATTTTAAAATTATGAGGAAGTGTATGGAAAAGCGATATTTTGGCATAAATCCTTCATTTTTTGGTGATGGATTGATTATTAGTAATACGAACAAGATAATCAATCATCTTGGAATAAAGATAGGATCCCATCTATTTACTTGTCTTGGAATTCTTATCTTATGGGTAAGGTGAAAAAATAGTTCTTTTAAGACATATGATTAGGAATTATTAATCAAGTGGCCCAGTAAAAAGTAAATTCCATGTACCATGCCACAAGGGTGTTCCTTGACAAATCTATGATTACATCTAAATTTTTTATTCTTTATAAACATATATATTGACAAGGAATCACATTAATGATCTGTAAGGGATGATTAATAAATCTATATAGACTGGTTCCCTTCAAGAAATGAAGTTGGTCACTATTGCATGGAAGCGGTTCATTATACTCACTAATTTTATATTTCTTGGAATTAATTATCTTATGGTATTTAATGATGGCCAAATCAAGAAATTTACTTGGAACATAATTTCTTGTGATACTCTCTCCAATTTATTATTGAAATTATTTAAATTGATGATTTTAAATGGTTATATACATTACCCAGCATCCTCCGTCTAGGTATCTATCACCCACTCCGTAATCAAAATCATGCATGAAAGTAAATGGATTGTGAACAGGGACTCCCAAATTAATTGTGGGACTAACACCTGGCATGATTTCCCACAATAGGATATAATCTGCGTCCCCCCTGAGGCTGCTCACATATTTATGGTAGACCTGCTATCAAAAATCACTAGGTTTGATGGAATACATCAGGGGTAGATCAGTTTTGACATCCAAACCTTAAAGTTATTTGATTGTTACACCATAATATAGAATCCCAATTGGCATGGTTACTTTAACACCAAGGAATTTTATAAGTTGGAATGTTATTGTGCAAACATGCCACCAGTATGGTTAATGAGGTTTTATAACTTCTTCATTCATCCTTTCAGATTTCTCCTATTATGGAGTATCTAGAAACAAAGATTACCCACTCAAGATTGAATTAAAAAATCCAGAAATCACCTTTAATATTTCTATATTATCTATTTCCATGCCAAGGATCATGCAAAAAATATATCTCAATAATAAAACATGGCTCATGCCTTATGGGATTGAATCAGCATGTTATTTTCCATGGGCATTGGAAGACATCTACAGCTCGATGGCTTCATGGAGAGCCTATGTGCTTTGGAATACAGTAAGAAGATTATGTGTTTATTCTTGGTAGTTGTTGCTTCGTTTTTTTCATTTACGTGGACTTCATGCAATTAGGTGCTCTTTTATAGAATGCAATCCTCTGTTTTTATGGACATGATGACATTACAAAAGGAGGTCCATGCATCTTCAGTGGCTCAAGCTAGAGGTATGTCTAATACTATCTATGATCCAAATATTCCCAATTTATTGGGTGGTGTAGGTAGGCCAAATAATACAAAAATGGTTAAGTACATCTAATGGATCCCACCAATTACTCCATAGATCAAGGTTAATATTGTTGGGGTAGATTATGGAAAACCTTGCTCCTCGGGTTGCGGAGGTGTCTTCTATCAACATCATGGATTTTTAAAAGGGTGCTTCTACCACTTCATTGGAATTGGAAAGACCTATGAAGTTGAGCTACTATCTATGTTAAATACAATTGAATATGATGTCCAATATAGTTGGACTCCATTTTGGATTTAATCTAACTCTAAAATAGCTATGAAGGCCTTGAAAACAAGAACACAAGATGTGACTTGGATAATGATACCTCTGTGGGTTGAAGGTTTCGGCAAGGCTACCCATCTAAACATAGTAGTCTCTCATGCATACTAGGAGTCAAATCAACAAGAATAAGTGATGTTAAATAAGTAAGATGTTGAAATTGATATTATGTGGTCTTTCATGAACCCTGACTATTTTGAACCACTAATGGATGCAAACATGTTTGGTGTGATTCTTTCTCGTTTATGTAATAATCCCTTTAAACCCTTGAATTTAGTTATCTCTTTTTAATTTTTATTTTTTTAGTACTGTCTGGGACTAGATCTTGATATTTCATGATAGAACCACATATTCTAAGGAGACAGACTAAAACCAAACATACCTTTTGTTATGGTAATATACCATCGTTCAAGGTTAAAAAAGTGAGACAATATAGTCCAATAAGTTACAAAATAATGAAAGAATAAGATAGTTTATCCAACTAAATGATTTTTTATAATGATTATGGAAAATGGATCATGTAGTGAAAAGACCATTAAAGATGATTAAATATTGATGCTCAAGCATCAATCGGTTTACATTAGCAAAAATATGAACAATAATGCTCTATGACTCAGTTGTGAACTATAATTCATGGATGAGTAATATCACAGTTATGGATTTATCTCTACTTTACTACATTATTTGGTATTTTGACATGCCAAAATTAAAATAACTATTTTATCCACATAAAAGTCCACAAATATCCATCATAAATTCCAATGATAAAAAACCCTCATGAGGATGTAGCATTTAATTATACTATGAAACTAAAAATCATACTATTTGCAAATAATCATTAAAAAAATAAACAATTAGTAGAGTAGAAGATATATCAATAATGGTTGATAATAAGTTCAATGGAAAAAACCCTATAATTCATGTGAGACTAACTCTTGAAATTCTGAGCTAATTATAACATAAACATTGCTCTTTTTGAGTTCTACCACTCAATTGATATTATATAAAACTCATTATGAATAGAGAAAAATAATATTAGAATAATTAAGATTCTAGTAAATAATTAATATCATTATCCTTGAAAAATTCCCTAACAATATTTGAGATAAATTCTAAATGTTCTGACTGGTTTAATTTTCAATATCTAAAACTCCAAAATTTCAATGTGAATATTCATGTAATGGCCTGGACCACTATAGTCTATTCCTTTTAGAAAATCAGGTGTATGAGGTGTTCTGGGTGGTCAATTTGACTTATCCCAAACACTTTTCCAAATTTCTAGTTCTGTTAATAATACGACGGTAGCCTTAGTTGAACAGTGCAATGGTAGGCTTATGTGAATAGTGCCAATGGTGAGGTCCAACAATAACCTCTCTTTCCATTTCCAAACTTTGACTTCATGAAATGTATTTCCAGAATAGTGAGGTTCCAACGGTGACCTATTTATTTTACCAAATTTTGAGTTCATTAATAGTGTTTCCAGAATGGTGAGGTTCTAAAGGTTACTTCTTACCTTTGCAAAATTTTGAGTTCATAAAAAGTGTTTCTAGAATGGTGAGGTTCCAATGGTGAACTCTTACCTTTTCCAAGTTTTGAGTTCATGAACAGTGATTCCAGGACAGTGAGGTTCCAACGGTGACCACTATCCTTTTCCGAAGTTTGTGTTCATGAACAGTGTTTCCACAATGGTGAGGTTCCAATGGTGACCTCCTTCCATTGACAAATTTTGTGTTCATGAACAGTGTTTCCAGAATAGTGATGTTCCAATGGCAACCTCTTTCTTTGGCCAAATTTTATGTTCATGAACAGAGTTTCTAGAACATTGAGGATACAATGGTGTCATCTTTCCTTTTCCAAATTTTGAGTTCATGAATAGTGTTTCTAGAATGGTGAGGTTCCAATAGTGACCACATTCCATTGCCAAATTTGTGTTCATGAACTGTGTTTTCATCTTCCTATATTTTTCCACTTTCACATTCCCTTTGATGTAAAATGCATCCAAAGCCTCATTTTAAGGTTTCTAAGGCCAATTCAATGGAAATAACTCCTTTATTAATTTTTCATAAGGCTCGAGAATTTTTATACTTGGTCAAACCGCATGGTTTAATACAATCTACTTTTAATGGAAAATCCAGCGTATCTTAAACCACTGCTCCATTAAATCTTCTAAAGGGATGATATATCTTCCTCCCTTGTTCTTCCTCCTTTTTCTCATCAATGACATTCTTGAACATTTCATTCAATATTATAGTACTTTCACAATCAATCTTTCCTCCATGGATTGATTCACCTCTGTTTTTTATGCAACCAACCAGTATCAATCAATCTTTAGCATAAGGTATGATCAATCGTCAGTATTTTGGGTTCATCTCCATCTATTTCTCCTTTCCCTATCATAGAATCCTATCTCTATGTTCCTAATTTTATTTTCTTGGGTTTTCAGAGCTGTGGTGGTGTCTCTACATCCTCGGGTGGATACAGTTGTCACGAGTTTGGGAGATCGTGACTCATTGTGTGGCTCATTATCGTATAAAGAACGTTAAGAACCAGTTGATGTAGGGGATTAGTTTCCTATCTTTTATATTACATGAAACTTTATAGTTAGCATGTTTTATCCCAATTTATCACAATGTAATTGACTTAATAAATATTTGAACAGGATAAATAAATTGATATTGATCATATGTTGGTGCCTATTGTTTTGATACATAGTGTGAAATCTATTCTTGCATTGTTTAGCTTTTTATTCCTGATGGAAATTGGTAAGGAACATAAAAATGGAATTAATTGATACTTGTTTAGATAAAGATAAAAAGGTATGTAAATGAATCTGATTCTTCTTATTGTAATTTGATGTTATTCAAATCAGTGCAGTTAGCATGTTTAATTATTTGTGATAGCTTACTGTTTAGGTTTCCCGAATATGGAAACTAAGAATAATAAATCGGTTAATTCATGATGGATTAAAGAATTTATTATTTGACAAAAGATAATTACTTGTAGGGTTCTAATTTAACCTATTTCTTATATAAGGGCCAAGAGACCAATTGATGTGTTTTTTTCATTGTTGCAGGTGTTGTGATGTGAGCCTGGAAGACGGTTGTGTTATGTGGGGGAAGGGAGTCCTACAAGTTGTGGCAACAGTAGATGACTAGAGTGGAGAGATGCATTAGTTAATGCATGTGGGTGTCGGGGAGGACACTGGGGATGATGGAACATGTTGGATGTGAATGTTTGGATGCTTGTTTATCTTATTGGTTATTTATCGACATTACATTCCCCACTACTCTAGGAAGCTAGTTTTTCTTACCCTACACCCAAAAAGGGGTGAAGAAATGTAGGGTAAGCCATGTGCTTTCCGTGTTTAGCTTCCTGAGGGAGGATGGGTCAATGCTCCCGGAATAGGTGGAAAAGACTCAACGGGTAGTTTATCTACTATCCATCTTGATCCCCCTTGTGTTTAGTGTCTTTGGATGTTTTTATAGAATTCCGTAGAATATGGGAAGGGAATAATGATGTTAATAAATGATTGATTAAATGATGTTAACCCATGGGGTAAGAGCTTGTAGGGATGCAATGCTGATATTGCAATTTGAAGGAACAGTGGACTTTGGGGGTGATTCTAATGAAATATAATGTGTAAATTTTTATGGTTAATTAATTTTAAAAGAATAAATTAATGTAAAGTGAAACTGATAAAAAGGGAATGAAGTAATGTATTAAAGCTCTTTAAAAGGCTGTGTGCTAATAGGATACCTAGTCTTAGAAGTAGCAGCTTGGATTCCGAGAGATGATAGCTGTTGTTGAGTATAAGACAAGGCTATACCCATAGTGTGGTTGTGAGATATAATATATTCTATACGTTTTGTGTTTCTTTATGCTACTCCACACTATCAGTTAGGGAATCTGACCCCATGAGGATTCTGAGCCCTGGGTGTGTTTTCCCCAACATTCCAATGGGATGATGGATGGCTGACGACCCCCTTTGGACCCATTCTCTTCTCTTGGTAGATACTTTTCATGGTCGGAACAACTGTTAGTTTTCCCCATATATGTGTATAGAGGGATGTTCTGTGTAGCACCCCAAACATTTTATGGTATGGTTCTCTTAAATAAACTCTATTCATTAAATAGCATATATTTCTTGAATCACTGAGCCCCTATGGAACAAAACATGGTTACTTATAGGAGATAGCCATAACTTAGCCATTAAATTTAAATTAACCAGCTCTGTGATTTAAATTTTAAAAATCCGGCGTACACGGTTGTGTTCAAGATGTTTTTTAGAGTCTAATAAAACGAAAATAATTTTTGGTGAATAGTAACCTACCCTAATGAATAGTAACTTACTCTTATGAATATTGAAATACTCTAATGAATAGTAACCTACCCTATTGTGGTATAAAAATAATATTCAATTTGGAAGCACGATATACCTATATTTTAGAATGAGTTAATGAATGTTTTAGAACAGGTTTGGATAATAAATTATTATTTTAATTAAATATTAAAATAATCATATTTATAAAAGCAATTTTGAAAAATGGACTTCATTTTTTGATTCTACATGTTAAAAAATGGTTAGGGTGAATTTTTTGGATTTTTCTGATATTCTTGAATTTTTTATGAATAGTAGAATCTGATAATTTACAATAAATGCTAAATAATGGAGAGTCATCAATGATTCTCAGAAAATGTAATCCCACTTGGTCCGAATTCACATAACCCATTTACTATTCTTTGTCATGGAATACTCACTATTCCTTTTCTTGAGGAGAAATAACAAATTAATGAGTTTTATAATAAGAAATCCCCTCTCTCCTCCATTATAAAAACCCCCTATCACCCCCTTCCATTCACTCCTCTCAAGCCTGGTGGCTTCTCAAAATTCTATCCAAATACCTTCCCAAGCTCCTTACCCATGTCTAGAAAGCTTTGGTCTCATCAAAAGACCAAAACCAAATCCTTTAAAAAAGATCTCAAGGAGAAGAGATCAAGAGGTAAACAACCTCTTTTATTTTCATTCTTTTCTTTCATTTTATGTTATTATCTTCCGTTCCCTTTGCCTTGTGTTGGGATATTTCATTAAATTTTATCCCTTAATGTCCATATTATGTATGAATGATTAGATATTTCATTCTTCTCATCAAACTATTTTTTTGAAATTTTATGAGACGCCTTTAGGCTGCCGAATTTTTGTGAGAAATTTATCAAGTTTTCATTAATTTTAAGATTCCTTTATTTTATTCTTCTTTCCTCACCTCATCTTAACCAAGAGTCATGTGTGCTCCAGAATCTTGTATTTTCTGTATGTTCTAATTTTTATGGAAAATTCTTCATCATTATTATTCTCCTCTCCCACTTATTTAAGGAATAAAAACATTGTCTGTGATGTGTCGAATTGCCGACATCATGGATGATGAAATTTCAATTTCCATTAATTATTTCAAGTATTGTCATGAAACCAAATATATGGTTGAAAAAGGACATAATATATGTGTTTTATCGTGATTAAAATTATGGAATCTTTATACGTTCATAATATGGAATAATAATACAAAACAAGTTTATTGAGCACAAAACTGCAAAGCCAAATTCAAGCGTTTATTTTTAGCTCATCGAATGAGTCACCCTCATGGTATATATCCAGAATCATTATAAGATCATTTATATCTCTTTAATGTCACTAGTAATGTATATTAATAATTCTATATGTTTACCATATTTCAAACCAACTTCCATTCATGAATACAATAAAAAAATCATGAAACCAAGTAAGAAAATGCTTCCAAAACAATAAGATTTAATCTCTAAAACCCATCGAAGAGTACATTAATGAACTTAATTAGGTTATCCCATATCAATTACATATAAAATAGGTTCTAGATTTATGAATTAATAATCCTTATTTGTTTATTTAGGTCATTAAAAACAAGACAAAAACACCTTCAAGCATAAGGTAAGGGATTCTCTCTCTCACTTATGATCAAGAATATCCCCTTTGTTGTGACTAACTCTGTATTATACACCTAATAATCCGTATGTAGTCTACATACTACCCATTTTAGATCAATTTCCATATAAAATTATATTTCAATTAAATATCCATAATCTCATGTCATGGATATGTTTATTGTCTAAACCGTATACCATTTCACATACAGTGTGTATTTGGGATGTTATTGAAGAATCTGTATTCTATACTCTATACGGATATTGAAAAGGAATATTGCTCTTTTATTGAATAATTGTATAAATAATTCATTAGATTTAGAGTTTGGTGGGGCCCACTACATCCCCTCGATGCATTGGTGGGTCTAATGAGGCAAAACAGTTTGCCGATAGACCCTTAGAGTTTGTTTCCAAAAATCAGACAGGTTTCAACCCATAGAACTAAACTGTTTTTACGGTATTATGGTTCATGTTCCAGATACATGATGTCCATATAATAATAATTATCTTTATTAATTGTCAGTTTATATTTTATCCATGAGGTTTTCACTGGGACAAAATCTATGGATGCAGTTTCATTCTCAGTTTATTAATGGAATTAGTTGTTCATTTATTCACTATGCCATTTTGATTATGTCAGATTGATTATGATTCACATATTATTATACTCATGCTTCCATTATTTTTAACCCTTACTGAGCGTTTGAGCTCACCACTTTCAGTTTTTACCTTCAACAGGTTATGAATAGGAGGTTATTTACTAAGTGCTAGTGGATGCAGTTTTTGTTTTTCATTATGGATTATATCTTGTAACCTTATCCAATGTAATTTATGTTAGATCAATATATCTAGTTTCATAAAGACCACTAAACTGGTCATTCCTTCGGGATTTTCATTCCTTCTAACCATGCCAATATCAGAAGTAATGCACCGTCTCTAGCCTAGAGGGGTCGAGGTGTTACAGTTGGTATTAGAGGATGTTTAGTAGGAAACATGGAAACTAGAGTAGGAAATTTATAATAGGGAACAATGCCCTAAGGTAGTATTTGAGGATAAATGTACAAGAATTTCCTGGTATTTTGGTAAGGAATAGATTATGTGGATATTTTAAGCAATACGTCCCGGTCTGGATATAAGCAGGTAGAGGCGGCTCCGTCACAAATGTCTGTTGGGGTAAAACCTAAAAACACCGCTTTGAGCTAGACTCGAACGGGAACTGGTGCATGACAACGGGCGTTGCTGCACTGTTGGTTACGACGCTCCAGGGGGATATGGTTAGGATAATTCGTGTTTTCTTTAAAATCCATTATGAAAGATTGAATGTAAATTTTTCTTTACAGGAACCATATTTATAAGAGTATCTATGCATAGAATTTCAATCTATGTTAAGTTATTTTATATTGAAGATTTATAAACTAATCTAGTGTATCCCATTATTTAGAAATGGAGTCTAATGGAAGAATGGGAATCAATTCTAGTGGGAAATGTAGGGATCTCCCTACTATGAAAGTCAACACAGTCAATATTGGAGCATATCAGATCATGAATATATTGGGACAACTTACTCAAGTTGTAATGAATAACCATTCCACACCTGTGTTGGAACATTTCATGTGGCAGAAGACCACATCTTTCAGTGGGACAACTAATCCCATGGCAGTTGAATAGTGGTCAAGTCACTGAGAATATATTCATGGCATTAATATACAATGAGAATGAGAAGGTGGTACTGGTAGTATATTGTCTCAAGGGTGATGTTGACCAAAGGTGGTCCCTGATTCAGAACACCATGGAGGAAGAATAAATAGAAGATGTGGAGTGGAGGACTTTTCAGGAAATATTCTTTGAGAAATATTTCCCTTGTGAGCAACGAACTGAAATGAAGTGGAAATTCCTTGGCCTGAAACAAAGGGAAGAAGACAGTGTTGCGGAGTATGAGGTAACCTTCACAAGGTTTGCCGGGTATGCCATAGATTAAGTACATGACTCGGTAGACAAGATTGATCATTTCTTTGAAGGTATTAGGACAAGTCTTCAGATGGCACTGGCTTCTCAAACATTTTCATCATATGATGGAATTGCATCATGTGCCATCAAAACAGAGAGGGAATTTTCTTGATCAAATCTTTTCAAAGGAAACCAAGATAAGAAGCGGTACTCAGATAACAAAGGAAAAGGAGAAGCACCAAAGAAGAGTAAGGGAACTAATAGTTTCCCATTATGTGAGAACCGGGGAAAGAATCATCTCCGGAAATGCTTGAAAGGAATGGGATTCTCCTATAACTGTGGAGAAAAGGGTCATCAATCCGATGAATGCAAGAGGAAGAAAAAATTCAATGATGTTCAATGCTACAATTGTAGAGAGATGGGACACTATGCAAATGAGTGTCCTAAATTCCATGGAAACATGACTCAGAAAAGGCCAAGAGATCAAGGGAGAGCTTATAAGATTACAACTGCAGAGGTCGAAGTCCCTAATGATGTGGTGGCAGGTACTTTAATTGTTTCCTCAAACATAGAAGACACCTTATTTGATTCTGGATCATCACATTCATTTATATCTTCTATGTTTGACAAGAAAATTAGATATGTTCAATTTAAATTAATAAAGGAGTTGTCAGTCAAAACTCCCGAGGGGATGTATCATTGCAACAACGGCATGTCGACTAGTCCCCCTCCAGTCACCAAAATGTGCTTTAGTTTCTAACCTTGTCATCATACCAATGACTAAATTTGATATTATTATCGGCATGTATTGGCTATCAAATTATGATGCGGAGATTTATTGTAAGAAGAACGATGTTACAATTTTTGAAAATGGTGTAGAATCCCTTGTATTTAGGGCAGAAACATCACCCACTGATTCTTATCGAGAACCACCCCCAGTAGCTCTACAGAAAGAAATACATGGAGAGAAAGATAAACCAACATCTATGGGAGAAGAAATAAATCTTCAAATTGAATATGTGCACACAGTGCAAGAGTACATAGATGTATTTCCAGAGGATTTACCTAGACATCCTCCAGAGTGGGAAGTTGAGTTATCTATTGATTTAATTCCTGAAGCAAGACCTATATCAAAGAACCCATAAAGAATGGCCACTGTGGAGTTAGTGGAGCTGAAGAAACAACTAGAAGAGTTGAGTGACAAAGGATTTATTCGACCTAGTGTTTCTCCATGGGGAGCCCTGGTCTTGTTTGTAAATAAGAAAGATAGATCCATGAGGCATTGCATTGATTGCCAGGAAATCAATGCTATTAAAATAATGAATAAGTTTACTCTACCCTGGATTGATTATTTATTTGACCAACTTCATGGATCCCAATACTTTTCAAAGTTTGACCTTCGGTCCAAATATCAACAGCTGTGGGTGAGGAAGGAAGATATTCCAAAGACAACATTTCAAACAAGTTATGGGCATTACATGTTTACAGTGATGCCTTTTGGACTAACAAATACACCCTCTATTTATATGGATTTAATGAATAGTGTCTTCATGGAATATAATGATAACTTTGTTGTGGTATTCATCGATGATATCCTGGTATACTCAAAAATCAATGAAGACCATGAGGATAATTTGCAAACTATTCTGAAAACTCTGAGAAGAAATCAATTATATGGGAAGTTTAGCAAGTTCGAATTCTGGCTTCAGTTAGTTTCTTTTCTAGGCCATATTGTCGCTAAGGATTGAATCCTAGTTGATTCTGCAAAGAAAAGGCAATCCAAGAATGGCCCTTTCCAACAAATATTACTGAGGTACGCAATTTTATTGCCTTAGCAGGTTACTACCGGTGTTTCATTTAGAAATTTTCCCCACTGGCTAACCCACTATCCAAGCTCACATGAAAAGGAGTTATGTTTGTGTGGACAATAGAGTGTACAGAATGCTTCAAAGAATTGAATAGAATATTGGACAATGCTCCAATTTTGACTCTTCCATATGGATGTGATGGGTTTGTGATATACAACAATGCATTAAAGAATGGGCTGGGTTGCGTCCTTATGAAAAACAATAAAGTTATTACTTATGCATAAAGAAAGTTGAAGACTCATGAGAAAAATTATCCAACTCATGATCTTGAGTTAGCAGCTGTTATCTTTGCTCTGAAAATATGGAGGCATTATCTCTACGGAGAGAGATGTGAGATTTATATGGACCACAAGAGTTTGAAATAAATTTTCACACAAAAATAACTCAACATGAGGGAAAGAAGATGTCTTGAGTTACTAAAAGATAACAATTTTTCAATACACTACCATCCAGGAAAGGCGAATAAGGTGGTAGATGCATTAAGCAGGAAAGACCATAGCCTTCTGACTCAAATGAGGATCGAAAGAGATCCTATCTTTATGGATCTACTGAAGATGGATATGGGAATTGTTAAGGAAGGGGAAAATCACTCCTCTTTAAAATGATTTCTAAACCATCTTTACTAGAAAAGAAAATAATTTCTCAATCTGATGATGAGAATTTGCAAAAGAAAATTAATACAGTTATGGATGGAAGACTGGATGACATTGTGTATGAAGAAGGAGTTATGAAGTTTGGGAAGAGGTTATGCGTTCCATCAATACCTGAGATAAAAAGGGAAGTATTAGACGATTCCCATAGCTCAAATTTCTCTATACACACGGGTAGCACCAATATGTATAGTGATCTGATAGAATATTTCTGGTAGGATAATATGAAGTGGGAAATTGCTGACTACGTGTCAAGGTGTCTAGTTTGTCAACAAGTGATGTCAGAGAGACAACATCCCAAATGAGTTATGCAACCTCTACCTATTCTTATGTGGAAGTGGGATAACATTATGATGGATTTTATCACCGGACTACCGAGGAATCCTAGAAAGAACGATGTAATATGTGTAATTGTTGATCATTTCACAAAATCAACACATTTCCTTCCTATACGAGAGGGTTTTCTACTCGAGCACCTGGAAAGATTGTATATTAATGAAGATGTAAGACATCATGGTGCACCACTATCAATTGTATCTGATCGAGATCCTCAGTTTACATCAATGTTCTAGAAAAGTCTCTAGAAAGCTTTGAATACTAAGCTTTGTATGAGTACTGCTTATCACCCCCAAACCGATGGACAGTCTGAAAGGACTATTAAAACTTTAAAATACATGATGAGGTCATGCCCTCTTGACTTCCAAGGTATGTGGGATCAATACTTACCTTTGGTGGAATTTTCCAACAACAATAGTTTCCATTCTATTATTCAAATGGCTCCGTATGAGGCATTATATGCAAAGATGTGTCAATCTCCAACTTGTTGGGACGAAGTTGGTGAGAGGAAACTTATAGGCCCGAAACATATTGAAGAGACCACAGCAAAGGTGAAGAAAATTCAAGCCCATATTATTGCAGCCCAAAGTAGGAAGAAGAGTAATGCTAAGAATCAGAGAAAGGATTTGGAATTCCAGGTGGGAGATCATGTCTTTATAAAAGTATCTCCATGGAAGGGTGTCCTAAGGTTCGGTAAGAAAGGGAAACTGAGCCCCAGGTACATTGGGCCATTTGAAATTCTGGATAGAATCAGAGCTATAACTTACCATCTAGCGATGCCGCCAATTCTCTCCTGGGTTCATGTTGTATTCCATGTGTCATTTTTAAAGAAATACATTCCATACCCAACGCATGTTCTCACATATGAAGAAATTTAATTGGAACCTGATTTATCATATTGTGAAAAGCCTATTGGGATTCATGACACAAGGGAACATGTATTGAGAAATCAGACAAATCACATAGTGAAGGTTCTTTGGAGAAACCAGAATATGGATGAAGCAACATTGGAACCTGAGGATGATATGAAAAAGAATCACCCACAACTTTTTGGTGGGCTTTATACATAAAAATTTTGAGGATGAAATTTCTGAAGGAGGGAATAATGTAGCACCCCAAACATTTTATGGATGTTTCCCTTAAATACACTCTATTCATTATGTAGCATATATTTCATGAATCACTGAGCCCCTATGGAACAAAACATGGTTACTTATTGGAGATAGCCATAACTTAGCCACTAAACGTAAATTTACCAGCTCTGTGATTTGAATTTTAAAAATCAGGCATACACGGTTGTGTTCAAGATGTTTTTTGGAGTCTAATAAAACAAAAATAATTTTTGGTAAATAGTAACCTACCCTAATGAATATTAACTTACCCTTATGAATAGTGATATACCCTAATGAATAGTAACCTGCCCTATTGTTTTATAAAAATAATATTCAAGTTGGAAGCACGATATACCTATATTTTAGAATGAGTTAATGAATGTTTTAAAACTGGTTTTGATAATAAATTATTATTTTAATTAAATATTTAAATAATCATATTTATGAAATTGTTTTTAAAAAATGGACTTCATTTTTGAATTCTATATGTCGATAAATGGTTAGGGTGATTTTTTGGGTTTTTTCTGAAATACGTGAATTTTTGATGAATAATAGAATCCGATAATTTAAAATAAATGCTAAATAATGGATTAATTGAGTCATTGATGATGTTCTACTGATGTAATCCCTCTTTTTTATAATTCACATGACCCATTTACAATTCTTGGTCATGGAATACTCACTATTCCTTATCTTGAGGATAAATAATAATTTAATGAGTTTTATATTAAGAAATCTCCTCTCTCCTCCACTATAAAAACCCCCTCTCACCCCCCTTCCATTCACTCCTCACAAGCCTTGTGACTTCTCCAAATTCTGTCCAAATACCTTCCCTACCTCATCCACCACTTCCTTCAAGCTTTTTTCTCACCAAAAGACCAAAACCAAAGCCCTTAAGATGGATCTCAAGGAGAAGAGATCAAGAGGTAAACAACCTCTTTTATTTTCATTCGTTTCTTTCATTTTATTTTATTTTCTTCCTTTCCCTTTGGCTTCTGTTGGGATATTTCATTAAATATTCCCTCTTACTGTCCATATTATGTATGAATGATGAGATATGACATTTCTCCCATCAATCTATTTTTATGAAATTTTAAGAGACGTCGTTAGGTTGCCGAATTTCGTGATAAATTTATCATGTTTTCATTCATTTTAAGATTCCTTTCTTTTCATCTACTTTCATCACCTCATCTTAACCAAGAGGCATGTATGCTTCAGAATCTTGTATTTTCTGGATTTTCTAATGTTTATGGAAAATTATTCATCATTATTCTTCTCCTCTCCCACTTATTTAAGGAAGAAAAACATTGTCCGCGATGTGTCGAATTACCAACATCGTGGATGATGTAATTTCAATTTCCATTAATTCTTTCAAGTATGGTCATGAAACCAAATATATAGTTGAACCAAGTCATAATATATGTATTTTATCTTGATTAACATTCTGGAATCTTTATACGTTCATGACATGGAATAATAATACAAAACTAGTTTTTTAAGCACAAAACGACCAAGCCAAATTCAAGCATTTATTTTTAACTCATCGAATGAGTCACCCTCATGATATATAACCAGAATCATAATAAGATAATTAATATCTCTTTAATTTCACTATTAATGTATATTAAAAATTATGGATGTTTAACCATATTTCAAACCAACTTCCATTCATGAATACAAGTAATCAAATCTTGAAACCAAGTAAGAAAATGCTTCAAAAACAATAAGATTTAATCTCTTAAACCCATCAAAGAGGCCATTAATGAAATTAATAAGGTTATCCCATATCAATTAAATATAAAATAGGTTATGTATTTATGAATTAATAATCCTAATTTGTTTATTCATGTCTTTAAAAACAAGACAAGAACACCTTCAAGCATAAGGTAAGGGATTATCTCTCTCACTTCTGTTCAAGAATATCCCCTTTGTTGTGACTAACTTTGTATTATGCACCTAATAATCATTATGTGGTTTATATACTGCCCATTTTAGATCACTTTCCATTTGAAATTATATTTCTATTAAATATCCGTAATCTCATGTCATGAATATTTATTTTGTCTAAACCGTATACCATTTCACATACGGTGTATATTTGGGATGTTATTGATGAATCCGTATTCTATACTCTATACAGATATTGAAAAGGCATATTGCTCTTGTATTGAATAATTTTATAAAAATTATTTGGATGTAGATGTGGGTGGGTTCAACTATAATCCCTCAATGCATCAGTCGGTCTCATGAGACAAAACAGTTAGGCAACAGAAACTTCGAGTTTGTTTCCAAAAATCATACGGGTTTCTACCCATAAAACTAAACAATTTTTATAGTATTATAGTTAATGTGACAGATACATGAAATCCAATTAATAATAATTCTCTTTATTCATTGTCAGTTATTATTATTATCCATGAGGTTTTTACTACTATAATATCTATGGATGCAGTTTCATTCTCAGTTTATTAATGGCATTAGTTGTTCATTTATTCACTATGCCATTTTGATTATATCAGATTGATTATGATTCACTTATTATTTTACTCATGCTTCCGCTATTTTTAACCCGTACTGAGCATTTGAGCTCGCCCCTTTCATTGTTTACCTTCAACAGGTTATGAAGAAGAGGTCATTTATTGAGTGCTAGTGGATGTAGTTTTTGTTTTTCATTATGGATTGTATCTTATATCCTTATACAATGTAATTTATGTTAAATCAATGTATCTAGTTTCTTCAAGACCACTAAACTGATCTTACCTTCATGATTTTCAGTCCTTCTAACCATTCCAATATTACAAGTAACGCACCAGCTCTAGCCTAGAGGGGTCGAGGTGTTACATTATGGCTTGTGCTTATTAACAGACATATTTTTTTATAGTTTCTTATTGGAATACTATATGTGTAACATGTACAGGCTATGATGGCTTGAGGATACAAACTCAGTGTATGGGCTGTAATGGCTTGAGGTAAAATACCCAACATATGATACAAATTATACGAGATGTGGTGGAACCTAGAAACTACTTGCTTAATTGATTATGTAGACGTGGTGGTTTTTTTCACGAGGTGCATGTTGTAGTGATTCACCCAGGTGTCTGTAGGAAAGCCTTTTTGGAGAGAGATATTTAGGATTTGTGACATTGGAGAAAAGCAACAAAACAGTGAGGACTTAGTAGCGGGGTACCCTTTATATTATTTATTATATTATATACTCTTGTATGCATTACATAGTGATAGTATCCATGGTGAGGTTGGGAATAGAGTATTCCTATTTAGGTGATGAGTTAGTTTCATTTTTTATTCACTATAATTTAGCATGCTTTCTTTATTTTTGTACGAGAGGCTTCAGGTAGAATCCTACTAAGTATAATGTTACAATCACCCAATGTTTATATAAACTATTTTTCAGGTCACTTGGAACAGGTTTGAGATCAGGTTTTTTCTACTAGCTTTGGGTTTCAGGAGCTGTTAGGGATTCGTGGTTGCTGTTGTTTTAACTTTGTTTTGGGTACTTGCAGTTCTCCTCTTTCAGTTGTAGTATTTTTTCATGACATTAGATATGTGTACTTGGTATTTCATTTATATTTCTTTATCAGTTGGATTTGGTTGGTGTCTATATTATATCTCTATTTCCCATGTGTTCTCTTAGTAGGTAATGCCTCCCATATGTGTGTTCACTATACCCTTGGTTCTAGTCGCCAACTAAGGCCTACTAGAGGCAGTAATCGAGGGTCATTATCTCACTTCTCACATTTTTGGCCTAGGAGGGGTACACTTTGTGGGGAGGGGGTCACAACAAAGAGGTATGAGAGGTCTGGTTGAGAGATAGGATGTATTTTGGAGTTACGCACATGTGAGGTTTCATGAGTTTGTCGAGTAATAATGTCAGTCAAGTTTATCACGTGATGTAGACATAGAAGACTGGCTTAGACATAAGCATTTAGGAACCCATATGATCAGATGTACAGACCCTTAAGTTTACAATGGCTACTAAATGAGGTGATACTAGTTTCTGGGTAGAGACTTAGGAAATGATCATGCATAATTATTCTTTGTGCCTGTGTATGAATGGGTAGACCTTGGGGTAGGTTAACCTAAAATGTATAAAAGAAAAAAATTAATAAACTAATGTTGAATCTTCCATATTAAAGATTTAGAAGATCTAATGGTTTTTTATTTTACAGGTATGGATCCAAGTCAACGTCTTCATCATGTTTGCGCAGAAGATGTCCAACAATTTGTGCTAGTAGATCGCCGCAGGATAGAGGTTGTCGGCAACGGAACATGGAAGATGACACTATTAGAGTTCCAATGCCAGAGTCTGCAGAAATATGAGGGGTCAGTTTCAGATGCAGTCACAGAATACTGGTTGGAGGAGGTCACGATAGGCTTCAGTTCAATCAAGGCTTGGAAGGAGCACTGGGTCTCCTTGGTTTTGGTGATTCTTCATTTAGTAGTAAGGAATTGGTGGTTATTAATCCTTAGGGATCTCTAGGAGTCAGTGATCTCATGGGAGGAGTTTCGAGAAAAGTTCAGGATTCAATTTCCTTCTTCGACCATAAAGGCGTCCAATCACTAGGAGCTTTCTAACCTCTAACAGGGGAGCTCTAGTGTGTGAGAGTTCAGAATATATTTCAAGAACCTTTTGTGATATTCTTCAGACCTATTTCCAGTTGAGGATGCTAGGGAAAAGCATTTCAAGGAGGCTTTGCATCCAGATATCTAATGCCAGGTCACCCCATTTATGCTGAAGTCAAATATTGAGGTGCTGGAAAGGGTAGAGGTTGTCGAGAGGAATTTGGATAGAACCAGATCATCATGATAGGGGAGTCATCATAATTTATCAAAAAGCAGAGCAGTGGTCTGAGGTTTCCGGTTTTCGGGGTAGAAGAGTTTCTGTTCGGCTGGGGGTAGGTCCCAACACTTATCATCTCGTTTCTCCTGGGGAAGCATCTCTCCGGCATATTCCAAGGGATCATGGACATGTTTTTAATGTGGTGGTTGAGGTCATGAGCAGTGAGAGTGGAAGACCTATCCGAGCAGTCATCATGCACCAGCTGCATCGCTCTAGGTTCCTCTGTTGAGGCAGTTCCAGCTCAGGCAGCAGTAGTAGGTTGCACCGGCCTTGGATTAGCATCGGGTAGATGGGGCAGGAAATGGACAGCCTTGTGATGCTCCATGTCCTCAGATAGCAGAGCACGAATCTGTTGGTGTTCGTCATTAGGGTCAGAGAGGCTGTGGACGAGGTCGTGGTTAGCTTCATGCTTTATCATTTCCAGCTCCAAGAGAGATAGACATTGTTCGAGGTACGCTTTACCTATTTTCTACCTTTGTTTATGCCTTTACTGATTCAGGAGTGACACACTCTTTCATATCACCAACCCTTGTCCTTGCGTTGGGACTTGATTTAGAGAGGCTTTTAGTGTCCTTGGTGTTGACTACACAAGTTGGAGGCCGAGGGGACTTGTTTGAAGTATGTTGAGATTGTAACCTAGTGTTGGGGAAGCACCGCTCTTGGGGAGATTTCCTATGTTCATTAATACAACCCAATGATGTCATCCTCAACATGGATTGGTTGTATTCGGTGTATGATATCGCAGAGTTCTTCTAGAGGAAGGTTGTGTTCATTGAAGGGGGTGGAGAGCCAGTGGAGTTCATTGGCGAGTGAGGCCCCCAGATCGGTCATATGAATGTTCCGTACTTATCATCCATGATGGCTAAGCTTATGCTGAGTTCTTCAGAGGTTCAATATTTGGCATGTCCTATGGTCATAGAAGTATACCTTGATGTTTTTCCTGAAGAGGTTGTAACATTTCCCCATCGATGAGAGATCAAGTTTGGTATCGAACTACAACCAGAAGCATCTTCTATCTCTATGTCTCCATTTAGGATGTCCCCTTTTGAGTTACAAGAGTAACATATATAGAATGAAATTCTATTATAGTGCAATTTCTTTCATCCAAATGTGTAATAATGGGGTGCACTGTTTTTGTGTGTGAAGAAGGGTGGCGATAGTTTTCGGTTGTTTGTCTATTATCGTTTCTTAAACAAAGTGACAGTGAAGAATCACCATCCTCTTCCATGTGTTGAAAATTTATTTGATCAAATGAAGGGTGCATGTTTGTGGTCAAAGATCGACTTGCGGTGAAGATATCATCACAAACAAGTAAAGGATGGGGATATCATGCAGACTGCTTTCCATTGTCATCATGGGCATTATGAGTTCATTATAATGTCGTTCGGCGTGAAACATACTCTAGTTGGGTTCATGAGATTGATGAACGATGTGTTCTATGAGTTCCTAGACAAGTTCGTGGTGATTTTCATTGTCAACATCCTTGTGTAATCCATGTTTGAGGAGGAGCATGCAGATCATCTACATGTAATTTTGGGAGTTCTTCATCAACATCACATGTTTGTGAAGTTGTCAATGTGTGAGTTTTGGGCTCGAGAAGACCATTTCTTGGGGTATGTTGTGTCCTAGTAGGGAGTATCTATAGATACATCGAAGATAGAAGTTGTTGTTTCTTGGGAAGCCACCCTGTTAGTGTCAGAGGTGTGAAGATTCCTTTGTCTCGCAGGCTACTAGAGGGGGTTTGTAGTCAATGCCTCTTGGGCATCGACTCCTCTGACAACATTGACCAAGAAGGATCAGGCATTCAAATGGATGGATCAGTGTCAGTCAGCTTTTGAGAATATAAAGGAGAATATAGTAAGTGCTATAGTTCATTATCTTCCAGCATAGGGTGTTCAGTTTGATTTTTTCTAGTATGCTTCACATCAGGGGTTAGGCTATGTTCTAATGCAGCAGAGATCATTTGTTTATTATGGGTCTCGTCTGTTGCGTCTGCAATAACATAACTAAGCCACCCATGATCTTGGGTTGGAAGCTGTCAAGCTTTCTATGAATTTGTGGAGACATTACCTTATTGGAGAGCGCTTTTTGGTTTCCACTGATCATAAGAGCCTGAGGTATGTTTTCTCCCAGCCTAATTTAAAATTGTGACAATGTCGATGGATATAGTTCTTACAGGAATACGAATTCAAAATATCATATACCCTTGGAATGGGGAATGTTGTTGCTAATGCGCTGAGTAGGAAGTCACGTGTTGATGCAGTGCGTGAATCTGGTGATTCTTGGAGAGTTATGGATGAACTGCCGACATTACATCTCTATATGGGAGAAGATGGGGACAGAGGTTGTCTTTTATAGATGATGGTGCCGCCCTCTCTGGTGTGGCAGGTTGAAGATTCCTAGTTGGGAGATCTTGAGGTGGAGGTCTGGAGAGACTGAGTTGTTTATGGCAGAGCCCCTAATGGTTGGTCTAAGGATGAACCACGCCAAGTGTTGTATTATGGAAGGATATTTGTTCCTTTGTTGATATGTGAGACAATTCTCAGATATTTCCAAAATTCACCATTATCATAGCATCCTGGTGTGACAAAAATGTACTGAGCCTTGAGGATTTAGTTTTGGTGGCTTGGGGTATAGTGTGCAATTTCGGAGTTTGTGTATTGATGTTTTGTCTACCAGAAGGTGTAGTCTGAACACCGTGTTCATAGAGGTTTTATTCAGCCATTAGATGTTCCTTAGTGGAAGTGGGAGGATATATTAGTGGAATTTTTTACTGGTTTACCTTGAGATCAGGGAGGACATGATGTTATTTGGGTGGTAGTGGATCATTTAACAAAATCGGCCCACTCTATAGAAATCAAGGAGTCAAACTCAATAGAAGTTTTGTTAAGGCATTATCTAGAGGAGGTGGTGAGACATCATGGAGTTCCAAGGAAGATCTTTTTTGATCGAGATCCAAATTTTACCTTAAGGGTGGGAGAGGTCTCCAACAAGCTTTTGGTTCTCAGCTATGCCATAGCACTACTTTTTATCCTCAAATGGACAGTCAAAGAAAGCGAACCATCCAGACTCTTGAAGACATGTTACACTCTTGTGTCCGGGATTTTGGAGGTTCATCGATGTGGCACTTACCCTTGGTGCAGTTTTCTCACATCAATAGTTTTCTCTCCACCATCGGTATAGTGCCATTTTAAGCCTTGTGTAAGAACCCGGATTTTCTTTTTAGGTATTTTTCCTTCTTCTGGACATTTTTTAGAAACAGGGGAATTTCTGTAAATTTCTAAAGTACACGCTGTATACTGTAAGAGTACACGCCATGTACTAGGTCACCGTAAGGGGATGTGTGCTGGCTGTGTGATGGCCACACACACGACCATGTGGGGGTGACCTAGAGGCCACCTAAAGTGGAGTTCATAAAAGGAAAGTACAGTCAGTGTACTTCAAAATTAGATACCGTTATTTTTTTTTCTCATTAAATGTACTGGGGTCGCGTCTAATCACCAAAAACATCTTCTTCTAGGTTTCGTTTGGCTGAGATCTCCCATATGGTCGCAGTCTTCCTCCAAGCCCCCGAATGAGCATCCTAACTCCGATTCGACCATCTTCAATTACGTTGGGATCACCTCGGTAATATCTCTCTTCTACTTGAGATTCGTTTCACAATTATTCATTCTTATCATGTTATGCTCTATGGAAATTTTTAGAAATTTTTGTAGATCTTTGGCATTCTATGGTGATTCAAGCCCTGAGACTCAACTATATTGATCTCCCAACACTGAGGTTGGTGGTTTGTGCCTTTCCGTTGAATTTATTTGAGTTATATGTACAATTTTGTCTAATACCCTTCAACAGGGTATTGTGTGTTTACCATTTTAACCCCGTTGATTGCCTACTATTAAAGCATGCATAGATAGAGGTTAATTGGATGTGAATATGGTTGTTAGCTATGCATTGAATGTGTTGCCCATGCATGTTCTATTTATGGGAGTTTGGTCCTGTTTATCTGTTAGGATTCCTTGATGTTTCCCATGCCTAGTACTGTAGGATGAAGTGATTATTTTAACAGACATTCATGAGATGTTGTTGACTATTTAGCCATGTAGTTCTTGAGGTTTACTTGGGCTGTATTGCATTGCTATGCTCCTTTGACTTACACAGGGCCGTAAGAACCTGGTGTAGTAGACTATAAAGGGAATTGATCATGTGAGATTCCTCAGAGAGCCTTTATCACATTGGAATATATGGGGAATTGACCGTGTGAGCTTCCTCAGAGAGTCTTTATCACTTTTGACTATATGAGGAATTGACAGTGTGATCTTCCTCTGAGAGTATTTATCACTTTTCACTATAGAGCGAATTGACCATGTGATCTTCCTCAGAGAGTCTTTATCACTTTTGACTATATGGGTAATTGACCATGTGAGCATCCTCAGAGAGTCTTTATCACTTTTGATTATAAGGGGAATTGAATGTGTGAGCTTCCTTAGAGAGTTTTTAAACGCATGGGACTATAAAGGGAATTGACTGAGAGAGCTTCCTCATAGAGTCATTGTAGTATCCTTATTTTGGTTGAATGAGAGGGGTTTGGGTGAGAGAAATAACCAAAGGGTTACCTGCTTGTTTTTCTATTGTGGATATATGGAACTGATTGTATTGAAACTATAGTATTGGTTACTACTGAGTACTTCCTTGTTAACTGCTTTCTTTTGTTTATTACCTTCCATATATTCACTGACTATTAGGAAAAGATCTTGTGGTGATTCACTACTAGGATTTAGTATCACACCATTTTTGGGATATGAATTAAGGCCCAAATAGATTATATTGCTGCAGGTTTATATAATGGACAAAGCCCCTCTACTTCAGGTACTAGATTTGTTGTGGAGCTGGAGAGCATGAGACCAAGCTGAGGCCTACGATGCTGAGGAGCTGTTTATCTATTTTCTTTCGTACTTTGGATTAGTACTATCCTATATTCTAGCATTGTGATGTGTTTGGATATTTCCCAAGACATATATACCATGAATAATATATATATATATATATATATATATATATACACGCTCCACCTATTTGTTTCTTCAGACTACTGTTGTTTAGTTTTGTATGGATTATTAATGCTTCTGCTATTATTTTATGTTTCCTCTTCTACTATGTTACTCTTCCAATGAGGGCATAGTTTTCCCACTATAACACCCACGACCCTCCTGGTAGTCAGTATCGTCTAGCATTAGGGGAAATGTGCTTGAGGCCATGTTACCAACCGGGTATGGGGCGCCTTAGGGTGGCTTTTGGGATCAAGACATTATAAAGTCATATCATAAGGTTTATTTCTTTTCTTGACATACTGTTTGGAGCCTATAGTCGGGGATATGATGTAATAGGTACTTGGTAATAAGCTTTTCCTAAGAGTAGCTATCCCGTGTATAGGGAAAAGACAATCTACATTGTTTGTCGCAAATTTTATGGTTTGTAAAGTTTACAGTTGATTTTATTTTCACCGTAGGGTGACTCACAAGTATTGTGTTGTTATTGTTGATGATATTGAGGTTTTATTACTATTTCATCCTGATGAGATGAGGGTATTCCATCTCATGCATTATATAGGAACTTGATATGAATCACATTTCATGCATTCCTTCCATGCCATATAGGGTTCCTTAGCGATTTCATATTGTGGTGATAGATGTTGTTCTTGAGATGCATGCTATTATGATAGTTGCCTTGATAAAATACCTACTATTTGATAGGGTATCGTTTGTGTAAGGTTTTGATTGAATGAAGGCCAAACTTTAGTTCTTAAGGTGTTATGGGCCCTCATTGACCGAATTTGGTGGATCATTGACTTTTTTACCTTTTTTATAACATGTATAAGATGCCAAGATTTGATTATCAGGGAGTATGAGACCTCACAAATCAGAATTTGGTACTTTGATGTTTATTTGAATGTTTTTCTGGGCTCTAGAGTAGTTTCTGAGGCTTAATGTCTGGAAAAACCCAGAATACACTTCGTGGAGTTTTAAATACTTTCCATGTGTTCTTTTCTTTGGGAAGAAACTATTTTTCTTAAGTTAACGCCATGTATCTTATGTACAAGTTGTGTATTCTCTAACCATGTCATAGGCCATGTGTGCAGAGACACGGGATATGAAAATTCTTGGCAGAACATGTTCTATACCAGTTGTAAATGTTGTATCATGTTGAACCTGTGTTTGCCTATGTGACTAACAACACAGACAGAGAAATATTAGGTTATACAAACCGTGTCTATTCTAAACATGCCGTGTAGTGTAATATTTGAATCCGGCTATGTAACTAACAACACAGGTTGGTGTTATCTTTTCTAGTATGTGCTGTGTCCATATGGAACACGCCTTATAGTGTTAGCCGAGTATCTGGCCATGTCACGAACAATAAGGGTTAGTGAAGCTCATCTAGTACATGTCGGTTCTGGCACAAGAACGTCGTGTAATATCATTCTAAGGAGAACTGTGTGGCTTAGCCATGTAGAAGGACTTAGACAGGAGAAGAAAATTCAAGTACACGCCATGTGTAAGGACTACATGCCATGTGCTTGGGGTGTTGCCCGACTAGTTCTAACATATGTACACACCCTAGTGAAAGGATTAAGGGAACACACAGTGTACTAATTGTAGAGGACATGTAGTCATGTTTTTTAAAACATGAAGGCTTTATTTCACCTGTTTCTTTCTTACGCTTCTAGTTTTTACGTCCTTGATAATCATGATCTAAGGTGTGTGTATAACCTTGTAGAGTCCTGCAGCCGAGAGGTCCTCTTGTTGTATGTCACTATTAGGGTAGTGATCGAACACTGTATATGGCTGATCATGGACTACCTGTATATCCACCCTTTGTGCCATTTTTGGAACCAGCCATTATACCAGACGTAGGTGTTGATGCATGGTTTAGTGAAGGCTTTCTAAGGATGATGTAGACCTTCCAGGGAGCGCCGTTTCCTGCCCCGTCGATGGTAGAGATGACATGGGTTTTCCAGTAGCAGCATCCTCCCACGTTCATAGGGGAAGGATGACCTCAGGATATAGAGTCATGGCAAGAATCCATGCTAATGATATTCGAGAATATAGAGATACCTCCATAGAGGAGGGTGAATCTCACTACATACATGCTTTGGGATTCCGCCAAGAGATAGTGGGATGCGATCTCACAGGTGGGACACCAGTAGAATATTTCTTGGGATGAGTTTCAATGCATATTTAGTGAATACTTTTACCCAAATATGTTGAGGTCGGATCAAGCCCAAGAGTTTATGAGTTTTGAGCAGGCTACCCATTCGGTTTTGGAGTATTCCTCTCGCTTCGCCGAGCTGCAGTGCTTTACAACCGTTCTTGGGGGAGATGGGTTGTTCCTTTCATGGAAGTTTGAGGATGGTCTCAGGTAGTATTTTTTTATCTTAGGTGAACATCTTTAGGTTGACTTTGATATCTTCTATAGTCAACCAGGCCCTAATCACCGAGCATAATCCGAGGGATTCTAGAGCTGTGAGCCCGGGCGGTTCAGTATCCAAAGTTAGTGCTCTGCCATCTAGTAGTAGGAAGGGACATTGGGAGACTACACGAGGAGATCAGAGTAGGCGGGATTCATCTTCTAGTAGCCAGGTGGTATGCTACCAGTACTGGAGGAGTGGGCATACGAGGCCACATTTCCCAAGGGACCAAGTAGAGTGCCGATATTGACCGTGTGAGCTTCCTCAAAGAGTCTTTATCAATTTTGAATATATAGTGAATTGACAGTGTGAGCTTCCTCAGAGAGTCTTTATCACTTTTGACTATATGGAGAATTGAACGTGTGAGCTTCCTCACAGAGTCTTTATCACTTTTGACTATAAGGTTAATTGACCATGTGAGGTTCCTCAAAGGTTATTTTAATACTTGGGACTATAAGGGGAATTTACTGAGAGAGCTTCCTCGCAGAGACTTTGTAGTATCCTTGTTTTTGATGAACTAGAGGGGTTAGGATGATAGAACTACCTATAGGGTTACCTGCTAGTTTTTCTGTTTTTGATATATGGAACGTATTGCATTGAAACTGTAGGATTGGTTACTTCTGAGTACTTCTTTGTTTACCGCATTCTTTTGGTTATTACCTTCCATATATTCACTGACTGTTAGGCACATATCTTCTGGTGATTTCCTACTAAGATTTAGTCTCACACCCTATTTGGGATATTCATTTGGTCCCAAACAGATTATATTGATGGTGGTTTAGATAAGGGCAAACACCCTTCTACTTCAGGTACTTGATTTGCTGGGGAGATGGAGGGCATGGGACCAAGATGAGGCTTGTGATTCTGAGGAGCTGTTTTTCTATTTTATTTTGTAATTTTGCTTAGTACTATTCTGTATTCCAGTATTGTAATGTGTTTGGATATTTTCATAGATATATGTACCATGCATCATTTATATATATATATATATATACACACACACATGCGCGCGCTCCAGCTGTTTATTTTTTCAGACTTCCACTGTTTATTTTTGTATGGATTATTATAGCTTCTGCCCTTGTTATATGTTTTCTCTTCCGCTGTGTTACTCTGCCAATGAGGGATGAGTTTCCCCATTATAACACCCAAGGCCCTCGCACCTAGTCCGAAGCCTCTGGAATTTGGGGAAATGATCTTGAGGCCATGTTACCAACATGGTACGGGGCGCCTCTGGGTGGTTTCTGGAACCGAGACATTACACCATGTATCAATGGCCTTGACATTCTCTTTTGTGCTGGAATGGGGTCGGAGAGTAAGCAATTATCATTCCAGAACTGGTGCAGAATACAACAGAGATTGTTCAGGTGATCATGAGAGGATGATGACAGTATAGAATTGTCAGAAATCATATGCCGATCAAAGGAGGAGACCCTTAGAGTTTGATGGTGGTGATCATGTATTTCTGAACGTGACTCCCCATAGTGGGAAGCGATGGTTTGGTCATGGGGGTAAGATTTCTCCCCATTTTGTTGGGACTTTCGAGGTGTTATCTCGTGTTGGAGTTGTGGTGTATCGATTTGCACTTTCCCCGAAGGTGAGATAGATACATGATTTTTTTCATGTTTTATAGCTCCATCGTTATCATCATGATGACTCTCACACCATCGATTGGGGAGAGATCGATGTTGTTGATGATGCGACCTCTTAAGAGTGACCTATAGAAATACAAGATTGTGAAGAGAAGGTATTAAACATGCATTATATCCCATTGGTTTGTGTCTTGTCATGACACGGTGGTGTGGAGGAGAGTACATGGGAACATGAGTCACATATCCGTGGTCAATACCCAGAGTTGATTGATGATTAAATCTTATCTGGTAAAAATGTTCTCTTTGTGGTTGTAGATCATTCATGTTTATGATATGTCTTTATTTGGTTGCTTCTTGTGGCTTTCTCTATTTTGAGAGGTATCTCGATGGGTGGTTTTTCGGGATTATTTTATGTTTCCTTTTATGTTGGTTTTGAATTCTCGAGGAAGAGAATTTTTTGAGAGCTATCTAATGTAATGGCCTAGACCTTTATGGTCTATTACATTGCAAAATTATGGGGTTTGATGTGTTCTGGGAGGTCATAATGACTTATCCCCAACACTTTCCCAAATTTCCAATTCTGTGAATAGTACAACGGTAGCCTTAGATGAACAGTGGAATGGTAGGCTTATGTGAAAAGTGAAAATGGGGAGTTCCAACGATAAACTCTCTTTCCTTTTCCAATTTTTGAATTCATGAATAGTGTTTTCAGAATGGCGAGGTTCCAACGGTGACCTATTTCCTTTGCTAAATTTTTAGATCATCAACTATGTTTATATAACAGTGAGGTTCCAGTGGTTACCTATTTCCTTTGACAAATTTTGAGTTCATGAACAATGTTTCCAGAACAGTGAGGGTCCAACGGTGACCTTTTTCCTTTGCCAAATTTTGAGTTCATAAACCTTGTTTCAAAAATGGTAAGGTTCTAACAGTGACCTCTTTCCTTTTTTGAATTTTGTGTTCTTAAATAATGTTTCCCAAATGGTGAGGTTCAAACGGTGAGGTTTGAACGATGACCTCTTTCTTTTTCCAAATTTTTTGTTTATGAACAATGTTTTTAGAACAGTGAATTTCCCATAGTGACCACTTTCTATTGCCAAATTTTGAGATCATGAATAGTGTTTCCGGAATGCTGAGGTTCCAATGGTGACCTCTTTCCATTGCCAAATCTTGAGTTCATGACCATTGTTTCCAGAATGGGAAGGTTCCAACGGTGACCTCTTTTCTTTTCCAAATTCGTGTTAATGAACAATGTTCCCAACTTCATACAGTTTTCTCCTTTGACATTTCCTTTGATGTAAAATGCATTTAAGGCCTCACTTTCAAGACTCTAAGGATAATTCTAAGACAATAGCTCCTATATTTATTTTTTATATGGATTCAGATGTTTTTTACTTGGTCCAACTGTGTGGTTCAATGCGATCCGCTTTTAATGGAAAATCCTGTGTATTTTAAACCACTAATCCATTAAATATTTTATAGGGATGATATATCTTACACCCTAGTTATTCCTTCGTGTTCTTGAGTGTGAGATGCTCGAACCTTACATTCCATCCCATAAAAGTATCACAATCAAACATTCCTCCCTGGATTGGTTCACCTCTATTTTTGATGCAACCAAGTAGTATCGATCAATCTTCTATATAATGTATGATCTATCATCATTATTTTGGGTTCCTCTCCTTCTGTTTCTCCTTTCCCATTTATGGGATCCTATATCTATATTCTTAATGGGATTTTCTTGGGTGTTGACTGATGTGGTGGTGACTGTGCATCCTCAATTTGATATAGTTGTCACGTGGGGAGGATATCTTGACTCATTGTGTGGCTCATTCTCAGATAAAGAATGCCAGGAACCGTTTGTGGTAGGGGATTCTTTTCTTCTCTTTTTTATTACGTGTAACTGTATAGTTAGTAGGTTTTATCCTACTATATCATAATGGAATTGACATAATAAATATTTTAACCAGATAAATAAATTGATATCGATCGTATGTTATTGACTCTTGTTCTTAAATATAGTGTGACATCTATGATTGATTCATTTAGATTTTTGTTATTGATGGAAATTGGTAAAGAACATAAAGTCAGAATTAATTGATAATTGTTTGGATAAAGACAAAGAGGTATTTAAATGAAACTGGTTATTCTTGTTTTAATTTTATGTTAATAAAATTGGTGTAGTAAACATGTTTAATTATTTTTGATAGATTACTATTTAGGTTTAATGAAGTTGGAACTTGCGAATAATAAATAGGTTAATTCAATATGGATTAAAGAACTGATTGTTTGATAAAATATCATTCCATGTAGGTTTCTAAGTTACCCTCTTGCTTGTTTATGGGCCAAGAGCCCAATTGTAGAGACCCAAAGCCTGATGTACATGGACATTACATTACTTTTGTGGAATACTTAATACATGGAAAAAACAGATGCCCAAAGGCCGTATTAGTTTAGTTTCATTGGAAACTCAGAACATAATCTTCTAATCATGGTGAAAGATCTTCAACATCTCCCATAAAGTTCTTACCCTTTTTGGTTTTCTTACCTAAAACCATTCTTTATATCCTAGGGAAAAGAAAACAGAAAAAGGGTGAGCTCAAATGCTCAGTAAGGGTAAACATAGAGAACATAAAACAATCCATAAACATTTGAATGCAAAAACTTGAACATAAAATCTAAACATCAAAATCTTGAGAAAAGACATAAATCTTGGACGTACGTAAGGCATATATCATAAAGGAACATCAATCATCAAAAAATATCATGGTAATAAAACATGTTATTGTGGCAACCATTAACACATGATATGATTTCCATACTACCCAAGGCATTGCTTCCAAGACCATCTTACTGGAAAAAGTCCCTTTCTGAATCAAGTTCACTCCTCATTCCAGTCATGTATTACTGAACCGGATTAACTTACCAATCCAGCCATGTGAATCTCATGAGATATAAATCTTTACCCAATGCATTGGAGGGAGATATAGGTCCCACCCATCTCATAATGAAATCATTCTTACTTGTGCCACAACATAAACATAAACCATTCATCATAACCCAAAGAATAAAAGTGGGTTTAATAAACATCATCCAATCATAACATAATCCATACAAAACAAATGGATATCATTTCATCATAAGAAAACTGGAACCATTTAAATCATAGAGACATTATACTTTAAACATACATAAATGAAATAATTTCATCTTGTATGGGAAGTGGTTTTGATAAAACACTTGAAATGAATTTTTGAGGAAAATATCCTTTCTTCTTCAAAATAATTTTCTTTTTACAAAATGACATGAAATTATAAAAGAAAAGGATTTTGTTGAAAATAGTCAAGAAATATTGTATAGTAAGATTCTTGAAAATACGGAGTAATTAATCAGTAAAATTCCATTCATGCCGTATAAGTTAAAAATAAATATTCTCCGCGTACTTTTGTCGGAAAAGTCAAAAAGTACCTCAAAAAAAATATTCCTTCCAAAACTTGTGGTAATAGTCATAAAAGGGTAAAAATGAATGTAAAAATACAAGGAATAATACTAATCATTTTATAAAAACATTTTTAGAATACATGTTCATGGATGATAAACATAACCCCTGTAAATACTTACGAATAAACAATCACGGATAAGAATGAGATTGGAATAATTATCCCTTACCTTAGGTCTGATATGCTTCGTACGTATCTGAACCTCATGTATAATGAGTTTAATAATTCCATTGACTTATTACAGAATCATATTCATTGTTATGATATCATATATGGTTCACTTATTACTTTATAATACCCATTCTTTTGTAAGTTCCATTTTAAAGCAGCGTTTTGGGTAAAATCATTTTATTTATCGTACGTGTTTGGACATGTTGTTATTGATATTATTAATTATATCCTGATTTACTTAATTCCAGAATGTAAAACATGATTTATATATAATATATATTCAGCACATACAAATATATATGATAGATCGATAAATGGAATGAAATACTCTATTCATGGAGAAGGTAGGCCGTACGTACGCATGAACGCTGTTTTCGTTTCCTTATTGAATTAAATTGAATTAAGTAGATGAAATAAATATATATATACATAAATCCATTATCATTATTATGCCATATATTTCATGATAACTTATTATATATACTTTATAATCATTCATGAATGGTTAACATGGAGAATGAATCTCCTCGCGTCGTGGAGACGGTAGTCCGTACGTACAAATGAGCGATGATATCATTCTCATGATCATGGAATTGTATTGAAGTGTATGTATAATATTTCAGAATAAATGTAACTTTACAATAATCATATATAGTTATTTATTTACACCATTATACCCATCCAAGTAAGGTGATGGTCGAAAACAGATTACACCACGGCGTGGAGACGGTATTCCATACGTACGCACGCGCGATGATTTCGTTTTCCATAGGATGGATAGAAGGTGAAATAGGGTTGTTTAATATTTATAAAAACATATAAATATATAATTAATATTGATGTTATTACTTTATAATGAGACAACTAAATCTGAAGAAGTACAAGAAGAAAGAAACTTGAGAGAAACAGAAGAAGAGATTACCTCTTTTTCGACGCACCTCCTTTAAGCCTTCTATTAAGGAAGTTGAGTTGGACTTTTGAGAAGACCAGAACCTCCAAAATGTTTCTAGGGAAGTGGAGAAGAGAAATGGGCTGGGGTTGGCTGAGTTACAAGGCTCAAAACGGTTGGAAGTGAAGAGGTAAGGGGTTCCCTTTTTATAAGGGAGGAGAGGGGCACCTTAGGAAAACATAAAATATTATTTTGTAATAAAGTCATATTCGGTTTTTAATAGCTCAAAATTGATTTATTTAGAAGCTAAGGTGGGGATGGGTCGAAATCCTCTCAACCAATAGGTTTTAGACCAGTTTAGGTTAATATTTTGTCCTTTTCATTTAGATTTAACTCTAAGTTAAATAATTTAACTTTTACCACGTCTTTTTGTTTTCTTACAATATATGAATAATAAACATACTATAACAAGAAAAAAGAACCCCAAGTGGTTTATTATTAATATATATATCTTTATCTATGTCATTTTTCCAAACCTTATATTTTTAGGAATAAAGTAACAATTAATAATATAATATTTTGTTTTAAAAACTATTTTTATGTAAATTTTGACACTTTTGGGTACATTATGTTTGTGAAAATCATAACAGCATTATTAGTTCAAAAAAAAGTTAATTAAATCACTAATAACATGTAATATTAACCTATAAATTTTTTTTAAATCATAAAAAGTCTAAAATTACATTTATTTGGGTATTTATAACATCGATTATGTTAATATTTCATTAATAAGGTAATTACTACATCATTATTGTGTCATAAATAAATTAAATTATTAATGTCCAGAAATTGTAAATAAAATACCATTATGTATGAAATATTTTCATATTTCTAATTAATATTTATAGTCTAATTTATATTTTGTATAACCCTATATTAAAAATGATTTAGTTATTAAACATTGATTTAACTATTTTAATTTTTCTTTAAATAAATTACTAATAAATTTCATAATCTAATCCAAGTGGGCCTAAATGATAATAATTAATTTCTAAGGTTGTTTTTGGTCAAATTACACTTATCTAATAGAATTAGGTCATGTGTTAGGGTAATAATATTATCTCTTTTACCCTTAATTACCCTATTTACTTTTAACTGTGGTAAATAAAAGTAAAAAGTTAATATTCACCAAAAATTATTTTTATCTTATTGAACAACTTTTTACTCCTTCATATTTACCATGTCTCTTGGATTTTAGAAATTCCACTCACAGAAGCAGTAAAATTATGTTTTATGTAAATTTTCAAACACTCCTAGAAGGTGGGTAAAAGACGGTGAAAAGTTCAATAGAATTTTAATATGCCTAAAATTATTATAAAATGACTCCAATGAATTACATTGAACATATATAAGTATTATGTATCAATTTTTACCTAAAATATATTTAAATAAAATAAATAATTATTTATATAAAAAGTCGGTTTAAAAATAGTAACCCAGTGTTTTCACAATTCATCAAAAAATGAAAGTTTTATGAAAAATAACAAAAACTCACCCTAGTATAATTTCGATATTCCGAATCCAAAAATGAAGTACATTTTGAAGAATATAATTTCAAAAAGTGGGTATTACTATTCATAACGGATTGTTTATATAACATATCATTGTTTAGTGAAACTCGGTATTGTGTACAACACACGCTATCGGTGAAGGTCGTGATTGTTTCTAATGCACGCCAAGTCAGGGTTGTGTGTAGTGCAAGATTCTTTTGTTGTTTCTTATAATATAATCCAACCATATTGCATTTATTCATTGAATATATATATATATATATACTCGATGTTGCGTACAATAACTTCAAACAAACTTGACATTCTGTGTAGCACGATCCAAGAATAGTGTTGCGTATACAGCAAGCTAAAATAATGTTGTGTATAGAGCAAGATAATATTGGTGTAGAATACAACAAAAGACTTCAAATAAATTAAAACGAATACTTCTCATAAAATCTCGGGGTGTTACATTCTACCCCCCTTAAAATGAATTTCGCCCTCGAAATTCTTCGGGGATATAAATGGTTTACTACTAGAAAGTTTTGATAGAAACCCACATCGTAAAAAGGAATACCGAATCATATCTATAAAAAATAAAGTATGAAACATAACGGTTACCCAAATTAACTAATCACGGGTTTTCCACATAGGAGATAATAGTTGAAATTATGGATATAGAAGAGAAATCTAACCATAAAGTTCTGATGGAGAGTGGTAGAGAACATGGCTATGAGAAAGCCAATAATCACAAAGACATAAATTTGTGATGATCTAAGGTACCATATGATTCATTGGATATAAGGGCACAAGGACAACATTTTTTTTCAAGATCATTTCCCTAAAGTTGAAGAATTGTTGAATTAAAAGAAATACTTACTTGATTTTTGGTGCAATTTTACTGTTGTTTGTGCCTTGAACAATTTACACTTCATCTCTTAAAGAAATGAAGTTGAATTTGTCTTCTGTGAAGTGTTAGAAGATCATTTGATAGAATGACGGGTCATTCCATCATTATCAAATGAAAGGTTAGAAAAAGTTATTCAATATACAAAAGTCCATATATGGTGATATGAAATGTATATGGCTCCATTAATGGACTTATACTTCATATATCATACCGCTTAATAATAAAACTAGTTTCTACTAACTAGGGACTTTCTGTAGGGTAGTGGTAGGCGATAAAATCTTGTCGCACATCAGTTGTGGGTTCGATTCCCGCAACCTTGTCTGGCGCTACGAGTTGTCGCCCGTCATACAGGTTGTTCTTTTTCAAAAACATTTCTATTATAACAAAAAGATCTGTCCTTAAACAATACTATCTGATGTCCTACATAAACCATTCCAGTCTTTAGACTTATCCAAAATAAATCTGTCCAATATCATAGTATAAAGAAAATTATTACTTGAAATGTCATTAACCAAGCATGTGAATACCATCATTTATCCCCATATATCATAAGACATGTCTTGTTGGTCACATTTCAAACATTCGAAGGGCTTAATCATGTATTCTCTTGAAAAATTATTACCCATTGAACCTTAGTGAAAACATGAATGTAGTTAAAAGTTAACACTTTCCACATACCAAAGTACCAAAAATTCTATATACTGAAACCATGATATCACTTAGTCTTTATATCAATCATGAGCTCATGAATACTATCAAACACATTATTTTATCCTTATCCATTCATTACACACATATCATCTTCTTTACAAAAATATCTGAATAAACTTTCATGGATACCAGTACCATTCAACATATACATTCAAATACTTTAGGAATAACAATAGTGTAAAAATCCGTAGATGATTCTTTTTTCCATAGTACTATAAATTATTCTTGATAAACATACAATCATTCCACTAACTTCTTAAACCACTGCTAAGCTTCATCATTTATTTCATCTCATATTGCATTTATAGTATCTTCATCATCATTCACATAAATACTACCCATATGACCTTGCTAATTCTATTCATGAGATTTTCCCTTAGGTCATTGGTTTTAATAATGCCCATAAATTCCACATTTAAAACATCTAATAATTGTTGATGTCGTAGCAATACCATTATCCTTATCCATGGTGTTAACAGATCCTTTTCCTTTGCACAAAATGGATTTGTGTCCTTCTTTTCCACACCCAAAACATCTTCCAGTTCCTTTGAAACAATCTCCCTGATGCCACTTCCAACATGATTTACATGAGGGAAATTGAACTTTCTTACCTCTATGATCATCATGAAACTCAATATTTCTCTTATTAGCTGAGTCGGGAAACTTACCAATGTTGAAGTTATTGATCATATTATGAGATTCCTGATTAGGTATTATAATGATGTTTGGACTTCCAAATCCCGTTACATTTGGGTTCTCATGAAGAATATCAATCCACTGTCCATTATATCATCCATTATGGTGAATCTTGTTGTTTCCAGCCATTTTCTAAAACCCAAAAAGAATAGTGTGAGAGGAAAAAATCATGCTAGAAAAACAACATAGTAAAGGGGGAGTGCCTTCAATATCTAACATCTTAGGTTTAATTCTAATAACGTTATCGTAATTCTAGGACTATAACCTATATGTATACTTATCCTCAGGGACATCCCTAGAAATACCTTAGAAATATCTATAGAGATTTCACTAAAGTTTTCGCATCCTAGTTTCCAAAGGTTATCTAAACCTTCGATCTGATACCAACTATAGATACCCAAATATTGACATACATGATAATTACATTACTTTTGCAGAATACTTAATACATTTCAAAAACAGATGCCCAAAGAGCGTATTAGTTTAGTGTCTTTGGAAACTCGGAATATAATCTTCTAATCATGGTGAAAGATCTTCAACATCTCCCATAAAGATCTTTCCCTTTTTGGTTTTCTTACCTAAAACCATTCATTATATCCTGGGGAAAAGAAAACATAAAAAGGGTGCCCTCAAATGATTAGTAAGGGTAAACATAGAGAACATAAAACAATCCATAAACATTTGAATTCAAAAACTTGAACATAAAATCTAAACATCAAAATCTTGAGCAAAGACATTAATCATGGAAGTACGTAAGGAAAATATCGTAAAGGAATATCAATCATTTTAAAATAGAATGGTAATAAAACAAGTGATTGTGGCAACCATTAAGCACATGATATGATTTCCATAGTAGCCAAGGCATTGCTGCCAAGACCATCTTAGTGGACAAAGTCCCTTTCTGAATCGAGTTCACTCCTCGTTCCAGTCCTGTATTACTGAACCAGATTAACTTACCATTCCAACCATGTCTATCTCATGAGATATAAATCTTTACCCAATGTATTGGAGGGAGATATAGGTCCCACCCATATCATAATGAAATCATTATTACCAGTTCCACAACATAAACATAAACCATTCACCATAACCAATAGAATAATAATGGGTTTTATAAACATCATCCCATCATAACATAATCCATACAAAACAAATGGATATCATTTCATCATAAGAAAAGTGGAACCATGTAAATCATAGAGACATTATACTTGAAACATACACATATGAAATAATTTCATCTTGGTTGGAAAGTGGTTTTGATAAAACACTTGAAATGAATTCTTGAGTAAAATATCCTTTCTTCATCAAAATCATTTTCTTCTTACAAAATGCCATGAAATTTTAAAAGAAAAGGATTTTTTTTGAAAATAGTCATGAAATATTGTATAGTAAGCTTCTTGAAAATAATGAGTTATGAAACTGTAAAAATCCATTCATGCCTTATAAGTTATAAATAAACATTCTCCGCGTACTTTTGTCCGAAAAGTCAAAAAGTAACTCAAAAGAAAGATTCCTTCGAAAACATGTGGTAAAAGTCATAAAATGGTAAAAATGAATTTAAACATACACAGAATAACAGTAAACATTTTATGAAAACATTTTTAGAAAACATGGACATGGATGATAAGCATAACCCTAGTAAATACTTACGAATAAATAATCTCGGATAAAAATGAGATTGGAATAATTATCCTTTACCTTTGGTCTGATATGATTTGTACGTATCCAAACCGCCTGTATAATGATTTAAATAATTACATTGAATTATTAAAGAATCATATTCATTGTTATGATATCATATATGGTTCACTTATGACTTTATATTACCCGTTCTTTTGTAAGTTCCATGTTAAAGCAGTGTTTTGGGTAAAATAGTTTTATTTATCATACGTGTTTCGAATTGTTGTTCTTGATATTATTACTTATATCCTGATTTACTTAATTACATAATGTAAAACATGATTTATATATAATATATATTCCACATATACATATATATATATATATGCTAGATCGATAAATGGAATGAAATACACCGTTCCTGGAGACGATAGGCCGTACGTACACATGAACGCTATTTTCGTTTCCTTATTGAATTGAATGGAATTAAGTAGATGAAATACATATATTTATATACATAAATCCAATATCATTATTGTATAATATATTTCATGATTACTTATTATATATAGTTTATAATCATTCATGAATGGTTAACATGGAGAATGAATCTCATCATGTCGTGGAGACGGTAGTCCGTACGTACGCACGAGCGATGATATCATTCCCATGATCGTGGAATTGTATTGAAGTGTATGTATAATATTTCAGAATAAATATCTCTTTACAATAATAATATATTTCTATTTATTTACACCATTATACCCATCCATGTAAGGTGGTGGTCAAAAATAGATTACACCACGGCGTGGAGACGATATTCCATTAGTACGCAGGCGCTGTGATTTTGTTTTCTATAGGATGGATATAAGGTGAAATAGGGTTGTTTAATATTTATAATAACATATAAATATATAAGTAATACTTATGTTATTACTTTATAATGAGACAACTAAAGAAGAATAAGTATAAGAAGAATGAAACATGAGAGAATCAGAAGAATATATTACCTCTTCTTCGACACACCTCTTTTAAGCCTTCTCTTAAGGTAGTAGAGTTGGTCTTTTGAGAACACCAGAACCTCAAGAATTTTTATAGGAAATTAGAGAATAGAAATGGGTAGGGGATGGCCGAGCATCAAGGCTTAAAAGGTTTGGAAGTGAAGAGGTAAGGGGTGCCGTTTTTATAAGGGAGGAGAGGGGCCGCTTAGGAAAAATTAAACTATTATTTTATAATAATGTCATATTCGGTTTTAATATCTCCAAATTGATTTATTTCAAAGATAAGGTGGGGATGGGTCGATATCCTCTCAACCAGTAGGTTTTAGATAAGTTTAGGTTACTATTTTATGCTTATCGTTTAGATTTAACTCTAAGTTAAATAATTTAACTTTTAACATGTCTTTTTGTTTTCTTACACGATATGGTTAATAAACTTACTATAACAAGAAAAAATAACACAAAGTGGTTCATTATGATTATATATATCCTTATCTAAGTCATTTGGCTGAACCTTTGATTTGTAGGAATACAAAAACAATTAATAATATAATATTTGTTTTAAAAACTATTTTATGTCAATTTTGACCCTATTTGGTACATGATTTTTTGTGAAAATCATAACAGCATGATTAGTTCGAAAAAGGTTCATTAAATCAATAATAACATGTCATATTAACCTATAAAATTAATGTAATTCATAAAAAGTCTAAAATTACTTTTATTTGGGTATTTATATCATCAATTATGTTAATATTTCATTAATAAGGTAATTTTTGTATCATCATTGTGTAATAAATAAATTAAATTACTTAATGTCTAAAAATTGTAAATAAACTTTCATTATTTAGGAAATATTTTTAGCTTTCTAATGAATAATTATAGTCGAATTTATCTTTTGTATAAACCTATATTAAAAATGTTTTAGTTATTAAACATTGATTTTAACTGTTTTAATTCTTCTTTAAATAAAATAATAATAAATGACATAATCTAATCCAAGTAGACCTAAATGATAATATTTTATTTCTAAGGTAGTTTTTGGACGAATTTAACTTATCCAATAGAATTAGGACACATGTTAGGGTAATAATAATTTCATTTTTACCCTTAATTACCCAATTTACTTTTAACCGTGGTAAATAAAAGTAAAAAGTTACTATTCACCAAAATTATTTTTTTCTTATTGAACCACATTTTACTCCTTGATATTAACTGTTTGTCTCGAATTTTATAAATTCCACTCACAGAAGCGGTAAATTTATGTTTTATGTAAATTTTCGAACTCTCCTAGGAGGTGGGTAAAAGACGGTAAAAAGTTCACTAAAATTTTTATATGTCTAAAATTATTATAAAATGACCTTAATGAAATATATTGAACTAATATAGGTATTATATGTCAATTTTGACCTAAAATAAATTTAAATAAAATAAATAATTATTTATATAAAAAGTCGGTTTTTAAATAGTAACCTAGGGTTTTCACTACCAAAAAATGAAAGTTTTCAGAAAAATACCAAAAATTCACCCTAGTGTAATTTTGATATTTTGAATCCAAAAATGTAGTCCATTTTGAAAAAAATTGAAAAATTGGGTATTACTATTCATAACAGCAAGTTTATATAACATATTGTTGTTTAGTGAAACTTGATATTGAGTACGACAAAAGCTATCGGGGAAAGTCGCGATTGCGTGTAATGCAAGCCATGTGAGGGTTTCTTGTAGTGAAAGATTCTTTTTTGGTTCATATAATAGAATCCAACCATATTGCATTTATTCATTGAATATATATATACACACTCAATGTTGCGTACAATAACTTCAAACAAACATGAAATTGTGTGTAACACGATCCAAGAATAGTGTTGCGTATACTGCAAACTAAAATGGTGTTTCATATAGTGCAAGATATTCTTGGTGTAGCATACAACACAAGACATCAAATAAATTAAAAATAATACTTCTCATAAAATCTCGGGGTGTTACACCAATTGTTGTGATGTTTGTTTTCCTACTTCTTGTGTTGTTATGTGGGCCTAGATGGATATTGTGATATGTGGGGGAAGGTATCCCTACTGGTTGTGTAACAACCCAAGCTTCTACGGTACGCTTCTCTTTGAATAATTCAATAGCGTGTGTTGTACGCAACATCGAGTTCTAACACACACCACAACCGATCAAACTAGCCGTTATGAATATTAATACCTACTTTTTAAAATTTTAGAAATTTCATCTCTCACAATGGACTTCATATTTGGATTCGGAGTGTCGAATTCAGCCTTAGGTGAAATTTTGGTACTTTTCGGATAACTTTAATATTTTGATGAATAGTGAAAATTACTAAATTTTAATTAAAAACAACTTTTTTAATCAAAATAATTAGTAGTGATAAATTATGAATTTTAATGGTTTTAAAGTATATTTAGAATATATTTTTACCATTTAATACAATGTTGGTCATTGAAAAAAAAATCACAATTAAACCGAACATAAACAATTATCAATTTTTTGATAGTTATTATATCTTAAAAACACGCTTTTTGTTTTGACAGCGGGAATTAATTTTAAACTAATTTCTGCCACTTATGTGTTTTGAATTTGGAAAAATGGATTCCATATTTGGAATCAGGATGTACAAATTTTATAAATAGGTAACTTTTACTTTTATACATTTTGAATAATTACTTCGTTAAATATTTTATTTACCATGGTTAAAAGGTAAATCCGGTAAATAAGGGTTAAAAATAATATTATAATAATACCAAATTACCCTAAAACGTGTCCTAACCATATTGGTTGATACATTTCCGACCATGGGCATCTTTGGGTCGATTTTGGACCCCATGGTGCCACTTGTAAGTGATATGGACACTTTATTTAAATTAAGTTAAAATGAATACAAAAATGACACAAGCATATATCTTTTAGAAATATTTTTTTTACATAGGGTCATATATGTTGGCTTTTAGAATATAAATATTCATAAGAAAGATAAAACTATTTCCTAAATAATGGTATTTAATTTATAAATTTTATCCATTAAATATTTTAATTTATTTTTGATACAATGGTGATGCAGTAATTACCATAATAGTGAAAAATTAAAATAATTGATCTTGTAGATACCCAAATAAATATAATTTGAGACTTTTTATGAATTAAACTAATTTTATAGTTTAATATGACATGTTTGGATTGATTCAATTAACTTTTTTGAAATAATCATTTTGTTATTATTTTTACAAAAATCAATTATTGATTAGTGTCAAAATTGACATAAAAGAGTTTTTTTAAAAAATATTATATTATTAATTGATATTAAATTCTTAAAAATCTAAGGTTCGGCCAATATAATTATATCATGATTGGTGTATTATTAATGGACCACTTGGGGGTCTCTTGGATGTAAATATTATGTTTTTTAACCATATAATATAAAAATACAAAGAGACATTGTAAAAGTGAAACTAATTAACTAAGAGTTAATACTTAAAGATAAGGTTTTTGTAGTAACCCAAACCTATCTAAATTCTATTGGTTGAGTGTTTTTGGACCCATACCCACCTTAACGTTTAAATAATCCACTTTTTAGCCATTAGAAACCGAATATGAATTTATTATAAAATAATATTTCTAGCTTTTCCAAAGGTGCCCCTCACCCCTCTTATAAAAGGGCACCCCCCCCCCCTTCTCATTACTTCACAACTTCAAAGCCTTTTGGCTCGGCCAAAATCTGCACAAATACTCTCTCAAATTCTCTCACTTCATCCTAGAGGCCTTACTTTAGTCAAAAAGCCATCCTAGGAGCCCTTTTTATCAAATCAAAAGGAAGAACCCGAAGAAGAGGTAATGATTTCACCACCCTTTTCCAAGTTCCTTTCTTCTTCCTCTTCTTCCTTCTTTGTTATTAACATTATAAAATAATAACTCCAGTATCATATATATACTGTGATGTTATTATAAATATGGTACAACCATATTCATTATTCTATCCATCCATTGAATAACATGTCACTATATGTGTGTACGTACGGCTTACCGTCTCCATGTCGAGTTGTAATTGTTATTCAATAAATTATTATTTGGATGGGTATAAAAATGATTTGTAACTCATTAAATAATAAATATAACATGATAATGATTCTGTATATATGATATACCATCCAATTATATATCAAAAGAATGATATTGTCACTCGTGCGTACGTACAGACTACCATCTCCACGAACGCGATGAGATTCATTCTCCATCATATCCATTCAAGCATAATTCTCATTTGATGTTTAATAATAGTATCTAAGGACATGATATCATTCTGCAAGTGATTAGGATATATCCTATACATTACAAACACAACTTACTTAATAAAACATATAAAATAAAATGAGTAAGTTAACACCCGAAACAACGATAATAATAAGATATTATTAACAAATAAATGTTAAAAGATCATATATGATATCATATTTATGTATATGATTCCTGTATAATTTAATAACAATTATTTCGCCATTAAACATGAGGTTAACCTACCCCAACCAAGGAAAAGTACAAGGTAAGGTTTATTTCACAATGTCTTCATTATCCGAGGTTGTTTATACGTAATAATCTATGGGGATTTTTTTATCATCCACATCCATGTTTCTTAAGAATGTATTTCAAACATTTTTACTATTTAAAATAATATGTGTTAAAGACATTTATACCCTTGTTTGACTTTTTATAAGAGGTTTATAAAGGAATATTTCCGTCGTTTTCCAAACAAGGTGCTTTTTAACCTTTTCAGCAGAATTAAGGTAAGAATGTTTTTTTAACTTATACGGCGGGTGCGACTATTTTCTGCCGTTATAAAATCATCGAAGCTTCCCATACAAGATTATAAGAATATTTTCAAATAAAATGTTTTATTTTATAAATATATGACTATTAATCGATTTAAAAATAGAAAGAGATATTTCTCTAAAAAGAGTTTTGATTTCATCTATGTCAAAATCCTTTGATTGATTTTACCCTTATTTGAAGCTGATTTTTTATGATACAAAACTTCTATATTGTATTGTAGGTTTTGTGATATGTTTGACTGTGGATGTTTTATTTTTATACCATTCATGTTTTATGGATGAAGTATTTACATTTCATATACTAGTTTTAATACAAATGTTTATGTTATGTTTAAACCTTTTCATATGGGAATGCATTGGACTTAATATGTGACGGGTGGAGCCCGCTATAGCTACTCGATGAATCGGTCAGTCTCATGAGACAAACTAGTGTCTTAGAACAAGTCCTTGAAAAAATATTATTTGTATACTTGGCACGAGGCCTTGGCTATGTGGTTATGATAGTCTGACATTATGCATTCCATCATTATGAAAGTGGTTATTGATATTGCATGTGATTATTTGATTAGTAGAAAATCCATGTGAATAAGTAAATGACATTATTTCATTTTATTTTTTCCATACTATGTTGAAGTTCAAGGTCAAAAGGCTTTTTTTTTAGTTATACATTTCCTTAAATATTTATTCTTATTTATGAAAGTTTCCGGTATATTGTTATCCTTACTGGTCATTTGAGCTCACCCCTTTCAATGTTCTATTTTTTCCCAGGATGTGAAGAAGTAATTTTTGAATGACCTACAGGGATAGTATGTGGGGATATGAGTGTGGACTATGAAGAAAAGATGTTGTTGTAGTTTTCATTTTTATGATGTAATGTAAGACTTATGAATATATCAAGTGTTTCTAAGGATACTAAACTAATCGGTCTTTCTAGATTTTTATCTTTCTTATGATCATGCCAACGTTATGTAATAATGCACTGACTCTGGGTAATTGGGGTCGGGGCGTTACAGTTGGTATATGATAAAGTTTAGTACAAACCTTGGAATCTAGATTTAGATAAACTCTGATTAGGGCACATAGAACTGAGATGGACTTTGAGGATTAGTATAGAAGAACTTCCTAGAATTTTGGTATTGCAGAGATTTTGTGAGTTTTCCGAGCAATACATCCATGTCTGGATACGAGCAGGTAGAGGCGGCTCTGGAACAGATATACCTAGGGGTAAAACCCGAAAACACCGCTTTGAGCTAGACACGAACGGGAACTGGTGCACGACAACGGGCCTTGCTGCACTCTTGGTTACGACACTCCCGAGGGATATACTTAGGATAACTCTCATTTTCTTTACATATCATTATGAAGTGTTTATGAGTATATACTTCCTCAATGAAAACATTTTTATGATTATGGATTATATCCATAAATAGTTCAATTTATGTTAAGTGTTTTATAATTATGGAATTATGTATTTTGATTCATAAACTGATCTAGTTTATGCCGTTGTTTAGAAATGGCCCCTAGTGGAAGAAATGGAAACCATATCAATGCACACACTACATGTAGGTATTTCCCCTATGCTCAAGATAATTATAGTGGAGCTGGTGATATAACTGGTGCCGATCAACTAATCACCATAATGGGAAAATTCACTCAGGTTATGAATAATAAACATACCCGTATGGAGCACCTTGATCCACAACGTGGATGATCAATGTCAGATCAATTCATGAGGCAACAACCACCAATGTTCAAAGGGAGTACAAATCCCTTAGTATCTGAGCAATGGATAAATTCCCTAGAGAAAATATTTCAGGCTTTGGGGAGTAGTGAAAGGGAACAAGTTATCATGGAAGTTTACCGCCTCATTGGAGATTCAGATCAATGGTGGTAATTGATTCAAAACATTAAGGAAGATGATGAAATATCAAATATGGAATGGAGGGAGTACAATGATCTGTTTTTAGAAAAATAGTTTCCTCGTGACCATCGAGCAGATATGGAAAGGCAATTTCTGAGTCTGAGACAAAAGGAGGATGAGAATGTCGAAAAGTATGAGGCTAACTTTACAAGTTTAGCAAGGTATGCTGGAGATTATATGCATAACCCTAGAAGTAAGATTGATCATTTCTTTGATGGGTTAAAACCATTTCTCCATCAAGCATTAGTCTCACAATCCTTCTCGTCGTACAAAGACATTGTCTCATGTGCTATCAAGACAGAAAAGGAATTATCTAAGTCTTATGACTTTAAAGCAATGAAAGAGAAGAAGAGATCTGATGATCAATCTGAGAATGGATATAAGGGGAAGAAGGGAAAGGTTGAATATCCATCCTGTGGTAAATGTGGGAAGAAACACCCCGGTACTTTCTTGAAGGGAATGGGTGTCTGTTACAAGTGTGGTGAAAAAGGCCACCAAACTCGTGATTGCAAAGGGAAGAAGGAAGCTTCCAATGTTCAGTGGTACAATTGTAGTGAGGTGGGACATTATGCAAATGAATTTCCAAAGCGTCAGGGGAACATACATCAGAAAAGGCCAAGGGATCAAGGCCAAGTTTATGCTATCACTACTGCTATGGTAGAAGCTTCGAAAGACGCGGTGGAAGGTAATTTAATGGTTTCCTCAAGTGTAGAAAATGCATTATTTGATTCTGGATCATCACATTGTTTCATATCTTCCCAGTTGGATAAGAAAATTAGATATTTCAAATTTGATTTAACAAGGGAGTTGTCAGTTAAAACTCCTAAGGGAAGTATCATTGCAACAATGTTTTGTGAATCTGTCCCAATTAGAGCACATAAATGTTCTTTATTTGCTGATCTCATCATCATACCTATGATTGAGTTTGATATAATCCTCGGTATGGATTGTCTTTCAGACTATGATGCGATGATTTATTATAAGAATAAAGAGCTTATGATTTTTGATGATGATGGAAAGGAACACCTTATCTTTAGAGCAGAATCGTCACCACCTAATTCTTATCTAGATCCACCCCCAGTAGCTCAACTAAATTCAATTATTGGGGACAAAGAGAATGAAATGACTATGGGTGAGGAAAGCAATGTTCAAATAGAGGATGTACCTATTGTGAAAGAATATGTAGATGTATTTCTGGAAGATTTACCTAGACATCCTCCAGAATGATAAGTTGAGTTTTCCATTGATTTAATTCCTGGATCAAGGCCTATATCGAAGCCCCCTTATAGAATGTCCATTATAGAATTAGTTGAACTAAAGAAACAGCAGTAGGAATTTAGTAATAAGGTATTTATTTTCCCTAGTGTTTCTCCACGGGGAGCCCCTGTTCTTTTTGTTAAAAAGGAAGATGGATTTATGAGGTTATGTATCGACTATAGGGAGATAAATGCTATAACAATAAAGAACAAGTATCCCCTACCTCGCATTGATGATTTATTTGACCAACTGCATGGAGCTAAATACTTTTCAAAGATTGACCTTCGATCTGGATACCATCAGTTGTGTGTAAAGAAGGAAGACATTCCGAAAACAGCTTTTGGAACCAGGTACGAGCATTACGAGTTTACTGTAATTCCTTTTGGATTGACTAATGCACCCTTTGTATTCATGGATATGATGAATAGAGTTTTCAAGGAATATCTCGATGATTTTTTGGTGGTATTTATTGATAATATCTTGGTATACTCTAAAAGCTACAATGATCATGAAAGTCACTTGCGCATTATCCTGAAGACTCTGAGAAAACATGAATTATAGGGGAAGTTTAGCAAGTGTGAATTCTGGCATCATGAGATTTATTTTATTGGCCATATTGTCTCTAAATATGGAATCTCTGTTGATCCATATAAGACTAAGGCAATTCAAGAATGGCCAACACCAACGAGTATAACTGAGCTACACAGTTTTATTGTTTTGGAAGGTTATTATCGACATTTCGTCCATAATTTTTCCCGATTGTCTATCCCATTAATGAAGATCAAACGTAAAGGGGTTAATATTTTTTTGGAAAAAAGTGTGTGAAGAATTTTTCGAAGAACTGAAGAGAAGATTATTCAATGGTCCTATATTGAATCTACCATCAGGGAATTATGGGTTCATTATTTATAGAGATGCATAGATGAAAGGACTTGGTTGTGTCCTTATGCAGAATGATAGGGTTATTGCCTATGCATCACGACAATTGAAAATTCATGAGAAAAAATATCCTACTCATGATCTCGAGTTAGCAGCTGTGATCTTTGATTTGGAAATATGGAGGAACTACCTCTATGTTGAAAAATGTGATATTTATACTGATCAAAATAGTTTGAAGTATATTTTCTCTCAAAAATAACTCAACACGAGGCAAATGATATGGCTTGAATTACTCAAGGATTATGATTGCACGATACACTACCACCTGGGGAAGGCAAACAAGGTGGCGGATGCTTCGAGCAGAAAAGACCATGGAGTTTTGAACAATATGAGAATTGAAAGGGTTCCAATATTCATGGATCTAGTGAAGATGGACATGAGAATAACCCGGGAAGGTGAAACATCAATTATTTTTCACATGGTTGCCACACCATCTTTACTAGAAAGAATTAAGAGTTCTCAGACCGATGATGAAGAATTTCAAAAAAAGATTAAAGCTGTGAATGATGGGATATTGAGAGACTTTGTGTATGAAGATTGAATTTTGAAATTCGGGAAGAGACTTTGTGTTCCTAATATACCTAATATAAAAAGAGAATTGCTGGATGATGCTCATAGTTTCAATTTCTCTATACACCTTGGGAGCACCAAAATGTATACAGATTTGAAGGAACATTTTTGGTGGGACAACAAGAAGAGGGAGATTTCTGATTTTATGTCAAGATGTATGGTTTGTCAACAAGTGAAAGCTGGAAGACAACAGCCAGGAGGAGTCATGCAACCTCTTCCCATACCAGAGTTGAAATGGGACAATATTATGATGGAATTTGTCATGGGGCTACCAAAGACTCCTAGAAGGAATGATGCAATATGGGTCATTGTTGATCGTCTTACCAAGTGAGCACATTTTCTTGCTATAAGAGAAGATCTACCACTGGAAAGTCTAGCAAGACTATATATTGATAAAGTTGTGAGACTTCATGGAGTACCCTTATTGATTTTTTCTGATCGTGATCCCCATTTTACTTCAAGAGTCTGGAAAAGTCTTCAGAATGCCTTGGATACTGAACTTCATTTGAGCACTACCTACCACCCTCAAACAGATGGACAATCAGAATGAACTATTCAAACCTTAGAAGACATGTTGAGATCCTGCCCACTTGACTTTCAAGATATGTGTGATCAATATTTACCTCTGATAGAATTTTCCTATAACAATAGCTTATATTTGAGTATTCAGATGGAACCATATGAAGCGTTATATGGAAAGAGATGTCGTACACCAACCTGTTGGGATGAAATTGGTGAAAGAAAACTTGTAGGCTCAGAACTAGTGGAGGAAACGATGGAAAAGGTGAAGGTAATCCAAAATCACATCAACGCATCTCAAAGTAGGCAGAAGAGCTATGCTGATAATCGAAGGAAGGATTTGGAATTTCAAGTCGGTGATCATATTTTCCTGAAGGTATCTCCATGGATGGGAGTCATGCGTTTTGGTAAGAAAGGTAAATTGAGTCCTAGGTACATCGGACCTTTCGAAATTCATGAACGAATTGGGGTTGTAACTTACCGATTGGAAATGCCGGCAAGTCTCTCCAAATTTCACGATGTGTTCTACGTATCTCTATTGAGGAAATACATGCCTGACCCAATGCATGTACTAACCTATGAGTAATGGGAACTAGAACCTGATCTGTCTTATTGCGAAGAGCCCGTCAAGATTCTGGATACGAGAGAACAAGTGCTGGGAAACCAGACGACGCATCTGGTAAATGTTTTGTGGAGAAAGAATAAGATGGAAGAGGCAACGTGGGAACCCGAGGAACTTGTGATGAAGAACCACCCGAGTCTTTTCATGCAGTAGTATTATAGAAATTTCGAGGAAAAAATTATTCGAAGGAGGGGAGAATGTAACACCCCAAGCTTCTACGGTACGCTTCTCTTTGAATAATTCAATAGCGTGTGTTGTACGCAACATCGAGTTCTAACACACACCACAACCGATCAAACTAGCTGTTATGAATAGTAATACCTACTTTTTAAAATTTTATAAATTTTATCTCTCAAAATGGACTTCATTTTTGGATTTGGAGTATCGAATTTATCCTAAGGTGAAATTTTTGGCACTTTTCGGATAACTTTAATATTTTGATGAATAGTGAAAATTACTAAATTTTAATTAAAACAACTTTTTTAATCAAAATAATTAATAGTGATAAATTATGAATTTGAGTGGTTTTAAAGTATATTTAGAATATACTTTTACCATTTAATACAATTTTGGTCATTGGAAATAATTTCACAATTAAACCGAACATAAACAAGTATCAATCTTTTGATAGTTATTATATCTTGAAAACACGCTCTTTGTTTTGACAGCGGGAATTGATTTTAAATTAATTTCTGCCACTTCTGTGTTTTGAATTTGGAAAAATGTATTCCATATTTGGAATCAGGATGTTCAAATTGTGTAAATAGGTAACTTTTATTTTTAGACATTTTGAATAATTACTTCGGTAAATATTTTATTTACCATGGTTAAAGGGTAAATCCGGTAAATAAGGGTTAAAAAATAATATTATAATAATAAAAAATTACCCTAAAACGTTTTCTAACATTATTTCTTGATACATGTCTGACCATGGGCATCTTTGGGTCGATTTTGGACCCCATGGTGCCACTTGTAAGTGATAGGGACACGTTAAAATGAATACAAAAATGACAGAAGCATATATCTTTTAGAAAATCAATTTTTACATAGGGTTATATATGTTGGATTTTCGACTATAAATATTCATTAGAAATACAAAATGATTTCCTACATAATGGTATTTTATTTATAATTTTTAGACATTAAATAATTTAATTTATTTATGACAAAATGGTGATGCAATAATTACCATAATAGTGAAAAATTAAAATGATTGATGTTATAGATACCCAAATAAATATAATTTGACACTTTTTATGATTTAAAATAATTTTATAGGTTAATATGACTTGTTAGGAATGATTTAATTTACTTTTTTCGAAGTAATCATTCTGTTATGAGTTTTAAAAAATTCAATTATTGAATAGTGTCAAAATTGACATAAAAGAATTTTTAAAAAAAATATTATATTATTAATTGATATTAAATTCCTAAAAATCTATGGTTCATCCAAGAGACTTATATCATGATAGGTGTATCATTAATGGACCACTTGGGTGTCGCTTAGATGTATATAGTAAGTTTATTAACCATATAATATAAAAATACCAAGAGACATTGTAAAAGTGAAACTAATTAACTAAGAGTTAATACTTAAAGATAAGGTTAATATAGTAACCCAAACCTGTCTAAATTCTATTGGTTGAGTGGTTTTCGACGCATCCCCACCTTAACTTTTAAATAATACATTTTGGATCCATTAGAAACCGAATATGAATTTATTATAAAATAATATTTCTAGCTTTTCTAAAGGTGCCCCTCACCCCTCTTATAAAAGGGCACTCCCCCTTCTCATTAATTCACAACATCAAAGCCTTTTGGCTCGGCCAAACTCTGCAAAAAATACTCTCTAAACTTCCCTCAATTCATCCTAGAGGCCTTCCTTTAGTCATAAAGCCAACCTAAGATCCCTTTTGATCAAATCAAAAGGGAGAACCCGAAGAAGAGGTAATAATTTCACCACACTTTTCCAAGTTCTTTTCTTCTTCCACATCTTCCTTCTTTCTTATTACCATTCTAAAATAATAACTCCAGTATCTTATATATACTGTGATGTTATTATAAATATGGTACAACTAAATTTAGTATTCTATCCATCCTTTGAATAACATGTCACCATACGTGCGTACGTACGGCTTACCATCTCCACGTCGTGGTGTAATTGTTATTGAATAAATTATTATTTAGATGGGTATAATAATGATGTGTAACTCATGTAAATAATAAATATAACATGATAATGATTCTATATATATGATATACCATCCAATTATATATCAAAATAATGATATTGTCGCTCGTGCGTACATACGGACTACCGTCTCCATGAACGCGATGAGATTCATTCTCCATCATATCCATTCAAGTATAATTCTCATTTTATGATTCATAATATTATCTAAGGACTTAATATCATTCTGGATATGATTAAGATACAACCTATCCATGAAAAACACAACATAAGTAACAAAACATATAAAAGAAAACGAGTAAGTCAACACCCAAAACAACGATAATACTAAGATATTATTAACAAATAAATGTTAAAAGATCATATATGATATCATATTAATGTATATGATTCTTGAATAATTTAATAACAATTATTTCACCATTATAAATGAGTTTAACCTTCCCCAACCAAGTAAAAGTACAAGGTAAGATTTATTTCACAATCTCTTCATTATCTGAGGTTGTTTATACGTAGTAATCTACTGGGATTTCTTTATCATCAACATCCATGTTTCTTAAGAATGTATTTCAAACATTTTTACTATTTATAAGTCTATAGGTTAAAGACAGTTATACCCATGTTTGACTTTTTATAAGAGGTTTATAAAGGAATATTTCTGTCTTTTTCCAAACAAGGTGCTTCTTAACCTTTTCGGTAGCATTAAGGTAAGAATGTTTTTTTAACTTATACGGCGGGTGGGGCTATTTTACGCCGTTATAAAATCGTCGAAGATTACCTTACAAGCTTATAATAATATTATTAAAGACAATTTTTTATTTTATAAATACATGAATCTTAAATGATTTCAAAATAGAAAGAGCTATTTCTCTGAAAAGAGTTTGGATTTCATCTATGTCAACAACCTTTGATGGATTTTACGATTATTTGAAGTAGATTTATTATGATACAAAACTTCTATATTTTATTGAAGGTTCAGTGATATGTTTGACTGTGGATGTGTTATTTTTATACCATTCATGGTTTATGGATGAAGTATTTACATTTCGTATGCTAGTTTTAATATGAATGTTTATGTTATGTTTAAACCTTTTCATATGGGAATGCATTGGACATAATATGTGACGAGTGGAGCTCGCTATAGCTCCTTGATGCATCCGTAGGTCTCATGAGACAAACAAGTGTCTTGGCACAAGGCCTTGGAAAAATCTTATTTGTAGTCTTGGCATGAGGCCTTGGCTATGTAGTTATGATAGTATGGCATTATGCATTCCATCATTATGAAAGTGGTTATTGATATTTCATGTGATTATTCGATTAGTAAAATATTCATGTGATTAAGTAAATGGCATTATTTCACTTTATTTTTGCCATACTATGTTGACGTTCAAGTTTAAAATGCTTTTGTTTTATTTATACATTGCCTTAAATGTTTATTATTATTTATGAAAGTTTCTGATATACTGTTATCCTTAGTTGGAATTTGAGATCACCACTTTCAATGTTTTATTTTTTCCCAGGATGTGAAAGAAGTTATTTATGAATGACCTGGAGGGATAGTATGTAGGGATATGAGTGTGGACTATGAAGTAAAGATGTTGTTGTAGTTTTCATTTTTATGATGTAATCTAAGACTTATGAATATATCTAGTGTTTCCAAGGCTACTAAACTAATTGGTCTTTCGAGATTTGATCATTCTTGTGATCATGACAATGTTATGTAATAGTGCACCGACTCTGGGTAACTAGGGCCGGGGCATAATAGGTTGTGGTATAAGTTGACCCCAAGAGTGGCGAGATGCATCAGTTTATGCATGTGGGTATCGAGGGGGGGGGGACACCGTGGATTATGGAACAAGTTGGATGGGAATATTTGGATGCTTTCTAATCTTTTTAGTTTTTTATCTGCATTACTTTCCCCACTGCTCAAGGTTGTTGGGTTTTCTTACCCTCCTTCCCAAAAGGTGTAAAGACGCACGGGGTGTGCCACACTATTTCCTTGTTTAGATTCCTAAGGGAGGATGGGTCTATGCTCTTGATATAGGTGGAAAAGACTCGAAGGATAGTTCATCTACTCACCTGTGTTGAGCCCCCTAGTGTTTAGTAGCATAGATTATTTTTCTATAATTCTTTGGATTATGGGAAGGTAATAATTTTGATAATAAATGATTGATTAAATGAAGTTAACCCATGGCATTAGAGATAGATGGGATGTAATGGAGATGTTGTAATTGGTAAAAATAATGGACCTTTGGTGTGATGCTAATGAAATATAACGTGGAAATTTTTGATGGCTAATTAATGTTTAAATAATTAATTAACATAAAGTGAAAATGATTAAAAAAAATGAAGTAATGTATTAATTCTCTTTAAATGGTTGTGTACTTTTAGGATACTAAGTCTTTGAAGTGGTAGCCGAGAGTCTGAGAGACGTTAGCTACAGTTGAGTCTAATACTAGGTTATGCACATAGTGTTGTTGTGAGATATAATATATTCTATACGTTTTGAGTTTCTATATGCTACTCTACCCTATCAGTTAAGGCAACTGACTCCCCATGGATTCTGATCCCTGGGGGTGTTTTCTACAACATTCCGATGGGGGGATGTATGGCTGACAACCCCTTTGGCCCCACTCACTTCTATTGGTAATTACTTGTGCTGGTAGGAACAATGGTTATCTATCCTCATATATCATTGTAGAGGGATGTAATGGCTTGTGGTTATTCACACACATATATTCTGGATATAGTTTCCTATAGACTACTATAGGTGTAATGTGTATAGGTTGTGATGTCTTGAGGATTTCTTACTCGGTGCATAGGATGTAATGGATTGAGGTATAATACCTGACATATGATACACATTATACGAGCGATGGTTGATCTGAGAAACTACTTGGATACTTTCTTACATGGACGTGGTGATTTTGTTGCATGAGGTGCATGTTGTGGTGCTTTTCTCGGGTGTCTACGAGCATGCCTTTTTTTGAGAGAGATGATTAGGACGTGCGATGTTGGGGTAAAGCACCAAACCAGTGTGGAAATAGTAGCAGGGTACCCTTGATATTCTTTATTATATTATATACTCTCGAATTCATTACTTGATGAGAGTAGCCATGTTGACGCTGGGAACATAGTTTTCCTTCTTAGGTGATGAGTTAGTTTATCTTGTTGTTCTCTATGCTTTAACATGCTTTATTTACTGTTTCATGAGAGGCTTTGTAGAGGATCCCACTAAGTATACTTTTATACTCACCCTAGTATTATATAAACAGTATTTCAGGTCACTTGGAGTAGGTTTGAGAGAAGTCTGGTTTCTATGAGCTAGGGGTTTCCAGAGCTGTTTGGGTTTCGTTGCTGTTGTTGTTTTTACATTCTTTTGGGTACTTTCTGTTTTCCCCTTTCAGTTGTAGTAGTTTTTCATGACATTACATATGTGAACTTGGGATTTCATTTATATTCCTATCTAAGTTGGATTTGGTTGGTGCCTATCTTATCTCTCTCTTTCGCATGTGTTCCCATAGAGGGTAATGCCTCCCATCTATTTTTTTACTACACCCTCAGTGCTAGTTGTCAAACCAGGGCCAACTGGAGGCTGTACTCGGGGGTCATTATCTCACTTCACACATTTCCAGCCTAAGAGGAGTACACATTGTAAGGAGGGGGTCAGGAATATTCATAAACAGATCGTATTTCTATTTTTTAGAAAATATTGTCTAAATTCGTAGAAACACGTACGAAAATTCCCATAGGTGGATCACACATGTTAATAACATAGGTGTTTTAAATAATAAATTGAAATTTGGTATTCATGTGCAGGATCTATGTAAGTGATTCACCACATAAGATAATTATTCACAAATACAAAAATTTACATAACCAAATTTTTAAATCTAAAAACGGCCTCACTTATCATATTTAAAAATTAAAATCTAACTTTTAATGGAAGAATTAACATTATGTTAAATTTTATTATATTTATAAAATTTATTTATCCTTCTATTGAATCAAGAATCACCTTAGTTGTATTTTTTAGATCAAATTTTCATAAAAAATAGTAGAAAATTAGTTTTAAAAAACTGCAGAATTCAAACTGAAAACATTGAGATAATTATAACATAATTTCAGATATTATAAAAATTTGTTAATAGTTTTGTTTCATCTAATTAAATTTATATAATTTTTTTTATTACCTAGTTAGCAATAATCTCACAATTTTGATATATGTAGATCATATTATCGTTGAAATAAATAATGTCATCGATTCTAAAAAATTGGATAAGTGGTGAAGAGTAAATTGTTTACGTGGGATATTTGGATAATTGAATTACCTTCAGGGGATGACGGTCTCTGTGAATCTTCTATGAGTAAATAGTAAAAAACCTAAATAAATGTTATTTTAGGGACCCAAATGTTGTATTTATCCTATGAACTCAATGTAAGACTTCTAGAACCTAAAATCACTAATGAAAACATGAAATTAATTGATATTTTTAGTAATGAAATATTATAGTCTACCAAAAGTTAACCATACTTCAATAAATACATATGTTAATAAACTAATGAAAAACTAAATTATGTAATAATCAATTTAAAGTATACATTAATCAATATATGTGATAAAAATCAAAACACAACACTTAATTAAGACTTATTTTAAAGTGAATAAAAACAAGTAAATTTATCAATGTATGAAGACTTATAAACAAAAAAATAACAAAATAAAGACAATACTTATTGAAAATTTTTAAAATTATAGTTAATCATTATATGATATTTTATAATTATCAACACATGAAGTGGTTCAAGGATCCACTGAACATTCTACCATTTTAAGATAATTATAAATTCAATTATAAATTCAAAATGACTCCCCCTTTTTGAAACAATAAAAAAGATACCATGTAGAAATAGAATAATTCTATATTTGAAATGATAATGTTTCTCCTTGAATTATTTAACATTGTTTTAAATTTCAATGAATTGGTAATAAAAAATTACCTCCCTTTAAATTTAAGCATGTTTTATAAATAAAATGTATTTCATGAATATAACTAGTTTATAAAAAATTATTAAGCAGTTAAATTAAAAACCGAAACACATTTTTCAAAGAATGTAAAACAATCTTTTAAGCAGTTATAAATAAAATGTATTGCATGGAATACACGAATTCTATCAATGTGGGACCTTTTAAAACCGAAACACATTTTTAAAGAATGTAATATTTCTTTACTTTCCAAAAGTTCCCCTCCTCTCCTCTTATAAAAGGCCCCCACCTCTACCTCATTTCACACACTCTTCAAGCCTTTGGCTCGGCCAACCCCTGCCCATTTGCTCTCTCCACATCCCTCTCCTCATCCTAGAGGATTCCCTTTGGGCATAATCCTTTCAAAGGAAGCCTTTAGGCTCAACTCAAAAGGAGTTACACTTTTAAAGGTAATTCATTCTCTCATGTTCATTTGTTTTATTTTGCTTCTCCGACCCCCTAAACTCTTTTTATTTACTTCTTTTGTAACAACACCAGTATCATAAATATACTAGGATGTTGTTATAAGATTTATTTGAGCTACACTCTCACGCAACTACATAAAATGGTTAAAGAACATACGGTTTCCGTGGATGGCGAAATTCTGCCTCCCGTAACGATGATTGTTCAACACTCATTTAACACCTTCAAAGGTGGCCATTATGATGTCACTATTTTTATATATGATATATAATATGTTTATTTTTTCCTTAAGCTTCTGTGTTTTTTATTTTGGGCATACCTTTATGGTTTCCATTATGGGTAAAACACGATATCTTCATTTTAGGAAGTGCGGACTACCGCCCCCTAAAAGTCATTTGATTCGCTAATACCATATGTGGGATGTGTAAAGGATAAAGTTAATGATATTATATATTTTATTATACTGGAATTATAATATACTCTTATATCATTATGATTCCATTCCAGAAAATATGAAATAGAAATGAAAGTAGCGTTCATGCGTACGTACGGCTTACCATCTCCATGAACGGTGCATTTCATTTCTTACCTCTAAATGATTATGTAATATTATAAATGCATGTATGTACTGGATATATATGACATATATGATATCTATATCATGAATACCATTCTGGATATAATGAACCTTTGACCAAATTAACAACATGTAAGTGTAAGAAGTCTATTTTTGACTTAAGAACCAAATACCGACAAAATGAACATTGTTAACTTAACAGAATTACATTATGTTCATAACATGGTATAAAAGGAATAATGAACTTGAAAAAGGTTCTTAAGCAAGTAGAGATTAACTCAAGTTTATTATTCAGGAGATTAAAGAACGGTCAGGTTAAGTCGGATACGAGGTATGGGACTTCGTCTCAATCTCCTTTCATTGAGGCATATTTTATTTTATACACAACTTTCTTTTATACGGTGTATAAACCCCTTTGACTTTTACGTTTATTCAAAAGGAATCTTTTTTATACGAAGCGTTTACTAAACGACAAAAGGGAATGTTTTTGTCGTATGTATGCGGCGACAACGACTTCTCCGCCGTCGTAACCATAATTTGAGTTTCGGCTTCCTCTACAAGCCATACCTTATTTTTTAAAAGAAAAGTAAATACCATGTTTTACTTTGGTATTGAAAATGGGTTTCATAATGTTTTTATTATATCAATGTTTTTTATTGATATCTCGTGATTGAAATGTGGAAATGTTATGTTTCCTTTTTGCATGTTTTATGTGATATGATTATGTTATGGTTCTTGGGAATTATTATGAAGACGGGTGGTTCCGTGATAAACTAAGGGCGGGTGAGCCCGTTATAGCTCTCCAATGCATTGGGTAACGCGAATGAGTGAAACGTTAAGGTTTCTCCGAAGAGATTTTAGGGAATATACTGTGATGGGTATTCCAAACGTAACCAAGAGGGTTACTCCCTACGTAAGAATGTTATGAATGCCTCAAGTTACCTTTATGTCTTATGATTTCTATGATTTATTCATGATTTTATGAGGTATGTTAAAGTGCCTATGTTTTATGGGTAAAGTATGATTTCATTCTTATGTATATATGAACTCATGTTTCCTTTCCATGTTTTTTTTATAACCCATACTGAGTTTTTATGCTCATCCCAAGTTTTTGAAATGTTTTTCACAGGTCAAGGGAAAGGTACATGATAAGATGATAGAGTCAAGGATGTGTCAATAAATAATCCATGTTTTATTTTAAATGTGTTTCCATTGATGGGAATGAAGAATACTATCTTTATGTAACCACTTTGTTTATATGTGGAATGTAATGAAAGTTTTATGATCTAATTCTCTAAAACTCTAAACCTGAAAAGATCCTCAATGTGTAATCTTGTAATAACTCAAGATTAAGTAAGGTATAAGGCTGGGGCCTTATAGTTGGTATCAGAGGTCGGTTTAGATAACTTTAGGAGTTATAATTCTATTAAATGATTATCCAAAAATATGTTTTTTTCGAAATGATATAGCATTTAAAGATTACCATGTTGCTTCATCTAAGACATGTTTGTTCAGAATGGTTTTCCGCAGAGGAAACAGGGAAGCAGTTCTAAGAAGGCATACAGAAGGAAATAACCTTCCGAATCAGCATCCAAAAATGGTCGGAATTGGAACTGAACAGTTTGTTGCAGTAATGGCGCAGTTGACTCAAGCGATAAATGGCGGTGGTATCCATGCACGAGATCAGCCAGAACAACCGCAGAGGAACATGTCAGTGGTGGAACATTTCATGAGGCAACATCCACCATCATTCAGAGGATCATCTGGCCCTGTGCCAGCTGAATGGTGGATTAAAGCACTGGAGAAGATTTTTGATGTCATGGGGTGTTCAGACAATCAAAAGGTTAGTCTTGCTATTTACCGTTTGGAGGGAGAAGCATATCAGTGGTGGTCTATGGTTAAAAATAACAGGGACGCCGATGAGATTGATGCTCTTGACTGGGATGAATTCAAAGGTATGTTTCTTGAGAAGTATTTTCCTAAGGCTGTTCGACTTAGGATGGAAAAGCAATTCTTGGAATTGAGGCAAGAGGAAGACTCAGTGGCTGCCTATGAAGAAAGGTTCACTCGATTGGTAAGGTATGCTCCAAATTTTATCCGGGACCTTGATAGTAAAATAAATCGTTTTTACTCAGGATTAAAGCCAAAATATCAAAGGGCATTAGCTTCTCGTGAGTTTAAAAGTTATGAAAGGCTTGTTCGATGTGCTGAGAAGGTGGAAATGAAGTTTGCCGATGACCAAGTTTTCTATAACAACCAGCAGAAGAAGAGACCGAGGTGGCAGGAGAAAGGTAAGAATTCTTCAAAAAAGTCTGATGGTAAGAAAACTAAGTTTCCAGTTTGTGATAAATGTGGAAAAAGGCATGCTGGGGAATGTCTTCTGAATTCTGGAAAGTGCTACCGATGTGGTAAGATGGGACATAAGGCTCGTGATTGCACTGAAAAGGATGAAGATGAAGGTAAGAACAAATTAGATTTACAATTAGTGAAATGTTTTAAGTGCAATGAGATGGGTCACTATGCAAACGAGTGTCCGACAAGGAGCTTGAGTGATGGGAAGCAGTTAGAATACAAGCAGAAAGGGGTGGTGAAATCCTTTGCAACTACTTCAGCAGATGTCGGTCCATCAAATGAAGTTGTATCAGGTACTTTGTTTGTTTTTTTCAGATTATGCCAGTGTGTTGTTTGATTCGGGGTCTACACATTCTTTCATCTCTGAAACCTATTCTAGTAAAATGGGAATACCATCTCAAGAAATGACTCCTGAACTTTTGGTAAAAACACCTGGGGGAAGTGTCGAGGAAAAAAGAATTTATAAGAATCTTCCTATCATTATCTGTGGAAAGAACCTACTTGCAAACCTTATTGTTCTACCTCTAGTAGAGTTTGATGTTATCCTGGGTATGGATTGGCTCTCTATTTACCATGCTAAGATTGACTGTAGAGCTAAAGAAGTTTCTTTTCAGAAAGACTTTCAGTTTTTTTACAAGAATGAACCCTTACTTTTGATAACATATCAAGAGGCCGAGAAACTTGTAAAAGATTGAAATGAATGTTACCTTGCACACATCGTTGAAAATAAAGGAACTGTTCAGATTAATGATGTGCCAGTGGTAAATGAGTATCCTGATGTTTTTCCTGATGAGTTGCCTGGAATAATACCAGATCGGGAAGTTGAGTTTACTGTTGACTTAGTTCCTGATTCTAAGCCAATTTCAAAACCCCCTTATCAAATGGCACAAATTGAACTTTTAGAGTTGAAGGAGAAATTGCAAGATTTATTAGAGAAAGGTTTCATTAGACCTAGAACATCACCATGGGGTGCTCCTGTTTTATTTGTTAAAAAGAAATATGGTTCTATGAGACTTTGCATTGATTATAGAGCCTTGAATAATATCACTGTTAAGAACAAATATCCTTTGCCTCATATCGATGATTTGTTTGATCAGCTCCAGGGAGCTTAGTTTTTTTCAAAGATTGACTTGAGATCGGGGTACCATCAGCTGAAGGTAAAGGAGGAAGATATTCCGAAGACCGCGTTCCGTACGAGATATGGCCATTATGAATTTGTAGTAATGCCTTTTGGGCTAACCAATGCACCTACTGTATTCATGGACTTAATGAATAGAATTTTCCATGAGTTCTTGGATAAGTTTGTGGTGGTTTTCATTGATGATATTTTGGTGTTTTCTAAAAGTAAAGAAGAGCATGAAAGACATTTAAGGGTTATCTTGCAAACCTTAAAAGAAAAGAAACTGTATGGGAAATTCAGAAAGTGTGAGTTTTGGTTACAACAAATTTCTTTCCTTGGTCACATTGTTTCTAAAGATGGAATAACTGTTGATCCTGTAAAAACAAAAGTTGTGGAAGAATGGCCAAGACCCACAAATGTAACCGAGATTCGTAGCTTCCTTGGTTTGGAGGGCTATTACCGAAGGTTTGTTAGAAATTTTTCACGGTTATCTAGTCCAATGACTAAGCTAATTCAGAAGGGTGTTAAGTTTATCTGGACAAAAGAATGTGATGATTGTTTTCAGGAATTGAAAAGAAGATTGGTGAATGCTCCAGTTTTGGCACTACCTTCCAGGAATGGTGAGTTTGTTATATACAGTGATGCTTCATTGAAAGGACTTGGTTGCGTCCTAATGCAGAATGATCAGGTAATTGCTTATGCTTCACGACAGTTGAAAACTCATGAGGTAAATTACCCTACACATGATTTGGAATTAGCTGATGTTGTTTTTGCTTTAAAAATTTGGAGGCATCATTTGTATGGAGTAAAGTGTGAAATATATACCGATCACAAAAGTTTAAAGTATATATTCACTCAGAAAGAGTTAAACATGAGACAAAGGAGATGACTGGAATTAATCAAGGATTATGATTGTACAATTCATTACCATCCGGGAAAAGCAAATAAAGTGGATGATGCTTTGAGTCGATAAAGTAATGCTTCATTAACAATGTTGCGTTTGGAACGTGATCCTTTGGTTAACGATTTGATGAACTTTGGCATAGAAGTTGTTGGTGTAGGAAGTCCTTCTGTTTTGTTTCAGGTATCAGTGAGATCATGTCTATCAGATAGAATCAAGCAAGCACAGAAGCAAGACAGTGAGTTGCAGAAAAAGGTAGAGCTGGTTCAGAAAGGTAAGTTGCCTGAATTCAACATTGATAGTGATTGTGTTTTGAGATTTGGTAAGAGATTGTGTGTGCCTTGTGATTCACAGTTGAAGAGAGAGCTGTTATGTGAAGCTCATAGTTCTCCGTTTTCAGTTCATCCGAGCAGTACTAAGATGTATAGAGTTCTGCAGGAGTATTACTGGTGGGATGGAATGAAAAGAGACATTGCTGATTTTACTGTGAAGTGTTTGACTTGTCAGCAGGTTAAAGCAGAGCGGCAGCTACCTAAAGGGATGCTTCAGCCTTTACCAGTGCCAGAGTGGAAATGGGAGAATATATCCATGGACTTTGTTGTTGGATTACCGAAGACATCTCGAGGTAATAATGCAATCTGGGTTATTGTTGATCAGTTGACCAAATCTGCTCATTTCCTTGCTATACGAGATACTTTCTCTCTTGATTAACTTTCTCATTTGTATCTTAAAGAGATAGTCAGGTTACATGGAGTTCCTCTCTCCATTGTATCGGATCGTGATCCAAGGTTTACTTCTAACTTTTGGAAAGGCCTTCAGAAGTCGTTGGGTACTGAATTAAATTTTAGTACAGCTTTCCATCCTCAATCAGATGGGCAGTCAGAACGAACAATTTAGACATTGGAGGATATGATACGATCTTGTTCTATGGATTATCAGGGAAGTTGGGACCAACATCTTTCTTTGGTTGAGTTTTCATATAATAACAGTTTTCATTCCAGTATACAGATGGCACCATTTCAGGCATTATATGGGAAGCGGTGTCGAACTCCAGCTTTCTGGGATGAAGTGGGTGAAAGGAAGTTGATGGGACCAGAATTGGTGGAAGAGATGGCAGAAAAAGTTCAGTGGATTCAGAAACACATGAGAACAGCTCAGAGCAGGCAGAAGAGTTTTGCGGATAACCGGAGGAAGGATCTATCTTTTGAGGTAGGTGATCATGTTTTTCTCAAGGTTTCTCCTTGGAAAAGTGTGATGAGATTTGGTAAGAAAGGAAAGTTGAGTCCAAGGTTCATTGGACCATACGAACTTCTGGAGAGAGTTGGATCAGTTGCATACCGAGTGGCTTTACCTCCGAGTTTATCTCAGGTACACAATGTTTTTCACGTTTTGATGTTGAGAAAGTATATGCCAGATCCATCTCATGTTTTGAGTCCAGAGGTAGTTCAGCTGGAAGAGAACCTATCTTATGAGGAACAACCGGTCCAGATTCTTGACCACAGGGAGCAAGTGTTACGGAATAAGGTGATTCATCAGGTAAAGGTTTTGTGGAAAAACCACATTATTGAAGAGGCAACATGGGAATCTGAAAATGCAATGAGGGATAAGTACCCCCATTTATTCGATAAGTAAATAAATTGCGGGGACGCAATTTTCTAAAGGGGGGAAGGATGTAACATCCCAAGTAAGTAATGAATAATTGATATTTTTATCTATGTCTATTAATGATTAAGATAGTGTTATAGCGGCTTAAAATGAAAATAAATACAATCTTATGCATGGAATACACTAATATTCTTAAAAGATTGTTTTACTGCCTTTTTATGGAAAACCATTTTTGAATCTATATTTTGACAATTTTATAAACTATCATTGTCAAAATAAACTTATTCTTTATGATTGGGACATCAAAATTTACCTTGTGTGAATTTTTGGTATTTTTCTGACAATGTTCATTTTTTAATGAATAGTAAAAAATACTGCATTTTACATCAAAACTACTTTTTAATCTAATTTATTTATATGATTAGATTATGTTTTTAATTGGTTTTTAAGTGAAATTAGAATATAATTTTACCATTTTATCTAATGGTGGTCATTGGAATCAATTTCACTTTGAAATTAGACTTAAACTGGTGTCAATCTTTTGATACTTATTGTTTTGTAAAAACACGCTATTTGCTCTGGCAGCGGGAATTAATTATTTAATTAATTAATGTGACTTATATGATTTGAATTTTGTAAAATGGACTTCATTTTTGAATTCGGAATATCAAATATAGCTTAGGGTGAATTTTTGGTAATTTTCTGAAAAACTTCAATTTTTGATGAATAGTGAAACCACTAAGTGGTAATCAAGCAAACTGATTTTTCAGTTAAATGAAAGTTTACCACTAATGTGTATTGAATTTTCAAAATCCGACATACATGGTTGTCATTAATATGTAAAATGTGGTTCAATGAGATTATAATAATTTTTTGGTGAATAGTAACTTATTAAGTCCTTAATCACGATGAGTGGTAATTAGGGTAGTTTAAGGTATAAATAATACTTTAATAAAATTAAATGACATAGACACATGTCCCAACCTCAATGGTTGTGTCATGGCCGACCATGACATGCCATGGGTCAACTTGGGGACCCCATGGACCCACTTTTGTTGGGAAATGACATAAATTACTTTTTATTTAATGTTAAAGGGAAAATGACACAAACATAATATGTTTTATGAAAACAATTTATAAGTGGGGTTATACAAGTCCCAATTTTGATTAAAAATAGTCATTGTAAAGATAAAAAGATTTCCTACATAATAGTAGTTTTTTTATAATTTTTATACATTAAATAAATTTAATTATTTATGACATAATAATGATGCAGCGATGACATCATTATTTGACGATTTAAATAAAATAGAAAGATAATGTAAAATATATGAACTACACATGTACAAAACCAATTGTATGAGTGGATTTCGAACCCTTATCACCTGAGCCACGAATTCTATCAATGTGGGACCTTTTAAAACCGAAACACATTTTCAAATAATGTAATATTTCTTTACTTTCCAAAAGTGCCCCTCCTCTCCCCTTATAAAAGGCCCCCACCTCTACCTCATTTCACACACTCTTCAAGCCTTTGGCTCGGACAACCCCTTCCCATTTGCTCTCTCCACATCCCTCTCCTCATCCTAGAGGATTCCCTTTGGGCAGAATCCTTTCAAAGGAAGCCTTTAGGCTCAACTCAAAAGGAGTTACACTTTTAAAGGTAATTCATTCTCTCATGTTCATTTGTTTTATTTTGCTTCTCCAACCCCCTAAACTCTTTTTATTTACTTCTTTTGTAACAACACCAGTATCATAAATATACTAGGATGTTGTTATAAGATTTATTTGAGCTACACTCTCACACAACGACATCAAATGGTTAAAGAACATACGGTTCTCGTGGATGGCGAAATTCTGCCTCCCGAAACGATGATTGTTCAACACTCATTTAACACCTTCAAAGGTGGCCATTATGATGCCACTATTTTTATATATGATATATAATATGTTTATGTTTTCCTTAAGCTTCTGTTTTTTTTTATTTTGGGCATACCTTTATGGTTTCCATTATGGGTAAAACACGATATCTTCATTTTAGGAAGTGCGGACTACCGCCCCCTAAAAGTGATTTGATTCGTTAATACCATATGTGGGATGTGTAAAGGATAAAGTTAATGATATTATATATGTTATTATACTGGAATTATAATATACACTTATATCATTATGATTCCATTCCAGAAAATACGAAATAGAAATGAAAGTAGCGTTCATGCGTACGTACGGCTTACCGTCTCCATGAACGGTGCATTTCATTTCTTACCTCTAAATGATTATGTAATATTATAAATGCATGTATTTACTGGATATATATGACATATATGATATCTACATCATGAATAACATTCTGGATATAATGAACCTTTGACCAAATCAACAACATGTAAGTGTAAGAAGTCTATTTTTGACTTAAGAACCAAATACCGACAAAATGAACATTGTTAACTTAACAGAATTACATGATGTTCATAACATGGTATAAAAGGAATAATGAACTTGAAAAAGGTTCTTAAGAAAGTAGAGATTAACTCAAGTTTATTATTCATGAGATTAAAGAACGGTCGGGTCAAGTCGGATAAGAGGTATGGGACTTCGTCTCAATCTCCTTTCGTTGAGGCATATTTTATTTTATACACAACTTTCTTTTATACGGTGTATAAACCCCTTTGACTTTTACGTTTATTCAAAAGGAATCTTTTTTATACGAAGCGTTTACTAAACGACAAAAGGGAATGTTTTTGTCGTACATATGCGGCGACAACGACTTCTCTGCCGTCGTAACCGTTATTTGAGTTTCGGCTTCCTCTACAAGCCATACCTTCTTTTTTAAAAGAAAAGTAAATACCATGTTTTACTTTGGTATTGAAAATGGTTTTCATAATGTTTTTATTATATCAATGTGTTGTATTGATATCTCGTGATTGAAATGTGGAAATGTTATGTTTCCTTTATGCATGTTTTATGTGATATGATTATGTTATGGTTCTTGGGAATTATTATGAAGACGGGTGGTTCCGTGATAAACTAAGGGCGGGTTAGCCCGTTATCGCTCTCCAATGCATTGGGTAATGCGAATGAGTGAAACGTTAAGGTTTCTACGAAGAGATTTTAGGGAATATACTGTGATGGGTATTCCAAACGTAACTAAGAGGGTTACTCCCTACGTAAGAATGTTATGAATGCCTCAAGTTACCTTTATGTCTTATGATTTCTATGATTTATTCATGATTTTATGAGGTATGTTAAAGTGCCTATGTTTTATGGGTAAAGTATGATTTCATTCTTATGTATATATGAACTCATGTTTCCTTTCCATGTTTTTTTATAACCCATACTGAGTTTTTATGCTCATCCCAAGTTTTTGAAATGTTTTTCACAGGTCAAGGGAAAGGTACATGATAAGATGATAGAGTCAAGGATGTGTCAAGAAATAATCCATGTTTTATTTTAAATGTGTTTCCATTGATGGGAATGAAGAATACTATCTTTATGTAACCACTTTGTTTATATGTGGAATGTAATGCAAGTTTTATGATCTAATTCTCTAAAACTCTAAACCTGAAAAGATCCTCAGTGTGTAATCTTGTAATAACTCAAGAATAAGTAAGGTATAAGGCTGGGGCCTTATAATCAATCAATACAAAATGTAATTTATCTAGTGAGAAATTTTTTAAATGTTATTTGTAAAAAAATAATGAAAAATAATTCCTAAAATAATATTTTGTGCAAAACGAAAGTTAAAATAGTAATTGAAAATTAACTAGTATTAATGAGAATAATTATAATACTAATATAATAAAAAAGTTTGTAGAAATTAAAATTAGTATTCTAAAAAAATAAGTTCAATATTTTTATTGTTTGTATAGAAACCTAAAAATCTAAACAGATAAAAACACTCAAGATCCTCCATAATTTGATGATTAATTATGATATTCCAGAAGTTTAAATTAAAATTTTACTATAATACAAAGATAAAATTGTGTCAGATAGAACCAGTTGTTAAAACAAAGAAATATTAATTGTCAAAAAAAAATACTTTTCATGCTAAACTATTGAAAAAATATTTTATAAATAGATGTTATTTAAACAATACAGATTAAAATTAAAAATAAAACACTTAAAATTCTCCTTGACTTAACCTATTCAGGTTCTAAAGTACATTCTGAATATTTCAATATGACCAATAAAAATATAAAAAATAGCTTCAATTGTGCCTGAAATAGACATAATAAAAGAATACTTAATGAAATTTAATAATCTGAATAAATTTTCATGCTGTTTAATTTTTACATTCTATATATAATTTAAAATCATACAAATTTCAAATGAAAAAGATCCCCCTCAATTTTATCTTCCTCATAATGAATAAATAGAATAGTTTATATAGAAATTAAATTACAAATTAGATAATATTGGGGAGACACCTTTTTATTACCCATATTCAAATTATTAAATCTGATTTAAATTATACACACTATACATATTTGATCCGTGAAATAAATTTCTACAAATTTAAAATATTTTATGATTAAACTTAATAGATTTTATTTAAATGAAAAAAAAATTTAAAATATCTTGTATTAAAGTATATATAATAAGTTTCAATAACTAAAAATTCCATAGTGAATTTAAAATCAATAATAATAGTAACTCCCCTTAAATTGATGCATTCCTTTTAAAATTACAATATGAAAATATAATAAGCACAATTTTTATTACAACAATCAATACTCAAAGAAAAACATACATTAATTTCAAAATGATCCCTGAAAGATGAATGAATTTTTAAAGAAACCCAAATACAATAGCATACTAGTAAAAAAAATTGCCAATGAAATAACATATTCACTAGTCATATGACAATGCGACTTCACTCACATTTACTAATCAAAAAAAATTAATATTAATGTACATGATAGCATCCCAGTAAGATACAATTTATTTAATCTTATCCAAAATAAAATACTAAGGCTTCTAATGATTTTTAATACAATAAAAGAATATAACTATAATGGATTTCATTATAATAACATGTATCGATAATTTAATAAATATTTTTTAAGTATAACAAAAATTTTAAATTCTTATGAGTTAAGTATAGAAAAGAGATTAATTTCAGATAAATTAAAATACATACCTTTAGGTACCTAATAATTATATGGTTTATAAAAATTTCCTTGAAACTAGATTTCTATATAAAAGTCCTGTTTGGACCAAATTTTTTTAGTAAACTTCAAAGGAAAATCAAAATCATAATGTCTGTAAGATATACATTCAATGTAATTAACTAAAAAAATTATTGAATATTTTCATTTTAATTTTTCTTATAAACATAGTAGTAACAAAACAATAAAAACTATGTCTATTTCTTTTATCATTAGATTTCATTAAGTAATTATTCTTTCCAATAGTGAAATTGATATCACCTTTGAAAAAAATTGGATTTTTAAATAAAAAATCTTCATTTATAACTTTATCTAATTTATGCTTCTACATTTAATTTTATTTTAAAAAAAATTACTAGTCATCACAATCCTTTTCCAGTGTGGAAGGATCTATATTTCTAAAATTTTCTTATATTATCTCATCTTCTTCCTTAGGATTTCAAACATATGAAACAACATTCATTAATTTGAAGGATAAATACTTTTTATTTTCAAAAACTCATTTATATTTATCTTTGAGTGAAACATGTATATAATTTATTTATTTTATTTTATCTTCACATGAATCAAGTATTTCCTGAGCAGTGATGCAAAACCAAATTTTTTCAAAGACATCCTATAAAAATAACAATAATGAACATCCATGACCTCATAATTATGATCATATTTTAAAATATCTTATATTTTCAAATCATCTATATTATAATTACATAAAAAATAATATTTAACCATAATATGAAAAAATAAAATTTCAATACTCCTATGATAATATTCCATCCATATCGTCCACTGAGTATATTAATGAAATTGAAATTTATTGGAAATTTATAATTCAAACCATTTATGATATACAATACAACCATAATTGAAAATGTTCTTTCCCTTAGTCTTGTTAGGGACTTTGATAAAAATTTATCATAATTAAAATAATCAATCAAGTGATCCATAATATATCCTTAAGAGAACTAAGCTATGTTAATAAATGTGAGGTATCAAACAAACAAAAAAAACAAAATTATCCAAAAAATGGCCATTCTCTACAACCAATTTTTGGTTATCCAACATATCAATTAACTATAATTAAACATATAAGATCCATGATTTAATACCAATTATTAGGTCTAAGAGAGGTGATCTAAAAGGATAAGAGGGGTTGAATGTGGTGAATTTTATTTCTTTTAAATTTAATTAGACATTAAACATTACTAGTTGAATGTGATCAGTTCAAATATAAAATAACTTAACCACACTGATCTATAAAATGAAAAATATAATAAAATTCAGTAAAGTAAAATATGAACAGAAGAATTTTATAGTGGTTTAGATTTAAATGATCATAGTAAACTCTTCACACCCCTCATAAACTGAGAGAGATGCAACTAACTATGGTATATCACTGTTGAAGGGGCGTGGAAACTCTTTACATCTTCTATTTTCACACATGGAGGATTAACCCAATTAACTTGAATTTAATGGGTGAAAAAACCCATCCATTTATATAACAATACCTAATATACTAATTTCAGTCTTAATCCTATCCTATTAAAATTTTTGTGTTTAGATGTAACCTAGTATTTTATTAGGTAAAACAAAATCTATACTCTTATAGGTGTATACACAAACTATAAATTCATAGGCTCAATATTAACTTATTATATCTGATGGTTCAAGGGGAACCTGGTCTTCTAATGGGATAGTACAAACCCAAAAATTTTCAGGATATGTAATTTCCTCTAATCTTATATTGTTTAAGAATAACCCCTTCTTCTTAGAGGATCGAATAAACATAGATGTTCATTTTGTTAGCTTAGTATGCCCCCGTGTGTGTTGTACTAAGTGAGACAATAATATATGAATAGTTACAACACAATGAAAGAATAAAATATTTTAACCTAGTAGATGATTTTTATTAAATTTACTAGGGAATAGATCAAGTAGTGATAAGTCCCTTCAAGACAGTGAAATAGTGAAGCTCATACATTGAAAAGTTTACTTCAACAAACAGATGAACAATGGAGATCTATCACTTGGTTACAAAATATATAGCATGAATGAGAAAAACATTATTTATTTCTATATATTTAATTCACATAATTATATTGTTTTTTATAAACAAATAAATTATCAAATATTCTCTCCTCTATAAATTCCTCAAAATTTTTCATAAATTCTAATGGTGTAAGATTTATATGGTGGTAGATTTTAATTATAATGTTAAAAAAATAACCTTCTTCGCAAATAATCTTTAGAAAAATAAAAAAATTAATTAATGAAAACAAATGATGATAATTTAATTAGATAGATAACATAATTAATGTGAGACATCCCCTTAATATTCCCAAATGATTCTAATTTATTCATTGTTCTTATGGAGTTCTCTCTCTCTATCTCTTGATATTATGAAAACTTCCACTGTGTGGAGAAAAATAAGATTATTAAAATTAATATGGTAGTTAATAATCAATATTAATAACTTTAGAAAACTACCTAATAATATTTGAGAGAATCTGTATATATTAGGACTTGTTTAAATTTCAATATCTGATGATCCAAAAGTTTAGTGTGAATATTCACACACACACTTAATCGCATATGAATCTTAGTTAATCCTTCTTAAAACATTTTACAAGTTATTCATGTGGATTATAAATAAATAATGTGTAATTTTGGAACAAAAAATCACTAATTATATTTAGAATAAACGTTAAAAAATGAAATGACATGTAATACCTAAAACAGATAAAATTTATAGGTTTTAGAAAATCTTATAGAAAATCATAGAACTATGTAGTTAAATCCAAATAGTCGAATACCATATGGGATTCATGTAGGATATATAAATAAGGGACTCGTTAAAGTTATTTCAATAAGAGATCTACATAGGGGATTCGCCACATAAATGAATTCTTCATGTATCCAAAAATTGACATAATCAAATTCTTAAATATGAATATAGATTGAATATTCAAATTTAAGACTTAAAATACAAATTATAAATTTAATAATTAACTTTATAATTAGTTAAATTATATTTATAAGTTTTCATTGTGTTTACATAGAATGAATAATCACCTTAATTAGATTTTTATTTCTCATGTTACCATTAAAACACAGTAGAAAATTATTTCAAGAAATCCTTATAATTCAAAATGAAATAATTCAATGATTTACAACAAAATTTTGGAGATTATAATGATTGATTTAATGTTTAATGTATTTTAATTAAATTTATATTATTTTCACATCCTTCCAACTCTATAAGAATAAAAAAATTTGGATTTTTAAGATCAATTTATTATTGAAATACAAAAGGTAGCCGACATTGGAAAATTGGCTATGTGGTGAACAATAAATTGGAAATGTAGAAGATTTGACTAGGTGAATTGCATGCATGGGAGATTTGGCTATGTGAATTGGATATTTGGGAATAGTAGAAAAACATATATAATTTTTATTTTTCAGCCCCAAATGATGTATATAACCTAATAACTCAATATATGTCTTCTAGAACAAGAAATGACCTATTTAAACATGAAATCATATGATATTTTAAGAAAAGAAATATTATTATCTAACATAAGTTATGAATACTTTTATAAATACCAAAAATAATAAAATAAAGACAAACTAAATTATGTAATAATTAATATAAATTCTAAACAAATCAATATATAAGACTATAACCTAAAGATAACACTTAATTAATACTTATGTTAAAGATAAAAAACAACTAATGTTATCAATGAATGTAGTGTTGTAAATAATAATAAAAATTAACAAACCAATGAAAATAATTAGTACATTATAGAAAATTATAATTAATCATGAAATGATATTTTTTAATTATTAAAACATGAAGTGGTTCAAGGATCCATTCAACAAAAGTGTGTATAATTTCCAATAAAATACATCCATGTCTAGTTATTGGATGTGGATGTGGTTCTGGAATGGATTCATCTAGTTCTATTCTCCCCAGAAAGGGTTGGTCTAGAATTGATTCAATATTTACCTTGATGTACAATGAGTAGGACTAGGACCACTCACCTGGCGGGACACTATGATTTAGAATATTCACACTCTCTTAGTGAACCAATATAATGTATTTCTCATAACTATCCATTCGTATCTTAAAATTTGTTAGGTACCCCCATCCTTGTATTTCATTAATGAGAGTACTTCATGTTACATTGATAATATACCAAAAACTTCTATGTTAATTAATAGGCATTTCCTAGACAACTATATTCTTCTATTGAATGAGAAGAATTTGATCTATGTATTTCCGATTATATAGATACCCATATTTTATTTATTAATAGGTTCCTTAGGGAATATGAAGAATGGTATTGATTAGTCTTACATAGAATGTATTAGAATGATATATGGGGCCTGAAATTATATATCCCCCAGATACATAGATACGAATCGTGATAGGAAATCTGATGGTTCATGGTGTATACCACTTCCCATAATAGGATATGTGTCATAGAAAAAGGAAATGAATTTTTTTTTATTTTCGACATTATAAATTCTATTATTATGAGATAAGTGATTATTTTTATCCCTCTTTTCATTAATTATCATGGTTATAATATATTGTTAGTTTTGGTTATTTATGGAATCTTTTTCTTTAGTTATTATTTCCATATCACTGATTCCATGTTTATGTTATGTAATATTCTATTTTATTCCACACCTTACTAATAATCTTAACTCACCCTGATTTGTTTTTCATTCCCCATAAAAACTATAGGTTGTATATGTATAATATTCTTAGATATGATGGAGGGGATAGTAATTTTATTTCAATGTTTTCTTGTTATATGTTATGTTTTAAATTTTATTTTATTATGTATCTAGTCTAGAAAGATTACTAATGTATTAAATCATGGGATAAGTCTTTTATTATGTACCAATAATGAAATTTAAATACATTATCTAGGTTGTAGAGTCCTTGTTTTTATATTTGGTGTCATGGAAAGTTTAGTATAAACCTCATCCACTAGATGTAGAGGAACCATGTTATACAGAACATGTTATTTTAAAAACCCCAAATAATTTTAAGGAGCAATCTAGAAAACATAATATGATTTGAATTTCCCAATTTAATATCATGATAAAATTATTTATATGAAACTATTGCAATAAGGGACTAATGGGATTAATGGTAACCATATCAACACTATTGTATAATGTAAAGAAATTATCCCTAAAAATGTTAATGTGGATAGAGTTGAGGCAAATGATTTAATAACCATATTGTGGAATTTGACACAGGTTAAGATAATAATTTCAGCCACATAGTGCTTCATAGTAATCAATGACATTTTTTAAGTATAATGGATCGTTTCATGGAAAAAAACCTCCATATTTTGGTGGAACCAAAAATACATTAGTATTTTAACAATGGATTATGTCCCAAGATAAGATCATTCTCACTATAGGAATTAGTGAAAATGAGATTGTTTTTATGGATCTATCACATGAAGGGGGACACGAACCCATGATGGACACTAATTCAAGACACCAAGTATGAAGATAAGATCAAGTATATAGAATGTGAATATTTTATGGAGTTATTATATGAAAAATAATTTCCTCATGATAAAATAGATTAAATGGAATGGAAAATCCTCAATCATATAAAGAACGTGGATGAAAGTGTTATTGACTACAAGAATAGATTTAAAAGGTTATCTAAACATGATATAGACTATCTATGTACATCAGAAACAAATATCGATCAGTTCTTATGCTAATACATATAAGGGTGTTGGTCTTTAGAAAAAATTATTTGTAACAAAATATTGCCTCAAGCACCATTAAGAGAAAAAAGAGTTTTAAATGATGCTTAAAATCAAGGGAAACTAGGATAAGATGAGGACCACATATCACCATGGTAAGTAAATGTGTCAGAGAGAAAAAAGAATGGTTGGATCTCTCACATGTGATAAAATTGAGAATAAACACCCTGGGGGTTTCCCTAACGGTACCCGAGTTTGTTATAAACATGGAGAAAAAATCCATCAAGCTCACTAATGCAAGGGAAGGGTAAAACCAGTAAATATTCAATTATTTAATGTTAGGAATAAGGGAAATTAATTATATAAATTCCACCAACATCAAGGGAATCAACATCAAAATATTCCAACAAATCAAGGGAATGATTATCTGATTACCATAGATAAGGTTGAAGTTCCAAATGATGTGGTGGTTGGATATTTGATCATTGCATCATATTTGAATAATTTTTTATTTTATTTTTGATCATAACATGCATTCATAACATCCATGTTTTGAAAAAACATTAGATACTTCCCAAGAACCTAGGAAATGGAGATATTAATTAAGACACTAAGTAAATATCTTGTCGAAACAATGATGTGTTAGGAAGTTTCAATTAGGATTCATGGGCATATCCTAGTTTCCAACTAGACTATAATTTTTGTGATTGACAAAAATATAATCATAGTTATTGATTAGAATTCAATTTATAATAAAGAAATTTATTTCTAATAGAAGGTGATTTCGATTCATGAAAGTGAGGTGGAATCTCTTATCCTTATAGGGGAAACATAATCAAAATCATGTTTGGATCCTCCCCTAGTAGATCCCCTTAATGAAATTATACATAGAGTGGAAGATCAAGAATAATCTATGGATGCAGAATATATCCTAAGAATAGTGTATGTACATATGCATAAAAAATTCACTGATGTTTTTCTAGAATAATTACCCGGTCAAAGTCTAAAGCGTGAATTTATTCTCACTAATGAAATAATTCTTGATGTGAGGACTATATCTAAAACTCCATATATTATGTCACCAATGGATTAAATGGACTTGAACTACCCACTATAGGCTTTAAGATATAAGTTATTTATACACCACATTATTTCACTCTAGAGAGCCTCTAATTTATTCACGAAAAAGAATGCTGGGTATATGACACTATGTACCAATTATTGGGGGATAAATTCAATTAATATAAAGAATATAAATTATTTAATAGAAATTTATGACTTTGTCAACTACAATGATCATAATACTTTTTAAAGATTGATCTTTACTCTGATTATCATTATTTAAACATGATGAAGGATGATATATTGAGGATGAAATATTCAAAAAGGTATATATATTATATTTTTATGGTAATTACATTTCGATTGAATAATAAACTAAACGTATTTATGGATATGATAAATAACTGAACAAAGTAGTATATTAAAATTATGATGGGATTAATTGATGATATATTTATATGATGAAAATGTTTTGACGAGTATGAGAGATATTTGAAAATAATACTTGAGAACCTGAGAAAAAATAATTATGTTGGAAGATTAGTATATTAGAACTTGGGATCATTGAATTTTATTTTATTGGTAAAATTTTCTTTAAAGATTACATAACTATCAAACTAATAATAAAAATTTGTCAAATAATGTCCTATACTAAAAAACATAAATGGAATCTAATGTTTCTTGGGCTTAGTAGGTTATGAGCAGTTGTTTTTTATGAATTTTCCTGTTTTTCCAACCATTTAACAATGTTAATATATAAGTGGTTTAAATTCACAAGGATAAGGGAATTTCCAAAATTATTGGAAGAGATGAATAGGTGAATGATTAATGTAACGAAGTTAACTCTACCGTCAGTTAAAGAAGGATTTGAAATATATAGTGTTATATTGAATATGGGTCTTAGTTGTATCATTATGTAGAATGATCAAGTGATTGCATATGAATAAAGGAAATTCCAAATGAATGAGTAGAACTATCTAACTCATTTCCTTGATCTTACAGTTGTAATATTTTCATAAAAAATATTGAGGAACTTCCTCTATGGTGAATGGTGTGATATATATATGGACAGAAAAAGTTTTATGAATATATACTATGAAAAAATGTTTAACACAAGTTAAAGAAGATGGACGGAATAATAAAAGGAAATGATTTCTCAATCCAATACCACAATATGAAGGAAAATAAGGTGGATAATTCATTGAGTAGGATGGTCCATGGGGTTTTAACCATGAAGAGGAACAACAAGTATCCTATATAAAAAGATCAAGTAAAGATAGATATTGTGATTTTTATGCGATGGGATCCATATTCCAATTTCTATGAAATTACTATATAATCCTTAATAAGAAATATATAGTAGTACCTTTATAATGATTGGAACTTAGAAAAGTAATATTAAAGTAGTAAATGATGGAAAATTGATATATTTAATCAATATAAATGGGGTATTAATGTTTAAAAAGATGTTAAATTCTCCATACATACCATAGTTGAAGAGGTAAATGTTATATAAAGTATATATATAATTTTTATATACAACCTAGTTGTAGAAACATGTATATAAATATAAGAGAAAATTTTCGGTGGGTTTTATGAAGCAGGAACTTAAAAAATATTTGTCCAACTGATTTGTAAGTGAATTGGTAATGGTTGAAAGAAAATAGCCTAAGTGAGTCATGAAATATTTTCTTATATCTATCTGGGAGTAGGATAATGTTATAGTGGAATTTTTCATTGGACTTCCAATGAATCCAAGGAATAATGATTCTATATGTGTCATCATGGATCATCTTCTTTCCTAGATTTAAGATAAGTTCTAACTATTGAGCGTATTTTGTAACTCTATATCAATGAAATCTCAAGGCTTTGTGGGGGAACTATACCGATTATATTAGTTCATGACCATCAAATAATATGAAAGTTTTAAAAGTTTTTTCAAATGGATTTCATCATTAAGATACATTTAATAACGACCATTCAACCCCAAATTTATGGGTAGTATAAAGGAAATATCAATACATTAGAATAAATTATTAGATTATGTTCTCTTAACATCTAAGGTATTTGAGATCAATGTCTGCCATTAGTGGAGTTTTCATACAATAATATCTAACATTTGAGAATCTAGATGGGACCATATGAAATATTTCATTGAAAGGGGTTTTGTACTCTATCCTAGTTGGAAGAAGTTGGAGAATGAAATCTAGTTGTCCTAGATCTTGTAGAGGAGATGATTGTTAATGTATGAACTTATCAGGATCACATTAAAGAATCCCAATGAAGTAGAAAGATAGATTAAGATAATTGAAGGAAATAATGGGAATTTAAAAATGGGAATTTTGTGTTCCTGAAAGTTTCATCATGAAAAGGATTAATAGGATTTAGTAAAAAGGGAACTTAAGCCCTAGGTAAACTAATACTATTGTAATTGTAGAAATAATTGGACATGTAGATTACCTATTGGCTATGATTCCTATCCTTTTTAAAGTACACAGAATATTCCATTTTTCATTACTAATAAAATAAATTATATATTAAATGAATTTATTCACATTTGAAGAAATAGAGATAGTGCTCGATTGGTCTTATAATGAGGAGCATGTCTAGATTTTTGATACTAGAGAGAAATTATTGTGGAACCAGACAACTCCTTTTATGAAAGTACAATGGAGAAATAAAAAAATAGATACATAAACCTAAGATCCTGAAAAATATATGTGGATATAATATACACAATTTTTTAATTACTAATATATATATATCACAATTTATTCGATGAAATAATTTATTTTGGGATAATTTGAAACCTAAAACCTTTCTGCAGCAGTTAAACACAATATCCCAAACTATCACACAATGCACACTTTTGGGAGTCTTTATTAATGAATTTATTTAAAAAGATTAATTTTATAAATATATATTGACATGAAAAACCTTATTTTGATTAAATTTTATATAAAATATGTCATTATAAATTTTTTAGAATTTTCTTAAAAGCTCATTTTAGTCAAAAAATTTAATTTTCACAAAACATGCACTTTATATAAATGTATTTATATATAATAATTACCTATTAATTTATTAAAAAATTTAAGTATTCAAATATAAATTTAATGGAAAAAAATATTCATTTATAATTATTCTTTAAAAATATAAATCTTCTGTACAAATTATTTAAAACTAATTAGAATGTTTCATTAATAAAAAACTAACTTCAGTATTTTATTTTAATCATGTATTTTAGAGGCATAATAATTTTTTGATTACAATTAAATCAGAATACCTTTTAATGTTTATAAAATTAATAAATTTCGGTAAATAAAATAAGAATCAAATAGAATATTATCTAATATATAAATTTAAATAGTAAAAAAATTATTTTTCTAAAATTTTTTAGGTGATTAGATATATTTAAATTAAATTCAAACTTCCACAAATTTAGATATATTTTTCATAAAATTATTTGGAAATTTTAAAGTAAAAGTATAAAATTAGGTAAGAATTTCATTCTTAATCATTTTCAATAGAATAAATTACTAAGGTTAGAAATAAACGAAAAAGGTTAGTATAAAATAGCATAAAAGTGAAAAAGTTAAACAAAAATTCCTAGAAATTCAAAATTGTATAAAAACATAGCGTTCAATGTAAGGTTATTATCACAATACTTTTATTCATTCTTTTATTTTTCTATGTTTTAAATCTAAATAATAAACACACATTATTGAAAATGTATAGGATACTCCCAAAACAACCATCCATTTATTTTTAAAAGGGTAACATATTCACCACTTCGAGGATAAATTATCATTATATTTACTCCTAAAACTCGGAAATTTTTCTCTTAATAGAACCCTATCCCATTTTCATTAGATTATGGTGACTGATATTTAGCATAAAAAATCCATTTCCAAGGATACTTCCAAGGAAAATTCATGTCCTAGATGTGAGTATTATCAATTACATAGTGTTTATTCTTAATTATATTATTTAAAATTTATTATAGACACAATAATATAATGATATTAGTATTGTTAATATAATATTATATTCCAATATTAAGGTTATTATCATCTTTTATTCATATACCACATCTATTAAGAAAAACATAACCGTTGTTAGTTCATTGGGAAGACTACATCCTCTATGACCAAACCGGATTGACATTACTTCACTACTTTTCAATGATTAATATAAGAATGGAGTTAAAGTATAAATATTATTTAATTGAATCAACATGGTTTTGGTAAAAAAAATTAGGGAACCTATTAATTTCATGATTAAAAAACGATCGTCCATAATTTATTCATTTAACATAAACATATTAAGAGGATAAAATTTTATTCATATTGGGTAACATTTTCTTATCCATTAATTATTATTATAATTACACACAATTATAACATATCACATTTAAATATACTAAATTAGATCATAATTATTCTATTATAATGATATTGAAAAAAAATCAATTTATAATAATTCAGTAAATCAATGTTTGTTCATGTTTGGGTTGGTTTAACTACCTAATTGAAGAATACTATGATGTTATATAATGAATGACTATGGGAAAATAATTATTGGTATAATATTATATAAAATTTTAAATCATAATCTTATGGGAGATATTAAATCAATGTTTAATTTATTAGTTAAAAAACACACTTCGATTATCACAAATAACCAAAACATGCTTATTATCAATTTCATTTTCAAGGATAAATACAAACACACTCATTGATGGAATTTGAAACATAATAAATTTTTATAAATAATAACTAACAGTAACATTATTTACCTATTAATGATGCACTTTTGGATATGAATTAATCTAAACAGAGCAATGATGAATTTGTAACATTCGATCAAAACGATAAACATACAATGTGGAAATTCCAAAGAATTTATATAGAGAATGAATATTTATTAAGATTATGAATGAAAATTGATAAGAGTAAATTTTTGTATTATTTAATATATATATATATATATATATATATATATGATAAAATAGGTTGATATATAATTAGAGAATTCCAGAAAATAGGTCTGATTTGTTTCATCTCAAATTTCTCCCTTTGGGAGGTGATTGGTTTTATGAACCTAATATCATTAATATATTGTATATTATAATTATTTTATATTTTGATAAAAATATTTGTTTATTGATTAAATTTAAAGATCAATTACAATCCCTCCGCTTCATCATTTTTTTAATTAATTTCTATCGAATCCAAATGTAGTGTTTTTCCATATTAATTTTCATTCATTGGGACTCATGTTAGATTAAACACCTATATTATTTTGTGAGGTTAATAATTTAGAATCAAATAATTTTTAAAACATTAATCATGAAATTTATGGGATTTAAAAGTATATGTTAGTATCCCCGTATCATATTTTTTTATAGAGTTACTAAAATAGTTGTAAATCATTATCTTTTCCATGGATGAAAAACCATCCTATGTTTTGTTAAATTAAATGAATTTATAACATTGTAGAAAATAAATTCATGTCTAGATACTAGAAAGTGGATGTTGTTATGGAATAGATGCACCATGGTGTAATCACTATAAATGGGTTTGTTGAACATTAACTAAATCATCACTCGGATGCATGGAGAGTGGGCCAATGACCACACACCTTGGGATACACTTCTTTGGGATATGATTTTGAATATTCACATGACCTAAGTGATGCATGATAATGTGTTTTTATACCACATACATGGTCTTATACCAATAGAAACTATTGAACCCAATTACTATCTTCTAAGTATAAATTAGATCAATAAAAGTACCCTTATCCTTATATTTCATATAAGAGGCTAACTCATTTTACTTATGACACCCCATTAATTCAATGTTGAATATGGGATGTTCTCCTACACATTAATTTTATTCTATTAAATGTTGAAATATTTGAATTCCATATTTTTCATTATACTAATATCCATGTTTTATTCATATAGAGGTCCCATATGGAATGGTATGAACGGTATTCATGACTCTTGTGTAGAATCACTTGGACTTAATTAGGTGATTGGTGGGGCTCGAAATTATATATCCCCTTGGTGAATAAAAAAATCACATGGGAAAAGAAAGTGGTTATTTGTGTATACCTATTTATATACAAGGATAGTGTCTTGGTATAAGTCATTGATATTGTTTTTTATATGTGTAATTATGAATTCCAGCATAGAGATCAATAATTATTAGTATCTATATTTTCATTTATTATCTAATATATAACATTCCCTTATTTTTAATTGATTATGGACTATTTTTTTATATTCTTCTCATATCACCCATTCTATTTTTTTATTACGTATGCTTGTACTTTAGGCTACTTTTTATTGAGAAGATCATATCACCCTTATTTGTTTTCATTTTTCCTAGATACCAAGAGAAGGGATATATGTAATTTTTAGGGATATGAAGGAAGGCATAATAATGATATCCCAATGTGTTAATTTTTTATATTTTGTTTTAAAATGTAATATATGCATATAACTAGCCATATTAGACTACTGAGCTATTTGATCTTATCAGAACTCGTGTATTCTATTCCAATAATGTAATATAACTACAAGATTTGTTTTTATAGTGTTTAGGATGTTAAAAATCTGTTGTTATCAAGTGAAATTTTCCCTTTTGGTAAAATAACTAGCCCATTTTTGGGATTCCCATGAAGTAATTTCCCCCACAAATCCTGAATCCCACTTCTTTGATTCATTGAGGGATATTGATTATTTTGGAATTTTAAGTTGACCACAATTTTTTAGAACAAAAAAATTTCACATTAACCTCCAATCATTGGATAAGATGAAGATGCCGTGAATACCTTTGTAGATGAACTTACTTATCTACTCTTTCTATCTCTGAAATTTACTATGCTCAATATTTTAGACTCCTGTATTTCAATTCATTAAATTTTATAGCTATTTCTTGAGCTTCAATAGTCCCGGATAATTTTGTAACAACATTTAATTCTTTAAATTCCTTATTTTTTCATTAAATAAATTATAATATCTTATTAATTTTCTATAACAAAATTAATTGTAGTAAGAAAATATTTCCTTACATATTCCCACTTAAAAACATACACTCTAAACCGTTACTCCCACATAATAGTACCAGGGACATCTACTTCAGTCCCATTATATTCCAGAACATTATAGTAAGAAACAACTAGTTTATTCAATGATACACTCCATATATAGGAAATATTTTTTAAAATAAATGTTTTAATTTAATTGGTGTGATAAAATAATATTGCTTCTAATTTATTTAATTATAATATTATTTTATAGAAAAATAATTTTCAATCTTCTATAGGGATAAAAGATAAATGTTTTCCTTCCTAGACTATAACGATACATAAAAATGAATGTATATCTAAGAAAATTCTCATTATTCTCATTCAAAAAGAGATATGAAAAATAAATAAATTAATGTAGTTTTTTCTGAAATTCACCAATCATTTATATAACTTCAATCCAAATAAACATAACAAGAACATTATTCTCATGCTCCAAATTCTTAAACAATCACTATTTTTCCATAATTAATGAAAATGATATCATTATATTTCACATCTACATAATCAACATTAAATTAGATAAATAAATATTCATAATTATGTAAGAAAATAGCAATTCATCAAACATGATAGAGGAAAGAGTAAAGATACTACCGTTCAATTTAAATGACTAAAAATCTCCCATAATTATAAAAATAAATTGAACATATGAATAAAACTCCCAATATTATTATTTAAATATTTTTTAACTATTTTTTTAATTAAAAATATACTCCTTTTCCTAAAAAAATAACACTTTATTCAATAATATATTGTCATGATTTAGCCATGTAAAATTGACAACCTACTTGGAATTATTATTCTTTTTGAACCACCTAACTTTAATTTACTCAAACTTTTATAAGAACCATAATAACCCCTCTTTGAATTTTCTATGGTCTTTATAATAACGAGGTTTAGGGATTTATGGTTTGGATTCAAAATAGATAGAATCATAAGTCTGAATTGGTTTTTATGTTTTCAAGAAAAAATTATAAATTATTTAAAAAAGAAATGAAATCAAGTGGAATGTAAAATTTCAGGTGAAAATATATTGACATGTAAAAATAAAATCCAAAACAATTTAATGTGAAGAAAATAAAAATTAATAAATTGAAGGTTAATATACATTATAAAGTGTTTAATATTATTTATCGCATATTTATGTAATTTAATAATATGTTTTATTTTACATAATATAAAAATGTTTATACGAAAGAATAAAAAGATCAATTCAAAATATTAGAAAGAAAATAAAATACCAATGTATTATTAAAAACATCAATGAAAACATAAAAATTAAACATGAAGGATAAATTCAATTAACTTTCAGGAAACATAATTTTCTGTTAATGAAATCAAAATAACAAGATGAATGTTTATTTCTAAATATATCTTCTAAATGATGTTAGTGTCTATAAAATATATATATTTGTCTAATTTTTAGAATAATACATTTTGAAATGATTCCATATATAAATTTTCTTGGTTTTGTAATAGTTTATAGGATTTTTACATATGTATATTGCACTAGTGTTATCAAATTTGATAATAAGAAGCCAAAACATTTAATCCACAATCCTTTATTTATGTTTCCTATACAATAACTTATCATAATAACTACCAACAATAATATATTAGTATTAAGTTTTACATAATTAAATAGTTTTTTGTTTCTTGCAACAAAAATAAACCAAGGATTTTCTCATGAAAGGATAAGTTCTTGGGATTCTCCTCTTATCTAAAAATAAAACCCTATGATTATCTACGTCATCACATGGTGTGAAAATTAGGGGAAATTTAATCATTTTTGTTCTTAGGGAAATTTCTAAAAAATGTAAAATTTACCTATAAATTTATCTACAATTATTATTATGTCCACTTTGTTGGTCCCGAAATAGGGTTTTTACAAAAGAAAAAATGTTTGGTGGAATTCTGAGTAGTATGAATTTTCATGTAATATTCGATCAATTAAATATTAATTACTTCACACATGTTTGTTTAGTGGTATATAATAAATATATTATTATATTGATAATCTATCACTGTGGTTGAGTCTAGAATGGTGGGTTTTACTTAGGTGAGGTGTAACCCTACATCCGGAGCCAAGATCGGGCCTGATGGCCTATTCTTTTTCATTTTGAATATGATTTTTCAAATTTTTTCCTTTTTTTCTTTTATTGTCCCCTTTGTAAAATTTAACTTCCCATACACACCCTCAGTAAATTTGGGTCAGAAGACCTAGGGTGGGAGATATAGAGATTAGGGAGATGGAGAAGGATTCATCACCTAGGGAGTTTGTGCAGAGGAAGATCATGGATCAGAGAGTGTGCTCATGATTCTATTAGAAATCATCAATTTTTTCTTCTTGATGGTATGACCATTGAATTTTTTTCATAAAAAAACCCATGTATCTTAGTTGTTTTTATTTTTTAAAGTTATCTTTGGGTTGTTTGAGACACTATGTTGGTAGATATAGGCATAATAATGGAGAAACGAGGGTTTTATGATGTTTTGTGGGTTTTTCATTCATGAGAACCCAGATACACAATTTTTAATTTAGAGAACACACATCTTGGGTTTTCAATATTTGGGGAATATGATGATTTGGGAGATTATTCAATGTACTTGGGGCACACATTGTGTATTAGTGATTCGGGGTTTACTAGGGGAACTTGGCTATATAGGGTAAATGACCAGTTCCTAAGTAGTGTATATGGTTAGAAACCCTATTTTATTCTGGGTTAGACCGAGTGTGGTGGTAAATGGATTGGTACATAATTGGAAATCCCCTGTGGGGTGCACATTGTGTATGTAGAGATAAACACCATGCAATACAACGATGTACAAACCAAGTGGGGGTTGAGGGACATGGGCAAGTACCCATGTGGGGGACATGCCGTGTACAGGGTCCACACACTATGTAAATTTGAAAATTACACACCAAGTGACATGTGTAAAATGGTAAATGTCGAATTTTATGGTTACACACTTTATACCCAAAGTAAATACCACATACTTTTTCTTACCTAGGCCAATTTTTGATATTTTTTACCCTGAAGGTATTGTTGGACATGAGAGTTTTCCAATATGATCATTTTCTCATAGAGATAATGATGGTGGAATCCTTCAATAAATTAGATGATTTAGAGATTGTGCTTTGGATTTGTAACGACCCAAAGTTTCATTAATGGAAAATCCCTCTTGATACAATTAAATGTTTCTTTATGAAAAATGTTTTTATAAGATGTCAACTTCTTTAGTTTTACGTTAAGATTTGTGACCGTTACTTTTATAGTCGTTGAACAGTGATCATCTGGGTAGTTTAAATATAAGGCTTTAACGAACCAATTTTCTACTCAGACAAAGGATGTGATGGCCTCATCCAGTAGAATTTCCCCTTATGAAGCCCATTTGTCAGAGCTCGGAAAAGAGGTGGCGTCTTTGGGCTTTGCCCTTGACCAAGCCCAAGCTGAGCTTCATCAAGTCAAGCTCAAACGTGATCGTCTACAGGAAAAATGGAAGTTGATTGAAATTACAACTCGAGCGATGTTATCCGAGCAACCCCAAGAGTCTGTCACCGTCACACACCTTACCATTAGGTCTTATGCGGCAATTTTATGGGGTTATGTAACAAATAAGTAGAACCATGTTCATGTACATTATTTTTTTTATATAATAATGAATATAATTTCTAGTCATTTTTGATACTCTGTAATTAGTTTTTAAAGTACAAATGGTGTTTTATTTATTATTTAATTAAGAATTATATTTTATTAAATTAAAAGATTTTTTTTTGAATTAAATAATATTTTAATAAAATATATTTATTAATATTAAATTAATTTTTTTATTAAATATAAATGATCTTATAATTTTATGAATGCAATTAAATGTTTTATTAAGGTTTGAAAACCATTTCTGTCAAAACCCGTGAATTTTTATAAATGTCGGTTTTTATTTTAAAAGTGAAAATTCACATATTTAGAAAATTATTTAGATAAAATAAATATTATTTTTGGAATCAGGACGTCAAAATTATCCAACGGTGAATTTTTCATAATTTCATGAGACAGTCAAATTTTTGGGTAAAAATTAAATACCATTTACATATATAATGTGTTTTATGACATCATAATGACCCAATGGTGATGTAATAAAATGCCATAATCCTTATGTTCGGCCAATATACGTTTTATCATTAAAATAATGAGGTTTTGGGTTTTTTTGACTTACTTTTCAAAGCATTAATGGAGCCCTCAAGACTTATTCAACACTTTGCCTTTTTAAATTAAATTCCATGGGAGTGTGACTCACCTCCACATAAGCAACCCAAATTTTTTTAATAGGTTCGGACTGGCCTTGTAAAATATTGTTTTCCTCTTTCCTTTTCCAGAAACCATGGGCAAATACAATGGTATGGTTTTTGTTTTGGATTATTTTAATATAAGGGGTCCCAAACCTAAATAATAAAGAATTCTCTCACCTTTCCTATATACACCCACCCAAGCTCCCACTTCCTCCTCACTAAAATCCCTTGGAGTTCGTCCAACCTCTGCCCTACTCTCTCTAGAATCCTCCCAAAGTGCCCCAAGCTCCCAAGAAGCCTCTCACAAGCCTCTCTCTCGCCTTTGGAAGCACACTTCCAAGTAAGGGTTTTTTCTCCCTTTCTCATTTTTGTCAATTTTCTTTAAGTTGTATTGCCATTTTAATTTCAATTATGAATGTTGGGGTATGGTTTCACACCTCTCCAATACTTCCCTCTTATTGTTTGAATGATGGGAGACCCCTTTCTCTCTCATTAAATGCCTCCCATGTACACCCGTTACTGTGCCGAAATTTCAAAAGGAACCTTTTTCTCCCCTTCTGTATTCAAGCAATACTTTTGTATCATGAATCTAAATTCCTTTTTAATTGTTGGGACATGTATCTATATTACCACATTACTTTCCATTACATGTAAATATGATGAGGAACCCCTTTCTCTCTCATCAACCTTTTTTTTATGAATTCTTATGTCACGCCGTTACGCTGCCGAAATCACATCGATTTTCTAAGACTATATCATTGTGTAGTGAATACCATGCCCATTTCTCCATAAAGATTATTCACCTTTATGCACATTTACTTATTGATTGTAATGTTTCATGTGTGAATTCCACATTCCTTTATCGTGGAATAAATGATTATGTTTTATGAATCCATGTTTTATGATCCATGTGGCACACTTATGCATGAAATGAAATGTTTAAGAAGGGTGCGCCCTTTATAGCACTCCAATGCATTGGGTAAAGTATAGTATCATGATACGTCATGTGCAATGAGTGTTTACTCATGCTAATTCAAGTGAAACGAGGTTTTACTCGTGCTTCAAGTGCAATAAGGGTTTACTCATGCTCCATGTGCAATGAGCCTTGGCTCATGCTAATTCAATGTTAAGTGTTGTTGCCACATTTCCATGTTATGATTATCATGCTTTATCATGCCTTTATGTTCATGTTTCTCTTCTTCTCTATTGATATGCCTATTTCCTGACATGTATTGTACTCCTCATGTTATTCATTGTGTACTCCCTTACTGGGCTTTATAGCTCACCCTTTTCTTATGCATGTCCTCAGGTTATCCCATGCAATGCTAAGTACGAAGGAATGTAGTGGTCATGTAAAGGAAGTTTTCAATAAAGATGTTGTATTTCAAGTTTAAAGTTTTTATGTAATGATCCTAAGACCCAAAGACACTAAACCTCTCGATCTTCTTTGTTGTATCAAGTGAAGTTTTATGTAATAAAGCATGTTTAAGATGTAATAAAAAGCAGGGTTGTCATAGTTGGTATCAAAGGATAGGTTTAGTTATTTATGGGATTAGGAAACCCTAGTAAAGCCTTAGATACAAGACTAAGCATAATAAAAACATCCCTAAGTTTTGTTAAATACTAAGTAAGTGGTTTATCAAACAAATACATCCCTGTGTGGATACGAGCAGGTAGAGGCGGCTCTGGCACAGATGTATCCTAGGGGTAAAACCCGAAAACACCGCTTTGAGCTAGACTCGAATGGGAACTGGTGCACGACAACGGGCCTTGCTGCACTCTTGGTTACGACACTACCGGTGGATATGTTTTGATAAATTCACAATCTTAGTATGAACCCTTATTAAGGGAAAAATTCCCCTAAGAATATATGTTAGAAGGAAGATCATGAAAAGCCTGGATTGAATCCTATAGACTCATGAGTTAAAGAGATTAAAGTTTATTTATAAGTCATCAACTTTTGTCTTTGGATTACCCTTTATGTGTTACCCCTAACTTTCCTTTTATTCCAGCCAATGGCCGGTAATAGGAGAACTCGGGCTAACAACCGTTGTGAAGATCAGTGTGATGATTGTACTTATGAGATTCCCAATCCAATGGGAGCGGGAATCGTGAAATTTGTCACACTTCTCTCTCAGCTAACTCAAGTTTTGAATAGAAACACTGGTCAAGAGGAACGTTCAACCCCCCCTAAGAAAGAACAAGTCGCTATTGAAAGCTTCATGAGACAAAGGCCTCCTACTTTTAGTGGATCATCCGATCCCACGATCGCTGAACAATGGATCAACTCCATTGAAAAGATATTTTCTATCCTCCAATGCTCTGAAAAAGAGAAGGTTCTCCTGGCGGCTTATCGTATGGAGGGTGAAGCTGATCAATGGTGGACGTTGATCAAAAATACGAAGCCTGAGGAGGAGATCGAGGCTTTGGAATGGAAGGAATTCTGGAAGATGTTTTTCAATAAATATTTTCCACGCACCCTCCGTCTTAAGATGGAAAGGGACTTCCTTTCCCTCAAACAGAAAGATGAAGAATCTGTGGGAGCGTACAAGGAAGACTTCACAAGGCTTGCACGATACACTTCTGGCTTTGTCGTTACCCCCGAATGCAAGGTTGACCGCTTCTTTGGTGGGCTGAAGCCTAGCTTGCGGAAAGCATTAGCAATCCGTGACTTCGACAGCTATGAGGAAATTGTCCGATGTGCCCTCATGGTTGAAATGGAGATCGGAGAGTCACAGGGGTATCATGGGGACAAGAAACGTAAGGTGGACTTCAATGCTGGTGGTCCGATGGATAAATCCAACGGCGCTAAGAAATTCCAGCTCCCCACTTGCCAAAAGTGTGGAAAGAAGCACCCTGGAAATTGCCTTAGGGGGACAAGAAAATGCTTCAAGTGTGGAAGAGAAGGGAACCTAGCTGTTAACTGTCAGCAAGAAGGACCCGCGGCTGCGACAGAGGAGAGGAACACTCCGTTCGAACCTCAACGCGTTGTTCAATGCTACAAATGCAAAGAACTAGGTCATTTTTCAAATCAGTGCCCTAATCCAAGGGTTATCGGAGGAAACCAGCAACCTCCAAGACAGCAAGGAAGAACTTTTTCCATCACTTCTGCCGAAGTGAACCCCGACAACGAAGTGGTGATAGGTACGCTAGTTATTCATTCCAGAATAGAGAATGTACTTTTTGATTCAGGTTCTACGCATTCTGTTATATCTCAAAAGTTTAGTAGAACAATCCCAGCACCACCACAAATCATGGAATTAAAGATGTCGGTGAGTACGGCAAATGGGGAAATCATTGCATCCCATGAGTATAAGTCCTCCCCTGTTATAATCTGTGGATTGAATTTCCCGGCAAACCTCTTCATACTCCCTTTGGTGGAATTTGATGCAATTCTTGGCATGGATTGGCTCTCCTTATATAGACCCAACATAAATTGTCAGGAGAGGGAAATCACACTCTATATGGAGAATCGACCCCCGATTCATTACAAGTGTCAGGAGGAAGATGAATCTCATTTAGCTCCATCATCTCAAGCATGGATATTACTACCTTATGAGCATGCATATCTGGCTTAGATGATTGAGTCCAAGAAAGAAACCACCCTTGAAGAAATGCCTATTGTGAGGGAATTCGCTGAAGTATTTCCCGAGGAACTTCCTGGTCTTCCTCTAAGAAGAGATGTTGAGTTCTCAATTGAACATATACCTGGGGCGCTACCAATATCCAAGAATCCATATAGAATGGCTGTTGTTGAGCTTGAAGAGCTGAAGAAACAACTACAGGAGAATCTGGATAAAGGGTTTATACGCCCAAGTGCATTACCATGGGGTGCACCAGTCCTCTTCGTCAAGAAGAAGGATGGGTCAATGCGGCTTTGCATCGATTATCGTGAACTTAACAAAATCACGATAAAGAACAAGTATCCTCTCACAAGAATCGATGAATTGTTTGATCAGCTTCGTGGAGCACAATACTTCTCCAAGGTGGACTTGCGGTCGGGATATTATCAAGTAAGGGTGAAGAAGGAAGATATACCCAAGACTGCTTTTCGTACAAGGTACGGGCACTATGAATTCATAGTAATCCCTTTTGGACTCACCAATGCTCCAGAAATATTCATGGACTTGATGAATAGAGTATTTAGAGATTACCTAGACAAATTTGTGGTAGTCTTTATAGATGATATTCTAATATACTCCAAAACCAAGGAGGACCATGAGGAGCATTTAAGAACTGTACTGGAGACTTTGCGCAAGGAGAATCTCTATGCCAAGTACAGCAAGTGTGAGTTCCGGTTGAAGGAGGTCTCATTCATGGGCCATATCATCACAAGCAATGGGATATCTGTGGACCCCTCCAAAACAGATGCAATTGAGGGATGGATGAGGCCAACATCGGTAACTGATATCCGTAGCTTCTTGGGGTTAGTTGGATATTATCGACGATTTGTGAGAAATTTCTCACGATTGTCCAACCCTCTTACCAATCTAACTCGAATGGGAGTAAAATTTTCTTGGAGTGATGAATGCGAAGAAAGCTTCAAGGAGTTGAAAAGGAGGCTTATCACTGCACCCGTGCTCACTTTTCCAACAAGTGGGGAGCTTTTTGTGGTATTCAGTGATGCTTCGAAGAAGGTCTTAGGATGTGTGCTGATGCAGAATGATAAAGTGATATCCTATGCCTCAAGGTAGTTGAAAATCCATGAGCGAAACTATCCAACGCATGATCTGGAGTTGGCGGCGGTGATCTTTGCCTTGAAAATCTGGCGGCATTATCTCTATGGAGAGAAATGTGGGATATATACTGACCACAAGAGTCTTAAATATATATTCACATAGAAAGAGCACAACATGCGCCAGAGAAGATGGATAGAGCTCATCAAGGATTATGACTGTTCAATACATTACCACCCTGGGAAGGAGAACAAGGTGGCGGATGCCCTAAGTAGAAAGGATCCAGCGATTCTATCAATGATGATAATTGAGAAGGATCCAAACTTCTTAGACTTGATGAAGATGGATGTGGGAATCATAAAGAAGGGAACATCATCAATCCTTTCACAAATGATTGCTCAACCATCTCTTTTGTAAAGGATAAAGGATGCTCAAAAGGATGATGCAGGAATCCAAGAAAAAGTGGAAGCTATCAAAAAGGGAAAATCCTCAGAGTTTAATGTTAATGAAGAAGGAATTGTGCAGTTTGGGAAAAGACTATGTGTTCCATCATGTTCGGGACTGAAGAAGGAACTTTTGGATGATGCACATAGTTCAAATTTCTCTATTCACCCAGGGAGCACAAAGATGTATCGAGATCTCTGAGAAAACCTTTGGTGGGATAATATGAAGAAGGATATTGCTGAATATACATCAATGTGCCTGGTGTGTCAGCAAGTGAAGGCAGAGAGGCAGAAGTCTAAGGGGATGATGCAACCATTGCCCATACCAGAGTGGAAATGGGAGAACATCACCATGGACTTCGTCACTGGACTTCCAAGGACATCCAAAGGCAACAATTCAATCTGGGTTGTTGTGGATCGTCTTACAAAGACTGCACACTTCATTTCTATTCGAGAGGATTTCTCTTTGGATCAAATGGCACAGATATATATCAGTGAAGTGGTACGGTTGCATGGAGTACCACTATCTTTTGTTTCTGATCGAGATCCAATATTTACCTCTAAGTTTTGGAAGAGTCTTCAACATGCTCTGAATACTGAACTGAACTTCAGTACGGCCAATCATCCTCAAACTGATGGACAATCCGAGCGGACTATCCAAACACTTGAGGATATGTTGAGAGCGTGCTAAATGGAATTTAAAGTAGGATGGGATCAACATCTTACTCTGGTTGAGTTCTCTTATAATAATAGTTTCCAATCGAGCATCCAAATGGCACCATATGAAGCCCTGTATGGGAAAAGGTGTAGAACACCGGCATGTTGGGATGAGGTCGGTGAACGTAAGCTGGTTGGACCAGAAATGGTTGAAGAAATGGTGGAGAAGGTGAAAACCATTCAGCAGCATATCAAGGCAGCCTAGAGTCGACAGAAGAGTTATGCAGATAATCGTCGACGAGAACTTGAGTTTAAAGTCGGAGACATGGTGTTTTTACGCATATCTCCGTGGAAGAAGGTCATGAGGTTTGGAAGGAAAGGGAAGTTAAGTCCAAGGTACATCGGCCCCTTCGAGATTCTTGATCGTGTTGGGGCTGTGGCCTATCGACTAGAACTTCCACCTACTATAGCCAAGGTGCATGATGTCTTCCATGTATCCCTCTTAAGGAAGTACATACCAGACCCTTCACATGTGCTCTCTTCTGAGGTGGTACAATTGGAAGATGATCTTTCTTATGAGGAGCAACCAATGAAGATCTTAGATCGTAGAGAAAAAGTTCTACGAAATAAGACAATGCTCCTCGTCCAGGTGTTGTGGAGAAACCACAAGTTTGATGAAGCAACTTGGGAGTCGGAGGAGATGATGAAGCTGAGTTACCCACATTTGTTTTAGTGTGGGAAAAGGAAAATTTCAAGGGCGAAATTTCTTAAGGGGGGAATATTGTAACGACCCAAAGTTTCATTAATGGAAAATCCCTCTTGATCCAGTTAAATGTTTCTTTATGAAAAATGTTTTTATAAGATGTCAACTTATTTAGTTTTACGTTAAGATTTGTCACCGTTACTTTTATAGCCGTTGAACAGTGATCATCTGGGTAGTTTAAATATAAGGCTTTAACGAACCAATTATCTACTCAGACAAAGGAAGTGATGGCCTTATCCAGTAGAATTTCCCCTTATAAAGCCCATTTGTCGGAGCTCGGAAAAGAGGTGGCGTCTTTGGGCTTTGCCCTTGACCAAGCCCAAGCTGAGCTTCATCAAGTCAAGCTCGAACGTGATCGTCTACTGGAAAAATGGAAATTGATTGAAATTACAACTCGAGTGATGTTATCTGAGCAACCCCAAGAGTCTGTCACCATCGCACACCTTACCCTTAGGTCTTATGCGGAAATTTTAAGGGGTTATGTAACAAATAAGTATCACCATGTTCATGTACATTATTTTTTGTATATAATAATGAATATAATTTCTAGTCATTTTTGATACTTTGTAATTAGTTTTTAAAGTACAAATGGTGTTTTAGTTATTATTTAATTAAGAATTATATTTTATTAAATTAAAGGATTTTTTTTGAATTAAATAATATTTTAATACAATATTATTATTAATATTAAATTAATTTTTTTATTAAATATAAATGAATTTATAATTTTATGAATGCAATTAAAAGTTTTATTAAGGTTTGAATGCCATTTCTGTCAAAACCCGTGAATTTTTATAAATGTCGGTTTTTATTTTAAAAGAGAAGATTCACATATTTAGAAAATTATTTAGTTAAAATAAATATTATTTTTGGAATCAGGACGTCGAAATTATCCAACGGTGAATTTTTCATAATAATCTGAGATAGTCAAAATTTTGGGTAAAAATTAAATACCATTTAAATATATAATGTGTTTTATGACATCATAATGACCCAATGGTGATGTAATAAAATGCCATAATCCTTATGTTCGGCCAATATAAGTTTTATCATTAAAATAATGAGGTTTTGGGTTTGTTTGACTTACTTTTCAAAGCATTAATGGAGCCCTCAAGACTTATTCAACACTTTTCCTTTTTAAATTAATTTCCATGGGAGTGTGACTCACCTCCACATAAGCATCCCTAATTTTATTTAATAAGTTCGGACCTTGGCCTTGTAAAATATTATTTTCCTCTTTCCTTTTCCAGAAACCATGGGCAAATACCATGGGATGGTTTGTGGTTTGGATTATTTTAATATAAGGGGTCCCAAACCTAAATAATAAAGAATTCTCTCACCTTTCCTATATAAACCCACCCAAGCTCCCACTTCCTCCTCACTAAAATCCCTTGGAGTTCGTCCAACCTCTGCCCTACTCTCTCTAGAATCCTCCCAAGGTGCCCCAAGCTCCCAAGAAGCCTCTCACAAGCCTCTCTCTAGCCTTTGGAATCACACTTCCAAGTAAGGGTTTTTTTTCCTTTCTCATTTTTGTCAATTTTCATTAAGTTGTATTGCCATTTTAATTTCAATTATGAATATTGGGGTATGGTTTCACACCTATCCCACACTTCCCTCTTATTGTTTGAATGATGGGAGACCCCTTTTTCTCTCATTAAATGCCTCCCATGTACACCCGTTACTATGCCGAAATTTCGAAAGGAACCTTTTTCTCCCCTTCTGTATTCAAGCAATACTTTTGTATCATGAATCTAAATTCCTTTTTAATTGTTGGGACATGTATCTATATGACCTCCTTACTGTCCATTACATGTAAATATGATGAGGAACCCCTTTCTCTCTCATCAACCTTTTTTTTATGAATTCTTATGTCACGCCATTACGCTGCCGAAATCACACCGATTTTCTAAGCCAATATCATTGTGTAGTGAATACCATGCCCATTTCTCCATCAAGGGTATTCACATTTATGCACATTTACTTATTGATTGTAAAGTTTCATGTGTGAATTCCACATTCCTTTATCGTGGAATAAATGATTATGTTTTATGAATCCATGTTTTATGATCCATGTGGCACACTTATGCATGAAATGAAATGTTTAAGAAGGGTGCACCCTTTATAGCGCTCCAATGCATTGGGTAAAGTATAGTATCATGATACGTCATGTGCAATGAGTGTTTACTCATGCTAATTCAAGTGAAACGAGGGTTTACTCGTGCTTCAAGTGCAATGAGGGTTTACTCATGCTCCATGTGCAATGAGCCTTGGCTCATGCTAATTCAATGTTAAGTGTTGTTGCCACATTTTCATGTTATGATTATCATGCTTTATCATGCCTTTATGTTCATGTTTCTCTTATGATCTATTAATATGCCTATTGCCTAACATGTATTGTACTCCTCATGTTATACATTGTGTACTCCCTTACTGGGCTTTATAGCTCACCCTTTTCTTATGCATGTCCTCAGGTTATCCCATGCAATGCTAAGTACGAAAGAATGTAGTGGTCATGTAAAGGAAGTTTTCAATAAAGATGTTGTATTTCAAGTTTAAAGTTTTTATGTAATGATCCTAAGCCCCAAAGACACTAAACCTCTCGATCTTCTTTGTTTTATCAAGTGATGTTTTATGTAATAAAGCATGTTTAAGATGTAATAAAAAGCAGGGTTGTCATAGGATTGGTGAGTGTTTATGGGTCGACTGATATGAGGTTTGGTTTCAGAATTTTCTTGTGGGATGGAATTTAATATGTGAGGCCTAGGTTAGGGTTGTGAGCTCAGTGATCATCTTAGCTTGAGTGTACCCTATAAATCTATTGGAGGTTATTTGGATGGATTTTGGATCTTGATATCATATATCATCTTTGAGGTTACCTTAGTTTGTACCTACATAGTGGGACAAGTTATTCATTGTTATAGTAGTTCTGGTTTATATCCATGGTTTATGGATTAGATCTATTAGAGGATTTAGGCAGAGTTGATTCCATAGGAGGGTGGTTACGACTGGGTACCGTTGTGATATTAAGAAAAGTGTGAGGGACTCCTGAGGATTACCGTGTAAGACAGTTTCTAATCAATTGATTGGTGGTTTTCATAGTTATCCATCAAGTATGACCATGTGGAATGAGTTGGACTTTGTTGAGGAACCCTTGAAGTGTCCTAATTTTTATGTCGTCACAAAGATAGTTGATAATGACCTTATATTAATTATTTTTATTTTCTATTAATTTTTCGGTGTGTTTCTTATCAAGGATTAGTTGGAGTCCCCAATGGGCCATTTGTAATGTTTACACACTATGTTCTTCCCATGATTTGGATGTGTTAGATGAAAACCTCATTGGGTATCTTTCTCTTTCTTTGGTAATTGGGACATTTTTGGGGTCTTTGTGCAGGATAGTCTGAGAGCATGGGTAAATTCGGGGAGTCTTTAGTAGGAATTCATGTTATGATATGACCCCAAGGACAATGGAATCCCCGAGTTATGGTTTTTACTTGAAGAGGGTTGTGGAGAACATGTTGTAGATTTTTGAAGGATGTTAAGATATATGGACCATGGGGATGCCCCATGATTTATTTGATAAGATATTATAATCATTTCTTATTAATCCATTTAGAAGTAGGGTTTGGTATTTTTACCATTACACAGAGTATTGGACTTTGTCTGTAATGTTTGAGGTATTTCTTGCTCAAAAATTTGGTTTGAGGAGGATACCCTTAGGATATGAGGGATTTTTCATTGTCCTTGAGTTTTGATACTGATCTCTCCTATATTGGGAGGCATTGGTTAGATTTATTTTGAGAGATAATGGGTGATATATATGATTATAAAATACCTATATTTGACTATGCACCCTGGATAGAGTGGGTTTAGGATCATGTGGTTCTGAAGAAATCACAAAGTGGGTTTTGTCTTCTTTTGATACTTTTGGGATCTCTATGGATTTTGTTCCCTAGAAGCCAAATTCATTGTATTTATGATAAAACTGTATTCAATGGATGAATATTAACAATCTACTTGTCACATCATAATTTTTCTTCTGCATGATATTGTATGTGATAATTTTCTAAGAATGGTTGTCTCATTAATAGGTCATAGAGGATCCCTGTTATGACGAGAAAAAGATGTTACATGACACTATTCATGAATACATGTTCTATGGACGGATGATATAATTTGATGGGACACAAATGATACTAACTATCAGGGGTGAGGACTTAAGAAGCTTAGAGGAACCTTCTCACCGTGTGCGCTCGTGGTAATACGCAGGAGTATATTATGAGAAAAGTACCCACCGGTAGGAAATCCCCATTCATTAGTTTCATTGGATGTTTCTATATACAGATGTTTTTATTTCTACATAGATTTTATTATTATTATTAATTGGTATTATTACTAGTGCAGTTAGATGTATTGATTAAAATAATGAAGCCAAATGTTCGTGGAAGGGTATGATATGTTGGGTGAATCATTTGTAATATTGCATTAATGAATAATGCGGGATAGGAATTATCACATCTATGGATGTAGATATCTCAAGACATTTGATGGGAATGATATATCCTAACTAAATCAATTTCAATGGTGTTCTCTAGCTATGTTCAATCCCGGGAAGTCAAAGAATGAGAAATCAAGCACATGGGTTGATGACACTTTCATTAAACCTATTTGATTAGAGATATCAGGACAAAGGGATTATATTTCACTATAAGAACTCATATTAGGTGACATGTAATCTCAACATCAGCTTCCTTCTATTGGGTTACTTGACCCATTGAAAGAAAATAATCTTGGACTTTAGGAATGCCACCTAATGCCAATGAGAAAGAGAACTAGAGGGTCATGAAATAAGTTTTTCCAGTATCTCGGTAAGATAAATTATTTATTTAAAAATTTGAATAAATATTATTCCCGATTTTGGATTAATAATGATTCACGTATGTCTAATCACATTTATTTTTTTGCAAGTTATTTGTGAAAATATATTGCAGATGGAATAATTATTTATCAGAGACTAATGCAGTTATATTTATTTAATAAATAAATAGTCAGTATTCAAGGCCTGATAATTATTAAGGAGGATTAGAAAACCATGTTATGGATACAGTGAGAATAAATATTAAATATTATTTTATTAAATAATATTTTAATATAACATGCAAGTTAATCACATTATACGGAATTAACATCATTGCAATTATTATTTAACATGGGGTTTGAGAAGGAAAAATAATTTATGTAACGACACTTGTGCTAATTATTTATTATTACCTTATAAATTAAATTCCCCATTATATTATTATTCATTATTTAAGAAAAGGGGTCATTAGATTGGATAACCAATCATTGTGTGCCCAACTTCTTGGAGAAAATCTCTTAATCCAAGAGAACTCTTCCCTCTACAAGAATGATATCAAGAATTTGAGAGATTCTCTTCTACTGGAACATGGAGAACACATTAAAAGTGATTATCAACCAAATTGAAGGCGGATATAAAAAGAATGATCTTCTATGCTAGCACCAGATGGCTCATTCAATGATGTTCAGAGATTTGTAGAGCCTGTGTGGATCACCATTAGAGGATTATTATCCTAGCATTCTGTATCACAATGAAGCCTCACCACTATCCTATGTCCAGACACATCAAAAATGAAAGAATCACCTTGTAGGTAATTCTATAATTAAATTGAATTAATTATAAACAAAATATGACGATCCTCTTTTCTCAATTCTAGGCTGTCACCATTGTATTTTATCTTTGATTTAATTCTATGAATACTCATGTTCATCATCATATTGATCCTATATTAATTATCAATTATAGAGATTATCAAATTTCGGTACACTACCATCTGGTGCTTCCACTATGCGCAGAACCTACAAGTGGTATGAGAGAAGTTATATTTTCATTTATAATTATTTAAATAATTTGTTAATGGTTTATTATTTAATAATTTGGTTTTTCGATACATGTTTTATCATTCTTGTAATCTTAATTTTAAGTTATTTTCCTACCTTATCATTTCTCATTGTCCAACCAAAACAATTACATTTATGGTTAAAATTAAATCAAGGATCTGATCAGGTAGCTCCGATAGTTTTGTCCAAATAACATTAGAAGGTATGTCATGTAGTCAGATCTACATGCCATGTATTTGTGTTTAATGCATGAGGAGTAATAAAAATATTACTCAATCTGTGTGCAATAATGACACACATTGTAGTTAATTCTTAAAATGTGTGTTGACCAGGACAGACTGGATCATAGTCATCCAGACTACACGCTGTGTGGCCCACTGGACACAGTGTGTAGTTTCTTCGGGTCAGGGTCATGTCGTGTATCACATACGTGGCTTGAGTGGCTGGTGACCATTAAACGCAGAGTATACACAACATGTGGCCCACTAGACACACAATGTACTCTAATGATTTCCAAATAACTCCTTCAGTTAGATAGTGAGGAGGGTACATGCCATGTAGTCATATCTACAGGCCATGTACTATTTCCAAATTATGTAGATTTAAGTATTTATTATTATATAATGAAACCCTTGAGAAATGTACCTTAGTGTGGGAATAAAGACGGGACACAACATGTGATAGGTGTTTGATATATATATATATATTACATATATGTAATTCTCAATGATATACACATCATGTATGAGTATAATTTCAATTATAATTCTATGTGCAAGCCCCATAACAAAAATAATATCGTTTATACAAGTATAAATACATTCTTGGTAGTTTTTTATGGGTATTTACTGGGATGCTTCCAAGATACAAGTTATGTACAAGGTTATGGATGAGAATCTCAAGGAAATTAAGAAAATGATTAAGATAAAAAGGATTTATTAATTAAAGATAATGGTAAATATATTCGAACATAATTTATCTAAATAAGAATTATTAATGAATTTAATTTTTGTTTTATTAAAATACGCAATTCATTGCATGTATGTGGATGATAAGTAACTACACCATACCTTTGTATATGGTTGGTTCCATTTTAATTTATTTATTAAATTAAAATTATTGGCATGTGTTCCTTCTCCTCATTAATATGTAGGGACTGTGTCCACAAGGATTATTTTAGGTATCCCCCCTTTAACACCTCACCTGTGTGTGAGTGAAAAGCCTATGTAATGGATGATGTTCCCATGATAGTGGAGATCGTACAATTTAGGAACCGAGGAGAAACAAATCCTAGGAGAAACAATGGTGGATAAGTGGAATGCAGTAAACACAACTCGTAACCTGTTCAAGGAGTTTCTCTCATATTCCAGGGTTAGTTTATCAACTATGAGATAAACTAATCAATAGTAAATCTCATGATCATACCGTATATTTTATTTCTGTCATTTTTATTGTTATTCATTATGGATGTTTGACGTGATCACATAATTAAAGAACAAAAAAGAATTCAAGATGGAACTAAAATAAAAATGGATTAAGCATAAATATTATCTATACCTACTTAATCACTTAAGTATATCCCACATAACATTAACAAAAATTTGAAAATATAATAAGGGCAAAAATTACCCATAATGAATAAAATCCCTCAATTAAATATTATGTCTGTATAGCCATCCATTACTTCAGTTTGAATCGAACCATTGTTCAATGTGCTTGAATTATACTAGTGTGGGTGCTTTCAAGTACTAGGGAATTCTAATTTGATGTTTTGGGTTGAAATATCATAGTTTACATCAAGGGTTGATTGCCCTAGAAGGACTTGGTATAACTGAGAGGAAACGTTTGAGGAAATCAATAATTAAGGTTTTCAGGATTTGGGAGTCCAATCGATAGATCTAGAAGCATTGAATTAATGCAGTTGTCATTTCTAATGAACACCTAGAAACATTTCAGGTTTCTTGGCCAACCATAGTTTGGATAATGCGAAGGGAGATACATATCCTTGCTGCTAGAATTTCCATGAAATATGATATTCTGAATTCAATGGAGAGGGATATTGGTTTTTGACAAAATAGTGGGAGACTAATAGATATTAATTTATTTATTTGTCAATATTTATCAAGATAATATAGTAAAACTCCATTCATCTATAGTTGTGGAAACAAAAACCCAAATTAAATCAAAAACTTCATTGAGATCCATCCTTGATAAGGAAAACATTATCCCCAGAAATAATTTCCATGAGTGGAAAAGGCACCTTCAGGTATCTTTCTCCATGATAAAAAAACTTTATGTGTTGGAAGATCCTTTACTAGTTGTGCCTGGAACTAATGCGATTGATGAGGAACTCTTTGGGTAAAAGAAACATCTAAATTATGCTACAGATGTTTATTACCTCATGATATCATCCATTTCTAATGTGATATTTAATAAACATTAAAAAATGGGTGCTTATAACATGATGTATCACCTTCAGAATCTCTATTAAGAAAAGGAAAGACAAGAGAGGTATGAGGTCTCTAACGCATTGGTCACTAATAATATTGGAGAGTCTGTTCCAATGGGACCACATGTAGTCATGATTATTGGTTTCATTGAGCTTCTAGACATGTTGAAGATTATATTCCTTGATGAGTTTCGCGTACATATCTCATACTATCATTGCTTCAAAAAACCTTCTCTATTTTAATTGTGAATTATAATATCAACAATAATGAGAAGATTCTACCAGAGCTTCTTACCAAGATTTTCCATGTTCATAAAAACATGGGATGTGAAAAAACTCACATTTTTTATTTAATATGAAGAAGAAGGACAGAGAAATAGGGCCTAATATTTATAATCATTCTAAATCATCCAAGAACTGTCTGACCAAGAAGAAGAAGATATGAAGGTAGGGAAAGGAAAAGGAGGAAGTATAATTTGCATGTGGAAAGTTTGACCACTGGAAGAGGAACTACACCCAGAGGAAAGAAGAATCCAAAGGTGTTTTTGTTATCTATTGATATCTTTGAATTTATACACATTGTGTATAAGATATAGCCTGTGGGGCTCACATCTGTATTCAAATGCAGGAACCAAGTAGATTCTGGAAATTTTCCAATGGAAAGGTAGATCTGCGAGCTACAAATGGTGTGCGGCTAGATTTTATTTCCACTGCTGACTACCACCCCACATTGCTGATGGGAGTGATTTTGAATTTACATAGCTATTATTATGTACCTAGTTTTTCCCTGAACATAATTTCAGAATCATGTGTAGATACAGATGGATTTTTTTTGTTTGGAAATAAGTGTTGTTACTTTTATAAAGAAAACACATGTTATGTTATGGATCATTTAAATAATTGTCTTTATGTATTGAATTATGGGAACCAATAGTTGAAAATTGATAACGAACCAAGTTCACATGACTCATACAACACACAGTTTTGGCATCACCACTGTGGTTATGTAAATGAGAAGCACCTCACAAATCACTATCAAGATGGTTATTTAGACTCTTCCAAGATAAAACCAATTGATAGACGTCACACTTATTTATAAAGGAAAATAACAAAACCACCATTTTGTGGATACTGTGAAATGGCCACAGAGCTTCAAGGATTGGTATACATTGATGTGTTTAGACCATTTCCAGTATAAGCTAGAGGTGGATATTCCTACATCATTACATTTACTAATGACTTATGGAGATATGGATATGTATATTTAATGAGGTATAAGTTACAGTTCTTTGAGAAATTCAAGGAGGGAATCAAATCGGATTACCTTCAAGATATAGAGTAGAAAGAAACCCACTTTTCCATGTACAGATGTATGGGGATGCGAGGTGTTTCTTAAGGCTGTCTTGGACAAAAAACTAGCACCCGATGGCATGATTTGTATCCTTATAGGGTATCCCATGGAAACAAAGGGATACTACCTATAAAACCCCTCATACAAGAATGTGACTATTTCCAGACATGATGTATTTCTTGAGAAAGAGAACATCCTCAAAATGGATAGTGTGAGCAAGATTGGCTTCAATGAAGTTGATTCTCAAGATACACATGAGTTGGTACAGGAACAAGTTCCACAGGTACCCATGGAAGAGGTTGTTCCTGAAACATAAGTACTCTGTAGGAGCACAAGATAGATAAGTGAAATAGAGAGATATGTATTCATTATCACCTAAGAAGGTGACTCATTATTTTCGAACAATGATAAAACTTCCTACTATAAGGAAGCTGTAGAGATCTTAGAAGACACAACATGGATAGAGGTTACACATTTTGAGACGTATTCCATGTATCAAAACCAAGTTTGGGTTCTAGTTGGTGAAACAGTTGATGTGAAGCCTATTGGGTGTAAATGATTATTCAAAAAGATAATTGATATGGAAGGTCAAGTTAGTACCTATAAAGAAATACTAATGGCTATAGGTTTTAAACAATGTCAAGGAATTGAATATGATGAAGCATTTTTGAAAGTATCCTTGTTTATGTCCATAAGAATCAAACTTTCCATATCAGCTTTCCATGACTATGTGATTTGGTAGATGAATGTCAAAACTAAATTCCTTAATGGGATCCATTAGGGAGATATCTATATGACTCAACCATAAGGGGTTGTGACACCAAGTAATGAAAAAGGGTATTCAAGTTACATAGATCCATTTACAGATTAAAGCAAGCTTCCAGATCATGGAAAATTCTATTTCACGAAGCCATAAGAGAATTTGGCTTCATTAATAAATAATGTGGTCCATATATTTACAAGAGTTTTAATGGGAAATCATTCATTATAGTATTAGTGTATGTTTATGACATATTACTTATTGAAAATGACGTACCATCCTTGCTTCCAATCAAGGATTGGTTGAACAAGTGCTTCTCCATGAAGTACTTAGGAGAAGTGGCCTACATTCTAGGGATCAAGATCACTCGTTATAGATCCAAGAGGCTACTTAGATGAAGTCAAAGTATATACATTGACCATATACTAATGATATTTCGTGTGGAACTATCCAAGAGGGGATTGGGCCCACTTTCACATGGTACACATATTTCCAAGAAAATGTGTCCCCAGACACAACATGAGAAAGATAGGATGAGTTGGATTCCATAAGCTTTAGTGATAGGATATATCATGTATGACATGTTATGTACCAGACCTGATGTTTCTTAAGTACTGAGCATGGTAGGAAGATATCATGATGATCCCTAAGAACACCATTAGATTGCTATCAAGACTGTCCTTAAGTATCATAGAAGAATTAGGTTTTTGTACATGGTGTGTGGAACAGATGATGAGCTTGTCCATAGAGTGTATGTTGATGATGGTTTTTAGAAAGATCAGAATATATTAAGTAACAATAAGGACATGTTTTTTATATCAATAGAGGATCATTGAGCTAGAAGAGTTCAAAACAGCCAGTTTTCACTAAATCTATAGTGGAGTTCGAATACATGGTGACTTCTGATGTAGCCTTGGAAATATTCTAGATTCATAACATTTTATAGGAGCTTTATGTGTTTCCTAGTTGTAAAGATCCCATTACACTGTATTGTGTTAATACTACAATTGTGGATGTTGCAAAATAGCGAAGGTCACATCAATAGACGAAGAACATACTCCAAAATATCACAACTTAATGGATTTCTATCAAATGGGTGATTTTTTCATAATTAGAGTGTCCAAATAAGAGAACGTGGAAGACCCCTTGACTAAGGTTCTATCTTAGCAGATGCCTGAATATCATGTGAGAGCATGCATACTAAAGGTTGTTAGTAGTTGGATCTAGTGAAAGTGGGAGTCTATTGGAGTTAGTGCCCAAGAAACAAACATCATTGTACTTTATGATAAACCACTATTCATTGGATGAAAATTAAAAAAATTATTATCACATCATGATTATTATTCAACATGGCCTAGTTTGGTATAAAGTCCTAGGAAAAGCTGTCACATTAAAAGGTCATAGACGATCTATACTATTATGAGAACTTATAAGTGCCAAAAAACTATTCTTGAATACATTTTATATGGTCGGATTATATCATTTTAAGTGACACAAATGACATAGGATATCTGGGCATGGGACTCCTGAAACTTTGAAAAACCTCCTCATGGTGTGTCCCCTTGATAATATATATGAGGATATTATGAGAACAAGGCCCACCAGTAGGAAATCCACAATAATTAGTATCATTGGATGTTCTTATCTATGGACGTGTGTATTGGTCCTTAGACTTTATGATTATTGTTAATGGGTGTTATAAATAGTGCACTTAGATGTATTGATGAAAACATTGATGAAAAATTTTCACAGTGAGGTTGGATATATTGGGTTTGTCATGAGTAATACTGCATTAAAGAATAATGCGAGAAAGGATTTTTTACTTATATAAAATAATATTTCTCATGACCTTTGATGAACCTGATATATCTTAACTAAATACCTGGCCATTTTGTTTTCTAGGCATTTTAAATAAACGGATGTCAAAGAATACAAAATCAAGAACATGGGTTGATGGAACCTTCATGAAACCTGTTTTATTGGAGATATCATGATGAAGGGAATATGTTACACAATAAGCGTTCGTATGAGGTGACATGTGGTTGTGAAATCATCTTCTTTCTCTGGGATGATGTGAACCATTGCTGGATAGAAATCTTAGACATTAGGAAATCCCGCCTAATGCTAACAAGAAAGAGGCGAAGAGGTTCACACAATAACGATATCATGTATCTTAGTTTAATAATTTATTTATTTGATTAGATGAATAAATACTATTTCCAACTATGTTTTAAAAATTATTTAAGTATGCCTGATCACATTTATTTCATCACTAGTTATTCGAGATAACATATTGCAGATGAAATATTTATTTGTTGGCTAATAATGAAGTTATACTTATTTAATAAATAAATAGTCATTATTCAAGGCTTTGTAAATATTGATAAAGATCGGCGGACCAAGTTATGGGTCATGTGAGAAATAATATTAAATATTATTTGGTTAAATTATATTTAAAATAACATGAATGTTATGCACATGTCATGGAAATAATATAATTTCAATTATTATTTGACATGTGGTTTCACATGGAATAATAAATTATGTAATATAACCTATGAAATTTATTTATTATTAACCGGTGTACTAAATATCGTGTTATATTATTATTCTGTATTTAATCTGAAGGGAAATTCAACCTACAAACCAGTAGTTGTGTTGAAAAAATCCATCGATGAAAGCTCTCAATTCTAGAGAACTCTTTCCAATATAAGAACTCTATCATGAATGAGAGAGATCCTCCTCCACCGAATCAAGAAGAACTCTTTGGAAGTGATTCTCAAGGCAATTGAGGGTGGACTTCAAAAGCACAAGTATATTCCACACTAACACTCAAAGACTCTTTTGGTGGCATCCATAGATATGTGGATAAAATGTGGATCAGAACTAGAGGATTCCTATCTATGGATTTTACATGACAATGAAGTCACATTTCAGACCCATGGTCGGGAAAATCGAGGATGAAAGAATCACCTTGGAGGTAATTCTATAATTTAATTAAATTAATTTTTAAAAATATATTGATCATGTCTTCTCAAATTCAGGTACATTCTGTTGTCTTTTATCTTTGATTAGATTCCATCGATACTAGGGTTTATCATCGTATTAATCCCAGATTAATCATCGATTATGGGAATTTTCAATGTTGGGTACACTCCCACCCCACAGTTCTACAGTGCTCGAAACCTACACTCTCATCCCCCTGGATGTTGTAAGATCTTAACATTATATATTGATCCCACCTATTTTTGGTCCATAGCCAGTTCCCTATTCATTATGTAAGATTTTCCAGTCTAATGGGTTCTCTATTTGTGTCAACTTATAGGTTTCCCTCAACAAGCTCAGATCAAGAAATTGGAGTCTTAGAGCTTGGTAGATGCACTTTTCCATGTAGACACCTATGGTTATGCCTTAGGGTCTGATAGTTATGCCAATTGTATTTAGACATCACAGATCTCATGTGTAGATATAGAGGATGTGGCTATTTTCATGTGTATTAGTGATCTATGTGCAATAAATCCTCTAGTGGGGGTAAGTGTAGATGTAGATTTACCTCAAGTGTCAACCTAGAACACACGATTCTTTATTTGACTTATTTCTTCCTTTTTGCAGTTATTCTATTTACATTAGTTGTTATTAGTCTTTATCTTGGCTAGGTATATTACATTTTCATGGGATTTTTACGGAAGTTGATTATTGGTCAAATATTAGGGGTTCCCTATTATGAATTATTTTCTCCCCTTGTATATGAACCTCAGTGTGCATGTAGGCATGCCGTCGGATTTCATGATGGTGAAAATGATGCACGATGGATGAGAATGAGGCCCAATATTTCATTATCTTGTAAAGATTCTCATGTGGGGTCTCAGGATCATTATATTCAAACGCGAGTGTTGTGGAGTCTAGGTCTGTGGTTCGACTCAGTGTTGGCAGGGGATTCAAATGTATTTTATTTATAGTTTGTTTATCAAGAAAATGTTTTCAGCCCAATGGTATACAATTTGTTGTATGGTTTTCATGTTAGTATGTATGTCACATTCCATTTATTATATTACGATGTTTCTAAAATTCAATTATTATGCATACTCTGATGTTTATTCTTGTGTATGTGTTTTGGTTACTTCTTATATTATTTCACTCTGAACAGATGGAACAGTTTTTCCAAAAAATAATTTAGACTTTCAAAACTGGCTAACAACCTCTATCATTTTGGGAGGCATGCTTGAGGCCTTGTGGTGAGCCATATTAGGTTATGTGTTAGGTTTACCTCTGATTTTTAGTTATAAAATGGTATCCATTATTCTTGGTTTTATGATGTTGGTATTTAGTAGATAGGTGGTATATTAATGTTATGGAAATGGTTATATATGTGAGAATAGTGTGTTTAAAACAACTTTTTAGATAGGAATTCAATGTTTCCATGGAACACAATTGCTATTTTGGTTTCTATTTTTATAGTACCATGGTTTTCAACTTGTGTGGGGAAATTTGGATTGTAGATTTATGCTTTATTCAGGTTTTTTCCTCTTTCCCCATAGGGATTAGGTCATTGTTCATGAATCCTTATAGGAATGTAGGATTCACTTGATATATGATTTTCTGTGTGTTAATTTATTGAAAATAAAGGATTAGTTGTTTAATGTCTCACAAACTTCTTATATGGTTTATTCTTGTATAATTAAATAGTTTCATTCAACTCAATTGAACCACATGTATATATATTTTCTTCTGATTGAACTTCATGTTGATGTTGTTGAGATACATTCATCAGTGATGTAGATGCAATTATTTTATCTAGGGATTACTAGATATTCTTTTTGGTTGGTAATTGGACATGATCCCTTATTGGTAGCTTGATGAGGGATATGATTCCTATGATATCCTTTGATTGAGATCATGTTTCCCTAATGTTGTGTCTCCCCATAAGTCTATGATTTACGTTTCATGTGAGGGAGATCATTTACCAAAAAATTATTTATCAGGTCATATGGTGGGGACCATGTTCGTGATATCACCGATAGCTTGGGTAGGCATGACTATTCTTTCTTGGTGGTGTTGTTGATGTTCTCTCTCACCAGAGTGTGGTTAGGAATGAGTATCCTAGGATTATGTGAAGTGGAAAACTGGGAGCGATCCTGATATTATGGCTAGCCTAAGAGGGTAGGTTTTATTGGAACCATGTAATGTCTTATATTGGTTGCACATTGGGTAGCACTACAGAAGAATGGTTTGATGCTTTTTATTTGTATCAATAACCTAGTGGAGGGTGGTCATGTGGTTGGACAGGGAATGTGGGAGATATTTTGTTATATTGTTTAGTTTCGAGGGTGATCTGATTTTTTAGAACTGTCCTCTGTGAGAAGAATGGTCAGTGGTTTTATGTGTGTTTCACTAGGGCCTGGACCATGTGATCACGATTCCTAGTGCTCGTTTGATAAATATTTAAGGAAAACCTAATATAGGGGTGAGAAAGATAGGCTGTTAGATTCAATGATACTCATTTTAAGTGGTTTGTCATGCATGTAGACTGTTGTTCTTTGTGATCCAGAAACAAGCATTGATTTTTTTTTTCATGATGGATCTTAGGTGTGAGTGGGTTGGATACATCTATCCATTGGGTTTAGTGATGTATGTGGTGTGGGAAACTTGGTTTTTCATTTTTGATTTAGGGATAAAATAAGGTTACTCCTATGGTGGGGAGTATTAGATAAGTCATGGTTGAATGTCTATCATATCGGGAGAAATTTTTGGCCAATGTAAGAATGATCATCAGATGGTTGAGAGACTATCTTCTATGCAAGTTCTTGGGGGATATAATGTATGTTGTTTATTCTCTGATATTTTTTGGGGGTGAGAATAATTTGTGGTGGGTATTTTGTGGTGATCTGTGAGGTCATGGGTTTTGGAAACCCACAATAATTTTATCCTTTTTTCTTGGTATTATTCATGGGATAAAGGTAAATTCTCTTGTAATATGATCTCAGATAATTTTTCTCACCACTCCATCAATCCCGGAATATGGTGTCTTTACCACTTTAGGAATTTGGTGCAAATGTGACATTATTGATTTTTCATCAGATACTTATTATTAAATTAGTTAAATATTAATTTATTTTTTCATGTTTTTTGGGTTGTATCAATTTAAGAGTTCATTAGATTGAGATAATGTCTTCACGATTGTGTTTGGAATAGTTTATTTTCCTAGGTGAGGCATAACCCTATATTGGGGGCTGAGACCAGGGCCAAATCCCTGTTCTTTTATATTTTTTCCTTTTATTTTTTTATTCCTTTTTTCATTTTTCCTATTTCAATTATCTGATTGTCCCATTATGATTCGCAGGAATTCCCTTGAGTATTTGGATTCATACATTTAAGAGAGGGAGTGGGATTGAAGAGGAAGAGGGAGGTGGATTCTCTATTAGAGGATACTGACCGGAGGAATATCTGTTCTCAGTGGGTGTGTGTTACAGATATGATGTTGAGATTTTTCAATTTTTTTAAGGTGGTAGGTCTATTTTTTTCCACCCAAAATTTCAATTTTTTTAAAAATAATTTAAAGATGCATCTAGGTTTTTAAGGACCATGTGGGGGATGATCTATGAATTACATGGGAGAAATAAGGGGTTTAATCTGTTTTTTGGGTTTTACGTTTAGTTTTACCTATATACATGACATGTAGTTTAAGTAATGAATGTCGTGTGTTCTTCCAATTTGGGGAAGATGATGTTTTGGGACTACATGCTATGTACCAAGGGTATGAACCTTATAGTTGTGACTCGGGGTGTGACAAGTGAACATGGTCGTGTAGGGTACATGGCTAGATCTCGGGAAGGTTACTTGAATAGAATCTGTGTACTATGTTTGGATAGACCCTATATAGTGGTACATTTCTAGGTATATGGATGGGAACTATGTATGGGGAACACACTGTGTATGAGGTTGTAAAATCCATGTAAAATAATGATATACATGTCGAGTGGAGGCAGTGGAACATGAGAAGTTACCCATGTGGGGGTACAGACTGTGTACTAGGTCCACACACTATGTACATGTAAACATACATGCCAAGGGGCTCGAGGAACAGGTCCAGAGAATAATTTTTGGGTTATATGTTGTATTCTTGAAATACACTCCATTTACTTTTTCCAGCAATTTCTTTTTTCCCTTTTTCCCCATTGATTCAGAATTGGACATATATCTAGTTCATTATAACGGGCTTTACATTTAGATCATTATGGCTGAATCAATTATCTATTTAGGGGCTGTATGAATGGTGTTTTGGATGGTTGATTATTTTTGGGAGGATTCCTTTTGAGGATTGGTTTTCAAATCATCTTGTAGATTGGGTTGTGAGCTATATGGCCCAAGTGAGGGTTTTGAACTTAGTGATCATCCTATATTGAGTGTTTTGTGGTGATATATTTGAGTTTCATTATAAGGATTCTAAAATGTAGGATCATATAGTTTCTCTGAGTAGATCTTGGTCATTCCCTATGTGATGAGGCAAGTTTCTCAAGGTTAGATGAGTTCGGGTGTAGCACACTAGTTATGAGATGGCAGTTGTTGGATCCTCTAGGATGGAATGAAATCATGGGATATCCGTTTTATTCAGGTACTATTATGCTATTGATATTATTCTGAGGAATTTTTGAGTATATATTTATGGGTTGTTTTTTGATCAAGCGATCAGTGGTTTCCATAGTCATCCATTGAGAATTAGGGTGTAGCATGGTTTGGCTTGTTCTAAGGATAACTTGTAGTGCACTGAATTTGAGGTTGTAAAAGGATAATTTAAAATTTTCTTATAATAATTCCAGGATTTTGGATGTCTTTTTGGGAATTTTGTTGATTGAGGATCAGTTGGAGACCACAAATGGCTATTCGAGATGTTTATACAGTGGTTGTGTCCCATTCTATGGATAATATAGAGGAACCCCTCATCAGGTTTCTTACTATTGTTGGGGACTTTGGTATATTATAAGATATTTAAATGGGCATGTTTTAAGATATTGGGTTCATTTGGTAAATCCCTAGTCAGATTACAGTTTATGCAGGGACCCCATGGACCATAGGATCCCTGAGTTCAGGTTTGGTATGAAGGAGTGTGATGGAGAGACCATGGTTTCTATTTGTTAGATGTTGAGATCCAGTGGACCATGGAGATTCCCCATTATTTTTTATTCGATAGGGGATGAATACTATTTGTTCATCTATTTTGGTAGTGGGTTTAAGAGTTTGACTACCCCACATTCATATGAACTTTTACTGTGATGTTTAAGGCCATTTATTTATAAGAATTTGTTTTTAGGTGGAGACACATGGGATATTATCTATTGGGAATTGTCCTTGAGTTTATATATTGTTTTATCATCCATTTTCTAGATATGGTTCAATGTTCTTTGGGAAAAAAATGAGATATCTAGATTAGTGCAACCGCACTCTAGTTGAGTTCAACTTTGGCTATAGTGGACTCAAGATTGTAAGACTCTAATGCACTCATGGAGTAGGGTTTTCCACCATGGATGATTTCTTGGTCTTTTTCTAATGGATTCAATGTATTTGTATGTTTATTTAGGGTAACTACATTTTTTTTGTTCCATAACTGGGGCCTGATTTGTTCTGAATGAATTTTGGGGAAGATTGGTTCTCTAGTTTTTTAAACCTAGAGGTTCTTATTTCTAGTTCATATCATTCTATTATAGTTATAGGGCCTGATAGATTTGATTTATTATGTAGTCTCTAATGGATATTTACTAGGGTAAAACATTCATACATGTTGTGTTTTGATGTCTTGGAGCTCCTATGTAGATATGAAGGATGATATGGTTTTTGTGTGGCTAGGTGAGCCACACACTATAAATATTGTATTAGGGTCCATAAAATGTATATATTTACCTTATTTGTTATACTATAACCCTCAGTTGACTATGCTCATTGTTTTTTACCATGTTATATAAAATTGTTCTTTTTAGGCCATCTATTTTTCTTCTTTGACTTGGTTGGGAATATCATATATCCATGCACCCATTATGATAGTAGATTATGGGCCCAACATTGGGGGTGGCCTACTGTGATTTCTTTCTTGCACCTTTTACATTCACCTCAATGATTGTGAACACTTGATGTCTTTTTTCATGTTGGAGGACAAGGTTCACAATGGATGGGGTAGAGGCCTAGTGTTTCTTGATCATAAAAATCCACTTGAGTGGAGTCTCACTATTAGGATGGAACTTCTTGAGTTTCATGGAGACTAGGTATATGGTTTTTCACATTGTTGGAAGTTGACTAAGATTAATTTTATTTTCAGTGTGTTTATTTTGTATATGTTGTTGGCTTCGTGGGTGACCGTGTATTTTATGTTTTTCTATGTTGGAGTCTTTATGAATGTGTTCCACATTACATATTCATTAGTTTATTTATTATATGTTCTCTGATTTTTACCCTTATGTATGTGTTTTATTTTTATTGCTATTATTTCACTCTGACTAGTTGGTACAGTCTCCCCAATATATTATTTATAGTGTCATCCCTAGTCAGCAGCCTCTGGTGTTCAGAGAGTTATTCTTGATGCCTTATGGTGAGCCAAAGTAGGTTATGTGTTAGGTCTATCAGAGATGGTTTGTTACTAACACCAAAGTCAATATATTAATATGATGTTCGAAAGAAATATAATTTTCTTAGGATAAAAAATACTTAGGAAAATTGAACACCTTGAGAATAGCTTTGAATATGCATTGAATGACCAAACTTTTGAGTAGCTATCAAAAAGGAAGGATTAATCGGAAGATATTCTTCTTAGTAAATAACGTTTCGTGAGATCAATTTCAAGGATTAAGTGTCTCTAAGATGGAGATAGAAAAAATGTCTTCTTCCATTCATGTATCAAAGAAGGAAAATGGATGGTGATGCCCAATACATTTCTAGATAATGGTGTGTATATAGATGATAGAGATATTGTGTTAAGTTTGGCTCTATCCAACAACAAAGACCTTCTTGCAGGTCCAACTACATGATTTCACAATGGGTATCCAGCGTAGGACAGAGGGTTCTTTGAGGTGATTCCTAACCAGCTATCAGCCTATGAAAATGAGGACCTAGGATCCATTGCAGATGAAAATATGATTTAGGCTATAATGTTGAGTCTTATCCTAGAGAGCACCCTGGGCCTGAATGGCTTCGTAGGATCATAATATTGATCCTCATGGGATATGGTTAAAGAAAATCTCATCTTCACTATCCATTACTTCTTTAGAGATGGACCCTTACCCATGACCACTTGTTCCCGACCTATACTGCTTCTTCTAAAGACAATGAATCCATCCTCCATCATGCACTATAGGATAGTTAGTTTGTGCGACGTCCCTCCATGATTTTGGCTAGTATTATCAATTCTAGGATGCCTCTTCACATTCCTCAGTGGATATCCATGGAGGAGAATAGTTTTGTTATGGGGAACTCAATTCATGGTTCCATCACACTGGTAGATGATATGATAAGGTATTTAATCTTCAAGACTCATGAGTCGAATAATTCCATTATGTTAGACATGAATAAATCTTATGACAACATGGAGTGGGGCTATATCATCAAGGTGATGTCTAGTATGGGGTTCTCCTCCTAGAACATTGATCACATCTTTAGATGCTTCATCTCTTCTTAGATAGTGGTTACAATCATGGGTTATTATTTCAGGTTCTTCAAGGCTACTCATGGTCTGAGGAAAGGTGATCCCATCTCCCCGAGCATCTTCATCTTATATCAATATATCCTCAACCGCCTTCTTCATAGGAGCATAAATATGGTGAGGTTCTGGGATATCAAAGAATAATGTGTGCCCTGACCATTTACCATGTAATTTTTCTGGATAAAATATATTTTTTTTCAAATGATAATATGATATCTATCAGTGGCATAAACATGATTATGAAGGATTACTACCATTGGATCAAGCATGTTATTAACAATTACAAAATAAATTTACTCATTTCTAACAGGTTCCCTATCTAAAGGATAGTTTTAGTCCAGAATACCATTTACATGGAAAGAGGGGCCTTACCTATAGTGTACCTAGGTTCCCCTATATTCTCTAGTAGGCTTCACATTCCAGAAATCATCCCTCTTATCACCAGGATTATAGATCGGTTCCTAGAATGGAAGAATCAATATCTTTCGTCTGGGGTTCAGATAACTCTGGTTAAAAGTTTCCTCATCTCTACCCCTATCCATGCACTGTCATCCTTTAATTTTTAGGGAAGTATCATTAATAAAATTCATAAGTACCTTTTAGGCTTCATATGGTACTTTCTCTTAGAAAAGAAACACCTATGGGCCTCCGGGTGCTGGGTGGAATGGCCTACCAGGGAGGGTGGAATCAATGTTTTCAGCCTAGATGATACCCTCTTTTTTCAAGTACAGAAATATAGCCTTGGAAGTCTTGGATAAACTTACACTATGGGGGATCACCAGGGATAAATCTCATGTTGTGAATGAGACTTTGGTTGTGGGTCATGATTCCCTGCTCTGGTTCTTGGTCTCCCTCCTCATTTCAAATCTCTATCCCCGTGAAAGATGTATTGTCGGGAAGGGAGACATCTTGTTTTGTCACCAAAACTAGGCCGATCTCTCCCTTAGCCTCTCTAGCTGTCCGACCACATCTATCTCGTTAAGAAAGAACAGCTCTAACCCGATGCTTATCGAAGAAGTTCTGGATAAATACCAAAAGAATACATTTATCCCGATTGATCTCAAATATGTTCTGCATAGATTCATCTTCTCCCTATCATCATTGGGGTCCTTCTCCTCTAAAGGATTTAGTTTCATTCCAGTTACCCATGATTAGGATGAGCCTTGTAATGAGATCCTATGGTCTAAATGCACCCCTCTTAAGTCCAAAATCCTAACTTAGAGGGTTCACTAGAAGAAGGTCCCCATTGATGATAGTATCAAGAAATGTAGCATCTTTATGGATTCAAGTTGGCCATTCTATCCAAATCATGGGTTGAATAGTGGGGGGAATTTTTTATTTGAGGGTGACTTGGCTAGGGTGGTGTGGAATCGTATCAGTGACTTGATGGGAATCAATAACAATAGCCTGGATGAAATTTTATTTCTTGATTTCTGGTTTCATGGTGTGGGGTAGAGAGGTCCTGAGAAGATGGATCACACCATAGACCTTCATGCAGGATGTAATTCAATATGGTAGGTAAAAAACATGACATTCCAAAAATGCTGGTGGGAGGCATCTACTATACAAAAACTCTAAACCAATTTCACATACATCCCTCTTGGAAGTGGTAGTTGGGGCCATTGGGTCTATTGGTCATTGCATATTAATAATCTAAAAGTCAATATTGACGGTTCATGAAATTAGTGGGTTCTTTTTGGTGAAGGGGTGGTTCATGACTCCATAGATGCAATCTTTATGGTGTTTTCTCCTCACCTGGTCCACAAAAATTCCCTTTAGGAGGAGGCTCAGGTGATGATCTATGGTCTCTCATTATGTATCCAAGAGGGGATCCTATTATTGAAAGTTGAAACTAATTCCAAAGTTCTTCACAACTCCCTGCATGGAATAGGCCCCGTCCCTTGGTGGATCCACTATATTATCAGGAGGTGTTGGGGAATGCTCAACCAGAATACCCGATAGATTCACAAATGGTGTGAGGGAAACTGAGTCATGAACCACATTGCGTCTATTGATGTCCATAGTCTAGATTTCATCTTATTTCACAATTCTCTCACCGTTAAACCTATGGGGTTCAACTAGTCTAGCGGGAATTACCTCATCTTAAACAACTTTAACGCTCCTTAGGTTCTCATGTCTCAGCGGTATGTATTGTCTTTAATTTTCGTTATTTCCCTTCTTTTTCTCAATAAAAGTTCACATGATGACCAAAATTCAATTAAACTTTCTTTCAGACTTCATGAAAATCAATATTAACATTGGAACTCATAAGAGATTCAAATTCTTCAAAATATTCAATTAATTTTGTAGTAACTCCAGTGTGTACTTTTTGATTAAATACATTGATAAATCTATTATGAGACATTTAAAAACAAATAAAAATTTCAACATATCCCTCATTTTCATTCCAAAATTCTGTTTCATGACTGTATAAAACTCATTGAACTTCTAATACTTCATTGAACCAAAAGTCGTATCATAAATATATATTTGAACTAAAAATATATATGAATATGATATTTTAACAAAGTGGAATTTTTCAAGACTATAGAAAAAACATTGACAAAATAAAATACCTAATACACTCATACAAATCCTTTGGTTACAATTTGGGAACAAGTTAATATTTGGTAGACTAGATAACTAATTTAGAAAAAAAGGATTTTGAAATCATTGATGGTTTATGACATAATATTTCTTCATAATATAACAATTTTAAAATGATAATTATTATTCAAAGCCATAAAATTCATATAATATGTATAATGTAGATTGATCCAAATGAACTCTAACCCAGAAATAGTAACATAGGTCTATTAATTATATTTTATTTTCTCTTTATCATAACCTATAGCTATCAACCTATCATTTTTTCTTATATTCACACCATTATCATATTTATTATTTCAAAAAACCCATTTGGTTAATATAATAAGATTATATAAGGGCATGTCATCTTACTCTCACTAATTATATCTTTCTAACTAATATAACACATCTTATAAATCTAAACCCAAATTTTTTCACCCACGTATTCCTATATGGATTTAGGATTAAGATTTGATATAAAGACATAAAAAAAGATATATTTAAATTGTTTCTTCTAGTTATAATAACTTAATGTAAACCACAAATAATATAATCTAAAGGGTATAATTTTAACGTTCAAGGATATCTATGAATCAAACCCTGGGATTATTTAGTTTCTAACTCTTCAATACTAGATTATACATGAATATTTTCCTCCCCATAACCCTTTTTAGTGTTGATTGAATTATAATGTCTTTGATTGTGAAAATAATCACAAAATACATCAATGGAAGTTTTCTTGTCAGTAAAGGGATCAATTTCATAAACCATTACATGAATTGTTTTTTAAAATATTTATATATATTTATTTAAAAATATATATTCTTTGTAAGTAGAAAAATAAAAAAGAAAAATTTCACCATAATCCTTTAGATCAAATTTATAAATATTTTCATTATAATTCAAGATATAAACAATATATTAAAAACATTAAAATATCTTAAATTTTTATTTCACTCATTTTATAACTCATAGGATGTTTTCAATAAAAATTTATATTATAAAAACTATATTTAGGAAAAATCAAGTTGTAGTAACATCCTCAACCCAAAATGTATTAGGAAAAGAATATTCAAAAAAATAGTTATATAATTTTTTATAATGTGTAATTTCTCCATTGAACTATGAAATTATATTGATTTGTCCTAGGAGAAGAAAATATGGGTTTAATAACATTATTTAAACCAAGTGAGTTGAAATAAATACTTTAAAAAATTTCATTATTGTCACTTATCAAGGAAAAAAGTTTTGTATATTTTTCATTCTAAATAAGTTTTCAAAATTTCAAAAATATTGAACAATATTCATGTAATGAATCATCCTATGATAACATGAAAAATGATTTGACCTGGTCATAAACAAGTCTCAAAGGGTTTTTTCAATCCCCATAGGTTGGAAAAGATTTCATGGTCATCAATGAACCAGGAATTGGAATGTTTTTTCCTGATAATGAAATTAAAAACCTATGATTTCCACCTAGAAAATCCATCATAAAAAATCTATAATTTAGATGACCACAAACATAATAAATAATAATAAATCTCATAATCATCTCCTAACATGGATTAATAATACAACCATAACCTCTAAGAAATAGGTAAACTGTATTTTTCAAACAAAAAAATACCAAAATATAATCTAAATTGAGTCAATAATATAACCAAAACATAAATAAAGAATGATTCTTGATCAAGAATGATGACATGGAATTCTATATTTGGATAAAAAAATAACAAAATAAATAAAACCAAAACAATCCATCAATATGCATCATGTAAATCACCCTTGCATGTTTCCACCAACATGATCAAACCAATACCAAGAAAGAAAATTTAGTATCCAATTAAATATATCACTGAACCTATAGTATGATTGACATGATAAGAAATTAACAATATATATCCTTTTACAACCCCATGGATAACCTTTAAACAGAAATAATTTTCTATGTTATCTTAAAATTGAAATATAAACATAAGAGTTTATCTTTTATCGAAAACAATAAATTTTTAATTCCATTCAAAATTATTTCTCTTAAAACATGGGAAACAAAACTTGTAAAACCCCAGTCATACTAATGGGTGGAATATACCTGTTGAATAGGAAACTATTTTAAAGTCCATGAAATAGTGTACTTCCATGTTTACGAAATAGAACTAAATCATTTTCCTTATCTTAAAAACCTTTCATAGTTACCTAATTCAAACTTTCCTTTATTTAGAGAAAATTTATACTATTATAATAAGAAATGAATATTTAAATAGGGAGACATCATGTCAAGAAAACATAATGTAAACACCCCAATTGAATGATGTCTCTAATCTAGTTAAGAATAAGGAAATGCCTTCTAGAATGGAAGAAAAACATTCTAGCAGAAGAATCATCAATGAATAGACATCATGGATTACACAATGGGATCTTACTTGAAAAAATACAATACCTAGATAACTAGACACTAAATATAGGTTCCAAAAATCCATAGTGAACTTCACTATCTTCAAACTGGACTTAAACTTGCAGTACCATTGATAGGAAACCCCTAGTAGAAAAGAATCATAATTAGGCCACTAGTTAGTGTGGAATCTCTAGTATAGGAGCACTCATCTCTAACTTCAACTTAGTTCCTGTTGTTCCTATGACATATCTCAATGGATTTGAAAATCATTAATCATAATAAACTTATAGATTAAAAAAATAAATCTTACATCACATCTAATGATATTTATAGAAACTAACCCTATAATATAATACAACTATCAAATAATTCACACCATCCCACACTGAAAATGATCGAAACAATTCCTAAATAAGGGGATAAAGGGAGAGTAATCACCCACGAAAGGTATCCAAACCTTTAAAGAACTAAACAGAGATATAAAAAATATACTGGAATTCAATGTCCAAGTACAACTATTTGAGAATAATACATCAGAAATTCCTTTGAAAAAAAACTATAAAAAATTACATTCTATGAAAATCAATGTGCCTTAAAACACTTACAACCAAGTCCATGTTTCTCCCCAATTACAAACCATTTCATTCTAATATTATAATCATACCATTCTAAAATTGAACCCCATTGTTTAAAAAGTAACTTATATATACAACTTACTTAAATTATATGAAAATGGGTTTGACTATAAAATAATTTGAATAACCCTCATATAAATTTTAAAAAAAATGGAAAACCCACTTTCTCCAAATAAAAATCATCAAAACACTTAATATTATTTTAAAATAAATCATTGAGAGGGTATATAAGATGAAAACGATAGTTGGATTTAAATTTAATGGTCCAACAATAGTAAAACCTACCAGAAACACATTACATTTCTAAAGAACATAATTTATCGACCTCTATAAGGAAAAAGAATAAGTATAAGACCAAACTAAAACCTAATTAAGAAAAAATAATAATTATAATCAATAAAAAAACTAGGTCACAAAATTATGCTATTTTTATAAAATAAGTGAGAAAATGAAGAATAATGGTTAAAGAAGGAGTCTGGATGGACTTAAAATGGAGCACTAACTTTGAATCTTAAATAAATAACATTGAATCACTTGAGGAGAGAGAAAAATTAAATAAAGAGTGGAACAATGTCCATGAGAGTTGAATGGGGAAGAATGGATACTCCTTACAGATAAATATTAAAGGGAAAAAGTGGTAATTCAATTTATTAAATGAATTGGATAGGCTATATATTTTGGCCAGAATGTTTTTTAAACAGCGTTCTGAGAATTTGATCCTCACTTAATCAACCTAGGTATAATGCATGATTCAAAATCATCAAAGGGAAAACTATGTTCTAACCGTTTGAAATAAATTTATTAAATTTTTTGACAGACATGTGTTGTTTTCATATGATTGATTCTAATCATTCAAAAACTACGAGGTAAGAAAAAAACATAAATTTTCAAAAAATATTAATCGCTTAAAATAAAATGAACAAATAATAATAAGAAAATAATTAAATTAAATAAAAAATTTAAAATTCTGGTGTTATATATCTGATCACTAAAATTATTTCTACACCCAGGAATCGTCTAATTGAAAAAGTTATTCTAATGATTGGATGGTATTATTACTATATCCAATAATTATATATAATAAAAAAAGACTCTCCAAAACTAATACATTTGAAAAAAAACAAGGGTGATACCTCTCCTAGAGATCCTTAAAGACGATAACCAATCCAATGAATACATAATCAAAACTAAATTTGATCATATATTATAATTAAAACATCCCATGTACGAGAAAGCATAAAGAGTACAATTCACAAGAACAAAAAGGGCTTAGTTAAAATTGAAGAACAATCTAGGTAATAGAAGGACCATTCTGGGAAAACTGAAATCCCCACCCATTAATGTCATATTTTTTCCCTTATAATAAAATGAGAAAAGTTTTAGATAAAAGAAGAATATGCAGCGGTGTCCCCACCATTTAATAAATCCTATAAACTACCAATTCCTCTAAAGAAACCAATCACCCTAAAAATAGCCTTCATGGGAAAAAAATCAATGATTGAAGAGGCTCACCAAAAACATTATCATAAGGGAAAATCCCCAATAATTTAAAAACAAACTAATTAGAAAATATCCACAACAATCTATTAATATTCAATTAGGGTTAAATTTTTAGAAAACTACTAACTCTAATGAGAAATTAGTATATATCAATAAGAAGTGCGAAAAATAAAATCATTAATATCTCAAATTGTAACATTCCTCAAGAAAAACAACATGAATATAGTCTTGGGTAAAGAATGGGAAAACGATGAACAATATTCCAAAAAAACAACTTATGATGTACCTTAAAAAAAATTGAGCACTATCTAGAAAATTATTTGAATATAGAATAACATTTATCCTGGTAACCCTAACAGACTCCCTAGGATTCCCATGTGTAATGCCCCCAAAAAAAGTTCAATACAAGGTTGAAACCAAATGAAATATAAGACGGTATAAGAGACATTTATGCATGAATATCTCTAAAACAATCAATGTTCCATAATAAATCAACACAAGGATAACCAAGATGATACATAATATACGATTTTCTAATGAAACCTCAAAAAATCAAACCCAAACAAGTTAAAACTCATATTAAGAAATAATCACCATTCTAAAACCAAAATACATTGAAGAATCCATCTCTATTCAAATTGGATTGGACATCTAGTTCTATAGTGATATTGTATAATGTGGGAAAATGAGGATGATTGAGGATGAAGGAATGTTGTTAGCTACCCCAAGAATAAGAACTGAAAAGAACTATTCTAAAATGTCATGACTGGAAAATACCAGAGCTTCATCTAAGCGAGAGAGCGAGGTGATCCATGCTTTAAAAAAAGATAGTGTGTCCAAGCAATCTTGTCTATGGCTACTCTAACTGAATCTAATGAGGTGTTGGGACCAAGGTGATAATCTCTTGAGGTAGTATAGTCCAGGTTCAAAATGGGAATCAGCCACTGCGGAGGAGGACTCTTGTGTTGGGTGTGGTGACGAGTACAGATATGACGATTCTTAGTGGTTGTGCTGGTATTTTCTTATAATTTGATTTTGTGCTCTTGGATTATGGTTGGTGTTGATTGTGATCTTGTATGGTTTATCACTTTCCCTCAAAGTGACTCCTGGTTTCTCAATTTTCTTAAAAGTTTTTTGAAAATAAAAGAAATTAATTTTCAGTTATTCAATTTACATAACCTCTAATAAATTTAATCCAGACTATGAAATGAAGCACCCTTAGAATCATATAGAAAATTAGAGACCTATATCTCAAAAAATCCTTTCAAACATGATTAATTTAAATAAAAAAGAACTGAAATCACTATGATTCATGCTTTCCAATTCAAATTAGAAAGTACCATCAAAAACCACATAAAATATCTCCACACATAAATTCATCATATGATTACACTAATTTTTTTTAATTTTACACTAATTTTTTTTTATAAAAAATAAAAACAACTCATTTTTTATGATAAAATGAATATGGGAATATTTCACTTCCCAAATTTATTATCAAAAAATTTTCCAAAAATTGAAATGAAAAGATATATTTCACAAAAAATTTCACGAAATAACTAAAATTAATTTTTTCATGTACCCTATATTTAACTATAAAATATAACAAAAAAACATTAAAAAATGTCATATAATTAATAAAACTATATCCAATTATTTATAAAAAACATTTTTTAAAACACTATCCAAAATGGGATTTCAAAAAATTCAAAAATTAAATCCCATTTTATAGAAACTAAAATGGTTCTATGAAACACTTTTAATGAATCCAAAAAAGAATTTCTGAAAACCACTCATAAATAATAATAAAATATTTCACACATTCTCCTTAATGTTATAAATTTTTAAAATTTCATACCAATCCTTGATTTAAAACCAATTTTTTTTATTTAAGATGTAACCACTCTTGAAAAACACACAATAAGAGGGTCAAAAAAATATAAAATAATTTATTAAAAAATTTTAAATGAAAACATTTTTTAGGTTTCATGATAAAATTATAATTTCTGATAAACCACATCCCATTTGAAATAAATCTCTGAGGACTTATTTAAACATAAATGAATTTTTTAAATGTACTTCACACTCCAAATAGACCTTTAAATAAACTAAAACAACAAAAAATTCCCCAATGCATCAGTTGAAACTCATTTGAATAATATAAAAGGATCACAATACCCATTTTTAACCCACATCCAACAATTTAAAGACCCTTTACCAGAAATTTAAAATCGAGAGGGGTCAATATAAAAAATTTGGGATGGTAACATTGATTTCATTGTTTGGACACATGGTTTTGTTGATTGTGATCTAGTAATGTTTCATGATATATGGAGCCTAATAACCATTACATATGGGATCCACTAATATTAACAAAACCACTCGGGATAACCATGAAACCCTGATTATTCATCCACTTCTAATCTAAAACTCATTAATTCTAAAAATTAACACTTTAAAAAACATTAAGGGAAAAAGAAATATCAATAAAAATAAATATACATTAAAAAATCAATACTAACTCATGGAAATAAAATATAAACACCAAATATCCTTTGAAGTCAAGTATCATCATGATATATTGTAATTGGACACCTTCTCATGACCTATCCCTTAATCCCTGATTGTTTTATTCCTTTTACTAAGATGAAACATCGGATATAATAGAAAACATTTAATTTAAGGAACCTAGATAATCATTATGAAGTTAGACTTTGATGTTATATTCAATGATCTAGCACGAGTTGACAACATTTTTCACCCCACACTGTCCACCAATAGGTCTAAAGGGATTCCACGATCTACATGGTCTAGAAAATAGTTTTTGGGAATCATGGAACAACACATAGGAAAAATATCATTTGATAAAGGAATAAACATCCATGAAGTTCAATCTAGAAATTACAACATTCGAAATCTATATATTGAATGATCATGATAAATAATAATATTTAGAAACATAAAAAAATGGCCATGTGAGGCTTAATAATACAACCATAAATCATACAAATAAATAAACCATAACCCACATCTAAAACAAACCAAATTAAAATTTAAATAGATTCAATAATATAAACACAACCTAAAAAATGTGGCTAGATCAGAAATATTGGCAAGGAAAATATAACATGTGAACAAAAGAAGAATAATATTAAACAAACTACAACTACACATCTCTACATGTAAAGTGCATTAGCCTCACTTTCCACCATAAAATTCATAAAACAAAACCAACAATGAAAATGAAATATCTAAATAGATCCTATAGTGAACCTATAATATTATATGTGGGAGAAAAAATTATCTATATATATTATAATATAAAAATTACCTTTTAATGTAAATTCCTATTCATTATGGTATAACATATAGATAAACATAATATTTTATGTTTTATCAAAAATAGATAACATATTAATTCCATTTGAAACAATTTCATTCAAAATAAGGTAAACATGCTTTCCAAAACACCCTTATTACTAAGGGTTGGAATCCAAACTTTTATAGAGGATACTATTTTGATAACTCTAAATTGGTGCACTTCAATGTTCATAAAGTATAATTTTCTGCTTCTTTCAAGAACCTTTTTCAATAACAAATTTCATAAATTTATTTTTAAAATGAAAATTTATTAAATTATAAGAAGAAATTCATATGTTAATAGGACACCATCATGTCAAGGAACTATATTACAAATACCCAAATAGAATGGTGTCATTAAAAAATTATGGAAATTGTATTACTGTCGTATATTTAATTCAAATCCTATAATGGAATAGTTGATAATGGATAGGCATTATGGGAAACACATAAGACTCTAATGTGAAATGATATTAAACCTGTATAATGAAAAACATAATATGGCATCAACTGGCCTGAGGTAAATTTATGTAGAGTCAAACACAACTCATCTTCATGATCTTACTAGGAGGTAACCTCTAATAGAAAAAACTCATACATAGGGCACTATCTACTGCATAATTTCTTATAGAGGAGAAATCATCAAGAACATCCACCTATTACATATGGTTACCTTAAATTATCTTTATATAGGTGAGAAAAATTCATAATAATCATTAATAAATCAAAACAATAAATCTCACCTAACCTCTACCTCCATTTTATGAAACAACCCCTATAATATCATATTGGTATCAAAAAATAAAAAACATCCCCAAATGGTAAATAGTCCAAGAGATGAAAAAATTAGGGGCACATGAGAGGGTAATCACACAAAATAATATATTCTACCTTTAAAGTTACAACTATGCCTATGGAAAAACATATTTAAAATCCATTTAATAGTACCACTTTTTGAAAACCAACCATAGAATTATCCTTTGAAAAAAAATTTAAAACAATACACCCTTTTCATAAAAACCAAGGAGTCTTAAAACAATTCTAATTTAGGACACATTCCTCCCATTTAAAATCCATTCATTTTTAAATTACCAATTATCCTTCCTCTAAAATTGAAATAAATTTTTGAAAGAACCCTGTTAAAATTTTAAAGAAGAATTTTAGTTGAATAATATCTATGTAAATGGTTTTGAGCATAAAAATATTGAGAACAACCATCATAAAAATTTAAAAAACAATTTAAAACTTAACACATAGTATTAGAACACATATAATTAATACAAAAGATCTTTATGTGTTTGTTAGAATATGTAAACAATAAATTATATTAATTTTAATGGCTCAATCATTGAGACAACTACTAGAAACACATTTCTTTTATAAACTGTGGTGTTTAACAACCTAATGTAGGATATGAAATCCGTATAAACCATATCAAACCCTACACAAGAGAATTTCCCATTTCAAATCAAGCTATGGAAAAACATATTTCACTGAATCACAATAGGGTTTGTAACAAAGGGAGTGAATATTTTATAAGAAGAAATGGAGAATTCAATAAGCATATACCAAGAAGAATGAACCTTGAATATTTTTTAAATATCATGGAATCTCCTAGGGGAGAGGTAAAATGATAGGGGAGATGTGCATAATCTATATGGCATCAATGGGGAATATTTTATATCCCTAAGGGATAAATATTATTAAGTGAAAAATTGAAAATTCATTAGTTTTAATTACCTGGTTATCATGAAAAGTTTGGGCGCATGGTTTTCCAAATTATTTTTGTGCATCAATTGATCAAATGAGGTATAATTACTAGTTTTGACATAAGGTTTGGAAAATACTTGTTTCAATTAAGGGAAATTTCTTTATGAAAACAGGTAAAAAACATGCATGGTTTCTACAATATTTCTACAAACCATGAAACGATTCCCAGGAGGCTTTGGTTCATACATGTTGAGCGACTGAGGAGGTTCGAAGAGGTGCATCCGACGTATTTTTGTGAAGTTCTATTGTGGATTCTCTTGGGTGTGGGTATTTTCATAGCATGCTGATGTCAATGTTGGTTGTGTGGATGTGGATAGATTTCTTCTTCATGTTTTTTTATAATTGGTTTCTAGTTTCAATTATATTTGTTCATGGAGTGTTGATGATGAGGGTGAAGCATCAACATTTTGAGTGGTTTCTATGATGGATGCAGTGGGGGTATGATCTTTAGTGGGTCTCGCAGATGAAGTGGTGACATTGTGTGGGTGGTTTCAATTTTTAATTTCAAATTTGGGTTGTGTTTTTTTTATTAGAATTTCAAAATTTATTTGTGGTTTGGTTTGAGTTGAGTTGAAAGTGAGGTTCCCACATACATATAAAGGAAATTTATTAAAAGAAATAAATGGATTTAGTAGAAATTATGATAAGTCATGGATAATAAATATAATAAAAAACAATTAAAATAAATAATAAATTAAACTTTGTAATGTCCCACTTCAATTTTAAGCCATAATTAACACACCCATTTAAATATTGAAAAATATTCAATAAATGAATACATTCCTCCATGTTTTTTGATTCAATATAATACAAAAAATACATGTGGATCAATACCAAATGTTTATAAGTATTTACCTCTTTTATTTATTTTAAATTAATTTTTTACCTCAAATTTATCATATATCACACATCCTTTTGTCATCAAACATTAGATTTGAAAAATCAGATATAAAATCCTATTTTATTCCAAGGATAATCTTGTACCACTAAGAAAAAGGGGATGAATATGTCTTAATTTTTTATTTAATTGTATTAAATTAATCCACTATGACTTGGTTGAGATAAATCCACTAAAATATTATTTATTTTCCTTTATAGAATGTATATGAAACAATCACAACATAAGGAACATATGATTTTTACTGGGTTAAACTCCATGGTGGTTGAATATATAGTTTTGTTCATATAGTCAAGTATAAGTCATGTATTTTTACAGTAAAATCAATTAAGATTAAAAGTGTTTTTCAGAAGATATATTTCAGAACACATTAGTGTTTCACAAATATTTTTCTTCTCATAATTAATATAATAGTTTCCACCAGATGATAATAACAATTCTCTAACATAATGAACAATATTTCCTCATGGACTCCAAGATTTTCCAAAAACACCACAAGGGATCTACTTATTCCATTTAATTTGAATCTAGTACATGGATATATTCAAATGGAATGAATTCACATCAAACTTCTTCTCCTTAGATACATAGAAAGAATTATTCTCTTTCATTTCTCTAATGAGTTATCTTCTCACTATCTCGATTTTTCCTTCGTTAATATTTTAAATACAAAACACTTCCTTATATATCTAAACCATCCATTCTGTTTATTTTATTCATAGTAACTAAAAAAAGTCATAAATGATTTCTCTTTTATTCCATGTCTTTTGTTTCTTAGAGAATTTATTAATTAATATTGAAACTTTCTTTAAACTTATGTAATAAATTATTGAAATTTGGACACCATGCCTACATGAAAAAAATAAAAACACCATCATAGCATAAATCAATATCTCATTAAATGACTTCCTTTTTTCAGAATGTGAAATGAATCCATCCATAATGTCACTGTTTCCAACTATTTCTTACCAAGATATGTCACAAAGGAAACACCAACTACCCTAATGTGGCTATCATCATCTACTGACTTTCCAACCACCATGGTGTAAAATTATTTTCCCTAACATGGTCAAATATTAGATAGTATGATCAACTTTGACTACACCTTATTCCTATGAAATATTTTCAATTTTTTTCACTTCTTAATTGCTCAAGAACCATCCTTATTAATTATTCAAAAAATCACATCCTGGATAACTATTTAATCATCAGACCACGATATCTATAGCTTGAATAATAACATAACATCCTCAAATTTAATTTTTTATTGTATTGTATAAACTTACGAACATTTAAATCTATCATAGAATTACCCTCACAAAAGAATAAATGAAACTTATGTATTTATATTGGCCCATTCCTTTATTGATTTTTTAATGTCAAATAGAGATTTATATATACACTATTGAAAGTAGAGATACTTTTTTAATTTATTCTCTTATTACACATACATATGAGTTAAATGACTTGTGTATTTATCACCATGTCTCCAATACCTATTAAAATTTATAGTTCTATGTTAATAAAATATTCGAATTTTCTTAGAATGACACAAAAATATTATAAACTTATACAAATTTATAGAGTTATTCTAGAGTGAATATTATTTATTAATCAGATTGAAATTCACACATCAGGTAATTTTACAAATTTATGATGACATCATGAATGTTTACTTCACACACATATTCTCTCTTGTAATTTTATTCTACACTACTATATATCTCTGATGTTTTTACAATATTTACACATACATATCAAGTTCCATTGTCATTTATTATCAACTTCTATAAAGTTACTATCATTTGAATAAATACTTCCTCTTATATATTTAGGGACTTAGTTATGTTTCATTCTAACAACTCAAATTTACATTTATGCATAAAATAGTTATCTAATTTTATTCAATAATATGAAACTCACAATTTATTCATAACATTCTCATGACATTTTCAAAATATCTCCAACAACCTCTCATTATCGAAAAAATGCTCAAAACATCTCAAAAAACCATCCATTAGAATATATTAATTGATTTTTCTTCATTTTGGACAAGAAATAAAATACTTAAATAAAAATATTGGGTTATTAAATCTCACCCATTAGAATTATTTTTCAACTTATACAAATAAAAAAAAATCATCAATTGATTGAAACTCACTAAGAGAAAATTCTTGCACCACACTTCTAGGTAAATTAATGCCTTTGAAGGAATTTCATCCCTTGGTGATAATAGAATCATGGATAGTGAAATTGATTCCCCCCACAATCCATGCAATCATTTAAAATTTCACCCCTATTTATAATAACTACAACTTGATATTCAAAAATAAAAATGAAATTGATGTTTTCCATAATCACTGATTAAAAATTGAATTCCATGAATTATGGGGGCTTCCCCACACCACCACAAGTTATAGGGCCAATCTTATCAAAGTAGTTCCATACAAAAATCGGTGAATATATCTGTTGATATAGAATTTTTGTTAGGTCCACAAGGCTGAATACCTGAGAGGGGGGGGGGGTGAATCAGGGAATGACTAATTTATAATTAAAGCTGATTCTAATCTTGTTTCGCTGTTAAGAAAATTACACCTCTCTCTCTCTCTCTCTCTCCTGTTGCACGATATAAGCAGAAAGTAAATCAAGCACAAGACACAACAATTTTACTTGGTTCACCACTAAGGGCTACATCCAAGGAGCATACTCCGATAGGTTGTCGGTCATACCAAATTACACTACACTTCACTAGATGGTTATTACAAGGTTTGGGAACAATCACTCTGTCCCAGGATCACTGCATTTATAGTGTTTAGGGTCTGTTCAATGTTTTCCCAAGTGTCACTCCCTGTTTCTCTCTCTCTCTGGCTCACTTCTGTTGGAGAGGATCACCTTCTTTCTATTTCTTTGCTCATTGATCTGGAAGGAATCCACTCACAGTTTATAGACCCATAGGTCTCTCCATTATCACAAATGAATACATCCTCTCTTATATGTAGATTCATTGTTGGAGCTCAACATCCACTCATAGATGAATTTATCTTTGCACCAGAGGTTTCGGGAAATCCCCCAGCTTCCACGCAGCCCTGAATCACTTCCAGAAATCAACCTTACTTGGCGCCCTTCTCTAAGGCGGCGCGCAAGTCTCCGCACACAAGTCAACACTAGAATGCAAGTATTTCTTAAAACGTGTGCGAATCAAGCTTAAGCTTCTCCAAACTTTCGTGATGTACTTCATTTGCTGCCCAAACCACCTTAGGCGCACAAGAAATAGACGGCGCACAACTTCCACTCTGGCGCGCAAGTCCCTACTTGGGAGACCACACACCACTTGAGTGACTTCCATAGCTGCGCGACGGGAGCACTGGTTTTTCTATGAATTGAACTCCGTGAAAAATGAGTTGGGGTGGTCCAGTATTTATAGGCATTTGAACTACCTACGCAATAGTGCGCAAGTCACCCCTCAGCACGCAAGTGTCGGCGCACAAGTCTTCTATCCTCCTAGACAGTTGCGTGAACCAACCAATTACCTTCGCGAGCCTCTTTCCATTTCCATATTTTGATCTTCTGAACTTGGAAAACAATAGGTGCGCAAGTTCCCAAGCCTCCTAGGCATCGGCGCGTAAGTCTCTTCATGGCGCGCAAGTCACCTGCACGACCACACCAATACATGCACGACCCTTATCCTTTTTTCATATTTTTATCATCTGATCTTCAAAATCATATGCCGCACAAGTTTCTTATCCTCCAAGACCTCAGCACGCAAGTCCCTTTTCCAAAAACACTTTTCCTCATTTGTCGATTTTCAGGCCCAAAAATATGGAAAACACTGGAAAATGGCACCACCTTGTATCTGTTATTTTTATGCCACCTCCAGATCATCCATTTCTATGTCGATGTTCTTGAATCAAACATGGATCATTGACCACAGCTCTTGAACTCGACATTCAAACATGAGATCCCTTTTTTCAACAAATTTGTATGTCATGGTTTGATTTGTCAACAATCACAACACATATGTTCACATTTTCAACAAACACAATCACCTCAAAAATGCTTCAATGATTCCTTGAGGGATTTTTTCCCAACAATTTTAAAACACATAAACAAACCAATCCTTTGTTAATATATACTTCAATAAGATATCAACAATATTCACACACCCCTCAATTAGATGATTTTTGATATCAACATGTTGGGACCTGGAATAATGGATAGGATTTCTAGATTGTTCAATGTCCTATTGATTATAAAAATTAATCATTAATGACTTCTCAATTTCTACTTTCACATCTATTAAATATACTATAATCCAAAACATATGTGTATTGGTACATGCTTCAAGTATATATTTATATTTTTCATCACTCAGTGTAACTAGAATTTTCTTCTTGTTATGCCAGATCACATTGTTTACATATAAAAAAATCCACATTATGTAATTTTTATACCATTTAAATCCCCAACCATTTCAACATCAATGAACCCCCAAAATATTTAATTCATCAGTTCTCTTGTACTTCGAGCCATAACTCAATGTTCTTTCAATAAAATCAATTATTATTTTATCCATAATCTTATCTTATTATTTTATATAACATTAATATATCTTACAAGAATTTAAAAAATATAACATATATAGTATTAATACTATAAGATAAAAATACCTTTCAATTATCTTGCTCAATTCCTTCAAATTTACTAAATTTAATGATTCATCTTTACTAAATTTCAAAAACAACTCAATGGGTGTGGAGAATTAGTTTTAATATTCTATAATAAATCCCACAAAATTTTTTTTGTAATGTTTTCTATAGGATATGAAGATGTAGTTAATTATTTTCATAACATGTAATCAATGAAATTATCTTATCCCACTTATAATTGAAATATTAAAATAATTATTTACCTACATTGAATTTTTCTCAAAGGAAAAACCCTTATCACCTATAAAAATTATGTCATCAACCTAATTCATGACAATAAGAGCATTTGAACTTTTCACTTCCACATATAAGTTTTTGTCTAATTTTCCTTTAGAAAATTTTAATTTATCTAGGAATCATTCTAATTTTTTATACCAAGATCTAGAGGATTATTTTTGTAATCGCATGGACCTCTTGGGTCCATTACTTTGTCAGAATATGGTGCTTGAGGTGTTCCAGGAGGTCAAAGTGACTTATCTCCAACACTTTTCCAATTTTCCACTTCAGTGAACAGTTCTATCAGTAACCTCTAATGGTAACCTCTCTTTCCTTTTCCATGTTTCCAATTCTGTGAATAGTTCCATCGGTGAACACTTCAATTGGGAACCTCTAATGGTAACCCCACATTCCTTTTCCAAATTTCCAATTCTGTGAAAAGTTCCATCGGTGAACAGTTCTACCAGTAACCTCTAATGGTAACCTCTCTTTCCATTGCCAAATTTCCAATTCTGTGAACAGTTCCATCAGTGAATAGTTCTATCAGAAACATCTAACGGTAACCTCTCTTACCAATGACAAATTTCCTATTTTGTAAACAGTTCCATCAGTGAACAGTTCTATCGGTAACCTATAACATTAACCTCTCTTTCCTTTTCCAAATTTCCAATTCTTTGAACAGTTCCATCAGTGAACATTGTTCTATCAGTGAGGTTTAGTGAATAGTGTTCCATCGGTGAGGTTTTGTGAACAGTGTTCCATCGGTGAGGTTCAGTGAAAATTGTTCTATCGAGGAGGTTTAGTGAATAGTGGTCTATCGATGAAGTTTAGTGAACATTGTTCTATCAGTTAGGTTTAGTGGACAATGTTCTATCGGTGAGGTTCAGTGCACAGTTTGTCTATCAGTGAGGTTTAGTGAACAATGTTCTATCAGTGAGTGAACACTTTTGTATCAGTGAGGTTCAGTGAATAGTGATTCTAGAACAACAAGGTTCTAACAACAACCTCTATTTCCTATGGCATATTTTGAGTTTAGAGTACAGTGTTTCCAGCTTCCTACAGTTTTTCCCCATTGACATTTCCTTTGACGTAAAATGCATTTAAAGACTCATTTAAAGGACTCTTAAAGAAGGTTCAAAGGCCATAAATCCAATATTAATTATTTCTAAGGCTCAGGAAGTTTTTACATGGTCAAACCGTGTGGTTTAATGCGACACGATTTTAATGGGAAATTAAGCGTATCTTAAACTGTCACCCCATTAAATCTTATAAAGGGAAGGGATATCTTCCTGCCTTGTTCTCCCTCATTGTTCTCGACTATGAGACACTATAACCTTTCAATCCTTCCCATAAGAGATTCAAAATCAAACATTCCTCCTAGGATTGGTTCCGCTCTGTTTTGATGCAACCAAGCAGTATCGGTCAATCTTCAATATAATTAATGTTTTATCGTCGTTCTTTTGGGGTTCATCTTCCCATGTTTCTCCTTTACGTATTATAGCATTTAATCTCAATGATTCTAATGGGGTTTTCTTGGGTTTCAGTTGGTGCGGTCATACCATGGCATCCTTGGGTGGATACAGTTGACGTGAGAAGAGAATTATGACCCATTGGGTGGATAAAGAACATCAAGAACTATTTGAGGCAGGGGATTCGATGCTTCTATTTTCTTCTATGTGCAACATTATTGTTAGCAAGTTTTATCCCACTGATCCACAAAGGAATTGATATAATAAATAATCGAACTAGTTAAATAAATTGATATCGGTCGTATGTTATTTCTCCTTGTTTTCTAGATAGTTTGATATCCATGCTTGAATCGCTTAGCTGTTCATTCTTGATAAAAATTTTTAAATAACATAAACAAGAACTAATTGATAACCGTTGTCTATGGATGAAGAGCCATGTAAATGAATATGGTTCTTGTACTATTTTGATGTCAATTAAATTGGCGCATTAAGCATTATTTATTATTTTTGATAGCTTACTAATTAGGTTTATAGAATTTTGGAAACTATGAATAATAAATCTGTTAATTCAAGATGGATTAAAGAACTGATTTCTTTATAATTCCTCAAAGGTTTCTGAGTTACCATATTTATTGTTAAAGTTATAATAACCTAATTGATGTGATGTTTGTTTTCCTACTACTTGTGTTGTGATGTGATCCTGAATGGCAGTTGTGATATTTGGGGCATGGGGGCTTTTGGTTGTGGCAGCAGATGACTCCTAGAGTGGTGAGATACATCAGTTTATGTATGTTGGTGTTGGGGAGGACACTGGGGATGATGGAATGGTATAGATGTGATTATTGGTTGCTTGCTGATTTTGATTGGTTGTTTATCTACTTTACTTTTCCCTACAACTCAAGGAAACTAGTCTTACTTACCCTTCTTCTGAAAGAGGTTAAGGCACATAGGGTATGGCACATACTTTATGTGTTTAGAATATCAAGGGAGGATTGGTATATTCTCTTACTATAAGCAGCAAAGACATGATGGGTAGTTCATCTACTCACCGTGTTGAGACCCCTTGTGTTTAGTAGCATATAATGTATTTCTAGAATGCCTGGGAATGTGGGAATGTAATTCTGTAATGAATAATTGAATAAATGGTGTTATCCCATGGGGTTGGAGATTGCTGGAACATAATGAAGAGGTTTTAATTTTAAAGGGACTGTGGACTTTGGGTGTGATGCTAAAGAAATTTAATGTGGAATTGTCTTTGGTTAATTAATGTTTAAGGATTTAATTAACATAAAGTGAATCTAATAAAAAGGTAATGAAATAATTTATTAAAGCTCTTTAAGTGGTTGTATGCTTATAAAATACCTTGTCGTAGAAGTAGCAGCCCGGAGTCTGAGATACGTTAGCTCCAGTTCTGTCTAAGACTAGGTTACGCCCAGAGTGTGGTTGTGAGATATAGTATATTCGATACTTTTTATGTTTCTATACGCTAATCCACCCCGTTAGTAATGAAAAATGACACCCTGTAATTCTAATCCCTAGGGGGTGTTTTCCCCAATATTCTGGTGGGAGGATAGATGGAAAACTACCCCCTTTGGTCCCGCTCTCTTCTCTTGGTAGTTACTTGCACTGGCAGGCACATTGGTTAGTTTTCCCCATATATGTGTCTAGAGGGATGTAATGGCTTGTGGTTATTCACACCCATATATTCTGGATATAGTATCCTATGGACTACTATTAGTGTAATGTCTATAAGCTATGATGGCTTGCGGATCCTTACTCGGTGTATGGGTTGTAATTGATTTAGGTATAATACCTGATGTATGATACAAGTTATGCAGGTTGCGGTGGCTCCTAGAAACTATCTGGTCACTTTTCTTACATGGACGTGGTGGTTTTGTTTCACGAGGTGCATATTGTGGTGCTTTGCCCAGGTGTCTGTGGGAAATCCTTTTTGGAGAGAGATGCTCAGGACATGCGACGTTGGGGAAAAGTGGAAAACTAGTATACCTGTTTAGGTGATGAGTTAGTTTCAATTGTTTGTCAATGTGTTTTAGCATGCTTTCTTTAATTTTTTCATGAGAGGCTTTGGGGAGGATCTTACTGAGTATACTGTTATTCTCACCCTATGTATATATAAACTATTTTTTGGGTCACTTGGTGGAGTAGGTTGGAGATCAGGCTGGTCACTACTAGCCTGTGATTGTAGGAGCTGTTCAGGCTTGTGGTTGCTGTAGTTTTTCTTTCTTTTGGGTACTTGCGGTTTTCCCATTCCAGTTTTAGTTATTTTGCATGACATTACATATGTACACTTGGTTTTTCATTTATATTTCAGTTCCGAGTTGCAGTTGGTTTGTTTCTATCTTGTCTCTCTCTTTCATATGTGTTCTCTTAGAGGGTAATTCCTCCCATTTGTGTGTTTACTTTACCCTGGGTGCTAATCTCCAACCTAGGGCCTACTGGAGGCGGGAATTGGGGGTCATTATTTATTTTCTCACATTTCCGGCCTAGGAGGGGTACACTTTGTGGGGAGGGGGTCATGACAGAGTGGTATCAGAGGCCTGGTTGAAGGATAGGATGGTGATTGGTGTTAGGCACAAGTGAGGTTTCATGGGTTGGTAGGGAAACAATATAATTCATGTTTAGAATGTGATGTAAACACATGAGATCAACAGAGACATAGGCGTTTAGGGCCCCCTATGATCTGATTTACGGACCTTTATGTTTACAATGGCTACTACACAAGGTTATACTAGTTGCATGGTAGAGACCTAGAAAAGGATCATGCATCATTCTTCTCTGTTCCTGTGTTTGAATGGGTAGATCTTGGGATAGGTTAACCTAAAATCCTTGAATGAAAAAAATTAATTAATTAATGTTGAGTCTTCTATATTCCAGTTTTAGGAACTCTAACAGTTTTTTATTTTATAGGTATGTCTCCAAGTCAACATCCTCGTCAGGTTTTCACAGAAAATGTCCACTAGGCTGTTCCAATAGATCCCCATAGGGTAAAGGTTGACGATGATGACAATTGGAGGAAGACACTCTGAGAGTTTCAGCTCCAGAGTCTGCTGATGTATGTGGGATTCATTTCGGATTCAGTCACAGAAGACTAGTTAGAGGAGGTTGAGATAGGCTTCAGTTAGATCCATGCTCACAAGGATCACTGAGTGTCCTTGGTTGTGACGATGCTGCATGGGACAGTGAGGTAGTGGTGGTTCATGAACCTCAGGGATCGTGAGGAGTCTGTGATCTCATGGGAGGAGTTATGAGACAATTTTAGATTTGAGTTTCATTCTTTGACTGCGAAGGCGTCCTGTCACCAGGAGCGTCTTAACCTTCAATAGTGGAGCTCTAGTGTTCAGGAGTTTGGAATCTGTTTCAAGAACCATTTATGATATGTTTCAGACCTACTGCTAGATGAGGAGGAAAAGTGAGGAATTTTTAGGAGGCTTTGCGTCTAGAGATCCAGCGCCAGGTCACCCTATTTGTGCTGAAAACATATCATGAGGTGCTGGCGATGGCAGAGGATGTCGAGAGGACTTTTTCCAAGACCGGATCATCACAAGAGGGGAATCATCATGATTCCTCATGAAGTAGAGATATGGTCTAGGGTTCCTGGTTTTCTGTTCAGAAGAGTTTCTGTTCAGTAGGGGGTATGTCCCAGACCTTCCTATCTCGTTTCTCTAGAGAAAACAACACTCAAGACCATGCCTAGGGATTAGACACTTGTTTTTCTCATGGTGGTCATGGTCATCACCCATGGGAGTGCCCAACCTTTCAGAGCAGTCATCGTGCACCAGGTGCTATGCTCCAGGTTCCTACGTTGAGGCAGTTCCAGCTGAGGCAACAAAAAAGCAGGTTTCACTATCTTTAGATAAGTAGAGGTTTGATGGGGTAGGTAGAGGACAACCCCTTGATGCTCCCCATCATCAAAGAGTAGAGTGAGACTGTGGTGGTGGTCGTCATTAGGGTTAGAGAGGACATTGAGGAGGTCGTGGTTTGCTTCATGCTCTAGCGTTACTAGCTCCAGGCGAGCCAGATGTCGTTCGAGGTACCCTTTTTTTGTTTTCTACCTTGGTGTATGACTTTTTTGATTCAAGGGAGACAAATTCCTTCATATCACCTACCCTTTTCCATGCTTTGGGACTTGAGGTAGAGAGGCATTGAGTGCCCTTGGCATTGACTACCCCAGTTAATGGTCAAACTGACTTGTTTGAAGTATGTAGAAACTATGATCTAGTGTTGGGGAAACTCCGCTCTAGGGGAGATTTTCTATTTTTACGAATACAACCATATGATGTCATCCTTAGCATGGATTGTTTGTATTCGGTGCAGGATATCGTGGATTTCTTCAGGAAGAAGGTTTTTTTCATTGGTGCGGATGGAGAGCCAGTGGTGTTTGTTTTTGAGCGAGATCCTTGAATGGGTCATAGGTGTCTTCCATCCTTATCATCCATGATGGCTAATATGATGTTGAGCTCATCATAGGTTCAACAATTGGCATTTATTAGAGTCGTATAGGAGTACCCTGATGTCTTTCTAGAAGTGGTTGTAGTATTACCCCCATGATGAGAGATTGAGTTTGGGATCGAGCTATAGCCAGGAGCGTCTCCTATATCTATGTCTCCATATTGGATGACCCCTTCTGAGTTATGAGAGCTACGTATATAGCTTGATTGTCTATTACAGTGCGGTTGTGTTCAGCCAAGTTTGTCACTGTGGGGTGCACCGGTTTTGTTCATGAAGAAGGCCAACGACAGTCTAAGGTTGTGGGTCGATTATCATCACTTAAACAATGTTATGATAAAGAATCACTATCCATTTCCGTATATTGATGATTTATTCGATCAACTAAAGGGTGAAAGTTGGTTCTCAAAGATAGAATTTTGATCAGGATATCATCTGATGCATGTAAAGGATGAGGATATCCTGAAGACTGCTTTCCATTGCCGTCATGGGAATTATGTGTTTGTTGTAATGTCATTCGGTGTGATGAATGATCCAACTATATTCATGGGATTGATGAATGTTGTATTCCATGAGATCCTGGACATGTTCATGGTAGTTTTCTTCATCAACATCCTTGTTTACTCCACATTTGAGGAGGAGCATGCAGTGCATCTACATGCCATTTTGGGAGTTCTTTGTCAACATCAGCTATTTGGAAAGTTTTTGAAGTGTGTGTTTTGGGCTCGAGAAGTCCGTTTCATGGGGAATGTTGTGTCCCAACAGGGAGTAGCGATGGATCCATTGAAGATAGAAGTAGTTGTGTCTTGGGAAGCCCCTAAAACAATGTCAGAGGTTCAAAGTTTCCTTGGTCTCTCAGGCTACTCCAGGAGTTTGGTAGCCAATTTATCATGAGTTGCAACTCCTATGATAGCTTTGACCAGGAAGGATCAGTCATTCATATGGATTGATTAGTGTCCAAAAACTTATGAGTATCTAATGGAGAAGTTAGTAAGTGCTCTAGTTCTTTGTCTTCTAGCTGAGGGACTTCATTTTGATGTTTTCTACGATGCTTCACATCTGGGGTTAGGTTGTGTTCTCATGCAGCATAGGTCAGTTGTTTCTTATGGTTCTCAATAGTTGTGTCACCATGAATGTAACTACATGACCCAGGATCTTGAGTTGGCATCTGTGGTGTTTTCTCTGATGTATTGGAGACATTACCTCATTGGTGAGCGCTTTGTGGTTTTCACCAATCATAAGAGTTTGAGTTATGTTTTCTCCCAGCGTGACTTGAACTTACAACAACATTGGTGGATGGACTTCTTACTAGAATACGACTTCAAAATATCATATACACCTAAAAAGGGTATGTTGTTGCTGATGCGCTAAGTCATAAGTCACGTAGTGAAGATGTGTGTGAATTAGGTGATTCATGGAGAGTAATGGAATAACTACAAGCATTACATCTTGGTATGAGAAATGTTGGGTGTGGAGGTTGTCTTTTTTAGATAATGGTTCAGCCATCCCTGATGAAAAAGGTGGAAGAGTCCCAATTGGTGGATCATGAGGTGGAGGTATGGAGAGACCAAACTGTCTGTGGCGAGGCCCATGATGGTTGGACTGAGGATGAACAACACTGAGTGTTGTATCATGGAATTATTTTTGTTCCTTCGATGATGCACGAGATGGTTCTCAACAAGTTCCACAGTTCTCCTTTAGTGGTTCATCATGGCATGAAAAGATGTACTAAGCATTGAGGAGTCAGTTTTGGTGGACTGGGCTGAAGCGTGCAGTTTTAGAGTTTGAGTCTCTATTTTTGGTCTGCCAGAGGGTGAAGGCTGAACACCGTGTTCCAGGTGGTCTACTCCAGCCATTAGATTACTCAGTGGAGGTGAGAGGACATCTTAATGGACTTTGTTACTGGTTTACCTTGAGATTTGGGAGGACATGATGCTATTTGGGTGTTAGTGGACCATTTAAAAAAATCACCCCACTTCATGGAGATCAAGGAGTCGAGATCAGTGAATGTTTTGTCGAGGTAGTATCTATAGCAGGTGGTGAGACTTCATGGAGTCCCAAGGATGATAATTTCCGATAGAGATCCTCATTTTACCTCTATTGTGTGGAGAGGTCTCCATCATGCTTTCAGTTCTCTACTATGCCTTATCACTACTTTTCATCCTTAAATGGATGGTCAGACTGAGCGAACCATCCAGACTCTAGAAGACATGTAATGCTCTTGTGTTCGTGATTTTTGAGGTTCATGGATGAAGCACTTACCCTTGGTGGAGTTCGCTCACAATAATTGTTTTCACTCCACCATCGGTATATCACCGTTTGAAGCCTTTTATGGCCTAACTTTCCATTCTCCGTTGTGCTGGACTGGGGTCTAAGAGTAAGAAATTCTCAGACTGGAACTGGTGTAGAATACAATAGATATGGTTCAGGTGATTTGTGAGAGGATCAAGATAGAGCAAGATTGTCAGAAATCATATGCCAATCAAAATAGTAGGCCCTTAGAGTTTGATATTTGGGATCATGTGTTTCTGAAGGTGACTCCCTGTTATAGGAAGTGAAGGTTTGGTCGTGGATGTAATCATTATCCATGGTTTATTGGGCCTTTCGAGATGATAGCGCATGTTGGAGCTCTGGCTTATAGAGTAGCACTTCCACCGCAGATGAGTTGGATACATGATGTTTTCCATGTATCCCAGCTCCATAATTATCTTCATGATTACTCTCACATCATAGATTTGGTAGAGATCGATGTTGATGATGAGGCAACCTTTGAGGAGCGACCAGTGAAGATCCCAGACCCTAATGAGAAGGTGTTGCACGGTTGTTATATCCCCTTGGTTCATGTCTTGTAGCGACATAGTGGCATGGAGGATAATACCTTGTAACGTGAGTCATAGATATGTGCTCAGTACCTAGAGTTGTTTGATGTTTAACTATATGTATCGATATAGCTTACATGGTTATTAGCCTTTCTTGTTTATGATACAGCTCCCTTTGTAGTTTTTGTGGCTTGTTCTCTTTTGAAAGGTATCTCGAATGGTGGTTGTTCAGACCCCATTTTGTTTCCATTTTATGTGGGTTTTAAATTCTCATGGATGAGAATGTTTTTAGAGGTATCTGATGTAATGGCCTGGACGTCTTCGGTCCATTCCATTGTGAAAATATGGTGCTTGAGGAGTTTTGGGAGGTCAAGGTGACTTATCCCCAACACTTTTCCAATTTTCCAGTTTAGTGAACAATTCTATCGGTAACCTCTCATGGTAACCTCTGTTTCCTTTTCCATATTTCCTATTTTGTGAATAGATCCATCGGTGAACAGTTCTATTAGTAACCTCTAATGGTAACCTCTCTTTCATTTGCCAAATTTCCAATTCTGTGAACAGTTCCATCGATGAACAGTTCTATCGGTAACCCCTAACGGTAACCTCTCTTTACATTGCCAAATTTCCAATTCTGTGAACAGTTCCATCGGTGAACAGTTCTATCAGTAATCTCTAATGGTAACCTCTCTTTCCTTTTCCAAATTTACAATTTTGTGTATAGTTCCATCAGTGAACAGTCTACTGGTAACCTCGAATGGCAACCTCTCTTTCCTTTTCCAAATTTCCAATTCTGTGAATATTTCCATTAGTGAACAATGTTCTATCGGTGTGGTTCAGTGAACAGTGTTCTTTCGGTGAGGTTCAATGAACAATGTTCTATCGGTGAGTTTTAGTGAACAATGTTCTATCGGTGAGGTTTAGTGAATAGTGTTCTATTGGTGAGGTTCAGTGAACAGTGTCTTATCAGCGAGGTTTAGTGAATAATGTTCAGTCAATGAAGGTTAGTAGAGAGTGTTCTATAGGTGAGGTTTATTGAATAATGTTCTATTGGTGAGGTTCAGTGAACAATGTTCTATCGGTGAGGTTCAGTGAAAAATTTTCAATCGGTGATGTTTAGTGAATAATGTTCTATTAGTGAGGTTTAGTGATGAATGTTCTATCAGTGAGGTTCAGTGAATAGTGTTTCCAGACCAGTGAGGTTCTAACAACAGCATCCATTTCCTTGGTCAAATTTTGAGTTTGATGTACAATGTTTCCATCTTCCTACAGTTTTTCCCCTTTGACGATCCCTTTGATGTAAAATGCATTTAAAGCCTCGTTTTAAGGACACTTAAGGCCGATTCAAAGGCAGTAAATCCTATATTAATTACTCATAAGGCTCAAGATATTTTTACTTGGTCAAACTGCGTGGTTTAATGAGATATGCTTTTAATGGGAAATTAAGCGTATCTTAAACCATCACCCCATTAAATCTTCTAAATGGAATGGATATCTTCCTCCAATGTTCTTCCCCTTAGTTCTCGACTATGAGATGCTATAACCTTTCAATCCTTCCTGTCGGAGTTTCACAATCAAATATTCCTCCTAGGATTGGTTTCGCTCTATTTTGAAGCAACCGAGTTGTATCAGTCGATCTTCGATATAAGAAATGTTCTATTGTTGTTCTTTTGGTGTTCATCTTCTCCTGTTTCTCATTTCCATATTATATCTTGTAATCTCTATGCATCTAATGGGGTTTTCTGGGGCTTCGATTAGTGGAGTCATACCATGGTATCCTTGGGTTGATGAAGTTGACGTGAGTGGAGAATCGTGACCCATTGGGTGGATAAAGAACATCAAGAACTGTTTGAGGTATGGGATTCATTGCTTCTCTTTTCTTCTATGTACAACTGTATTGTTATCATGTCTTATCCCACTGGACCATAATGGAATTGACATAATAAATATTTGAACCGGATAAATAAATTTATATTGGTTTTATGTTATATCTCCCTGTTTTTTAGATAGTGTGATATCCATGCCGGCTTCGCTTAGCTTTTCATTCTTGATGAAAATTTGTAAAGAACATAAACCAGAATTAATTGATAACTGTTGGATATGGATGAAGAGGCATGTAAACAAATATGGTTCTTATTGTAATTTTATGTTAATTAAATTGGCACAGTAAGCATGTTTAATTATTTGTGATAGCTTACTGATTAGGTTTCCAGAATTTTGGAACCTATAAATAATAAATCTGTTAATTCATGATGGATTAAAGAACTAATTATTTGATAATTCCTTAAAGGGTTCTAAGTTTCCCTCTTGATTGTTAAATGGACAATAGTTTAATTTATGTGATGTTTGCTTTCCTACTACTAGTGCTGTTATGTGATCCTGAATGGCCGTTGTGATATGTGGGGGCATGGAGGATTTTGGTTGTGACACTAGATGACGCCTAGAGTGGAGAGATGAATCAGTTTATGCATGTGGGTGTTGCGGAGGACACCAGGTATAATGGAATAGGATGGATGCGATTGTTGATTGCTATCAAATTTTGATTGGTTGTTTATCTGATTTACTTTTCCCCACTACTCAAGGTAGTGGCTCTTACTTACCCTTCTTCTAAAAGAGGCAAAGACACATGGGGTATTCCACATGCTTTCCGTGTTTAGCTTCTCAAGAGAGGATTGGTATATTCTCTTACTATAAATGGTAAAGACTCAACGAGTAGTTCATCTACTCATTGTGTTGAGCCCCTTTGTGTTTAGTAGCATAGAATATTTTTCAATAATTCCTTGGAATGTGGGAAAGTAATTATGTAATGAATAATTGAATAAATTTTGTTAACCCATGGGGTTAGTGTTTGCTGAAACATAATGATGGGATTGAAATTTTAAAGGCTCAGTGGACTTTAGCTGTGATGCTAATGAAATTTAATGTGGAATTGTCTTTGGTTAATCAATGTTTATGAAATTAATTAGCATAATGTGAAAATAATAAAAATGTAATGAAATAATTTATTAAATCTATTTAAGTGGTTGTATTCTTATAGGATACCTAGTCTTAGATGTAGAATACCAGAGTCTGAGGGACATTAGCTGCAATTGTTTCTAAGACTAGGTTATGCCCATAGTGTTTTTGTGAGATATAGTATATTATGTACTTTTTTTGTTTCTATACGCTACTCCACCCTTTCAGTAAGGGAATCTGAAACCCCCAGAATTCTAGGCCCTGGAGGGGTGTTTTCCCCAACATTCTGGTGGGAGGATGGATGGATGACTACCCCATTTGGCCCCACTATCTTCTCTTGGTAGTTACATGTGCTGGTAGGCACATTGGTTAGTTTTCCCCATATATATATATAGAGGGATGTAATGGCTTGTGGTTATTCACACACATATATTCTGGATACAGTATTCTATGGAATACTATATGTGTAACATGTTTTGGCTATGATGGATTAAGGATCCTTACTCGGTGTATGGGATGTAATGAATTGAGGTATAATACTCGATTTATGATACATGTTATGAGGGTTTGGTGGCTTCAAGAAACTACCTGGTTACTTTGCTTATGTGGATGTGGTAGTTTTGTTACACAAGGTGTATATTGTAGTGCTACACTCAGGTGTATGTGGGAAAGACTTTTTCGAGGGAGATGCTCAGGACGTGCGATGTTGGGGTTAAGAGGAAAACCAGTGGGGAAGTATTAGTGGGGTACCCTTGATATTCTTTATTATATGATATATTCTTATTTGCATTACTTGGAGAGTGTAGACATGGTGAGGCAGAGAACTTAGTATACCTTTTTAGTTGATGAGTTAGTTGCACTTGTTGTTCACTATGCATTAGCATGCTTTCTTTACTTTTGTACGAGAGGTTTCGGGGATGATCTTACTGAATATACTGTTATACTCACCATATGTATATATAAACTGCATTCAGGTCACTTGGAGCAGGTTGAAGATCAGGCTTGTTACTACTAGCTTGTGGTTTCAGGAGTTGTTCGGGCTTGTGCTTGCTAGTGTTTTACTTTCTTTTGGGTACTTGAATTTTTCCCCTTCTAGTTGTAGTACTTTTTCATGACATAACATATGTACACTTTGGTTTTCTTTTACATTTCAGTTCTGATTCGGAGTTGGTTGGTCTCTATCTTAATTATCTCTTCCACATGTGTTCTCTTAGAGGGTAATGCCTCCCATTTGTGTGTTTACTATACCATCGGTGCTAGTCTCCAACCCGGGGCCTACTGGAGGCGGGACTCGGGTGTCATTATCACCCTTCTCACATTGCCTTCCCAGGAGGGATACACTTTGTGGGGAGGGGGTCGTGAAAATTTTTACCCATACAAAATTTTCTTTATTATGTCTACCATTCATCCTTTACAATCAAATACGAAGACCATAGGATTTTAAAAATGAATTCCACATTTAATTCTAAAATCAAAAAGGAATATTTCACATCTATTTGAAAATATTTTTAATGGATATGAAATTAAACCTAAATAAATATTCTGATAGCCTCAAGTCCTGATATAGTTTTAAATTCTTCTTCAATTTTCCAAACCATCCACCTTTGAATTACTATTACATACCAATATGTCCATGTTCATTTAATCCACAACTTTTTTATTGAGTTTCATTCTCAATTCCCCCTGGGTACCTATGATTTTTTACCTAAATTCATTTACCCTATTTCTAAGTTCAAATCTGTTAAAATTGATCCATTTTATAATTCATAGTATTTATCCATTCCTTGTGTTCAAAAACCTTAGAGAATTTTTTCTGGTTAAATAGTGATGTAAGTGATGTTTGTATTTCAATTATTTGTATTGTTTTAGTATTCTTCAGAAAATACAGAGTATCGATTATATTTTTTTTTTCTATATGTTCTATTAATCTATGATGCATTATTAATTATCTCCAATAGCTTCCTCCTCATAAATGGGTTTATTTGAATCCATATCAATAAAATTTATTTTATTTATAGCTAATTATTAATTTTATTTATCAAAGAGAGGTATTCTATACACTTTATTGTTTCAAAATCTATTTCATTTCACATCACTATATTATATTTATTTTCAACAATATTCACACAAAAATAATTCCCCAACTTATACAATGTTAAATTCTTGTATTTTTAGCTTCTTCCATGTTTGATAGCCCATAATGATAAATTATTCATAATTCTCCAAGAATATTCTGTGATTTGAGTTTTCTATTTCCATGATTCATGGAATACCAAAATAATTGATTTATTTGACAATATGATTATTTTTTATAGAATTTCATATAAATTTACATTTTAATTAGTTCTTAGCAGGTTTCTATTATGAATATGTACCAATAAGAATACTACTCCCCCTATAATAATTTTGATAGATTACGTTTAATAAGAATTTTTCTTCTTATTTCAACCATTCTCTTGTATTTTATTTCTATGACCCAATTTTCATGGGGAGTATGATATGTATTGTACAACTTTTTTTTCTCATAACTAGCCAGATTTGTTTAATTGGATTTGTTAGTAAAATCCATTCCATTTTAAATCCCCAACCATTTTATATAGACTCTCAATTCATTATAGAATTGTGTTCTGGAAATTTTGAAAATTTCTAATGAATTTGACTTATGATTCATAAACCTAACATTGGTCATCTGCTACAAATAATTAATAAATATAATTAAATAATGATCACATCTGGATTATTGAATTCTGATAGGCCCACAAAAGTTAGAAAGTATTATTAAAATTCTTCTATTGGACTGAATTTAAACTATGTTTTGAGTTCTTTAAACTATATTCATCTTCTAATATACATGAAAAATGAATCCCTCTCCCTCTCTCTCTATCTTGCTCTATCTCTCTTTAGTTCAGGTAGATAACTCACCATGTCATTCTTTAAAAGTTTTCTAAATCTTATTTGACTAAAATTAAAAAGTTTTCTATACCACACCTTCATTCTTCTTTATCACAGATATAAAAATTGATTCATAGATAACTAATTGTATTGAGGATTCTACTTATTCCTTATACCTTGGTAATAATTCCTCCATCTATTGGGTAATTTATTACCCAAGATTTTTTTTATTGAAACTAAATTCAATTCCATCATAAAATAATTAGAGGACACATAACATAATTTTTAAGGCCATTAAAAAATAATATATTTTGATTTAATATTCCTTGCATCAATTTCAGTTGAAATAACTCTTATAAATTTAAGAATATTTTAATTTTCCAATGTGACATCCCAAACTATATGGTCTTCAATTCCTATTAGAAAATATTTATCTCTTGTTATTTGACAATAATAAACTTTACAAAAAATCCATTTCATACCTTTACTCAAAGCTACTAAAGAAACTTCACTTATAAAGTAACTTTATTATTTATTAATTTTAGAAATTCCCATTGACATTTCAACATGGGATTATTGATTATGATGTGTAGTCATACAATCCTTAGAACAATGATGATTTTGGTCAAATATTCTATTAGTCGCTTCCAAATAATCATGTCTATTTTTAGTGGATGGATTTTGGGATTTTATTCATATATTTTTCATTCTCTAAAATATTTTTTCTCTTCCTAGAATTTCTTTTTTTCTTTAAAAATATTATTCACCTAAACTCATTACTACTCCAAGGAAGTGACAGGTTTTTAGAGTATGAATAATATTTGTGATAAAAAACTCCACCACACTGGTAATATTATTTTTACATTTTTCTTCAATATTGATGAGAGTTTTATCCAGAAGTAAGTTTTTTCTTTCCATATTTTATCCTACATAATGTCTAAGGGAATTAGTTCATATTGATAATCCATTATAATTCATTGAAGTATAATAATTTTTATCATTTTTCTTCAGATCCCAAATGTTCCCAATGTTGGAATATGCTTCACTACTCTTTAAAAAAACCTATTCATTTTGAGGTTTAGAGAAAGAATATTTTTCCGTATTTAACGGGATAACATTCTCAGATTATTCAAATTCTTATTTATTGATTTTAATTAATTTTTTGGAATCTTCACTTATCTAATTCAGATTATGGTTTAGCTTCAAGACCCATTAATTATGTCTAATTTTATTTTTTATCCAAATTTTCCCCAACGTAAATCACCATTGTCTCTATTTCTAAAGCCATAATTTTTATATTTATTGTTCCCTTAAAGTAACAATATCCATAATTAATAATCTCATATTTTCCCTCAATCCTATTTCCATTCTCTTTCTATTATAACTTGATTTTTTTATTGATTATTGTGTTCTTCACAAGATATGATGTATGTTTAATCTTTCACATATTATTTATATATGTTAACCATCTTCTTATTTTATGGTTGATTTTTCTTTTCATATTGAAAAATGAACCATGAGGTTACTATTTTTTCATAAAATATTATTATTATTTGATAACTTATGTAGTGTATCATTACCCTTCATTTCCACTCATAATACTTCAATTATTTTTATGTAACTATTAATTTCTCTCAATATATTGTGTTGCTTCATTTTAGCTTTTATTATATTTATTCTTCTTAGGGTTTTCTTCTTTTTCATCATCCCCACACTTTCTACCTTTATTTTTTGGAAAATTAATTATATTATTCCCAACCTCATCACATTTGAATCATTTTAGTTAGAGTATTAATTTATACTTAGATTTCCCTTTTATAATATTCTTTGAGAATAGATACTTAATTTTGTTATAATATTCATCCATTTAATCATTAAATTTAGAATAACATGAGTTATCGTTTTCTGCTTTCTTGAGTTTGAGTTATCTCATAGACTCAAAATAATATTCATCAATGATATTCTTCTCAAATTATATATAATTTCTCTTCTCAAAAGTACAAATAATTTAATAAATTCAATCAAGGGATAAATCAACACTATATTATAATGATGAAATAATATAATAAAACATTTATGGAATGTTACTCATCTTGTTCTTGAAATAAGTAGATTATATCTATTATAATGCATATATTTTAGAACAAAATATGTATGGAATGTTCCAAATCAACTTCTTAACAATATTTGAGTAGCCTTGTTTTTATTCACAAACTCTAATATTTCTTACATTTTATTAACTGCTCCAAAGTAGTCATCAATGGTTTTTTAATCAGCTAACCTCTCATCTTCAAAAATATTTCTTTATATTTAAAAATTGTCTTCACTACCCATCACAGTAAGTTAAGAATTATATTCTAATTTTTCATAAATATCCATTTATAGTTGATTTCCCAATACATATTTATAGACTTTATATAAAAATCACATTGGAATAACATTTCACACCATTTTATAAACCTGTAGGATTCTAATATTTTCAAATGAAAAGGGATAATCTTTCTCAATTTTTAAGAATCATATTGTTTCAGAAACTATTACATATATTATGAGTGATTGAGGATAACAGATAACTCTATTCTTCCATTAAAGATAATGTTTTACCTTATATGTTGTAAAACCTATACTATTAATATAATTTAAATTTCCAATTACTATTATAATTTGGATTTTTGGGAACCTTTTCACTTTGATACTACTGGATGATATAAGGAATGGTTTGTATCATAGAGATATGGGATTTGAATTAGTGGTAGTTATTTTATAATTTATTTTCTTATAATTGAAATTATAAATTTTTAGAGTCTGATACACTCAAATATTTTTCTAAACCTTACCTAAATATATTAGAAAACAAACATATGGAATAAAATATTTTTATAATATACACCCCCATGGTGGGCATCCGTGTCCTCTCTATGATTGTGTGCAGTCTGAGTACTATATACTTCTCCTAACATAAATGATGATTTGAAGTGGTTTAGGGAAGGTATCATCTTGAACCCAATAATTATTCCCCATACATTATATTCTAACAATGATTAGATTATTCCACTAATTTATAATAAAAAACCACCAACACAGTGAAAAATATTATCAGATGAACTCCATTATGTTATAGTATAACAACATGATGTGTTCTTCTTCCAATTAGAAGAACATTGCTAAACATATATATTTATAAGAACAACAAGCATTCTAGACTTCAAATTATTCAAATATTTTAAATTATTATTGTTCTGCAAGATTAAATTGTCTTATCTTCTTGATATATGACTTTGGTATTTATTTGATATATTCATTTTCTAGAGTTTTCTCAAATATCCAATCCATGATTTATTTTTATTCAACACATACAAGTATAACTGATTTTTTTCAAACACATCACCTTTATTGTTAATCATTCCCATTAAATGATCTCCATTAATTATCATGAAATATTTCCTTTAAAAATATATAATAACTACTTTCACTTTGAACTCCACATTTAAGTAAAAAAATATAAAGTGGACTAATCATAACATAAAAAATACCTTATGAAGTGGATTGTATTCATCATGGTCCAAGGCTTTAGCTAGTGTGTGACTACGCCTTTTCATTTCATAAAAAGAAAATTCACAAAGGATATAATGAATTCCATAATGTGGTATTTATGAATTTATTATTTCATAATCCTCATGGTGTGGTTTATTGTCCATGGCATCAACACATCATGGATTCCCTAAAAAGCTTCAACTAGACATTCTTCCTCTCATAGATTCATTTTATGGAAGCAATCATCATTAATTATACACAAATATTTTAATGTAAATCATATATTAAACATCAGATAATGATATTTATAACATTAATAATAACAAAATTCATAAATTTAAATTGTTAGATTTGTTTTTTAACCATCAAAATTTACTAGATATCATATAATTTCATAGACATAAGAATAAAAGACTCTTACGCTTCTCAGTGTGACCATGTATTTTGGGATTTTGTACATCAAATGGAGACTCTTACTTACACTAGTAAAGTTGATATTACATTTACAATTTCTATCCAAACACCTTTTACATGGGATTTAAATGACTCATACATATCTAAATGGTACTCGTATAATTCTCTAGATTTTCTATTAGATTTCAGGTCTAATTTCATGATTTTTTTGATTTACTCACATGTATTGTAGACTTATAAAAATTTCTAGAGTTCTTATTATGTGGATTATACTTATTCCTTATATTTAGCTTTTTTCAATGGTGAATTTTGAAAAATTGTAATGGCCATTTGAAAGTTAAATTTATACATATAATAACTTGTTTTATTTGAATCTGTAATACTTGATGACTATCATGTATGCAATAGAGTTACTCATATGTGATCATTGCATTTTATTTTTCTTTTGTTCTTATTTGGAGTTTCATTCTCATATAAGAATAATTACTTTTATCTATATAGAGACTAATCCAAACATTAGTTTATCAAATCAGAGTAACTTTTTTCACATAGCATATTTATACAATTTTATTCGAATGAATACAACTCATAATTTATAGAAATCAACCTGAAGACCTAATTGGAATTACTACAGTAAACTTATCACATCTCAAAAGAATTATAGAAAATATAAAAATACTTATCAATATATTCAATGATTTTTCCTCATAGTTAAAAATATATAATACACATAACTAATTAAATTTTGTTCTTTATTATTACAGACCGTCATTAAACAATAAACATTAAATTTTAAAGCCTTCTATGAAAAATCCAAGAGCAATTAATTTTGGTATTAAAACAATTCTTATTATATCTACACAAAGAATTAGGATCTAATGTAAATACATTTTCAATTAACAGAGATTTAAATTTATGTATTCTATAATTATAAATAAAACATGCATTGTTAGAACATTCAACTAAATTACCATTTCACATACATGATATACACCTATATGATAATTCTATAGCCCTTCAACGTAGATAACTTTTTTGATATGGGTTATATATAGACTTTCAAAAGATTTAACTCTAACAATCCATCCATTAGTATTATCCTTAAATGTCATATGTCTAACATCAAACATTTTAAATAAATAAAAAATTGAAAAATCTCTAATCATAAGTCTTAATTAGATACTATCCATATAACCATTAGTATTACTCCTATTATAGACCCTTATAAATTTTTAGAATAATTTACTTTTTGGTACCCAATAGTTTTGTGCAATAGAGATAATAATTAATTATTTAGGAAACCAAATGTAATTAATTTCACCAGAATTTATAGATTAAACATTAGATAAACCTATTATAATATAATAATTCTTAAACTATATATTTGAGTAAATTTAGAAAATATGTTATTTTTATAGTGTATAAATAATAAAATTAAAACAAATAATATTTGACTTGATTTTTTAATTAAACATGTTAAAAATATAATTTATATAATGATTTGGGTTTTTCCATTATGTCCAATTATTTTCCAACTATTATAATAGTTTTGAGAACAAATTCTTTTGTTGTAGTATTCACCCCCTAAGTAAATGTACAAAAAAATAAATTTAAATTTGAAACATTAAATTACATATAATTAATTTTTTGTTCATGGATACCATAATATAATTTAACTATATCAATTTTAGACACTAATTCTAGAAGCTATTTATATAAATCTTTCTTATTATTAAAAAAACTATCATAAAAAAATAGATTTATATTCCTTACATAAGGAATAACATTTATGTTAAATCTTGAAAAAAATATATTAAATTCATAAAAAGTAAATTCATTATATAATAGTATATGTGAGAAAAAAGAATGTAAATCATTAGTTTTACCAGTAAAGAACATATTAACCTCTTTATTTGATTTCTCAACCTCATATTCAAAATTAAAAATGTCATTGGAGTCTTTAAAATCACTAGAACTGTATTTCTTCCCTTTATTATTATAATATGATTTTCATTGAAAATTTATTCCAAATTTATTCTTTTTTTATATTGGTGTTATTTAATATTCATATTTCCTAATTTTTTAAATTCATAGTATATAAATTCCTTTGTACATCCATAATTACTTTTTATCCTACTAATGGATTTTCTAAATCTATTTGTTCTCTTGTATAACAAAATAAATTTATTTCAATTTGATAATATTAATTTTCAGGATTGGAAATTATTTATTCTTATTCATTTAATGATTCGAAACATATTTCTTTGTCCTTATTTTCATCATTTGATGTATATAAAAGAAGAGAAGAACTATATTTCCAAATTAACATTTTATCATCAACCACTTGTAGAAATGTTTCTTCATAAAAAATCAATATACCAGTCTGATTTTCTTATTTTCATATCTTTAATAGGTGTTTATTTTTTTATTTCCATAGATATAAAAATATATCAGATATTTATAACTCATAATACATTTAATTATTATTTTCATTATAGTACAATAACTACCAAAAAATAATTATTAAAAATATCTAAGTGAGTTCTCCATTAATTTGAGTATTTATTTCTCCATGAAATTTATTTAAAGTGTTACTAATTAATTCAGGAGTGTTATATCTCAATTAAATTCAATTATCAATCCCATCATAAGAAACAATAATAGTTTCCCACATCTCATAAGAAGTTCTTCATTTAGAATCCTAATTAAATTCATCAAGTCTAAATCCACATATTATAACAATTATTGATTTATAAATTTGATCATAATTATCCTCTTATTCTTCACTAAAAATATTATTAACATTAATAAGATACCTTAATGAATTTTAACACTCATATAAACTTTCAGACTAAAATTATTAAGACAAATAATATTCCTTTTTTCAAATTACCATAATATTAACCATTGGAACGAGGAGATCTTATTTTAGATATTATTTATCTAATATAAAAAAATATTAGAAGTACAAAATAAATCATTCAGATTTAATTGAGAAGTGCATAAAACTGAAAATATCTGCTCTGATACAAAGTTTTATTCTAATTTTTTTTATTTCAATGAATCTATAGTGGGGATAATTGAGTCCTTGAATTTCTCCCATAAAAAATTATGACAAAACTACTCTTAATTTCACATTAATAAATGCTTTATTAAATAAAATTACACTAAATACAACCTAGAAGACCGATATGTATTATTTATTTTGGAATTAGGTACGTTATATAACAATTTAGATAAGAAAAAACATCATCTTTATTGAAATATTCCTTAACATCCTCGCACATATATCTGTAAGGGATATCTAGGAGACCCACATAAGAAAGAGAAGAACTATAAAGACCAGTAACATAATAGGGATGGAAAAACATGAATAAAATGATTCATGTTAGAAAATAGACATATCAATGGGGAATAAATAAAACCTGAATAAAAAGGCATGGAATAGAGTGATACCCCAAACATCAGAAACATGTTAACAAATTAAAAACACTAAATCATAAACATAGGTCAAGGATAAACCACCAATAAGACAGGGTGGAAAAAGTCTAATAAAGGAATAATGTTTCATCCCTATCCCATGATGATGCCTCATGAGACTAAACATTACCCAATACGTTGGAGTGATATATAATTCTTTGCATACACGTCACCTTAATTTCAATCTTATGCAAAAGTGTTCCACAAAGATAATAATACACAGATAAATTAAATATGATATTTTATTCCATGATAATGTATTATAGAATAAATAAATGTAAGATCTAATTAAAAAATGTATAATTGTATAATGGTGAATATCATTGATATGAAATGGGTATATTATTCATTATACAACTGTTTTCACATGTAAAATCGCGATGAACTTTCAGAACAATAATTGTGTCACATAAAAATTTATATGATGGGTTGATGAGAGAGAAAGAGGGATTTATTAATTTGAAAATACATTGTATAGTAGGGTTTATATGTAATAAAATATCCCATCATAAGGAAATAAATATAGAATACATAAAGCAAATAAGAAACTTGAATAAACTAGAGAAAGGAAAATATCTTATACATGAGTTTATGACTCCAAATTCTTGGGAGGGGATTCTTGGGAGCTTTGGGTTCCTATGGAGGACTATAGAGAGTGTAGGTAAGAGTATTCATGTTCTCCAAAGAGTTTGAGGGAATAGAAATGGGAGCCTGGGTGGATTTATTTTTGAAATGAGGAGGATTTCATTATTATTTAGGTTTTGGACTCTACATAATAAAATAACCAAAACCAGAAACCATATCATGGTTTTCTCCCATGGTTTCTTTCAAATGTTATTGGTTATGAATATTTTATTTGATAAAGGGGTGAACAGAACAAAATAATTCTCTTTGTGTTGAGGGGATTCACCCTCTTAAATAAATGATTTAAAAACATTTAAATATACTATATGTATTGGAGGATTAATACTTGATTTATAAAATAAATAAAATAAACATAAAACCACATTATATAAATTAAAAACATATTTTTGGTTGTGTGTAAATTATATAGTATTTATTACATATCTTTTGGGTCATTATTATGTCATAATATACAAAAATACATTTATATACTATTTAATTTTAACCGGAAAATTTGATTGTCTTAGAAAAATACAAAAAATTAACCATTGGATAATTTTGAAATTATAATTATAAAAATAATATTAATTTTATGTAATTTTTTATAAATATGTGATTTTTTATTTTAAATTAAAATTGACATTTATTATTAATGTCTAGGCTATTTTGATAATAACCGTTTTGGAACCCTTATAAAAATTACATTTGACTTCATAAAAAGTCAATAATCGTAAAAATTATATAATAATAATATTTGATAAAATATTAATTTTTTTCAAAAATCAACTAATCCATCAAAATAAATTCTACAATTTAATTTTAATATTATCCAAAATTATTGTTTCTATTTTATTGTATGGAAATAAAAACTAATTTAAAAGTAACAATAATAGGATGAAAATATATTCATTATTCTATAAAAAATAATGTACATAATCATATTGTTAGGTTATTGATACATATATCTTTAATACACTTGAAAACATTATATTGTTAAGGTACGCGACAAAGAAATTTTCTTAAGGTGGTTCAAAGAACATAGTTTGGTTCGTGATCTCAATGAGCTTGAAATTATACCGTAAACAATTTTGGTCTTACGTAACTTATTGGATCTCATATTGGTTTTAGTAAAGTACAAATCATAATGATGATATATCCCATCGAAACTCTAATAAATGGGCTATATAGGCAATGATATTACTAGTTGAGGTCATTACAGCCTTGGTTTGAGTAAATTGGATTCTTTAGAACCGTATATTTAAATTAATCATGTGATCACTTTTCAACAACTATATTATCAATGTAAAATATACATAATAGTCCTTTAAATATGATAATATATAATAAATCTAAACAAGTCCATGTGTTTTCTATATCGTTATTTCATAATATTAAATTTAATTTAATCATAAGGGAAATTTTATTTCTAACTATTCAGGTCATTACAATCTTCCCCAGTATACGAATTTCATCCCAACAATTTTCATTCCCCACACAAAAAATAGACGAGGGTAACTATGTTGCATTAGTTCCTCTAGTTCCCATGCCACTTATTCAATCATTTGTTTTCTTCACAATAATTTGAAAGTGTGAATTTTCATATTTCATAGAACATTGTCTCTAAAATCTAGGATCTTCACCGGCTACTCTTCATGTGTGTGATCATTCTACAACAGTACCACCTATGGATTGAGTATAGGGTGAGGGGTCAGTTATGTACATTCTTAAGAGGGTTGCATGGAATATATCATGTACTTGAGATAAGTTGGGTTGTAGTTATAGTCTTTAGGCCACCACTCTAATGTGATCAAGGATCTCAAAGGGCCAGATGAATCTAATTCTTAGATTTATAATATCCTCAAATCTCATCACATTATTCCACGGAGATATGTGGAGGAACCCCATGTCTCCAACATCAAACTCTTGGTCTTGTCGATGATTGTCTAAAAAGATATTTTTTCAACTATGATCATCTTTGATGTGACGATGAGTGGTCTTACCTTTTCCACCATTTCCTCAACCATTTCCAGACCAGGAAAATTTTTCCCCAACATCATCCTAAAATTTAATGTTTATGCACTTCTTCTCATATAGGGATTTATATGGATGCATTTGGATGCACGAGTGGATACTTTTGTTGTAAGATAACATTAATAGAGGATGATTTTGGGAACGCCCTCCTTCTATGTGAATTGAGAATGCTCTCCACATTTCATAAAGTGTTTGGACAATCCAATCATGTTGGCCATGAGTTTGAGGGTGATAAGTCATGATGAACATTAACTAACTATTCATGTCATGTTAGAGATTCTTCCAGAACATGGAGGTGAGTCTTGGATTTAAATCAGATAAAATCGATAATGGTACCCCACAAAAACTCACTAATTATCTGTTGTATATCTAATAAATTTGATGTATTATGAATTCCTCTCAAATTGAAATAATGTTATATATCTTTGTAAGATGATCCACAACAACCCATATAGGATTTTTCCTCTCGATTTATTTATAATTCCTATGAAAAAGTTCATAGTTGTATTTTATCATTTCCATTTTGATATGGGTAGGGGTTTCATCATCCCCTAAGACTTATTAATTTCATCCTTAACATTCCAACATACAAGGAACCTTTTATTTTCAGGAATCATGGACTGCCAAAAAAATTGATGTATTTAACCATATGAACTTTTTTATAGCATTTAATATTAATTTATGTTTTAATTTATACTTAGAAGGTATCTATAATTAATATATACCACTAAGCACACTACTTCCCTCTATTATAATTTTGAGAGATTATGTTAAAAAAGCATTGTTCTTTTTATATCAACCATTCTCTTGTCCTATCTTTCTATAACCAAATTTTATTGGGGTGTACAAGGAGTATTGTAAAAATATTTTATCTCAAACTTAGAAATATGTATTTCAAAGGAGTTATAAGTAAAATAATTTCTATTATATATCCCTAACCATTTTATATAGACTCAAAATTCTCTCTAAAACTGTGTTATGAAAATTTTGAACATTTCTATTGAATATGACTTTTGATTCATAAACAATATATTGGTCATCTTGTAGAAATATTAAATAAAAGTAATTAAATAATGATCACATCTGGATTTTTGAAGTCTCACATGATCACATAAGTCAAAATTTATTAGTAAAATTATTCTTATTGGACAGAATCTAATCTTTGTTTTTTAGTTCTTTGAAATATCTTCCTCTTTTAATATACTTGTTAAAAACATCCTTCTCTATCTCCTTATCTCTCTTTTTAGTTGGGGTATATCACTCACCATATCATTCTTCAAAAATTTGTTTAATCCTATTTAACTAAAATTAAACATTATTTTTATACAACAACTTCTTTTATTTCTTATCACTGAAATAAGAAGTAATTCTTATATCACTAATTTAAATGAGTTTTTGACTTACTCCATCCAACTTGGTGATAATTCCTCTATCTATTGGGAGATTTATTAATCATGAATTTTTCTTCATACATCATTTCATTCATCCAATAATTGGAGGACACATAACATTATATCTTTAATAAATTTAAAAAATAATAACATTTTATTGAATTTTTCATTCCTCAAATTCAGAAGAAACACCTCTTTTGAATTTATGAATATTTTAATTTCAAATGTAACATCCCCTTATATACAGTCTTCAATTTTTTAGGATATTTGTATCTCTTATCATGTGACCTTCAAACCACTGTGATATATCCATTTCTTATCTATATTAAAACCCATTAATGAAACTCCAATAATGAAATAATTTTTTATTTATTAATTTTAGGAATACTCTTTGATTATTCAACATAGGATTATTGATTATGAAGTGTAGTCATAAAATCCATAGCACAATGATGATTTTGGGCTCATATTACACAACTCTCTTCCAAAAAATCATGTATGTTTTGAGTGGATATATTTAATGCTCTTTTATTCATATAGTTTTCATTCCATATTTTTTTCTTCCTAGAATTTGTTGTTTTCTTATAAACTTTTCACTACCTTAACTCATTACTACTCCAGGGAAGTGATAGTTTATAATAAAAGGAATAATATTTTTGAGAAAAAAACTCCACTAAATTGGTAATATTCTCGTAACATTTGTCTCCAATATTGATTTGTGTTTTATCCAGAAGACTATTACTTTTTCATTCCATATTTTTTACTTCATCATGTATATGGGATGTTTTTCATATTGATAATCCTTTACCATTAATTTAAATATAATAATATTTGTTATTTCTCTTCTAATATCAAATATTACCAATATTGTCATGGTCTTCATCACTCTTAGAAATAAAAATATTAATTTTGAGTTTTAGAAAGAGAATATATTACCTTATCTAATGGGAAAGCATTATCAAATGCATCAAATTCTTCCCTATTGACATAAATTTATTTTTTTGAATCCTCACTTCTGTTATTCAATTTCTTTTATCTTCAAGTCGCATTAATTATTTCTAATTTTACATTTATTATTTTAATCCTAATTTTCAGCAATATTATTCATCATTTTATCTTTATCTATAACATTAATTTTGAAATTTCAAATTCCCTCAGAGTAACTATATCCCCTTTTAATAATCTCTAGTTTTCCCTAATTATTATTCTCATTCTCTTTCTATTATAACATAATTTTATTCTGGATTATAGTGTTATTACAAAGACAATATTTAGTTTTATCCATAAACATATGATATACATATATATGTTATTTTACCTTCATCTTATTTTATGGTTGAGTTTTCTTTTAATATTTTAAAATTAAAATTTAGGTTACTATGTTTTTCATAATCCTATTATTATGATTGGATACATGATATAGAGTATCCTTACCCTTCATTTACACTCATACTATATCACTTCTTTATATGTAACTCTTCCTTTCTCTCATTAGTTTTTTTTACTTCATTTTAGATTTTATTAAACTTATTTTTAAATATTTTTCTTATTTTTCATCATCCCAAAATTTTCCACCTTTATTTTTTAGAAAATTTATTATAATATTCCCAACCTCAAAAAATTTGAATCATTTTGGTGGGAGTTTTCCAGTATACATGGCTTTCCATTTTCTAATGTTTATTGAGATTCGACCCATAATTTTGTTATAATAATCATCCATTTTTTCTTTATATTAAAAATCATTTAAGTTATCTTTTTCCTCTTACTTGAGTTTGAGTTTTCTCGCAGCTTCAAAATCATTTTATTCATTGATCTTCTTCTAAAATGATTTGGAATTCCTCATATCATAAGTAACAATAATTTAATAAATTTTATCATGGGATAAATAAACACTCTCATATAATGAATAAACTCTATAATGAAAAATATATGGAATGTTCCTCATCATATTTTTGATAATATAAGATTTTATCAGTTATAATGACTATATTTTTTAATAAAACATGAATGTAATGTTCCGAATCAACATCATAATAATAGTAGTTTCTCTATGATTTTCTTCACAGCCTCTAGTGTCTCTTACTTTTTATTATCTATTGTTTTGTAGTCATTAATGGTTTTTTATTGTCCATACTCATATGATCAAAATTATTTCTCAATATTTATATATATTCTTTACTACCCTTCACATTCCTCCAAAAATTATATTCTATGTTCTCATAAGTATCTGTTAATACTTTATTTCCCAATAATTGTTTATAGACATTATCTAAAAGTGCATAGGAATAACATTTCACACCATTCCACTAATATAAATGTTGATTACTGGTGGTTTGGGGAAGCTATCATCTATAACCCAGTAAATCATCTTAATAATTTGTCTTCTATCAATGATTATTTTATTTTCCACTAATTGATAATAACAAATCACTATCATTGTGAAAAAGTTCATCAGATGAACTCCATGATGTCATAGTGTCACCAAATTATATATTCTTCTTCCAATTACAAGGTTTTGATGAGGAATTTAAATTTATGAGCACTATATGCATTCCAGACTTCATATTATTCAAAAATTATAAATTATTATTTTTATTGAATACTATAACTTGTTATCTTCTTGATATATTACTTTTTTAATTTATTTTATATATTTATTTTATAGTGTTTCTCCAAATATAAAATCCATCCTTTCTTTTACTCATTACATAGAAATATAACTTATATGTGTCAATACATTTTTCTTTTATTATTAATCATTCATATGTAATTATCTTAATTAATTATCATAAAACATTTCCATAAAAAATATATAATAACTACTATACTTTGAACTAAACATTTTAATGAAAAATATATAGTGGAAAAATTATAACTTAATTAAAACCCTTATGTAGTGCGTTATTTTCTTCATTATGCTTCATGGTTTCAACCAGGGTGTGACTATGACATTTCATTTAATAAAATGAAATTTCACAAAGTAAGCATGAAATGTCGTAGTATGGCATTTATGAATTTCTTATTTCATAATACTCATGGAATGGTTTTATTCTCCATGGATTGAACGCATCTCAGATTCCCCCACAAGCTTCAACTACTCATTCTTCCTCCAATAGATTCATTGTATGGAAGCCTTCCTGTTTAATTATACACAAAATATTAGCATCAATCACATCTTAAAAATAATCCCATGATATTTATAACTTGAATAAAAATAAAAAACATCAGTTTTTATTTCTTGAATTATTTTTCTAACTAGAGGTATTTTCTAGATATCATTTAATTTCAATCTCTTAAAAATAAAGGACTCCTATATTTCTTAGTGTGACAATGAGTTTGGTGATTTTCAATTTAAAATGGAGAGTCTTACTTTCACCAAAAAGTTGATTTTACATTTACAATTTCTACCCAAACACCTCTTACATGGGTGTTGAATGAATCATATGTCTCTAAATGTGACTTTAATACTTAGGCAAATTTTTGTTAGATTTTGGATCCACTTTCAAGAATTATTGGAATTACTGTTTTGTATTTTAGACTTTGAAAAATTACTAAAGTTATTATTATGTGTATTTTACCTATTCATTAGATTATGATTTATCAATCGATGACTTTGGAAAAACCATATGGCTATTTGAAATTTAAATTTATGCATATAATTCCATTTTTTATTTCAAACTCTAACAATTGATGACTCTCTTGTATGAACTAGAGTTACTCATATGGGTACATTTCATTTTCTATTTTTTTCTTATTTAGAGTTTCATTCACAGACCGTAATAATTACTTTTATGGATATAGAGACTTATCCAACCTTTACTCTATCATATTAGAGTAAATTTTTTCACATAGAATAATTTTATAATTTTCATTGAATGACTACAACTCAAAATTAATCAAAAAAATCCTCATGAACTCCTTGTAATTACAACAGTAACCTTATCACCTCTCAAAAAACATTATGAAACATCTATATGTACATTAAAATTTATTCAATTTTTTTCATCATAGTTCAAAATAGAAAATTCACATAAATAATTCAATTGGGTTCTTTATTATTAAAACTATTCATTAAAGAGCAAACATTAAAATTTTCATGCATTATATAAAAAATCCAGGATCCATTAATTTTGGTATTAAAACAATTCTTGTTAATATACAAAAATAATCCAAATCTAATGTAAATACATTTTCAATTATCAGAGATTTGAATTTATGTATTATATCAGTATAAAAACATGCATTGTTAGAAACTCCAACTAAACAACAATTTTCAAAAACATTGGATCCATCTATATGATATTTCTTTAACCCTTCAACATGGAGAACTTTCTTGATGTTGATTATATCATGACTTTCACAGGAACAAACTATAATAATCATTCCATTAGTATTATACCCAAACGTCACATGTCAAATATCAAACATTGAAATATAATAGAAATTTAAAAACACTCTACTCATATGTCTTCAGTAGACACTATCCATATAACTATTAGTATTACTCCATTTATGGATCCTTTCCTATAGATATTTCTGAAAAATTCCTTATTTGGTTCCGATGTACTTTTCGGTGCAACTGAGTTAATAATTAATTATTTAGGAAACTAACTCTAATTATTTTCACTATAATTTATAGCTTAAAATTAGATAAACCTATTGTAATATAATAATTATACGCACGATACATTTTAGAAAATTTAGAAAATAAATTATTTTCATAGTGTAGAAATAATATAATGAAACTAAATAATATTTGACATGACTTTTCTATTAAAAATATTAAAAATTTAATTTATATGATGATTTGGTTTCTTCCCATTATGTCCAATTACTTTTTCACTATTAGAATATTTTTGACAACCAATGTTTTTTTTTGTATTATTCATCCCCCTAAGTAAAGATTCAATAATCAGTATTTAAATTTTAAACTTTAAATTACATATAATTAATATTTTTTCATGGATAACATAAGACGATTTAGAAATATAAATTTTAGACACTAATTCTACAATATATTTATATAAATAATAATTATTATTAAAAACACTAAAATAAAAATTTATAATAGATTTATATTCCTCCATTAAGGAATCGTATTTATGTTTAAACCAGAGTAAATATTTATTAAGTTAATCAAAAGTAAAATCATTTTATTATTTTATATGTTATAAAAATGAATGTATATCATTATTTTGATCAATAAATAACAGATTTTACAGTTTATTTGATTGAACAGCTTCAAATTCAAAACTGGAAATGTCGTTGGAGTCTTCAAAATAAATAGAATTATAATTCTTACCTTTATTATTAAAATATGGTTTTTATTGGTACATTATTTCTAATTTATTATTTTTTGTATAGTGTGTATTTAATATTCATATTCCCTAAATGTTTTACATTGATAGCATAAAAATTCCTCTGTACATCCATAATTACTTTTGAACCTACTAAAGGATTTTCTAAATCAATTTATTCTCTTTTATATCCAAATGAATTTTATTTCAATTTGTGATTATTCATTTCTAGAATTGGTAATAAATTACTCTTATTCAATAGATGATTCTAAACATATTTTTTAGACCTTATTTTCATCCTTTGATGTATATAAAATTAGATAATAACTATATTTCTAAATTAACATTTTGATCATGAACATCTTATAGAAATTTTTATTTATAAAAAATTGATATACCAATCATATTTTCTATTTTAATATCATTAATAGGTTTTTATTTTTTTTATTTTCCAAGATATACCAATATATATAATAGTTATAACTCTTAATACTTTCACTTATTAGTTTGATTCTTGTACAACATCTAACAAGAAAAAACATCTTTTAAATATCATAGGGATTCTTTCATTAATTTGAGTAATGGTTTCTCCATGAAACATATTTAAAGTGTTAATAATTTATTTAGGTGTTTTATATCTCAATTAAATAAAATTATTAATCCCATCAAAATTAACAATAATATATTACAACATATCATAAAGTGTTTTTCATTTAGAAACATAATTGAATTCATCAGGTCCTAATCCACATATAATTACATTCATTGAATTGTAATTTTGATCATAACATCTCTCTTATTCTTCAATAAAAATATTATTTTCATTAATAGGATCCCTTATGTTTTTATCACGCTCGTATAAATATTCAAATAAAATGATGATAAATAAAAATTCTTTTTTTTTTTCAAATTACCATAATATTAACCATTGAAGTGAGGAGATGTTAAAATATATATTTCTCAAATAAATCATACATTATATAAGTAAAATTGAATCATTATGATTCAATTGAAATGGGTAGATTACTAAAAAAATATTCTCTGATACAAACTGTTATCCCATATTTTTTTATTTCAATAAAACAAGGGTGGGGTGAATTGTGTCCTTGAATATCACCTTTTAAAACTTATAACAACCTGGTTATTCATTTCACATTAATAAATTATTTTTAAACACAAGTACACTTAATAAAACTTAGAGGACTAAGAAGTGTTTTTTCCTTGGGAATTTTGTACGTTATATAATAATTTAATGTAAGAAAAACACCATATTTATTGAAAACATCCTCAACATGATCCCACATAAAAATGGATGTTCTAACACGGGGACAAACATAAGAAAGGGGTGAGCTATAAAGACATATAAGGTAATATATGTGTAAAAACCCGAAGAGAATAATAAATGATAGAAATTAATCAAATCAATGAGGATTAAATGAAATATGAATAACAAGGCACGATATATCATGATAATCCTATCATAGGAAACCTTACAACAAATTAAAACACAATATCATAAACATAGGTCATGGATAAACCACCAATAAATCATAATGAAAAATTGTACCATAACAGAATCAGTTTTTCTACCTATCCCAAGATGATGTCTCATGAGACTAAATGTTACCCAATGCGTTGTAGTTACATATAATTCTTGGCGAACCCGTCACATTAATCTTAGTCTTATGCTTATGTGAGCCACATAGATCGAAGAACACAAATAAATTCATAATTATATTTTATTCCATCATAGTGTGGTATGGAATAAATAAAAATATGTCTGAGATAAAAGAGTTATAATTTTATAAAGGAGAATACTGTTGATTGGAAATGGTTATGATATTCACAATACCATTAGTTTGGCACAAAAAATAATGGTGAACTTTTGGTAGCATAATATAGTCACATAAAAATTCATTAAATTGTTTGATGGGAGAAAAAGGGGAATTTCACCACATGGAAATAAATTGTACTTCAAGGGTATACTTTTAATCATATCCCATCCTAAGGAAATAAAGATAGAAGAAATAAGTAAAGAAGGAACTTGAATAAAGAGGAGAAAGTAAAATACCCCATATATGAGTGAGTAACTCCAAATACGTGGGAGGGGATTATTGAGAGATTAGGGTACAATTAGAGGACTAAAGGGAGAAGAGGGAAAAGTATGTATCTTCTCCATGGAGTTTGAGTAAAGAGAAATAGTATCCTGGGTGGATTTATATAATAAATGAGGGGGATTCCTTTATTATTTAGGTTTTGGACTATATGTAATAAAATAACTAAAACCAGAAACCATGTCATGGTTTTTAGAAATGTATTCTCCCAAATGTTATTGGTTCTCATTATTTTATATGGGAAAGAGCCGAACCTAAAAATATAATTCCCTTTATTATGTGGAGGTGATTCCCCCTCTTAAAGAAAGGATTTAAAAACATTTAAATATATTATTAGTTTTGGAGGACTAGTAATGTATTTTTAATATAAATAAAATAAACATAAAACCACATTATATTAAATTAATAACATGTTTTGTTCATGTATACTTTTTATAGTATTTATTACTCCACTTTTGGATCGTTATTATGTCATAAAAAAGAAAATATATTTATAGAGTATTTAATTTTTACTAACAAATTTGACAACCTTATAAAATTATGAAAAATTCAAAGTTAGATAATTTTGGTGCTATAATTCTAGAAATAATATTCATTTTATCTAAATAATTTTCTAAATATGTGAATTTTCAATTTGTTTTTAAAAAAATTAAAATTTATTAAGAAGGTCTAGGATTTTTTGACAATAATAGTTTCGAACCCTTAAACAAATTACATTAGACCTCATAAAAATTGAATGATCATAATAATTATTTAATAATAATATTTTATTAAAATAATTTTTTTTCAATAATCAGCTAATTCATCAAAATAAATTCCCTAACTTAATTTTAATATTATCCTAAAATATTAGTTCTACTTTATTTTATCCAAATAAAACTAATTTATAATGTAACAATAATATTATGAAAATATATTCATTATTCAAAAAAATAGTAATATGTATAATCATATGTCTTGGGTCTTGATAGATATGTCTTTAATACACTAGAAAAATCTTTAAGGGTAAGGTGGAGAAGAAAGAAATTTTCTTGGGGTGGTTTGGTTAACATGGTTTGGGAGGTGATCTCAATGAGATTGATATTATACCGTAAAGAGTTTTTCTCATACTTAAGTAATTGGATCTCATCTTGGGTGTAGTCTATTACAAATAATAGTGATTATATAACCCTCATAATCTCTAATAAATGGCTTCTTGGAGTATGATCTTACTAGTTGAGATCATCACTTCCTTTGTCTATGTAAATTGGATTTTTTTAAACCCTATATTTAATCTAATTGTGTTATGAAATTTTAATGACTATATTGTGAACAAAAATGATTCTTGTAAATTATTTAAATATGACAAGATATAATAAAACCAATGAAGTTCATGGGTTTTCTATAACCATATTTCATAATAATAATTTTAATTAAATCACAAGGGGAATTTTATTTCAAAAAATTAGGTTTATTAAAATATTCCCCCATATTGATATTTCACCCACACAATTTTCAATTCCCACACTAAAATATATGATAGAAACTATGTTTCATAATTTCCAAGAGTTCCCATGCCACTTATTCAAACATGTGTTTTCTCCAAAACACTTTAACAAGGTTAATTTTTATATTTCATGGAACATTATCTCTACAATAAAAGAACTTCACTGACTACACTTAGTATGAGAGATCATTCTCCCATGGTACCACCTATGGATTGAATACATGTGAGGGGTCTAGTATATATTTTCTCAAGAGGGATGCATAGAATATATCATATACATGAGATATGATAGGTGGGAGAGCTTGTCTTTAGGCCACTGCTCTGATGCGATGAAGGATCAAAAAGGGACCGATATATATTGTTATAAGATTTCACTTCATCACAAATATCATCACATTATTCCATTAATATGTGCGGAGGAACACCATGTCTCCAACATCAAACTCATGGTCTTGTCGATGATTGTCTGTATAGATGTTTTTCCAACTCTGAGAATCCTTGATATGAATTTTCGTACCTTTTCCACTACTTTCTCAACCGTTTCTGGACCAAGTAATTTCTTTTCCCCAACTTCATCACAAAATGTCATTTTTCTGCACTTCATTCCCATATTTGGCTTCATAGGGATCCATTTGGATCCTCGAGTGGAAACTATTGTTGTAAGAGAACTTGACCAGATGATGATGATGGTCCCACACTCCTTTGAAGTCAATCTAAAATGATCTCAAGATATCCTAATGTGTATAGATAGTCCAATAATATTGGAAATGAGTTTGAGGGAGATAAGTCCTGTTGAATTTCAACTTATTATTCATGGAATGTTGTATAATCTTCAAGAACGTAGAGATTAATCTACGATTTTAGTAAGATAAAATTGATAATCGAACCCCATGCAGCCTCACCACATATCTAGTGTATATTGGTGAAATTTTATACAGTGGGAATTCCTATCGAATTGTGATAAAGTGATCTATCTTTGTAAGATGATCCACAACAACCCATATAGAATTATTTAATATGGAATTCTTTGAAATTAATGTGGAAAAGTGAATGTTTATGTTTTCCAATTTCAATGTTATTATGGGTTATGGTTTCATAATCCCCTAAGACATTGTCCTTTCACCCCTCACTTTCTGACATACTTTTTATGTATATTGGGTGATATCCTTCATCATATTGTCCCACCAATTTTCCTCTCAGAGATATCGATAAATATTTATGATTCCTGGGTGAATGGATAAATTTAAATTTTTTTCATCAACCAGTAGTTCTTTCTTTAACTCTTGAATTGATGGTACATAGAGTTGTGACACAAATATCTCAACTCTTTATTCATTAACATTGAACACAATGGATTTCCCTTATCATAATTCTTGATATATTCAATATTACATCAATAAACCTAATTGGGTTTCTTTATCATTAAAATTATGTTCAGAGATATCTTATAAAACATAAATAAATGTTTTAAATCATTAATTGTTCTTTACTGACGACATCTCAATCTCTAATGTCATCTAAATAGTTGCATGATACCAAATATGAAAAACCAGAACTAATTTTCTGGTAATTATTAGAATTAATAAAAACATTTCATTGTAATATATTACTAATACCTTTTTTTTAATTTATTGGAGAATTAGGATATGAAACCCGTTATTTTCAAGGGTTATTTTTTATATATTGAATGAATCCCATTTTATTTTCATATGTTCTTTATTCTATGATGAATGATTACTTTTATTATGGTACTCAAATATATTGATTATTATGGGTGGGGTCCTAAATAACCCTAAAATACATTGGTTAAGAGTTTATATATCATAAGATATGTATTCATGTGGGAATTTTAGTTTCACTAATTCATGGGAACATATAATGTGGATCATGAATATTATTTTCCCTATACTAAAGTATGAAAAACAATAGGAATGTATTTCATTGTTTTTCAAATATTTTCATGACTATGTTATGCACGCATGGATCATGTTTATTGACTCAATATTTTGATTCATTCTTTATTTTATATCAAGATCTATTGTATGATCTATCAAATAATAATTTTAGGTATTATTTGTTTATGTATATTGAGTGATATCCACCTTCATTTTAGTATGTGATTTTTCTTAATTCTCTAAACCTTTAATACAACAAATTCATTGGAATATATTATAATGAATTATTTTTTATGTCATGTTATTAACGGAATATTTGATCTAGGATATCATAATGGTTTTCCATGTATGTGGTCCTAGACTGCCCCTAACAATTAGTTTTGTAACCCAAGATAATTTTTCATGTCAATTTCTTGATTCAAACATTTTTTTAGCAATTAAAATATTTTTTTGGAATGCTTTGGTTTTTGGTTTAACATTATGATTTTCATCTTTCTCTAGTTCAAATATTTAATTTTGTAGATAGTCTAGCTTTCTAAATGTATAAGGTTGGAGGAATAGAGTTATTTTTTTTGATTTCTTGAGTCATAGTTATCTAGTTTAATATGTAATTATTTTTATCACTTATAAATTGAGAAGAGTCCCATGTTGGGTATCAGCCTCTCCATATTACTACTTACTGTTTATAGAGTGGTTTGTACTTGGGGTTTCTTGATGGTTGATTTAGTATTTTGTTGAATTTTTAAAGAACAGGTATTAGTTAATGTCCTCATACTCATAAGACCATTGTTATAGTGACCTAATCTTAGAATACATGGATATTAAAACATTTTAAATAAATATTTGGTACATTACAAAAATAAAATCCCAAGGACCATAATTGTTTAGTGTAGTTTTAAACATGGAAACAAAATATTTTATCCTAGTGATAGATCTTCAACAACTCCCATAAAGATCTCCACCTTTAGTACTTATACCTAAACCCATTATTCATAACCTGGGGAAAGGAAACATATAAAATGGGTGAGTCCAGATGCTCATTAAGGGTAAATAATGTAAATGCATACGCATAACAAGAAAAAAAGTGCATCGAAGTTGAGGACAACACTTGAAGATCATATCCAACATATTAGAGGCCATAATAAAAATTGGATGTTTATAATACATGTATAATAAGAGAATTAAGAGTATAATTCATTAAAGAAATACATAGTAATAGCACATGTAATTTTTGGATTGTGCTTTTTTTATAACTTTGTGAACATGTATAAATAGAAAAGGGTTCACTAATTTTGTTATGGACCAGAAGATAGGCCCCCACATAAACTTATGGAAATGAAATCAGGTCCATGTATGACATTGTGAATATGTAATCAGTTTCACGCATAACCTTATGAACAAAAAACCAAGTCCATACATAATATTATGAACATGTAATCAGGTTAACATGTAATATTTTCAACACTCAATCAGGTTCATACATAAACTTATGGGAATGCAATTAGGTCCATGCATAACATTGTTATCATATAATCATGTTATCATATAACATTCATAACATGTAACCAAGTTCATGTATAAACTTATGAACATGACTCGGGGTGCATTCATTACATTTTAAACATGTAATCAGGTTCAGACATATTATTTTGAACATGAAATCAGGTTCTTGCAAAACATATATACTCCTGACTCATTTATCATTAAACAATATATTGGATGTTGATATATGTCCCACTAATCTCATAATAACATAATTAATACATGTTCCACAATGTAAAACTTTCATCATGTCACAATCCATAAAGAGACATAGGTTTTATAAACATCAAATGTTAACCCTTGTAATGAAATGTATATCATTAACATTTCACCAAGTCTTAAACTATGAAGATCAATAGGTTTCATAATCACTTCATGAAGAAATATCTTATGAAAAGAAGTGGGTATCAAAAGAATATAAATCATGGAAAATAAACATGTTCATAAAAATCAGGAAAAAAAATCATAACCCATTCGTAAGAAAAAAATGAATGGAACCTTTAGATCATTTCATATAAAGTAATGGGAAACATCGATGGATTTAATCTTAGATGGAAAATCATTTTGAAATATATTTTTAAATTTTTTTAATGAAAATAACATATTTTATTTGAAAATAACATTTTTAAAACATAATACATTTTCAAACCAATTTTCATAAAAATAAATAAGGAAAACTATAAAAAAATATTTGAAATCACTTTGGAATACTTTTTAATTAAAAACATATAAACAATTCATGAAAAAGTTTAAAACATTTCTTAAACATAAAACATAGTTTATAACCTTTTTTTAGAAAATAGATTTGAAATATTTAAAAGAAATATTTTAAAATAATAAAAAAAATTATAATAATTTTTATTTTTAAATGGTCTTGTAGGATTATTTGAAAATTGTTTTGAATTTTTAAATAATAGTTTTTGAAATGAAACTGATTTCCGACCCAAGAGAAAAGTAGGATCAAATTTTTTAAAAAATATTTCATTAATTATATTAAGAACCAATGATTTGAAAATAGTATTAATATATAGATATATCTAGAATAAACACTGGATAAGAAAACTCATTATTGTTATTGAGATAGGTATCATCATATTTTATCAACTAACGAAATAACATAAAGGATCTTGAAAAGAGATGAGATTGTTTCAACAAAATCTTTTCACTTGGTAACCTAGGATCACACTCACTACGTAAAAAACAAAATTAAATAAAGCCTAAAATATCATTAAAATAAGGATATCCATGACATAACTTGTAAAATAGAAGTATATACACCTTGAAATTGAATGTAGGTGCATAACCAAACTTGACTATCAATAAAAGAAAATTTATACAAAAATATTTTACCGATTAGGTAACTTTTAAATATTAAACACCAGGAAATTATGATCCTAAAATAAATATGTAAAAACCCATAAATTAAATTATAAGAATCATAGAATACATATATTATTAGTATTCTCACCACAAAAAAGGAATGGGTGGTGAATAAATCTTGTATGTCACAAAAATAAAAAGTGAAATGAAATACCCTTACCTTATGTCTTGACTCTCTTCATAATCATTGAAAAATCTGTATAATAAATATAATTTTTTTTAAATCTTTTATAATCCAATATTATTATATATAATACCATATATGGTTTTATTATTACCTTATATTACCTCCTTTTTATCAATCTCATGTTAAGGTTTCACTTTGGGTAATATTTTCTTTATTCTGCACATGTGTCTTAATTTGTTATATCTTTACTCTTTATACTGATATAATGTTTTATAGAATGTAACCCATGATATATATTATTTATATTTATTTAATGTGTATTATAATAATATAGATAATATAGAAGAATAAAATGGATTATATATTTCATAGAGGCGGTAAGTCATACGTACGCATGAATGTTATTTCCGTTTTTATTATCGTATTGAATGAAATAAAGAAAATGACATATAAGTACATATAATTGTATATATTTCATTATTACAGTATAATTACTACATCATATATATCATATATGTTCACTAAACTCATCCTTAATACATTATACATATTTTGTGAACGAATCACATCGCTTTGAGGTCGTCGTAGTCCACAGTTCCTCAAACACAATTATCATATTTATAAAAAATTTAAAGTAAAAGGGTATGTGTTGTAAAAGTAATAAATAAGATTAAATAAATAAAAAATATAATATATGAAATATATAAATAGATTTTCCATCATAATTTTCACCATGATAGGCGATAAAGGAAAAATGAACAATCATCATTTAGGGAGGCAGTAGTACACCATGCATAGAAGAAATATGTCTGTTACCCATAAGATGGATATGTGTGTAAGTGTAGGTCATAAACATAGCATAAAAACATCCTATTAGATTTAATATATGGTTTTTTAAACAATAATGGAATAAATAGAGTAGAGAGTCAGAGAAAGGAAATAAAATAAAGTATCTTGTGAGAAGGCATTACCTCTTTATTAGGTAACTCCTTATGGTTTGTTCAAAAAGGATACCTTGGATTTATTTCTACAAAAAGGGGGGATTCAAGGGGGAAGGGAGGAATTTTATTATGTGTATTGTTTAATTATTGGATGAACCTATATGGTTAGAGTGGTGTGAAGAAGATGGAGAGATGATGGCCTTTTATGGTGATGAGAACAAATATACATTAGATTTGTATAAACCAGTCTGGTATACCCACATTTTGTCCTAAACAAAGTTATAGAAAATGAAAAATAATAATTATTTAAGGTACATGGACAATTCAGGTCAATCTATGTTATGTTGGACAAGTGTCTAGTTCATTTTGGGTCTTAAATTAAATTTTTAGTTCTTGGTTTACATAATTTTTCTCTTAATCATTGTAAATAATTATAATACCATTCAAAAATAATTTTATTAAAAAAATAATCTGACCTAATTAAATTTTATAAATTATTCTAATCCCAAATAGGGAATCCATTTTCCAAATTCCAATCACATTAGCTTAAGGAATTAATTTAAAATTAATCTAGCTGATGGGAAGACACTGTATGTTTTTAAAGTAAACATGACTTAACATTTTCTAGGTTTTTATATTCAATTTCAATGTGAAATTGGTTCAAATGAATAGAATTATATCTGTTGATAAAATATTATCAAATTATACTCTTCAACTAATTTAAAATATAATTTATCCTTATAAATATATTAGATAAGAAATATTTTTTCAATTAAAATACAGAATTTTTAATATTCATTAAAAAATGAAAAGATAAAGAAAAATAGAAACAATTTATCCAAACAATTTTTTTTTGCCTCACTTATAAATATTATTTTTATTGTTTCATATAAAATATATTAAATTTCAAAAAATATTATTTAAAATTGGTTCTTAATTAAAATGCGGAAAAATAGATTAAAAAATATATAGTTTTAAGCATAAACTAGGGATTCTTCTTATCTTATGTCTATCAAAGATATTTTATGAATATCAATTTTTTTATTGATTATATAACAGATATGTAATATTATTATCACTCACTAATGGTAATTAATTCAATTTAATTGTTTAAGATAGCTTTGTAACTATAAAAATATTAATATTTTTCTTTATAATCAATCAGTTTTCATATTCATTTCTAATTGATTTGAAACATAAGAATCCATCTAATATTTGTTTTAATCATATATTTTCATAAATGATTTAATATTATTCATCAACTTTAATATATTAGATATTTTATATCCTATTATATTAAATAAAAATATTCTAATAATATATTATTGTTTTGTAAAACACAGTCACAAGTGTTATGTATTTCATTGTGGAAAGTAATTATTGCATGCAACACAAGAAAGCTTCATTGTTCCCTGTAGATAAAGATAAAATTTATGTTTTTTGTAGTGCATTTTTAACATGGAATTTTTAAAAAAATCAAAACATAGTGCTTTAATATAAATAATAACTATTTTCAGTTTTGTGTGAAATGAAAAATATCATAAAGATTAAATTAATTTGAAAAAATATATTTTACAAAATATCAGCGTGTTAAATTCTACCAATAGAAAATGAATTTCACCAATGAAATTCATCTAGGTCATTAATGTTTTAATAAATGAAAATTCCTATCTTAGATACCCACATCATAAAAATTAATTTTGATACTTCCTTTTAAAAAATTAAATTGGGAACTTAATGGTTACCCCAAGTACCATATTACTACATTTCCACGCGGGAGAACATATATGGAAAGTGAAAATTTGGATAGGGAAGATAAATATAACAGTCATGTTGTGAAGGTGTGTGATAAAGAATAAGTTTAGAATAAATTTAACAATCAGAAAGCAAAAAAATATTCGATGAACTAATAGACCATATGATTCATCGGCAACGGAGGCACTAGGATAATAATTCCGGTTTCAATGTATTGTTTCCTAATGTTAGTGAATTTCATGAAAATATATACTTGCATGACCTCAAGACAACATCAACCTTTATTTTTCCTCAATCCACATCACCTCTTTCTCCAAAAAGGATGGTGAATTATTCATTCCCAATGCATTAACATATCATGAGATCCTAGATATTCCATCCCTCATGTCATCAACTTTCATTAACACCATGTTTTAATAATATGTTATCGAATATTCATAAATACTCTTGTATTAAGATAATAATTTATCCTCATAATCATCATCACAGGTTTAACTTACACATTCCATAAATGGTTAACCATATGACCCTTATGAAAGATAAGAATACAAAACATTAGAAAGATGTCATAAAATCATCTTAACATTGATACTAATATATCATAAAGTAGCTTTTGGTTTTCACATTCCAAACATGGGAATGCACTCATCATATATTTTCTTAAAACATGGTAATAACCTTAATTTCCAAACATAATTTAGTTAAACATGAAAAATTCCTTATTAATACGTTTATTGGACATATTCCTTAAATTAATGAAGTCATAAATATCATACATGATAACATATAGTACTTTTCAAACAAATTATTTATCAGTAATGAGGTAATCAGTGCTATCTAATTTACTTTATCCAAATTAATCATCTCTTTATCCAAGGAAAATTCAATTATCTCAATATGTTAATCACATTAAGGGATACCTTTCTTTAATCAAAATATTAGCTTTATAAGTCTTCATCACCATTAAATATATCCATTTTAATCATTAATGAAATTCTATATGGAAAATACATATATATTTCATGATTCATAAAACAGAATCATTGAATTCTAAAACATAAGTACTTTATTCATCCAATATTATCCACAATCCATTACTATGGATTATTCAACATATTCCTTAATAACTATTTCCTAGAATAGAGGAATCATGTATTAAGGTTTCTAAACCAAAATATTATTATTCTTCATATGATTATTATAACAATACTGGAATTATGTAACATACCATTCACATGTCGTTTGCAATCTCTTTGTCTTTTTAAGTATAACCACTACAAATACCACCTTCCTTATTCTCTTTATGATATTTTCGCTTGGAAAATAGATTATCATAATGCCTATAACTTACACATCTAATATATTTAATGTTAACCTTGTTACTTCTAGTTATCTCTATTGACTAAAACCATAATGAACGGGTTGAGAAGCATATATCATATAAGAAAACTATATAACCCTAAAACATTACTTATAAGATCTATAAATTATGACACCATCCTTAATATATGAAATATTATGTTCATCCGAGGTTATTTATATTCATATTCTATTAAAATACTTAGTAATTGTTTGTGAAGAGTTTGTAAATTTCCATAGAATATACCTCATTAGTCTCAAATGATGTGTGCAACTAGGCCCATTATCGTGTACCAGATTACCCTAAGTCAATCCCGAAACATCATGTCAGATTTGTAATGCCTAGGTACATCTGTTAAAAAGCCACATCCACTTTTATTATTTGGAAATTGTTATATATCTCGAAAACCACTTAATGTATTCTTTACCAATTTTATAGTACATTTTTTTCTAAACATCAACTCATGTGTATACTTATCCTGAGAGACATCCCTAGACATTTCCATTTATATATATATATATATAAAGTTATATCACTAATTTTTCTCATCAATGCTACCAAATGATGACTAAAACAATCATTTGATACCATCTACAGTGACCCAGGCTTAAAATACACAAATATTTGTTAATTTTAGATGAATATTCAGTATATTAAAAAAATATTCCCAAGGACTTTAGTAGTTTAGTGTCTTAGAAAACTTGGAAAAAATTTACATCCCAATGAAATATCTTCAACAACTCCCATATTGATATGCACCTTTAGATCTTCTACCTAAAACATTTTTTCATAGCACGGGGAAATGCAACATAAGAAAGGTATAATCTCAATTACTTAGTAAGGAAAAATAAAGGAACTATGTAGACATAACATGAAAAAATGGTATGGAACTTGAGCATAACATTTGAAGATCATACCATTCATATTAAAGATCAAAATAAATATTTTCATGTCATAAGACATGGATCCTAATGAAATTTATAGTATAATTATTGAAAGTAAAACATAAAAATAAGACATGGCATTTGTGGCAGGCAATATTTTTATAACGTTGGTAACTTGTATAAGTTGAAAAATGTTCACACATTTAGTTAAGTACATGAAATCAGGCCTAGACATCTAGTTATGTACATGAAAATTGGTCCTTACAAAACATTGTGAACATGTAATTAGGTTCAAACATTACCTTATGAACATGAAAAAACGTCCATGCATACAATTTTGAACATGTAATTAGGTTCGCGTATCCCATTTTGAACAAGTAATCAGGTTCACACATAAACATATGGATGTGAAACTAGGCCAATGAATGAAATTTTGAACATGTAATCAGGTTCACCCAAAACATTGTGAACGTGAATATAGGTTTACAGATAAACTTATAGACATGTATCCACGTCCATGCATAATGTAGTGAAGATGTAATCTGGATCACACATAACACTTTTACCATCAAATAAAGTTCAAACATAACATATATACTCATGATTTCACCATATCTACCCAATTCATTGTAGAGAGGGAGATATATATCCATCCCATCTCATAATAACATCATTCGTACATGTGGAAAAAATAAAAATTTCATCATATTGTGACCCATAAAAAGATAAATATTTTATAAAATATAAATGAAATCCTAGGAAATGAAATGGGTATCATTAAAATTTTATAAATTTCTAGACTATAAAAATTTATAGGTTTTATAATCCCATCACAAAAGCATATCTCTTGAAAAGAAGTGGATTTCAAAAGCATATAACTTGTGGAAGAAAAAAGGGTTTCATAAAAATCCTAATATAAAAGCACAAACCATCCATAAAAATAAAATGTATGTATCCCTTACAAAATTTCCTTGGGAGGAATGAGTAATATCAACATATTTTATCTTAGATGGAAAATAATTTTGAAATATCTTTTGAAAATATTTATCGAGGAAAATATGATTTCTTCATGGAAAAAAATAATTTCTAAAACATAAATCCTTTTGAAAAATATTTTCATGAAAATAAACAATAAACTTTATTAATAATGATTTTAAATAATTTGGGAATCCTTTTTATATGAAAACATAAAAGGAATGCTGGAAAATGATAAAAACATTTCTTAAACATAAAACATTCATGAAAGCCTTTTCCTATTAAAATAGATTTGAAATAATTTAAATGAATATTTAAAAAAAATAAAATAATTTTATAGTATGTTTTCCATGAAAATGGTATGCAAGGATATTTTTAAATCCTTCTTGAGAATTTTTTTTGAAGCATGGTTTTTAAAATAAAATTTTATTTTCGCCCGAAGATAGAAATATTGTCAAATTTTCATAAAACTTTTTTCATAATTTTATTAACTACCACAAAGTGGGAAAATGAAATTAATACAAGGATATATCATTAATAAACATATTATAAGTAAATTGATTAGTTTCTTGAGATATGTATCATAATATGTCATCAAATAAATCATAAATATAAACAATCTTGAAAAGCGATGAGATTGTTTCAACAAACTCTTATCACACATTAACTTGGATCATACTCTCTATGTAAGAAAAGGAAATTAAATAAAGAAAAAATATCAATAAAATAAGTATATTCATGATATAACATATAAATGGTTGTATGTACACATCGAAAAATAATTTTTTTGCAAAACCAAACATGAGTCTCAAAGAAAGAAAATTTAGACATAACGATTATACCGATTATGTATCATTTGAATCACAAAACCCATGAAATAAATAGAATATAATGGATATGTAAATAACAATAAATATAAGTATAATAATCATTTAATACATACATCTTCATTATAAAAAACATAAAAATGGATTGGGTGGTGAATAAAGCATGTATCCCACAGAATTAAAAAGTGAGATGAAATCCCCTTACTTTGTTTCTCGACTCTGTTCATACTGATAAAAACCACATTTATATTAAATATAAATTTATTATAAATATTTTAAAGAACCATATTATTATATCTATTAAAATATATGGTTTTATTATTACATTATATTACCCTCTTGTTAACAAAACTATGTTATGGTTTCACTTCTGGTAATATTCTCTATATCTTTCGCACTTGTATTAATTTGTTATATCTTTTCTCGTTATACCTATATCATGATTCCAATAATTCAAACAGTGATATAAATATCATTTATATTCACTATATTTGTATTATAATATTCTACAGAATATATAATAATTAAATGGATTACACCGTTCATGGAGAATGTAAGTTGTTTGTATTCATGAATGTTATTTCGGTTTTTATATTAATATTGAAATAACTAAAGAAAATAACATATAAATATTTATATTTATGTTTAAATATACCATTATAATATTATGATTATTATATCATGTATAATATAATTTCACTAAACCAATCCTTAATACATTCAATATTGTGTGTGAAAGAATCACATCCCTTTAAGGGGTGGAAGTTCACACCTCCTCAAACGAAATTATCATATTCACACCAAATGGAAAGTAAAAAAAGGAATGTATTTTAATAGTAATAAGTAATAATAAATAAATAAAAAATAAAAAATATGTGATATAAAAATATTTTTTGAATCAAAATGTCCACCCTGATATGCAGTAAAGGAAAAATGAACCGTCAACAATTTGGGAGGCATAAGTTCAGCGTAAACATAAAACGTCTGTTAGTTACTAATTAAATGGATGTGTGTTTAAGTGTTGTTAAAAATACTAGAATAAAAAAATCATAGTATGTTTAATATTATTGGTTTTTATATTATAATGGAATAAAGATAGTGTAGGGGTGTAGAATGAAAATAAAATAAAGGAGATTGAGAGAAGGTGGTGCCTCTTTATCGGGAAACTATTTTTACTTTGTGCCAAAATGATTCCATTGATTGAATTATTCCAAAAGGTAGGATTAAAAGTGTAAGTCAGGTATACTAGTAAGTGTATTAAGAATTTATTTGTGGAACCTATGTGGTTTTATATTTGTTAAGAAGAGGGAGAGTTGGTGGTCTTTTACAGGGAATGGAAAGACCACACTTGCCATTTCTGACAATAAGTTAGGTGTACAAATGGTTTTACGTAACGAAAGTCATACCAAACTGAATAAAAGTAAAAAATGAATGTTAATTGACGATTAGAGTCCATAAAACCTATTTTCGGCATGTTTATAGGTTGTTTTGAGTCTTAAATTTAAGGTTTAGTACTCTGTTAGCCTAATTTCACTCTTGATCATTATAATTAGTTATAATCACTTTCACTTATCTTTGTAATAAAAAACTAATTTCAAATTATTAGAAATTTGTAATTAAGATGACTAAAAATATGTAAATTTTTTTCCAAATTATAATCGCAGAAGTAGAATGAATTTATTTAAAATTAATCATGCTGGTGGGACAAGACAACATGGTTTTAATGTAAAAATAACCAAATGTTTTATAAGATTTTATTTCCAATTTCAATTTTAAATTGTTTCCAATGACCTATAATGTATTATTTGATCAAAATATTATATAATTAAAATAATAAACAATTATAATATATAATGTAACCTTATAAATAAATTTTATGAAAACGAAGTTTTGAATTAAAATCTAGTATTTTTAACCATTTATTAAAAAAGCAATCATTACTAAAAAATAAAAAAATGTATACTAACATAATTTTTATATTTTTTCATATAAATATAGTGATTATTTTTACATAATAAACATATAAAAGTTTAAAAAAAATTATTTAAAATGGGTTCTCCATTAAAAGGTGTTTAAAATAAAAAAAAATATAGGTTTGTAAACCTAAAATTTGGTTTATTAGTATCTTATGTATGCAAAATTTATTGGATGAATATAAAAAATATTATATTGGATATATATTTTATGTATTAAATTAATATCACTCAAAGATGGTAATTAATTTAATTTTATAGGGTAAAACTATTTTGTGACCATAAAAAATATTAATATTTTTCTCTATATTAAATTGGTTTACATATTCATTTTTAAATAATTGGTAACCTTTGAATTAATATAATTTTTTGTAAAAAAATATTTTCATAAAATATGTAATATTTTTCATAAACTATATTCTAATGGCTAGGTCATATCATAATATTTTAAAAAATAATATTTCAAAAATATATTATTGTTTGGAAAACATCAGTCCTGCATTTTATGTAAGTCCTTAAGGAATGTCATTGTTTCATGTAACTAATTCAAGCCTTAGTTGTACATATAGAGAGATCTAAATTTTATGTTGTGTGTAGTGAATGAATATATTATAATTTCATACAACAAATGAAAAATTTAGTGATTTAATATATATTTAATAACTATTTTTAGTGTTGCATGAAATGAAAAGTATCAAAAAGATTAAATTAATTTGAAAACCCAATATTTGTAAAAATCTTAAGGTTTTACAATTGTGAGTTTTCCCCAACCCACGAGTGTCTATTATAGGTGGTGAGATTTTTGTTTTCCCTTAATTATACTTTTATCAATAACTCTCTAGGGGCAGGAAGAGGCATTGTCGGTAGAAATTTGAAACTCGTATGTCACTATTACTTTATACTTTATATTATTTTTTTATTATTCTTGATTATGTTATGTTTTTTCAGAGTTTAAAATTTAATATTAATGTTTTTAATATATTTTCCTCTATTCATGGTTTACATTCATGATTTTCAGGAAACTGTGAGATTACATTTACATAACGAGTTTTTTAGATCATTAGGTTTTGTGTATGATTGGTCTATATTGGTAGTATATAACTTGGTCCAAACCATAATAACCCAATGGAAACCATGTGAGATCTTTTTTTAAGGTAATTAGGGCCTGACCTACACATGTGTAGGGGAAACTCTGTGAGTGACCATGAAAAATGAAATATTGTTTCATAGTGCAGTTTTCATGTAATGTAAAAGGTTTATTAAAAATAAGTGGTCTCAAGGCTAAGTACAGAAGTGGAATTTCTTAGGCAGTTCTATAAAAACATTTATAGGATAGTTCTACAAATCATTTGAGCCACCCAGTTTTTATTTAAGGGTGAATTTACATGTTTTCCCTTCCTTATTTTTAAGACATAAACCATCCAATTTTTCTCATATTTCATTGAAAAATGGGTTCAACATGGGGAGATCTCCCTTTATTCTATTTGAATTTTGTAGCCTCCATCCATTGATTTGTACTGGATTTATAAATGATTTTCCTTCTATCCTCTTTCACTCTTCTTACTTTCTCACTTCATGTTTGATTTTTTTTCACCCCGAACCCTAGTATCTAGGGGAATACAATTATGGTTTTAGGTAGAAATAATCATGGGGTTTGTATGTGTAGAATTTATATAGGCTCCTTTCTCATTTATACATTTTATAAAAAATTATACATGTTTTAGATGACTTTATACTTTGTGTGGTAGGTGGTTTTTTGAATTATCTTATAATTCATGTCATAAAGTGATTGAATTATATAAAATTAATTTATATTAGATTCATTCCTATAAATAATAACCATGAATGGATTAAGGAATTTATAAAATGGTTTCCCCAAATGATATGGATTTATCACAAGCTAATTGTTCATTGATATTATAGAGTGTATTATTAAATATATTTCAATATTTTGATATGTTATTTTTAATTCCCATATAAAGTGCCATTTATGATATTTAGGTTTCTATATAAAAATAAGTCGGGTTTACCTCATTTTATGTTTTTAATATCTTGGGGTCACAATGATGTTCGAAATGGTTTTATGGGGAAATTGTAAAAAATGTATGTTTTCAAATGAATATATATGTTATTTAAAAAATTTATTTAAAAGAATGAAATGAAAGGTTGTTTAAAGTTGTGTAAAATGACAAGGAATTTTGATATTATTTCTGAAATAATTGTTTTCACCTTTAAATAACTGATTTCTAAAATGTGCTAGATCATCAACTAAGTGGCCTTGTAATTTTTAGGCCAGTTGTTGATTCTAACCACTAGAGGGATGTTGAAATTTTCTATTTCTTTATAAGGATATTATTAATTAATATTATTGGGGATTTATTGTGTGATGGAGTAAGGGTAGAGATTATGATTATTTTAAATTATTAACTTATGAACTATATTATTATTTGTTTTTTCTCACCTCTATTTGACATTTCATTGGAGTCCTACACATTTACATAGTGGTATGAATATATAAAAACCCATAAAGTTGGTTAGGATAATTATATTGGGATATTGTATATGGAAATGATAGCTCCCAATATGGATTACATGACAATGATATAGTCATGTTTTGAGGATGGATTATAGGGCATGATTTGATATATGAGACTACCAAGACAAAAAAGGTATTTAGTGCATGCCTATAGATTATTTCTCTATTTTTGGCCATGTTACATTTGTATTAGGATGATTTTTGTTACCCTTAGGTGTATATTGTGATATTTTATTTGAATTCATCAAATACATTATTATATCCCCATTATTTTGACCACAATGGCCCATTTTTAGTTGATTCACTTTTATTATTTCTCAATAACACCTTGGTTCTAGTGTCATTTACATGGGATTGCGAGTACTGTTTTTTATTAATTTCATGTTTTTTATATATATGTAATGTGTGGTTCAAATTTAATTTTATATTTGTTTCTTTAATGGGCTTTTAATAAAATATATTTAAATGATATTTTTTATGTAATCGTCATTTTCAGGCTATGTTTTGGAATAAAGTATGAATAGTGAATGTAGGTTTGTTTTAAATGATTTAAAAGCACCTCTCTCTCTATGGTTTTGAAAATGTGTAACCAATGTTTTTTTCCACACATGTTTTTTAAATTGTGGTAAATTTGTTTAAAATAGGGATTACATATTTATAATTTTTTTATTAATGATTACTTGTGAAAAAACTATTTTCATACTTGATGTTCAAACTATAAGTGTTTAGCTCATAAAATGAAAATGAACACTTGTGGGGGTTTGTATGATGTTTCATTGTTTCTATTTTAGGTTTTTAATTCTGTTTCTAATCATATGTCTATTTATGGATGAGTGGATGTGGTGAGTGAACGTGGTTTATTAGTGGCGATTCTAGATCTATTTGGGGTCCATTTCTCATTTATTTTAGAATGTTTTATCATCCAAAAAAGCATGGAATATTTATTCATATCTTCTCCATATGTATTTTGTTTAGTTTTATATTTTAGGTATAACTTTATTTATTATTCCTTATTCAGATAATTTTGTATATTTCCTTTTTTTATTTAAATGAATGGATGTCAAACTCTTTGATAGGTCATAATGTATCTGTGACAGTTTATGTTCATTGGTTATTTTATTATTTATGGTTGAAATTGTTCCCCAGTGTATACTTTTTTTCTTAGGGATTGGTTTCTAAAAAATTAGGTACAAGAATTCCCTTCATACATAGTGGAAATATGGATCGATTAAAATGTGAGATACATGTTGTTCTTTTCATTAAAAAAATAAAGCATACATCCAATTTATAGTAAACAATTTAATTAATATAAATTCGTAATATTTTAATGTGGGATCTGAAAAGAATGAATTAAGAATTGAACTAGGTGATACCTGAATTTCAATCACATAAATGTGAATAGCATAATAGGACTTGAATGGGGATATATAAATAATAATTTTATATATGATATTTTATCTATGGATTTAGAGGATAATGGAAGAGAAATTATAAACTAGTTTTCATAAATTCTTAGCAAAGAGGTTAAATAATACTTTCAACCACATTTAAAAAATGAGGATATAATTTTGAAAAATTATTTAATAAAACATCCCCACTAATGGGTCCTGGAAAAAATATATATTGGTTAATGTGGAGGAAATATATAGTTGAAGATAAAAATGGTATTTTTGTTAAAATAAATTAAATTTAATAGTTTTAAAGAAAATTTCATTGATTAAAATAATAATTAGAATTCATTTTAAATGGAGATATGAATAAATATGAAGGTTAGATAAGAAAATACCTATATATCTTTCAATATTTGAGATTAAGGGACTTTGGATAGAAAAAATATGGTCATATAAGAGAAAAAATATAATTGATTAGTATTATTATTAAACATGTCCCATTTTTATCAATTAATAAATTTATCAAATAATATGATTTTCATATAACATTTTTATTCATTAAAAACAAAAAATTAAATAAACATGAATTTGAGGAGGGACGAAATTTGTATAACCAATAATAATATATAAAAAAAATCGGATGACTCAATTATATGAAAAATTCGTTTTGAGAACCCTTGTGTGTTTTATAAGGTATGTATAAAAGTAACATGAAATGTATATAATGAAATGAAACTGTAAAAACCCTCATTCAGAAGTTAATTATGATAAAATATATCACTAGTGAATTATATAAACCATATAAATGAATATAGTTTCTTAATATGAAATATGAAACTAATTAGGGAAATTGATATGAAAATACTTATGTCTATGTAAATGTATGAATCCTAGAAAAAAGGAAGGGAGATCCAGAAATAAATATATAAATATCCTAGATCAAAAGTGATGTATAATAGAAGAGTTCAATAAAGAAGTATACACACCTTGTAAAATTTTATTTCTTCATAGAAATAGATAAATATTCTCTCATTTATAAGAATATAATATTTAAAATATTAATGGGAAAGAATAATATTTCCAAACTTCAAATGGAAGTATGAATAAAAATACAATTATATATTTAAAAGTAAAGAAATTACAAAAATCAATAATTTCATAATTATTATAACAAATTCATATTTCATAGGATTCTATAATCATTTTTTGTTGCAAAATTTAATAAAAACATCCATATAGGTGGTGAAACAGGCCCATGTAAGAATTTTTTATAACAAATCAATGAGTAAGAATATAAATATGTATGGTTATAATATAATTTTTATAGAAGAATAATGTTGTCAAACATATATCTTTTTATTGGTGGATATGTTTTGTAATGTATTTATATGTGTTGATAAATGTATAGGAATAAGGGGAACTCATTACTTATTTGATGAAATAGATCCTTCCAATAATTACTTCCCTCAAAATGAAATATTTAGGCTTTATTCTTATAACCCAATGCTAAAATAAATTATAGAGTACTTTGGGAGAGGATATTTGAGTATAAATTCAATATAAAATAAAATTATAGATGTAGATTGGTGTAGGTGTAGGAGGCATACTTTTTTAGGTGGAAATGAGGGACATTTCTTAAGAAACTTGAGTTAGGTTAAAGGGAGAAAAATTGAATCACATGAGTGTTTGTTGCATTAGAAAATGGTTATATTGTTTTTAAAGGTAGGAAAAAATCCAAAACTTAAGAAATGACATTGATAATGTTTGATTGACAACATTATTATTAACAAAAATTCTGTGTTGTTTTACCCCATTTTACCACTTCTGAACCTTATTTGTTTGTTTAAAATAACAATTATTATTTTAGAAACAAACATTAATGACCCATATAACATAATTTAGGCATGATAATTACAAATTTATACTTAATTTAATCAGATTTAAAATCTAAATAAATGTAATACACTGTTTAAATGAAAATTTATAATATATATATATTTTTATAAAAATAAATTCTTAAAAACAAAATGATCATATCATATTTAATACCAAAAGTAGTAATTAGATGAATGTAATTTTATTATATTAAAATTATATAATATATATTTCATTAGAAAAATTCTTTAGAAGTGACATATTTTATTTTCTATGGTAAAATATAGAACCTTTAGAGTGTAAATTAATTAAAAAACATCAATTTAAATATTAAATGATTTTGATAATATTTTATTAAAATTAATTAATTATTTTATATCAATTAATTTTATTATATCAATATATTATTATAATAATGAACACTTTAAAATTTATATATTTATTGAAACCATTATTTAAATTTAATCAATTTTCGAAAAGCCATTTATTTAAAATACATTTTTAAATAAATTTATAACTTTTATTATTTTTCAAAGTCATTTATTTTAAATATTAATTGCACAAAAAATATAATATTTTGATCAAATTTTTAACTTATATATTCTAATTATAAAATCGTCAAATAAATTTATACCAAATTACTATGTATAAAATTACTACAAAACCAATCACCGTATGGTCGAAAACCAAATAAAGAATAACTATATTACATTATTATATATAATGTAACATCCTCTATATATATATTTATTTTCTTTCACTAATTTACATGATTTAGTTTTTTCTTGAAAATTGAATAGAAAATAAAGCATTGATTATTTGAATTAAATTATCCACACATTATTAACTTATAATGGAACATTATAACAAATATACATGAATCTATGTATTACATATGATAGTTTAAAAGATACCATGGATTATTAAATACTATGGATACTTAATCCCTTAAAGTGAATAATATAAAATGGGAAATTGATTATAATAGAAACATATTTTTATAATAAAAAATCCCTTGGATCATATCCATTCTTGTGAATCAAATTTATAAATAGTAAATCCACCAGGAGAAAAAACATTAGGAATAATAATACCATTTTTTCGTAAAGAAAATTTATGGAATGAGAATTTTTTTTGAGTTGTTAGAATAGAATAAATATAAATAACGTAATGGAGGTTATAATGAAAATATATAACCATTATAATATGGTAAATATTAGTTGGGTACACTATCATTAGACTTGTAACTCATTTAGAAATAGCGGCATGTCATTAATATATATAGGGTATATTAGAAAGTAAAATTATATATTTCATTATTATTTTTAAATTTAATATATCATTATGGAAGAGTGTAAAAAAAATTATTTCTTTTATAAAAATATATTTTATTCAAATGGAATTGTTGTTTTTTGAATTATACAATTTTTTTAAATTCACAACATATAATGATTACTTTCAAAAAATGTTTTAATTAAATTCATGTAACACTTTTTAAATATTTTAATAATATAAAAGAAATTATAAATTATTAATAATGAATAAAAATGAAATTATTCATGGTTAAGGGAATTTGTTTTCTTTAAAAAAATTATAATATCATATATGTTTTTTATTTAGAATTAAAATATAAAATATTTCTAATATGAAATTTAATGAAATATATTGCTTATTTATAGAAAAAAATTAATAAACACCCATAAATTAATTATTAATTGCTTATAAATAAGATATAATTAATTTAATATTGTAAAACTATTCCTTTCTAAATATTTATTTTTATCGATTATGAATATTTATTTCACCAAAATAAATATTACATGGTTTAAAGATTATTTTATAAAATATAATTTCAATACCCCTAAAAATAATTTAGTACTCATTTAATGATTTGTAATAGATATGAAATAAGAATAACAATAGTAATTATTTTAAAATCCATTTTTCATTAAAAATAGTTTTTCTATATATTTTATGTCTTCATTTAAAACTACAATATATCATATTAACAATTTTAATTCTATTAAATAGATTAAAAATTTATAATCAAAACATCAAAATTATGAATGATGGGTCATAATTCATTTCTGGTAAAAAATTTACTTTCGTAAATAATTTTACAATTTAAAAAAGAGATAAAAATTTTTAAAGTGACATAGACTGAATTTTTAGTGATTATATAGATAACACGTATTAGAAATTAATTTTAAAGTATAATAAGTTCAATAATATAATATTAAATCTAATTTAGGTCATTGGATTCAATTTTAAATTGATATTGGATATAAAAACATTAAAAACTATTGAAGATTTCCCTTTAAACACCTACTTTCTCATTGCATGTACATGATTAATTTTAAATATAATTGTGCCAATTTTGTGAATTTAATTTAGAAATATAGATTCCATATATAGAATCATAAATTCCAAATTATCTTTTATGTTCAATTTATTTTTTAGGTAAAAATATATATCATGGGAAAAAATATTTACCCTTATATATGTAAAATAATGAAAGGGGTTAATGTTAAAAGGTAAATGATTAAACTACCTAAAACATAAAACATTCAATTGGTGGGTGAGGTGTTTATAGAACCAAAAAATAATCCAATACATTAATTAAATATATGATTTATTTTAAATAATTCCACCTCAATATGGTTGGATTTAATTATAAATTATTTAGTATTTAATCACTTGAACCCATCTTTCCTCATGTATAAATACCAACCCTCACCACCCCATTTTGACTCATATGACATATAGATCTTAAAATATATACCAAAACCACCCATTCTGACTCTCCCAACTTAATATTTCTTCTTTTCATACCAAAAGACCAAATCGAAGGTCCTCAAGGGTATCTTGAAGATGTGATATTCAAAAGGTAATTTTCTTCAAGCACCATCTCCGAATTTATTTTATTCTTCTACTTTATCATCATCCAATTAATATGTAAAAGCATAAAACTACAATAATAATGTATATATTTGGATTTTATGTTTATAATCGAATATATTATGTCCATATATTTTATTACCACCTCTTATTCAAAGAAATAAAACTATTTTCAAAATTATGCTTGTAAATTGCCTCTGTGAAAACTGTTTTTGTTATTTTTCTTTCATCACCTTCTTAGATAGTCAAATAGATATTGATCTGAATATATAATATTTTAATAAACATATTATATCCAATTTCATTTTATTAAACTAATTTATACACATAGTATCATATAAAATGAATCAAGTTCGTGATGTGTGTAAAAATTACCAAAAGTAACTAAACAATTATCTTTAATATTTTATCTAATAAAACATCCTCATGTTAGAAAAAATGATATATTTAAGCATTTATAATCCCCTAATATCATTAATACCATTTTATTCCACTGGTATAGTTTTATTCCCATATTACAATTTAATCTATAATTATACACAATTGATCTAGAAGCCAAGAAATAAACACACCCAAAACCATTAAAATAATGAAATATTATTAGAGTATTGGTCATATTATGTTAGAAAATAATCCAAATAAGGTATTATAAATATTAATATAGTTTTATAATTATTTAATTACATTATTTAACGATTATACACAATGTTAATATATTCACCACTATAGGGAATCATAAGAAATGGGTTTCTCTTCTCACTTTTTACCTCTATGTGATATATTCCTTATTCACCAAGAAATTATTTTGTGTGGTGTATATATAATAAAATTTGAAATTAAATATCATGAATCTTTTTATATTAATGGTATTAAATATTAAATTTGATATGTATTACATTTATGGCTCATGGGACTCAACATATTATAAGTGGTAAGAGAATTCTTAACCCAATTTCCATTCATTGGGTTAAACTACTGTTTCATTGATTATGTAATTTTTTATTATGTTTGAAATGATATTATAATATATTATGTTGTATTTATATTTTTTTATTTTTATTTTTATAGAATATACACAATCAATACGATTTATTAATTCTCACTTCAATGATATGAAAATTATAATGGAATTTCTTATCTCACATTTATTTTTTGCGATACTTAAGACATATTCACCACTGGTTTCTTTTTAAGTAGTGTATATGCTACCCATAAATTTAATCTATTATCATTATCCTTAAATTTATTGGTATTTTCATATATATTTGATGATTTCTCTTTTTTATTTCCTGTATTCTTGTGTAATTACTATATAACACATAAAATTATACATTCTATTTTGTGTGAATACTATACCTTTGTTTGTGGACATGTGGACTACCACCTCCTCAATGTGATGTGATTTGTTCAGAATTTATATAAAATGAATTTTGGACATGTTTAGTAAAATTATATAATATATATGAAATAATAATTCTAAAATAATGAAAATATATATATATATTTTATATTTCAATTACTTTATTTCCTTCAAAATGACAATACTAAATAACAATGTTTATGCATACGTACGTCCTACTATCTCCGTGAATAGTGTATTTTATATAATATTTCAATGTTTTATTGATTAATATAAATATTTATATACTGAATAAAATTTGATATATAAATAGTGTTTTATATTCTTGAAAAAAGAAAATCCTGATCTTTGTGAGAGGATCAAGAAAAACAAGTCAAAACATGTATGATAAACAAAGTAGTTATTACCCAAAACATTACTTCAACAAAGTATTATTAATAAATTTGTAATATAAAATCATAGGTGAATAATATATGGTATTAGATACAATAATATGGTTATTAATTATATGTATACTAAACATATATTTGTTATACAAAACGTATTAATGTGTATGAATAACATCAATACATAACTTAAGGGAATTTTATCTCACTTTTTATTTTTTTGAGATGCATGTCTTATTCACCAATCAATTCTTTTGTCTGGTGTGTATGCAACACGTGGAAATATTCTATAATTACTATACTAAAATTTATGGCTATTAAAAAATAAATTTAATCAAATTTATTTCATGGGGTTTATGTTTCAAATTTTTTGAAATTGTTAAATTAATTTGGTCTCAATTTTACTTCATTGAGACACATGCCATGTTATGCACCTATATTTTTAATGAGTTTTATATAATACCTTTGACAAGATTACATCAATAATATAATATTTTTATGATATTTTATTATTTATTTAATATTATTATGTCAATTTTATTAAGATTTAAAGTCCCAAAAGTGGTAAACATTTATAGCTTCAATCCCATTGTCTATCAAGATTATTTATGATTTTATGATTAGATTATTTGATAAACACATCAATGGTTGCCAATATTCTAGTCCATGGGAGATTCAAGTCTGGTAATTTCAAAGATAGGAGACTGTACAATGAGCAAGCTATCACGAGTTTGCCAATGAATATTCTTCATCCCAAATATTCTACTTCATGCACATTTCCTGGAAAACAAAGGGGAATTTTATAAGGCCCCAACCTTAAACCTTACTTAATATTGAATTAAATGAATAATTCACATTGAGGATCTTTTCAGGTTTAGAGGTTTAGAGAATTAGGACATAACTATTACATCTCAGAAGATTACAAATTAGACACTTATACTATGTTTCCATAAAATAAATACTTGTAAAAAGAAACATGTCTAGTTACATGTTTTAGATAGCTTGACTATTCCTAGATCCCATCCTTGACCCAATTCCACATTAAGTCCTGTGAACAACATTTCAAAAACTTGGGGTGAGCATAAAAAGCTCAGTAAATGATACACAAAGAAGAAAAACTGTTAGTTTTTCAAAGCAACCAGTAATCCACGAATAATTTATCAAAGTAATACTTTTCACCTTTATAAAGAAGAAGATACTCTTCATTGAATAAAAGACATTTACTGAACCTTTTTTAACCAAAATATTACCATAAAACCCATATAAAGAACACATAATATAAAAAGGTAACTAGGGACATAAACATACTTAAGTGGAATAACCATCCGGTCGACTTCCACACATATCAATTAATGGAATAGCCATACGGCCGATTTCCATACCCAATGCATTGGAGGTTATAACGTAACCACCTGTCCTGGTATTCACGGCACCACCTGTCATATGGTTTATCATGTAACCACCCGTCAAATGTCCAAGTACCATTATAAAATCATAAGACATAAAACAAAAATAATGGAAAGAAAAAATTTCCACATTTCGATCACAATATATCACTTTAATATATTGACATAACAAGTTCATCATAAAAAACCATTTTCAATACCAAAATACATAAAAGAGTATATGGTATTTATTTCATTTTAAAAAAAATACGGCTTTTTGGGGAAGCCAAAGACCAAATAATACTCTCGGCGGTGGAAAAGGTCATTGTCACCGCATACGTTAAAATAAACATTCGTTTTTTTCGTTTAGTAAAATGCTTCATAGAAAAAGATTCCCTTTGAATGAAAAGTCAAAGGTGTTTTATACAGTGTATAAAAGAAAGTCTTGTATTAGAACAAAACATGCCTCAATGAAAGGAGATTGAGACGAAGTCCCTTACAAAAATCATTTTCAAATAAAATACATATATTTTGTGGATTCACTTTAAGTACACATAAAGAAAGTGCAAATACAATATAGGACATAATAATATCATGACATAATTTGAAAGTAGGAGATTAACCCAAAGAACAGAAACTGGGTTAAGGAGTTCCCTTACCTCGTGTCCGACGTGACTCGATTGCTCTTTAATCTCATGAATAATAAACTAAAGTTAATTTATACTTGCTTAAGAACATTTTTCAAGTTTATTATTCATTTTATATAACTTATTACCATGTTATAAATGTTATGTAATCATTTAATTTCATAATGTTCATTTTGTCGATATTTGGAACGTAAGTCAAAAATGGTCTTCTTACAATTAAATGTTGTTCACGTGGTCAAAAGTTCATTATATAAAGAATTATATTCATGATTTGGATATCATATATATCATATATATCCAGCATATACATGTATCTACAATAGTATATAACATTTAGAGGTAAGAAATGAAATACACCGTTCATGGAGACAGTAAGCCGTACGTACCCATGAACGCTACTTTCATTTCTATTTCATATTTAATGGAGTAAAATCATAATTATATAAAGGTATATTATAATTCCAATATAATATCATATATATTATCATTAACTCCATTATTTAAACGTCCTACGTATGGCATTAACTAATCAAATCACTTTGAGGGGCGGTAGTCCGCACTTCCTAAAATGAAGATATCGCGTTTAACCATAATGGAACCTTAATGGTATCCCATAAATGATAAATTCAGAAGCTTAAGGAAAAAATAAACATAATATATATCAAATATAAATATATTTACATCTTAATGTCCACCATTAAAGGTGTTAAAATAAGAATGAACAATCATCATTTCGTGAGGTAGAAATTCACCAACCATAGAAACAGTATGTCATTTAACCATTAGATGAAGGTGTGTGTAAGTGTAGCTAGAATAATTCTTATAAAAAAATCATAGTATATTAAGGATAATGGTGTTTTTACAAAATTAAGGAATAAAAAGTGTTTAGAGGGTTGGAGAAGAAAAATAAAACAAAAGAACCCAAGTGAAGACATTACCTTAAAATCGGGTAACTCTTCTTGGTTTGAACAAAAAGGGTTCCTTGAAGAGATTTCTGCCAAATGTAAGGATTCAAGGATGAGGATAGGGGTTTGGAGAGATAAAATGATGAGGGGTTAGCCGAGAAAAAGGCTTGAGAGGTGTGGGTAATGTGGTAGAGGTGGGGGCCTTTTATAAGTGGAGAGGATGGGCACTCTTGGAAAGCTATAAAAGGTTACTTTATTATAAATTGATTTTCGGATTTTAAAGGTCCCAAAATTATATATTTCTCAGATAAGGTGATAAGGGTTCGAAATCCACCCATCCAATAGGTTTTGGACATGTGTAAGTCTTAGATTTTATATTATCTTTTCATTTTATTTAAATCGTTAAATAATGAGTTAATCGCTGCATCATCTTGGTATCATAAATAATTTAATTTATTTAATGTCTAAAATTATAAAAAAAATTATCATGATGTATTAAATCTTTTTATCTTTCCACTGAATATTTATAGTCAAATTATGACTTGTATAACCCAATTTAAAAATTGTTTTAGTAAAACAACTCATGTTTGTGACATTTTAATTTTTACTTTAAATAAAAAGTTTTTAATGTCATTTTCCTACCAAAGTGGCTCCATGGGGTCCCCATGATGACCCATGGATTTTCCTGGTCGGACATGACACATCCAATAATTTTAGGACATGTGTCTAGGTCATTTCATATTATTAAAACATTATTCTTTCCTTAATTCACACTAATTACCTCTAATCGCGATTAAAAACATAAAAGTTACAATTCACCAAAAAATTGTTTTAATCCCATTGTACCAAATTTTACATCCTAATGACAAACATGTATGTCTAAATTTTGAAAATCAAATCACATAAGTGGTAATGTTTCATTTAAAAAAAAATCAGTTTTTTAACAGCCTCTTAGTGGTTTCACTATTCATCAAAAATTGAAGTTTTTCAGAAAAATTCCAAAAATTCACCCTAAGCTATATTTGATATCCCGAATTCATAAATGATTTATATTTAAAAAAATTCAAAACATATTAGTTTCATTAATTAATTTAATAATTAATTCCCGCTATCAAAACAAATAGCGTGTTTTTATGAAACAATATGTATCAAAAGATTGACACTTGTTTAGGTCCAATTTCAAAGTGAAATTAATTCCAATGACCACAATTGGATTAAATGGTAAAAATATATTATAATTGAAATTTAAAACGAATTCAAAATATAATCTAATAATATAAATAAATTATATTAAAAAGAGGTTTTGAATTAAAATACAACATTTTTCTCTATTCTTTAAAAAAATGAACTTTATCGGAAAAATACAAAAAATTTACAGTAAGTAAATTTTGATGTCCCAATTCTAAAGAAAAGTTTTATTTGGCCCAATAGAATGTATAACAGTGACCAAAACTATATTTAAAGAAGGTTCAACATCAAAAGGCGATAGTTTGACCTTTTAGTGAATATTAGAGTATCAATGCCTAAAATTGAATTCTTTTCTTATTTTAAGCCTTTATCTTTCATTGGATAAATGTAAAAACATTTAAAAAACATATATAATCATATTTTAGTTATTTCTATTCTTTCCCGCCAATACAACGTCTAAGTGTTAACTACCATTTAAAATAATATTATTATATTACTAGTGTGCAATGTATGATTTTATAGAAACTCGTTGTTATATATCGGGTACGCTATCAAACATAGAAACCCCTTTAAAGTAAAATAAATATTTAATTCGAAAATATTAATAAATATGAAAATGTTTTATTCTTTATTTACCTAGGATGTTACATCCTTCCCCCCTTTTGGGAATTTAATCCTCGCAATTTTATTCACTTATCAAAATATGTTGGGGTATTTATCTCTTATTGAATTTTTAGATTCCCACGTTGGATTTTCAACCATATGGTTTCTCCACAAAACCTTTACCTGGTGAATTACCTTATTCCGCAATAGTTTCTCTCTATGGTCAAGAATCTGGACTGGTTGTTCTTCATAATAGAGATTCTCTTCCAACTGAACTACCTCTAGGCTCAAAACATGAGATGGATCTGGCGTATTTTTTTCAACATTGAAAACATGAAAAACATTGTGTACCTGACATAAACTCAGAGTTAAAGCCACTCTGTATGCAATTGATCCATCTTTTTCCAGAATTTCATATGGTCCAATGAACCTTGGTCTCAGTTTTCCTTTCTTACCAAATCGCATCACACTTTTCCATGGTGAAACATTGAGAAAAACATGATCACCTACCTCAAAAGATAGATCCTTCCTCCGGTTATCCTAATAACTCTTCTGCTTGCTCTGAGCTGTTCTCATGTGTTTTTGAATCAACTAAACTTTTTCTGCCATCTCTTCTACCAATTTTGGTCCCATCATCTTCCTTTCACCTACTTCATCCCAAAAAGCTGTAGTTCGACACCGCTTCCCATATAATGCCTCAAACGGAGACATCTGTATACTAGAATGAAAACTATTATTATATGAAATTTCAACCAAAGAAAGATGTTGGTCCCAAATTCCCTGAAAATCCATCAAAAAAGCACGTAGCATATCCTCTAATGTCTGAATTGTTCGTTCTGACTGCCCATCTTATTGAGGATGAAAAGATATACGAAATTTTAATTTAGTACCCAACGACTTCTGATGGCCTTTCCAAAAGTTAGAAGTAAATCTGGGATCACGATCAGATACAATGGAGAGGGTAACTCCATGAAACCTGACTATCTCTTTAAGATTCAATCGAGAAAGTTGATCTAGAGAGAATGTATCTTGAATAGGAAGGAAATTAGCAGATTTAGTCAATCGATCAACAATAACCCAGATTGCATTTTTACCTCGAGGTGTCCTTGGAAATCCCACAACAAAGTCCATGGATATATTTTCCCATTTCCACTTTGGAACTGCTAAAGGCTGAAGCATGCCTTTCGGTTCCTGCCGCTCTGCTTTAACCCGTTGACAAGTCAAACACTTCATAGTAAAATCATCAATATCCCTTTTCATTCCATCCCACCAGTAATACTCCCGAAGATCTCTATACATCTTAGTACTGACAAGATGAACTGAAAACTGAGAACTATGAGCTTCACATAACAACTCACCCTTCAACTGTGAATCATAAGGAACCCATAATCTCTTCCCAAACCTCAAAACACAATCATTATCAATGTTTAATTCTGGCAACTTACCCTTCTAAATCAAGTCTGCCTTTTTCTGCAACTTGCTATCTTACATCTGTGCTTTCTTAATTCTATCTGATAGAGATGATTTCATTGATACCTGAAAAAAATAGAAGGACATCCTACACCAACAACATCAATGCCAAACTTAATCAAATCCTTAACCAAAGGATATTGTTCCAAACGTAGCATGGTTAAGGAAGTATTAATTCTTCGACTCAAAGCATCGGCCAATTTATTTGATTTTCCCAGATGGTAATGAATTGTACAATGATAATCCTTGATTAATTGCAGCCATATCCTATGTCTCATGTTCAATTTTTTCTGAGTGAATATATACTTTAAACTTTTGTGATCAGTATATATTTCCCACATCACTCCATAAAAATGATGCCTCCAAATTTTTAGAGCAAAAACAACAGAAGCTAAATCCAAATCATGTGTAGGGTAATTTACCTCATGAATTCTCAACTGACGTGAAGCATAAGCAATTACCTGATCATTCTGCATAAGGACACATCCAAGTACCTTTAATGAAGCATCACTATATATAACAAACTCACCATTCTTGGAAGGATGTGCCAAAACTGGAGTATTCACCAATATTCTTTTAGAACTCCTGAAAATAATCATAACATTATTTTGTCCAGATAAACTTAACACCATTCGGAGTTAGCTTAGTCACTGGACTAGATAACCGTGAAAACATTTCAACAAACCTTCGGTAGTAACCTGCCAAACCAAGAAAACTATGGATCTCGGTTACATATATGGGTCTTGGACATTCTTCAAGAACTTTTGTTTTAGCAGGATCAACAGTTATTCCATTTTTTGAAAGAATGTGACCAAGGAAAGAAATTTGTTGTAACCAGAACTCACACTTTCTGAATTTTCCATACAGTCTCTTTTCTTTTAAGTTCTGCAAGATAACCCTTAAATGACATTCATGTTCCTCTTTACTTTTAGAAAACAAAAAAAATATCATCAATAAAAATATCAAACATTTTTCACCTCAGTCAATTGAGCCGTCATTGTAAAAAACTATTTTGTTCTGATTCTGACCATCTCAGGATACTGATTTGAAAGGTCATTTCCCTCTGTATTTCTTCCTAGAAAATCTGGTATGTTTCCTCTATGAAAATTAATTCTTAACATAGAAATTTCTTCGGAGAAGCCACATGGTAATCTTAAAATGCTATATCATTTCAATCATACCATAAATTAATTTATAATTTTACAATTTTATAACTCCTAAATTTGTCTAAACCGACCTCTGATACCAACTATAAGGCCCCGGCCTTAAACCCTACTTAATATTGAATTAAATGAATAATTCGCATTGAGGATTTTTTCAGGTTTAGAGTTTTAGAGAATTAGGACATAACTATTACATCTCAAAATATTACAAAGTAGACACATCTACTAAGATTCCATAAAATAAAAACTCGTAAAAAGAAACATTTTTAGTTATATGTTTTAGATAGCATGACTATTCCTCGATCCCATCCTTGACCCTATTCCACATTAAGTCCTCTGAATTACATTTCAAGAACATGGGGTGAGCATAAAAAGCTCAATAAGGGATACCCAAAGAAGGAAAACTGTTAGTTTTTCTAATCAACCAATAAACCAAGAATACATTATCAAAGTAATAATTTTCACCTTTATGAAGAATAAAATACTTTTCATTGAATAAAATATCATTACTTACCCTTTTGTAACAAGACGATTACCATAAAACCCATATATAGAACACATAACATATAAAGGTAACTTGGGACATAAACATACTTAAGTGGAATAACCATCCTGTCAAGTTCTACACATATTACTTAATGGAATAGCCATACATCCAACTTCCATACCCAATGAATTGGAGGTTATAATGTAACCACCCGTCCTGGTATTCACGACCCCACCCATCATATGGTTTATCACGTAACCACCCATCAAATGTCCAAATACCATTATAAAATCATAAGACATAAAACAAAAATAATGGAAAGAAAACATTTCCACATTTCGATCACAATATATAACTTAAATATATTGACATAACATGTTCATCATAAAAAACCATTTTCAATACCAAAATACATAAAAGAGTATATGGTATTTATTTGATTTTAAAAAAAATTACGGCTTGTTGAGGAAGCCAAAGACCAAATAATACTTGCGGCGGAGGAAAAGGTCATATTCACCACGTACGTTAAAATAAACATTCCTTTTTTCATTTAGTAAAATGCTTCTTAGAAAAAGATTCCCTTTGAATGAAAATTCAAAGGTGTTTTATACGGCGTATAAAAGAAAGTCTTGTATTAGAAAAAAAACATGCCTCAATGAAAGGAGATTGAGACGAAGTACCTTACAGAGATCATTGTTAAATAAAACAGATCTATTATGTGAATTCACTTTAAGTACACATAAGGAAAGTACAAATAAAATATAGGACATAATAATATAATGACATTATTTGAATGTAGGATATTAACCTAAGGAACGAAAATTGGGTTAAGAAGTTCCCGTACATCGTGTCCGACATGATTCGATTGCTCTTTAATCTCCTGAATAATAAAATAAAGTTAATTTATACTTGATTAAGAACATTTTTCAATTTTATTATTCCTTTTATATAACTTATTTGCATGTTATAATATTTATGTAATCATTTAATTTCATAATGTTCGTTTTGTCGATATTTGGTACTTAAGTCAAAAATGGACTTCATACAATTACATGTTGTTCACGTGGTCAAAGGTTCATTATATCCAGAATTATATTCATGATTTGGATATCATATATATAATATATATCCAGCATATACATGTATCTACAATATTTTATAACATTTAGAGGTAAGAAATGAAATGCACCGTTCATGGAGACGGTAAGCCGTACGTACACATGAACGCTACTTTCATTTCTATTTTATATTTAATGGAGTGAAATCATAATGATATAAAGGTATATTATAATTACAGTATAATATAATATATAATATCATTAACTCCATCCTTTAAACGTCCCACGTATGGCTTTAAATAATCAAATCAATTTGAGGGGGTGGTAGTCCGCACTTCCTAAAATGAAGATATAACGTTTAACCATAATGGAAACCTTAAAGGTATCCCATAAATGAGAAATACAGAAGCATATGGAAAACATAAACATAATATATATCATATATAAATAGAGTGAAATCTTAATGGCCACCATTAAATATGTTAAAATAAGATTGAACAATCATCGTTTCGTGAGGCAGAAATTCACCAACCACAGAAACAGTATGTTCTTTAACCATTAGACGAAGGTTTGTGTTAGTGTAGCTCGAATAATTTTTATAAAAACATCCTAGTATAATGAAGATACTGGTGTTGTTACAAAATAAAGGAATAAAAAGAGTTTAGAGGGTTGGAGAAGCAAAATAAAACAAAAGAACACAAGTGAATACATTACCTTAAAATCGGGTAACTCTTCTTGGTTTGAACCAAAAGGGCTCCCTGAAGAGCTTTCTGCCCAAGGTAAGGCTTCAAGGATTATGATAGGGATGTTTAGAGATAAAATGAGCAGGGTCTGTCCGAGCCAAAGGCTTGAGAGGTGTGGGTAAGGTGGTAGAGGAGGGGGCTTTTTATAAGAGGAGAGGAGGGGCACTCTTGGAAAGTTATAAAAGTTTACATTATTATAAAATTATTTTTGGATTTAAAAGGTCCCAAAATTATAAATTTCTAGGGTGAGGTGATAAGTGTTCTAAATCCACCCATCCAATAGGTTTTTTACATGTGTAGGTCATAGATTTTACATTATCTTTTCATTTTATATAAATCGTTAAATAATGAGGTAATCGCTGCATCATTATGGTGTCATAAATAATTTAATTTACTTAATGTCAAAAAATTATAATAAAATATATCATGATGTAGGAAATATTTTTATCTTTCCAATGAATATTTATAGTCAAACTAATGACCTGTATAATTGCATTTAAATATTGTTTTAGAAAAACAACTCATGTTTGTGACATTTTAATTTTTACTTTAAATAAACAAAATTTCATTTCATTTTTCTACCAATGTGGCTCCATGGGGTCCCCAAGTTCACCCATGGATTTTTTTGGTCGGCCATGACACATAAAATAAGGGTAGAACATGTTTCTAGGTCATTTAATATTATAAAAACATTATTCTTACCTTAATTTACAATAATTACCTCTAATCGTGATAAAAAACATAAAAGTTACTATTCCCCAAAAAAATATTTTATTCCCATTGTACCAAATTTTATATCCTAATGACAACCATGTATGTCGAAATATTGAAAATTAAATCACATAAGTGGTAAAGTTTCATTTAAATGAAAAATCAGTTTTTTTAACTCCCACTTAGTGGTTTCACTATTCATCAAAATTGAAGTTTTTCCGAAAAATACCAAAAATTCACCCTAAGCTATATTTGATATTCTGAAATCATAAATGATGTATATTTTACAAAATTCCAAACATATAATTTGCGTTAATTAATTAAATAATTAATTCTCGATGTCAAAACAAATAGCGTGTTTTTATGAAACAATATGTATCAAAAGATTGACACTAGTTTAAGTCCAATTTCGAAGTGAAATTAATTATAATGACCATAATTGGATTAAATGGTAAAGATATATTCTAATTGAACTTTAAAACCAATTAAAAATATAATTTAATCATATAAATAAATTAGATTAAAACAAGGTTTTGAATTAAAATAAAACATTTTTCACTATTCATTAAAAAATGAACTTTATCAGAAAAATACCAAAAATTTACACAAAGTAAATTCTGATGTCCCGATTCTAAATAAAAAAATTATTTGTTCCAATAGAATGTATAAGAGTGACCAAAAATATATTTAAAGAAGGTTCGCCATCAAAAGGCGATAGTTCGACCTTTTAGTGAATATCAGAGTATCTATGCCTAAAGTTGAATTCTTTTCTTATTTTATACCTTTATATTTTATTGGATAAATATAAAAACATTTAAAAAACATATTTAATCATATTTTAGTTATTTCTATTTATTCCCGCCAATACAACGGTTACGTGTTAACTACCATTTAAAATAATATTATTATATTACTAGTGTGCAACATAAGATTTCAAAGAAACTCATTGTTGCGTATCGGGTACGCTGTCGAACATTGAAACCCATTTAAAGTAAAATTAATATTTAATTCGCAAATATTTATAAATATGAAAATGTTTTATTCTTTATTTACCGGGGATGTTACAAATTTCCTTCCTAGAAGCACTTAAAGGTACGGATCTGTCCCTTACCACTTTTTAGAAGTTGCCTTTATTAATGAAATTGGAATGATGGACGTTTCCTTTTCGAATCCAATCCTAAATCCCTCCAACACCATATGAAAATGTGTAAGTACTCAATTATGGGTTGCACTTCTTACCTCAATGGTGAAAAACCATGGCATTTTGTTGATCTTAAATTAAGAATCACACACTTCTACGGTTTCACAGATTGTAAATTTATTCAAATTGGAAGTGACTATTTTTAAATTTTTTTGAACTCACAGGAGCATTTGAATAATGTTTGGAAATTAGGAAACATTCATCTTAAACCTGGTCTCTTTTGAATTATAGAATGGGATATAATTTTTAATCCACACTCTCACAAAAATACAATGGAGAATGTTTGGATTTGGTTTCATGGCCTTAATTGGTTCTGTTGTAACCCTAAGATTCTTAATGAAATAGTATCTTGTATTGGAACCCACATTAAGAAATATTAGTTTACTCTTAATGCAGAACTAGGTTTGTTTTCTAGGATCATAGTGGAAATTAACCTTGAATCCAAATTACCAAAAGTTGTTAGTTTTAATACCAATGATCGAATAATAGAGGTGAGAATTGAATATGATTAAAATCCTCCATTTTGTGAATTTTTCAAGATAGTTGGACATTTTATCTTGAACTATAGGGTTGTTAAACCCCAAGATATCCATCAAAAAGACAATAAGCGGACTAAAGTTAGAAACATAAGAGGAAAGATGAACATCACAAAAAAATCTGAGCCTCCTAAAAAGAAAAATTAAACTTGGGTTAAGAAATTAACACACCCAATACATTTAAGAGATATCTCATGTAATACATGGGATAAAATGGTTGATATTGTATAAAATAACATTATAGAATAATATATTTTAGTATATGTTGGAAAACTGGTTATGAATGTCATACAATCTGAACAATCAATTGAAAATACTGTGACACATGATATTTTAGATGATATTATAGTCTATTCCCCCCATCATAGTGAATCTAGTACATGTATTTTGATGGAAAATCCTATCCTATTTTTATATACTAGGTCACATCAGATAGATCATCCATGTCCATTGAAAAAGGACATCATACACATCTCTGCATCATAAAAACTAGAAAATTATGTCCATTTTACACACACTTCACACTTAGGGATGAATGCAGTGATTTTGGGGTGCACATCTAGACAGTCGCACACAGCTTTCACATGTATGGAATCTAACTCAGCAGATATTGTTCTGACTAAATAAAATGCATGAAATCCCATGAGAAATCCTACACAGACTACCTTCTTGGATCATACTCAATAGATGAAGTCATGAAAGGATAAAATGCATACTATTATTGCTGTTGGGGAGATATCTGATCCAGAATACATAGCAGAAGGTGTTTTGGCTTCAGTCACTAATATGGAATCTAGAAAAGTAGGACAAACCATGCAAGCTTCCACCTTGACATGATCTCAAGAAATTCTCCTTCGATAGAAGGTAATGAATACTAGTAAGAATAATAAATGTATAGAAACTATTTTCTCTATGTATAATGTGAAAGAACACACTAGGAAAGCCTCTACTATTGGTTCGATCACAAACCTAAAGTCAGCTGCTCATATAAGAAAACTGTCAGGTACTCTTGAACCGGGAAACATTTCAGGTACCTTCATTAATGTTGTGAATAATATTTCTTCTAATAAAATATATTTTGATGATGTTAAACATAGGGATATTTTTGTTACTCATACATCATCTGATATTAAAATCCTATAAGATATTGCCATTCATTTCCATCCAGCAAGTGATATTGTTTAATTCATAGACTCCACTACAGGACAATAGGGATTTAATACAGGCTTTATTTTGTCTAAAAATTATAGAATATTAACTAGGCTTAAAGGATCGAATATTAAGAAAAAGGGACTTCTAACTCAAAAAGAAGGACTAAATGAAGATATTATATTGGAACTGTCAAGGTATTGCAAACCTTGACCCCTTATTTTTTTAAAATGACTGATCTTCATTTATAACCACTTTGTCCTTTCCTATGATGATCCAAAGATTAATTTTTCTACCGATTTAGTATAGTTTTTTCATTTTGGATATTCCTTTATAGGTCTATGTCAAAGCCCCACAAATCTGGATATTCTTTTTATTTTTTATCCCTCGTCTTTGTCTATGGTTAATTTTTATCATATTGCTGATCAATGTTTTACCTAGAATTTTATTATTGATCTTACACAACTCTTTTGATCCTTTATTTATTACGAGAAAGATTATCAGGATTGGAGGACTCTTTGGAAAGGCCTCTCGATCTTGATCTCTTGTGATCATTTACCCTATTTTGTTGTTGGAGAATTTAATTCTATTCTCATCTTAAGTGAAACGCATGTACCTCTTCACACAACATTATCTATGAGGTAATTTAAGGATGATATATAAAAAATTGATTTAACTGAAATTTCTCTCCTTGGTGCTAAATATACCTGGTACATAAGTCGACATGGTAGATTTTTTTCTAGAAAACTAGATAGATCCTTCATTAATAACCATGATTTAGATTATTGGGACACCATTTCTAGAACCACCCTTCTGAAAATCCAATCTGATCATCACCTTATCTTGGTCACTATCTCTTACTAATCTATGAAACCTCCTATTCCTTTCAGATTAAAAATGGCTTGGTTCTCAGATCTATAATGTTGTAACCTCATTAATCATTTTTGGTATTCTATAAATCTTTAAAATTATTCCTTTTCTCATACTCTCAAATTAAAAAATCATAAAATAATGATTACAAATTGGTGCAGCATGAAAGCTAAACATGTTGATAGTGACATCCTGCTTCTTGAGAATGAACATCATTATATTCAAAAATGCAACACTAACTTGTAATTTTTATTGGATCATAATCAAGAATATAACAATAATATGAAACTCAATTCTATTCCCTCATTAAAAGAAAACCTACGTAAGGAATCTCTGATAATAAAATAGTTAATTGTTGGTGATATACAAAAAATTATACAATTATTTTCAGAGAATCCATAAGGATTGCAGGCCTCTTTCCTCCCTCTAATATTATGACAACCTCTTGGATTATGAATAAGACATTTCTCTTCATGTTCTATCCTATATTGAGTTCTTATTTAATGGAACTTGAATTAGTAAAGAGCCCATTCATGATATCATTCTTAATATTTTCACTAATGTTGAAAACACTTTCCTCATTGGTTTTCCACTAGATCATAAAATCAGAGACACTTTCTAAAACATGAACACTGATAGTGCCCTAGGTCCTGATGGTTTTAATAATGGATTCTACCATAAATATTGGGATATCATCCAATTATATTTTTGAAAACATATTAAAAATTTATTTTCTAGTGCCTTCCAACCACATGGGTTGAATTCCAAAATTGTCAGTTTGATTCCCAATATAGAAAATGACTCTGAAATTCACCTATTTAGACCCATAACACTTATCAACACTCTCTATAAAATGATCATCAAACTGATTGTGAATCGACTTAGATCTATTACAGATAAGATTGTCTCCTGAAATAAAGTTTGTTTTGTCAGGGGAAGATCCATCTAGGACTTCATTTGTCTCACCTCTGAATGCACTAACATGTTAAACAATTAAAATAGTGGTGGTATAATTTCCATTCAACATGAAATTAGAAAAACCTTTAATACAATGGATTGGGACTTCATATTCAATGTTATTCATGGATTTGGCTTCAATAATATTTTCATCTCTAGAATCAAAAGCTATCTTTTCTCAGCCCTAACTTCCATCATGATCAATGGCTCTGCTAGAGGATACTTCAATTGCACCAAAGGTGTCAGACCTAGTGACCCCAATCTAGAAATCCTTTTTTATTTCAAAGAGAACTATTTAAGTCATCTTCTCACCTGTCTAGTTGGCCAAAAATATACATAAACTTATTTATTCTTTCGAAAATGTTAATGCTCCAATCACCTTCTTTATGATGATGAAATTATTCTGTTTCTTAAGGGTGATATAAGAAATATCAGAAGTCTCAAATCTTCTCTCACTCATTATGAGGTGGTATTGGGTCAAGTTATTGGCTGGATCAAATCCTCTATCTACATTGGCCAAAACATCTGGCAAGTAAAAAAATTATATCACAAATGAACTTGGAATTAAAGAGGTAAAAATTATCTTCAAGTACCTTGGCGTTCCTATCTACGGGGGCAGACCCAAAATGGGAAATTTTTAAAACATTTTTGATCAAATTCTTAATCATCTTTCCTTTTCGAAAGGTAAATCTATCACCATGGTAGAGAGAGTCTATCTTGTCAAGTTTGTCATTGTCTTTAAATTGGTCTACTCTATGATGGTCTATAATTTTCTAGCTATTCTTATAAAAAATGATTGTTTACATCAAAAACATTGTTTGGAATAGTAGCACTTTGGATAGAAAACATGTGACTATCCCCTGGGATACTTGATATAAGCCTTTAGAAAAGGATGGTCTTGGTATTAAAAACATTAAACCCTTTAATGAGGCCCTTTATGCTAGACTCACTTGGAACATAATCTAAAATGACACCCCCTTGATTTATTTCATCCAAAATAGGTTCTTGGATAGATTGAAGAAATGTAACAAGAACTTCTTGAACTCTTCCATTTGGCCCTCTGTTAAAAATATGAATTCGAAAATTATGAACAATGCAATATAGATGGTCACTAGAAAATCCTCCATGAAATTCATGTTGGTCGACTGGAAAGGTTCTCATCTAAGTTCTTTAATTCTTCTAGACCATTCCCCGTAAAATATCCTTGAAAACATCAACAATGTTCTCAATTCTAATTCTGAGACTATTCCTGATAATGTTGTTCAAATTATTTATAATTATTTCTTTTCTATCCTAGTGGATTTTCTAATTTGGAAACCTTATAATAATGGAATAAAAAATTCCAAAAGATTATACAACCACTCTTTTCATAAATCTGAATATGACTTTAATTGGATTACACTTTTTGATAAGTCTTGGATTAAACCTTCAAGAATCACTCTTATCTAGTGTATTACATATAACAGGGTTCCCACTGATTCTTGTTTTCACGTATTTGGGATCTATCTTTTCTAAAAATGTCATCTCTATAACCAACATATAGAGGATACTAACCATTTTTTTCTTTTTTTACTTCAACTGCTCTCTAGTACTATATTTTTGACATCTTTGATTGCATATGGATAATTCTTGACTCTATCAATGCATTGTTAAAATTCTATTTGGAAATGGAGAATTCCCAACAAATAAAAAAAAATTATTGCTGGGGTTACAGATATTCTTAATGTAATAATGTATGATTGAAATGTTATTTTTTACAACAATTCATCACTAACATTAATGTAGGTAACATATAGATTCTCATTGCTATTCATGAAGTTTCATTAATTCAGAAACGGTATTGTGACAACTTTGTGGAAATTTTTATTGTTTTATGATTTCCTTGGGTTGCATACACTTTCATCCATCCGATAAACAAGTTTAAGGTTTTCTGGAGACCACTGATCCCTACGTGGATTAAAATAAATGTGGATATAGCCTTTAAGGGAAAACCAGGTCCTGATGGGTGTAGCTCCATCTATAGAAGTCATCTTGGTCAGATTATTGGGTTCTTTTATGAAGGTTGTGGTACTGAAACCTCTCTAGAAACTGAAATGTTTTGTGTGATTCTTGCCATTTCCTTTGCTATGTAATGTGGTTGGATGGATCAATTGTGTGGATTGAAAGTGATTCTATGACTATGGTGCATGCCATTGGGAAAGGAGATATTCATCTTGCTTGGAAACTTACTATACGTTGGATAAATATTCCCCGTTCTCTTCGTGACACCAATTTCATTTCAAATCATACTTACCATGAGGCGAATATGGTGGCTAATGGTCTTGAAAATAAAAGGGTTGTGTAGGACATAACCTGGCAGGAGGATGTTCTAGACAACTTGATTCTTCTTTAAGTTAATGATTGTAATATGAACCCATCTTTTAGACTCTTATAAACACTTCTTGTTAATAATTTTTTCTTTGGTCTTTTGACAAAAGCACCACCCCTTATAAATTTTTTTTATATACATGTAATGGAACCTTTTTTTCTAATCTTTAGTACTTAAGATAATTAATAATTACTTTTGGAAAATCTGACATTATTTATCCTTTTGGTTGGAAATTTGTGTTCTATCAAAACAATGTTTTCAAAAAATCATTTCAAAAAAGTATTTATAGTATTATATGATGTTAAAAAGAAATTTTTACCCATTTATTATCTTTTTAATATATGGTTTTAAAAATATTTTTCTTTTCATTTTCTGATCAAGGTACCATTCTGAACATTTACGGTGAAAAAGTAATGTTTATCACGTACAGACCTACCCACCATCATTACCATCATTTTTATGATACTTATATTGAAATTCTACAAGGTTATGTTTTTAACTAAAATGTTTTCTTAATATTATAAATTCTTTTATTTTGAAAATGATTTTCAAATAAAATTGTTTTCCTATAATTATTTTCTATTAGAAAATGTTTCATTTGATTTTACAAGTTTCCATTATATGTTTTAAAAAATTTTGTTTTCAATCAAACAGACTTCAATGATCTCAAGGATAATTTTTTTCTGAAACTATTTTCAGGGAATTTTTGTTCAAAATAAATTCATAATTTTTTTACTTTTTTAGGGAAATATGTTTTCAAAATGTTTTTAATCTTATTTTATATGTTTTTAGTGAAAAGAATTTTCAAAATGTTTTAATATTATTTTATAGTTTTCCGAAGTATTTTCAATGAAAATATATTTCAAAATGTTTTATGTTTTAAAAAAAATTCAAAGAGGAAGGGTTATTTTGCTCATGAAATCGTTTTTAAAAGATAACTCAAAATTATTTACCTTCTATGATGACATATTTTGATCTTAATTATTTATTTGTGGTAAATTATCCAATGATTCAATTCGAATTATTTCTTGGAATGGTTTCTATTTTTATGGAATGATGTTTATGAAAACCCATTTATATTTCCCGGGTTATATGTCTATGAAAACTATTCCTATTCCATGAGTTATATGTTTATGAAACCAATTCTTTTTTCACAGGTTATATGCATATGAAACCCTTTTATCTTCAACGGGTTATACCAAGATAAATGATTATGAAACCTTCTTCTATCAATGGGTTATTCTATGATGAAATGTTTTTCAAACCCGTATATTTTCCATTGGTTAAGATATTATTAAATGTTTATGACACCCATTTCCTTTCAAGGGTTATGATATGATCACTTTTTATGGGTCATGTTTTGATGCAATGTTACTATATTATGAAAGATATATGTATGAGTTTACTATGTGATAGGTGGGGCATATATCTGAATCCATTTCATTAAGAAATGATAAATTTTTAATTAGCTCAAGAGGGTACACATAAAGGAATCCCTAGAATGAAACATGAGCAATCCTTAAAACAAAAACAAGACAATACATTGGAGGGAATACCAAGACCGAAACAAGAGGGTTAATTTAAGAAAATCACATGCTTGAAATTAGAGGGAATCTGAAGAAAAAAATTAGAGGGTACATAGGAGGACATCCGATGACAGAAACAAGAGGGTTCATGGGAGGCTATCCCAAACCTGAAACACGAGGGTACATGAGAGGACATCTTAATCTGGAAACAAGAGGGTGCAAGGGAGGGAATACTAATCCTATAAAGGTACAAGGGTTATTATCCCAAGCCTAACATGTTACGAAGGTATTTGTAGGCATCTTTAACATAGTATTTTGTATGTTTATGTGTATGCACAACGTTCCATGTATTATTCATATGTAATGAGTTTATGGATTATTATATTGATTTTATTATGATTTATGTCTTATAAGAATAGAATATTTATGACATGTCTCATGATTATAATCTTTGATATGCAAGGTACAATCTATAAGTGATATGCTCACATTCTCATACACTTATATTCATTATATGCTTATGTTCTTCCTTTATTTACCCTTAATAATCATTCAAGATCAAACCTTTATTTTGTTTAAATTCTGTAGTTTATGACTAATTCTTTATAATCCAAACTTATAAATGGGAAGATCATTGTGTGAAACATTGAATATCTTTTGCAATGATAGAATTTTTTGTTCTACGTTCCAATGACACTAAACAATTACAGTCCTCATGAATTTATTTTTTTAATTTTATGAATATTCATCTTAGATTATTTAATATTCATGTATGTTAATCTTGGGTCATTATATATGGTATCAAAGGTACAATTTAGTTAACATTTGGAAACTAGGATGAGAAAAATTTAGTATGATCCCTAGGAATATTTCAAAGAATATGTTTATAAATGTATCTACGAATAAGAATAAGGATGAGTTAATGTTTAGGAAAATGTATTAGAATTTTGGTAAAGGATTGAGTCAGTGGTTTCTTAGCAATATATCCCTATATGGATACTACAATTGGATGTGGTTCTAAAACAAATGTACCTAAGAGTTATAACTTTATCATGGTGCATCGATCTTGACATGAGCATAACCTAGTATATAAAGACAGGCCAAACTACGCACCTTGTTTGAAACTATAGGTGGATATGCTTTAGGAATTAGAAAACACTTCATGAATCATCATAAATTATTTTAATATAATTTATCTATTAATAACCTAAGATATATTAAAGGTGTCATTGATTAAATAATGTCTCTTTATTTAAAATTCCTATAAAATATTTTTTTAATGATTTTGTGGTTTTACATAATGATAAATATTTCTCACATTATGATTTATGGTTTTAATTCAATGGAAGAAACAAGAGACAACAAGGTTAATGTTGGTTTTTTTAGATTGGGAAAGTATGGGAATTATATAAATTGAATTTATAAGTCAAATCATTTTCAAGAGAATGAGGATAGTGATATGAGTGTTGGATATACATATAAAGATAAATAGAAAAAAAAGGACATATGAAAGGTATGAAATCTACTTCTTGTATTGAATACATTAAATGTGAAAAAGCAATATTATATTTACATTAAGGAACCTTAATACATGATTTACCTTTAATATTTTAGGAAAGAGGTATTAAAGAATAATTTGATGAATCCTGAGTAATAGTTTATGAAAATGCTAGAATAATAGAGTATTTATGTTTTCGAATTCAAATATTATGTTATATGAATCCTGAAATAAGTAAGAATTAATTTTTAGAATAACACTTCATTAATGATATTTTTAATAGTATCAAAGACAGAGATAAGTGATTTAATAGGAACGTGATATTTTGATTAAAGGAAGGCAACCCATAATGTGTCCAATATATAGATAAATTTTTGTTTAAATTGGATTAAGAGATTATTATTTTGGTTAAATTAAACTTGATAGTATTAATATCCATTGAACTAATTAAGGATTTGTTGAAAAATTGTTCTACGCCATCATGGATGAAGTTTATCACTTCTTATATTTAGGGTGTATATCCAATATTCTTTGGAATTTGGATGATTTTATGTTTCCCAAATGAATTTATGGAAATTTATGTCATTACCATGTCTGAATTGAATATACAATGAGGGTATTCACATGATTGGAATGTGACAACAAACTAATAATTTTTTATATATGGGGGATCAATGTTAAGCTAATTTCTGGGCATTCATTCTAATGTTTTGAATCGTCATATTTCAAAACAGTTTTAAGGCTATCAATTAATGGAATGTATAAGATAAACTTTGGATAATGTTTGTGAGATTAATGTATTATCTTAACATGTAAGTATTCATTTATATTGTATTACTTGTTCGAATCATTATTTTTGATGGTAGATAAGAAATATTCGATGACTTATCATGGATATCTTAATCTTTTAATTGTTTAGGAATGAAAAATTCACCTTCATTTTGTGGAATGGTAGATGAAGTTCATCTTAGTCAAGGAAAAATAAAAATTAAGGTTATCCTAAAAACATATATTTTCATTGAAATTCATTAACATTATGAAAACGGATATTGAAACCAAAAATGTTATATTAGTTCCTTCATTTCTGAATAATCAAATTTTCCCTTAGATCGTCACTAATTTATGGATTTGTCAATTTTGAAATTTTCAAAACTATGTTCTATATCACTCTCTATTAGAACATGATAGTTATATTTCTCTTCCATATCTATTTTTTTACTTCCCATATATGTTATTCACTATAGAAACCTAGTTATATGTTACTTTGGGCAACTGTTATATTTCTAATTTTCCTTTTATAAAGAATGTTTAAGTATTCATTTTAATGATGTGGGTTTCTATGAGAAGAAGTTTCAATTATTAAACCATTAATAAACTAGATTAATTTTAAGGGAGAAGTTTTATTTATGTGGGGAGTAATTTATCACCAAGAGTTTTTTTGAAATATATTTTTTTGGCATTAATTTATTCTTTTTGATATTTTTCATTTCACACAGCACTGAATATAGTTTTCATTATATTTGGATTTCAATATACATAACACCACGTAAATTGAGCACTCCATGCATTAGAATTTTTATCTATCTCTCTATGGAAAACCGAGGTTAGAGTACATTACACCCAAGACTAACATTCATCAATTCATTACGTGAGATGAAAAACCCAGGTTTTATAAAACAATTTTATATTATTATAAATATTATAATTTAATATAATAAGAAATAACTTATATGATAATTTGGATATTATTAGTAAGATTAAATAACTGATGCAAATACATTGTTTAATTCATTGGTTAAAAATTAATTAGAAATGAATATAAGAACCAATTAAATAAAAAGGGAATGTTATTATAAAAACTACTTTTATGCTCACACTGGAAATTCCCTAATAAATTAAATTAATTTATATTGGTGAGTGATATTAATAAAATATAAATTTTATATATTCAATCAAATTTTATTTCACATTCATTTAATATATTTGATAGGTGTAAGATAATAAAAAACCTAATATTACATATAAAAACCTATATTTTTATAAAATCAATTTTACCGAATTTTAATAGAGAACCTATATTAAATGTAAATTTGGGATCTTTAATAAATTTTATATGTAAAAAGAAAAAAATTCTTTTTTTAAATAGAAACATAAAAATTAGTTTAGGGTGATGTTTTGGTATTTTTTAGTGAATTTTCAATTTTTGATGAATAGAGAAAAATACTAAATTTAAATTCAAATTTTTTTTTTTGTATAATAAATTTGTATGATAAAATAATATTTTTAATTTGTTTTAATATGTGATTATACCAATTATACATCAAGTAATCCTATTTATGTCATTGGGATCAATTTTAATTTGAAATTAGATATAAAAAAACATAGCTAACTTTTGAACATTCTCACATTAAACCCCTCTTTTTCACCACATATGTGCTATTAGCATTAAAATGAATTTTTCAGATACTATGAATTGAATATATTAAAACATGCATAAAAATTAGTAATAATTATAATATTTATAGTCTTATAAGACAAAATTAATTTTTGGATGAAATATTAGTGAAATTTATTAAGATTAGTTACAATGAATAAGGTAAAATTAAACTTAACAAGGGATAAAACCTTACATTTATGTTCCCAAATGACCTATACACTTGTCCAAATCCCAATGGATGGCCATATTTCGTCAATAAGCATTTCAGTATTTAGGTTTTTTGGGTTTGTATTAATATTTTATGTAAAAACATGGGTTCACCTAACTTGTTTAAAAAATGCCAAGTGTATCCCCTCCCTCCACTATAATAGGACACCACTTATACCCCTCACTAACAACTATAAAACCACTTAGGATTAGTCAATATATGCTTAATTTAATTCCCAAAACCATCCAATCTACCTTGAAGCCTTCCTTTTGGATGAAAATCAATCCAGGGTTGCCCTTTTGAGCAAACCAAAAGGAGTTACACGAATAAGTAGTAACGTCATTCCTCAATCTCTTTTGTGTTACTTTCAATTTCCACCACCTAAATTATTATTTTTACCTCATTATATGATAAAACATAAACAAAAATATAAATATATGTTGTTTTTCTAAGGGTTCAACATATACTCCCACACACTTCTATCTAATGGGTATCCAAGCTACTGTTCGTATACGACGAACTACCAGCCCACGAAACAATGTTGTTTTTTACCTTTTTCACAAACAATTGTTGTGAATTATGATGAAAAAAATATTTTTATATGATATATATGATATTTCTGATTTATTTATACTTATTTAGTTATTATATAAATCTTACATTAATTCATTCTATTTTGTTTAATTATGATAACTTTGTTGTTGGACATGCAGACTACCATTACTTCAAATATATGTGACTCATTCACACATTGAATAGAATATATTAAAGATAGATTTAGAAAACTTATATTATATATATTATATTTATAAATCCTTTGTTATTATGGAATTATTATATAAAACACAAATTCATACATTCCATTTTGTGTAAATATGTTAACTTTGTTTGTGGATGTGTGGACTACCGACTCCATTAAGTGATATGATTTATTCACACTTTACATGGAATGTATTAAGAATGGGTTTTTAAACTTATATTATAATATGAAATAATTATTCTAATGGAATAAAATTATATATAAACATATAATTCATTTACATTTATTCTTTTAATATGACAACAAAAGGGAAGTAGCATTCATGCATATGTGTGACCTACTGTCTCCATAGATAAGGAATTTTGTTTAATATTTCTATGATATATTTATTAAAATAAATAGCTATATACTAAAAATATATGATATATAAATAATTTTATACATTTTGGAAATAATTAAATCATGACCTATGAACTGGCATCAAGAATAACATGTTGAAAAATGCATAATAATAAAAAGAACTTACTACCCGACACATTACATTAACATGGAATTGATAATAAACGGGTAATATAAATTCATAAGTTAATCATATATGGTATTAGATACAAAAATATGGTTCTTTAATATATTTATAATAAACATATATTTATTATACAATATTTTTGAATGTTTATGAAGAAAGTCAACACTTAAGGTAAGGGAATTTCATCTCACTTTTTATTTCCATGAGATACATTTCTCATTAACCACTCAATTATTTTGTGTTGCGTGTATAGTTAAAATGGATTTATTTTATGATTATTATACCTAAATTTATAGGAATTATCTTATCAATTTTTTGATATTACTTTCATGGGGTTTAAGTTTGAAAAGATAACAAATTGGTATGTGATTTTGTCTCAATTTTACTTATTTGAGAGACATGCCATGTTATGCACCTATATTTTAACATCAAAATTGAATGTTCAGAATGTACGAAACTAATTACCATTATGAGATTAATTTACTTGATACTTCATTCAAAACATTACAAGGATATTTTCCTAAATAAAATGTTATCATAATATATTGGAATTTTTTTATATTTAAAATGATTTTCAAAGGAAGCGTGTTTAAAAAAATTGTATTATGTTAAGAAATGTTTTAAAAATATTTTCGAAGATTTATTTAAATGTTTTTTAAAAAATATTTCCAAATAAAATGATTTAAATGATCTCAAAGATTAATTTTAATGTTTTTAAAAAAATTCTTGGATGTTTTTTTCAGAATTATTTCATGCTTTTTTTAAAGGTTTCAAAGAAAATGAGTTTCAAATTTTTTATGTTTAGTTTATACTATTTTCAAGGAAAAAAGATTTCAATCGGTTTTAAATCTTAATTAATGTGTTTTAAATTTATTTTAAAATAATTGTTTTCTTAAAATTGTTTTATATTATAAAAACACATTTTTAAATAATAAATGATATTTTTCTCGATAAATGTTTTAAGTGACATCTCAAAATTATCTTCCATCCAAGATGACATCTGTTGATGTTAGTAATTCTTTTATAGGAAATTATACAAATGATCCATTCATATTATTTCTCATAATGGTTTATGATTTTGTGGAATGATGTTTATGAAAACCCATTTCTTTTTCAAGAGTTATATGTCTTTGAAACCCATTCATATTCATTGGTTTAGATGTTTATGAAACTTGTTCCTCTTCCACAGGTTATATGCTTATAATACTTTATTCTCTTCATCGGGTTATAACATAATAAATTCTTATAAAACTCACTTCCTTCCATGGGTTATTCTAGTATTAAATTTTTGTAAAACCTATATATTTTCCATAGGTTAGGATTTGAATAAATATTTGTGATAGCCATTTAATTTCATGGGTTATGATATGATCTCTTTTTATGGGTCATTATATGATGCCAGGTTTAATATCTTGTGGAACCTGTATGTATGGGATTATTATGTAATTAGTGGGACCTATATCTCCCTATAATTAATTAGGTAAGGTTAAATTTTTTATGAGCCCAATAGGGTATATGGGAGGGAATACCACGATTGAAACAAGAGGTTATATTAATCCCAAACAAGAGGGTATACAGTATGGCAACCCATGCTCGAAAAAAAGATGGTACACAAGAGAGAATTTGAATCCCAAAACAAGAGGGTATATGGGAAGTCATCCAAATCCAAAAACAGGAGAATACATAGGATGGATTCTTGTGTTCGAAGTATCTATACTAGTCATTAGGTCAATCCTAACATGTTATAATGGTTTTGGTAGGTATCCTTAACATATGTTTTTATAATTTTATGTGTATTCCACAAGTTCTAGGACTTATTGCTGTCTTATTATTTCATATATTATGATCTCGATTCAATTATGATTCATGTATTATTAATTTCTAATCTTTTTTCCATGTCTCATGATTATGATCTTCTATATGTTGGGTATACTCATCAAATGATATTACCATGTTCTCATAACCTTATATTAATATTAATGTGACATGAATCCTTTATTTAACTTTATTGAGAATTATATCCCAACCATTTCTTATTTTTTCCTTTCCCATGGTTATGAAAAATTGTTTTATGTAGAAGTAATAAAGGGGATGATCTTTGTTGGAATCATTAAAGATCCTTTACTAAGTTGGATTATTTTTTTCCATGTTTTCAAAGAAACATAACTATTATAATCCATGAGAATTTATTTTTTGTAATTTTATGAATATTCATCTAAAATGATGTAATATTTAAGTAATTTAGGCCATGGTAAATTTATCTACTATACTTTAAAGACACATCTCTGAAGAGATCCAACTATTAGTGACATTAGGATTTTTAAAAAGTTAATCTAAGTGTTCTCATAGTAGAGATAGAATTTGGGGAGTGCTCTTATTGAATAATTATAGTTAATTAAGGAAAAAATATAATACTACAGTATGAACTTTTATAGGACATGATGGAATAAAGATCCAACTACCCACATTTAATAAATATGTATATAAGCACTAAAGAAATTTCCATAGGGAATTTGTAAATAAATGATGTGTTGAAAAGGAGTACATTAGTCCCAAGATAATTTAATGGACATTAAGAATACAATCCATTAAAAACAATAAATTATGACTCCATATAATTTACCACCAATTATATAATACTTTATTTGTAATGAAATTGAAAATTTTTCAATCCAACACACCAAACAATGCTAATTTGAGGGTAAATGATTCCAACAACCACCAAATATAATTGAGGAAAGAAAATATTACATCGTCACCATTTTCTAGTTGGAGAAAAAATGAATTAGTAAATGGTATAGTTTCTATTCACCCAGAATAAAGAATGTTTTATTTTATTATGGATCGATGCATTCTATTATAACATAAAATTTTACTAGAAATAATGAATCACCATCTCAATTTCATAAAGAAGAGAGGCATATGAAAATAAATTAGTGGTAAAATTATGAAAAAATAAGTGTCTAAACCATCCAAAAATAATATTTGTGAGAATATTATTTAAATATATATTATAGTACTATATTTAGTCTAATTTGATGCATTATTGGGAATTGATTGATTTTATACATATAGAGATATTATCAATTAATAGAGAAAGTAAATATCATTCAATATCTCGAACCATATATAAAAATTTAATGTGGTTTTGAATCATTTTTATCAACTCTTTAAAATGTGTGGGTATTAATACACAACTGAGAAGTATAACATCATCAGATGGTTAAGACTATGGAAAATTTCTACCTTAAGGACCAAATTTATGAAATCCCATATTTTCAATGAATATTATTATAAATTTTCTCTTATAGATTATATATTTAAATAAAAAAAATTATTATATTTATTATATTTAGATGATATAAGACTAGAATTTACATACATTATTATTACATGGGTATTTTCATTATCAAATATTTGTTTGTCTATAGAATATTAATTTGTGAATAAAGGGGTATAGTAAAAAATGGAAGGTAACACATAAGTAAACATTTCTTATTTTTCATCATAAAATATTAAAAAAGAATAATGAACACATTATATAAGATCTATAATAAAATAATGTCATAATAAACACATTTAAAAAAATTATTACAATTGGAAAATTAGTGAGTCATGGTCTCCTAGAAAAATAAAAAATGATTCAAATACAGTAAAAATAAATTTAATATTAGAAATATGATAGGAATTTTATAAATAATGAATAGATAACCATGAGAGAAGACTCATTTAGTTATTAATAAAGGAAATAAAATAAATTTATAGGAAAATTGATATTATCAAACCATTGGAATAGTATCCAATCCTGGGAATTGTAACCAGACCATTAAATTAGTAACTTGACAACTATGAATAAGAAAATATATAATAATAATTATTTAATATTGATAAAATAACAAAATATAAATATTATTCTAATAAAAAATGATTTCTCATAATATGTAACTAAAGATATGTATATGTGTAAATAATTAATAAGTTAAACTTTATTTTTTTTTTATTTTTTAAAAAATAATTAAATATTAGAATCAACTTATTTAGAAATTTATGTATCTAAAAAAGTATGATTTTTTAATCAGAAAAATAAAATTATATTAGTGATAATTTTTATTTTTTTTAAAAGAGTTGATTTTTTTGTGATAAAAAATATATAATTTTTATTCATAAGATATGTTTTGTGAAATAATTATTATATCTACAAGAATCATTAATTTAAAAATATTATCTAAATTAAAATATATATAATATTTAAGATATTATTTTTCAAATGATAAAACATAATTTCAAAACCAATATAAAAATTACAACTCTCAAAATAATTTTTTTTTCAAATAAAAAACTATTTATGATTCATTATATTAAATTAAATATCCCAATGGTATAATATTTTTTGTAAGTGTTTAAATGTAAATGTAGCCTTATATTTTATAATCAAAAAATTTTATTATTCACAAGAATTTAAGCTATTCAATGTTATAATAAAAATAATATATAATGAAAATTTTATTCAAAAGACCCATTCCATTTTACCTATAAGTACTCCACTCATCTACCTATTTATATTTACATAAAAATTACATAACTAGAAAAAAAATTTAAATAATACCTATCAAAAACCAACATAACCATTTTGTTGGTTGAATGGCCTAATAAAATACTAATCCTATATTACTTATGATTGATATTGACAAGTTGTTTTGAAGAAAATGTTTTGTAATCCAAATTACGATGCTTGCACCTTCCTCATTCTCTTATATATGATATATATAAATATAATTTATAATTATAAAAACATTATTTTTGTAATTATATTTTATTTTATTAATGAAAATTAAATATTGATTTCTTATATTCTTTTCAACACTCTTATGAATCATAGTTAACCTAAAACTAGTTTATAAAACCCAGTTGAATATTAATATCTTATTTTAACTATATCCTTTCATGGATTTTTTTAAACATAGTTTTTATGAATTTATAATAAAATTATAAGAAATAAATATATTTATAAATATCATTGATAAAATAGACATGATATTTTAACATTGAAAATATAATATAATATAAGATTTAAATATCTTAGAAAATAGATTTATTATGAACATCATTTAAATTTATAATTGTTTTAGAAAACATATTTAATCATTGAAGTAATTTACCAAATAAAAATAATTAACCTAATAATTTATGTTTCTAAAACAAACTGATCAATTGGAATTTTTTTTAATCATCACTCTTATGTCAAAGAAATTTTGTGACATTAAAAATAATAATAGAAAACATCCATGAGAACTTAATTATTAAAACACATGAATAATATAAGATATAAATGAGTGATGTGAATTGAAATAAACATTAACATGGTTTATATATTATAATTAGCTTGTATAATTTAACAATTCATGATAATAGAGAAGTATACCAGGAAAGTCAAGATTTGAGATATGGGGTTCTCTCATAAATATCCCTTTTGTTTATAAATTATTTTTCTATCATCGATCTACATTTATATGACATATAAAATAAGTATCAAATTTATAAAGTTGGATTTGTCCCAAAGCTTATTCATTTTATGAACTAAAATCAAGATTATTGTAATTATAATGACCTTTGTGGGTTTGGAAGGAAACCTATGTTTTGGGTAAAGAATGAATTGTATAGAACCCTTATATGAATAATTAATATTCAATGTGATGGAAATTATTCATCCATGATATTTCTAAATCTTCAATATGAATACTTTATCAACTATGAAGTTAAATATCATACAACCAAAAGTTAATATTTATATGAATAAATTACCACATTATATAATAACTAAATGTATATAGGAACCAATTGAAATCAAGTCTTACGAAGAAAAAGTGCATTGTAGTATGTGAAGATCATGAAAATTTTACCATGTAGTAAAATAATAAATAGAATTAATCCGAATGATCATAACTACAAACATAAATTTTTCATAATGATGTACCAATATTTTGTATCTTATCTGATCATCCTTTCATTCCACAGTGAGTCCGTACTTCTGATCCTCCATGGGATCAATCCTACCATATATAAAGTATGTAGTATGAAATATAAAATATATTCCAACACTGAGTTTCTATAATATTAAATGAAGGTAAAACAATTTAATACTTTAAGATATTTAGTTTGAGGAATTAGTTATAATTATTCTCAATAGATAAATGAAAAAATAGATGAGATTTATAAATTAATATGATTATAATTTTAAGAACAAAATCTAAGATAAAAAACAGAATATGAAGGTACTCTCTATGAATTTACACAACCCATGGTATGTTTTTATGATTTTATTTTACAGATTTTAGAGAAAGATTAAAGTGATATTTTAATATGATCTTGAGGAAATATTTAAATGAAATTATTCAAAGAATAGAATCATATTTATCGTCGAAAGATGATGAGTTATTGAGCTAAATTTTAATTAACATAACTATTTTCTCTTTGATGTTTTACTTTGGATTTCTGCCTATGTTTCTTTTTATTTAAATAGAAATTGACCCATATTGAAAATAGTATTAATATAATACTATTTGGTTATTTTTTCTGAACCTTTTATACCTTGTAAAATAATGCAAGAAGGTTGTTTTAAAACAAAAATACTTTGGGTGAGGTTATTTCTTGTAAAAATGTTATCCATGATTTGGATAAATATATATTTTTATAATAAACATGCTTGGAAGTGGGTTACTATTAATTGGAGAGGAATAAGTTCCATCTTTTAACTAATCATGTTGTTTTTTAATTTAATTTTTGGGTCATTTTTTTCTTACATTTATTAAACCAATTTTCATTTAATACATTATTTATTTTTTTAATTATAATTTCCATTAATTAATGATAAATTGTATTCATAATTTAATACACTTATAGTTAAATTTTTTCATTATATATTTATATATGGTGTTTGGTGTGAGTTAAATTATATTTACAGTGAAATTTATATCAATTTTTTAATTGGGTCCTAATAGTTTCCCTGAGAAACTATTTCAAAAGAAAAAAATTATAAATTAATATGATATAAGTTAACTTGGATGTTTTTAAAATTTTCACTATTGATTAATGTTTTTTCTAATCTAAAAATTTTATTAGATGATCTATTTACCCCTCTTGGTCGTGCCAATAGAACATGAATTTGGTATTAGAGAACATTGAATTGTTATGTATTTTTACTTACATATTATCTATCAAGATCAAGTACTGAGAATATGATATCTATTTCTATTTTTTATTTTATCTTTTTTGTAAAATTCAATATTATAGGAAAATTATACAAAGATAACTCTCTACCTAATTGGTAAAAACTATTACAAATTTAAAATAAATACGCAAATCCATATTAAGAGCATGATTTTTGATATTTCTTCTTTTAAAAAGGAAAAAATATGAAAAACCATAATCTATTAGAATAGATTGATGTGATGCAACTAATATATATATATGATCATTACTATAATTCCATGAATGGGTTGTAAAATTAATATGGAGAAGATTAATTTTATATAATCTCAACTTGTGTTACAATATATCAAATTTTGGATACATTTTCCATTTCACCTGAAGGAGAATATAATGTTAAATAAACACACTTGAGTAAATATACAATCAAATATGATACATTCCTGATAAATACTAATGAATATATTTCTGGAATGTATGTTAGGTTTGGAAAAACAATAAATATTATGAATACACTTGGATATACCATTGATGATATAGTATAAGTGGTAAGGATCCTAAGATATCGACTTGATAGATGTAGAGGAACTATTGTCTCAGTTTGACAGTAATGCATCATTACTAAGTTACTATTGAAGGAACTATTTAGGAATCTAGGAACACAAAGTTAATGATGCATATGTTGATCCCAAGAAATATATTTTCTTTAAATCATCTCATTAAAAATATACATAGGTTGTTGATGATAACAGTACCCATGGAAGTGATGGTGTCACTGAAAGTGTCGTGGAGATGATACAACCAATTAGACAATTCATGATGTTATATAGGAATATTTTTTTTACCAAATTGTAAAATTATAATGGATATATAATAGAAAGTGGAATTAGATAATGAATGATAATTTTATATAAGTGAGGTTATATGAGTGAACCTTTTATACCTTGTAAAACAATGCAAGAAGCTTGTTTTAAAACAAAAAGACTTTGGGTGAGGTTATTTCTTGTAAAACTGTTATCCATGATTTGGATAAATATATATTTTTATAATAAACATGCTTGGAAGTGGGTTACTATTAATTGGAGAGGAATACATTCCATCTTTTAACTAATCATGTTGTTTTTAAATTTAATTTTTGGGTCATTTTTTTCTTACATTTATTAAACCAATTTTCATTTAATACATTATTTATTTTTTAATTATAATTTTCATTAATTACTGATAAATTGTATTCATAAAGTAATACACTTATAGTTAAATTTTTTAATTATATATTTATATATGGTGTTTGGTGTGAGTGAAATTAAATTTAAAGTGAAATTTATATCAAATTTTTAATTGGGTCCTAATAGTTTCCCTGAGAAACTATTTCAAAAGAAAAAAATTATAAATTAATATGATATAAGTTAACTTGGATGTTTTTAAAATTTTTACTATTGATTAATGTTTTTTCTAATCTAAAAATTTTATTAGATGACTTTTTTACCCCTCTTGGTCGTGCCAATAGAACAGAAATTTGGTATTAGAGAACATTGAATTGTTATGTATTTTTACTTACATATTATCTAACATGATCAAGTACTGAGAATATGATATCTATTTCTATTTTTTATTTTATCTTTTTTGTAAAATTCAATATTATAGGGAAATTATACAAATATAACTCTATACCTAATTGGTAAAAACTATTATGAATTTAAAATAAATACGCATATCCATATTGAGAGCATGATTTTTGATATTTCTTCTTTTAAAAAGGAAAAAATATAAAAAAACATAATCTATTAGAATAGATTGATGTGATGCAACTAATATATATATATGATCATTACTATAATTCCATTAATGGGTTATAAAATTAATATGGAGAAGATTAATTTTATATAATCTCAACTTTTGTTACAATATATCAAATTTTGGATACCTTTTCCATTTCACCTAAAGGAGAATATAATGTTAAATAAACACACTTGAGTAAATATACAATCAAATATGATACATTCCTGATAAATACTAATGAATATATTTCTGGAATGTATGTTAGGTTTGGAAAAACAATAAATATTATGAATACACTTGGATATACCATTGATGATATAGTATAAGTGGTAAGGATCCTAAGATATCGACTTGATAGATGTAGATGAACTATTGTTTCAGTTTGAGAGTAATGCATCATTACTAAGTTACTATTGAAGGAACTATTTAGGAAGCTAGGAACACAAAGTTAATGATGAGTATGTTGATCCCAAGAAATATATTTTCTTTAAATCATCTCATTAAAAGTATACATAGGTTGTTAATGATAACAGTACCCATGGAAGTGATGGTGTCACTGAAAGTGTCATGGAGATGATACAACCAATTAGACAATTCATGATGTTATATAGGAATATTTTTTTTACCAAATTGTAAAATTATAATGGATATATAATAGAAAGTGGAATTAGATAATGAATGATATTTTTATATAAGTGAGGTTATATGAGTGAAAATAAAAATGGAACATTAAGGAATACTATCCAAAGATGATATAAAAAAGTAATTTTAATGAAAAAGGAATGAAATCCAAGATATTCATGAACAAGGACAATATTTTATCATATGATATATCCCAGGATTTTGATTCAATAATGGATGATGTGTTTGATAAATATATTCTATTTTTTATAGAAATTGTATCTAAGGTACCCCTAACTAGGTTTACTCACTCTGAAAATTAATCTCCTAAATAAATTTAAATGACTAATGATGAGGTTGTTGATTATTCCTCCATGCTTGAGGAATCTATGAATGAAATTAAAGCTCTGAATAAAAATTACAAGAGATTATATGTTTTCTATTTTTTTAATAAATTTGATCTAAATATTGAAAATGATAATAATGATATGTTATCAAAAGAAAATAATGATTTGAGGTTGGTAAATTATCATATTAAATGTGATATTTAAAGATTTACCTTAGAAAAAAAATATAATGTTTGGAATTCACTCTATAACTATATTCAGAACAGGTTTTAGATATCAATTAGTAAAAAAATAAATGATACAAGGATTACATAATTGCAATATCTAATACTGTCAATAAAACATTAGTAAGTAATATTGTGAAAAGCTATATATTTTTGAAAAAACATTTTAATATAAAAATAAAAGATTTTTAAATCCCTAAAATCTATTAATATAACTTTAAACAGACAAATAAAATAGATTTGGATTCTAATAGCTTTAATTCCTAACCATTCTGGACCTATAAAAATATAGATTCAAAATTCATTTCTTGTGTGAATGTGTAGTTATCCTTGAAGAAGTGTAATAAAAAATGGATTTAAGTATATGAATAATAGATATTCTATATATATAAGTAGAGGCTACTCAATATTTTAAAATATATTTAAATTAAATTGTGTGCATGTCAATTTTAGTGATAATGAAAAATGAAAAGGAATTGGCCTTGGTCAAATTGGTAACTATAAAATAATTCTCATATACAATGATTCATCTTTTTGATTGTTTAGTGTAAAATATTCATGTTATTTATTTATTTTACAATGATGTTTTTACTATTAAATTTTAAAACAATTAATTTTTGAATTATGATTGTAAATATAATTTAATTTTTTTACATCTTTAAAAAAAATTAATGTTTATATTATGGATTTAAATGCTTTGTTTCCTCAAAATGTTTCTACCATTAAATCCTTTCATCAAGAGTTTTTTATTTGGAATTAGAGACTAGGAAATTAAAATGTACAATCACTTAAGAAACCATTATAAAATCATTTATTCAAGGATCTACCCAAGATAGAATTCCCGAAAGATAATGTGTGTAATTTATCTCACAATTGGAATCAATAAAAATATTATTTGAAAGAAAAGAAAGTGTTGTATACCTCTAAAACCCTAGATTTGGCTCATTTGTTTTTATTTAACCTTCTATAGTTTCTAGTTTTTTCCTAAACCTTTATTCTTATGTGATAGTTAATGACTATTCAGGATTCACTTGCGTATATTTCAGGGCTCTCAAAATTCAATCCTATAATCATTTTAAAAAATATAAACAATATATTAAGAACCTCAATAAATTTACATTAAAAAATATGTGAATTTATAATATTCATGAATTGCAAAATTATTTTTTTGAATCATTTTATTCACAATGGTTTTATAATCACAACATTTCATACTCATTTAACTCCTCATGAAAATAAGATCCTTCAAGAAATTTTCAGAACCATTATTTGTGGATAAGACCCACTAATCTATTATTGGTATTAAGCTGTGAATATAGCTTGTTATTTAATTAATAGTCTCTTAATATAAACTAATTTAAAGATGTATCCATAGGATTTACAGAATGGAATATATCTCAAGTTGAATTACATCAATTTTTTGGGTTTAAAACTCTTCATTCTCTATATAAAATAGAATATATAGAAATTATCACCCAATATTTATGAAGAAATTTTAGTTAGTAATTCAAACTCCAATAAATCCGAAAATGTTTTCAATGAAAGAACTAAATTAGCGGAATAATCTGTTCTAGTCACTTTTCATGATATAGATCCACATGAACTAAATTTTCCATAGATGATTTGGAGGATAATATTTCTAATTTGAATACAAATAAAGCCCCTAAAACCTTTGACCATACTCAATTTCATGAAAAATCTGCTAGTACCAACCAAACATACTAACCTGATACTAAATAAGACTTGGAAGAGATAACCCTTCTATTCCTAGAACCATTATGACTAAAAAATTACACCCTATATATATCGTTTTAGTTGTTCTAGAAAAAGTAACTCAGATTCGATATTCACTAAGAAAATATGTTTAACAAAAATACTTTTCCTCACAATTTAAAATTAAGAACATCAATAATGAAATAAATCATTAGAATTGGGTAATGGCTATGTAAGAGGAATTAAATAAGTTTTAGAGTAATAATGTATGGAAAAAAGTTGAAAGACCCAAATTCGTTCTGAATATTTGTAAAAAATAGGTATATTTAAATAACATTAATGAATCTATAATATTTGTTATAAATAAATATAGAGTGATTTGGTGCATTTATAGCAATGAGGAAGGTATTAACTATACTGATAACTTTTTAACATTTTCTATATTTTAATCCATATTAATTGTATTAGATTACGTGACTCAATTAAATTTTAAACATTATAAAAATGGATGTCTTGTGTGATTTATTCAATGGTTATATTAATAAGGATGATTTTTTTATCGAACACTAGTTTTTTAAATCCCCATTTTTTAAATCATTTCCTTATATATTAAAAATAACATTATGGTTTAAAATAGGCTACTAGATCTTAGTATGATAATTTAAGCTATTTTAAATTATAATATAATTTTCAAAAGGTGTATCTCATCCTTCTATATTTACAAATTGTTTTTCAAAATTTTATTTATTAGTAAAAATTTATATTATCGACATTGAATTTGGTTCTTCAAAAAATTACCTACATATTGAATTTTCAAAATTAATTCAAAAATGAATTCGAAATTGGTATAATGAGAGAATTAAAATTCATCCATGGTTTTTAGTTTTACAAATATTTATTTTATTATTTTAAAATGAGTGACTATAACAAATATATTTTAATATATTTTCTCATTGATTGCACTAACTGTTTCTATACTACAATGAGTACTGCCTAAAAACTAAATTTGGATAAAATTGGGATTTTTTTTGACGAATATATTTATATAGGTATGATTGAGAGTTTATTATATTTAACTACTTTTCAAAGTTATTTTATGTTCAATGTACGTATATGTGCTTCATTTCAAGAAAATCTAGGGGAGTCAAATCTTAATTCTGTGAAATGAATTTCAATATACCCCTGAAGTAAAACTAATTTTAGACTATTTTACTCTATAGAACCTTCCTATAATCTAGTTAGATATTCATATGTTTATTTTTTAGGTTTTACGTTAGATAAAAAATAACCTTTGGCACATTTCTTACTGTCCCGGATCTTGATGTTGCTGAACTTGTGCCCCATACCTAGTTGAAAGTATAGACTCAAGTGCACTTCCCCTAACACCAAAGGCTTCCGGCTTGTAGTGAGGGACTAGGGTGCGATAGTAGGGAAACTATTCCCTCTTTGGGAGAGTGTAACATAATAGAATAAGTAAAAATAAAATAGAGGAATCAGTAAACCACATACATCTGAAATAAATAGCAGAAGAATAATAATGTAAATAACCGAGCATCATTTCATACAAAATAATGTGAAACATATTATGTTATAAGATAAGTGCCAAAATAGGAACAATATTGAAATACACAATAAATGTTCCAAAAGAGAAAAATGAAACAAGCGAAACCAAGAAGCATAGAAAGCCGTAGATCATTCCCATGCTCTCCAGCTCCTGAACAACATATTAGTACCTGTAGAAGGGTGATTTCTCGTATTGATGCTTGCAAAAATATAATTTAGGGTGAGCGAAATAACTCCTAGTAGGAAAAAAACCATGATCTATGGCTCTCTGTCTATGAGTATATGAAATATGTAGTGTACAAGAAGGAAAATTAGTAAACTAATAAGTACCCAAAAGTAAATCTCAAGATATGGCCTAAGCCCATCAACCCCCCTTATAAGAATTCTCAATAGATTCTCTAGAAGGATATCTAAATAAATAACGTGTAGAATGAATACATGCAAGTGGTTTGGGTTGGAAGACGCATCAAAAGTCATTCAATTTCAATATTCAACTCAACAACATTCCCACTAGTATTGAAAAAACCGACCATAGGCATAACCAATCCTCAACCATAGGCATAAAAAATCCTCACCTAGAGGCAAAAAAATCCTCACCTATAGGCATGCAAATCCTCGCTCATAGGCATAACAGTCTACAGGGTCGAGCCTGAGATATCAGTATTTCAGCATAAATGAAAACACATGTAAATTACAATATTACATGGTTAATATAATAACAAATCACATTGGTTTCACAAAAGACATGAAACAGGTGAATTAAACTATCACAAGTCTTAAACAATTATACTCACTTGGGATGTTCATATCAAAAGGTTAATGTAATCTAACAATTATATGGCTTAAACAAATACACTCATATGGGCTGTTCATGTATAACAAGAAAAAATTTGAATTAAACTATCACAAGGATTAAGATGTTCTCAACTCATGTGGGTAGTGTTCAGTTAACCAATTTCATTTTAAATAACCCTAAAATGGAAACAAAGGCAAGTCTACAGTCATCATAGTCCAAATGGCCAAAGTATGGTCATTCGAGGGGAAAACACCCATTGGGTGGCCCTAAATCAAACCAACAATCTCAAAAAAGGCTAAATTAATTTAATTAATGTCTTAATCCTCATTAGGGAACAACAAGGAGAAATTTTCATTCAAATTTATACCCTAAACATAGGTGAATGACACTACGACAAATATAAACAACTCAACATTGAGCGAAACGCACAAAACCACCTACCTTGTGGTAGTACGACTCTCCTCATACAACCTCAACCTCTAATTCAAGATGGAGATACATATATCTAAAATATGGAAATAAAATCTTATCCTCAAACAAAATTTTTGATAGAAATAATCATGAAAGGAATCTCAAGGGGAATCGAGAGGTTACTTATTGGGTTTAAACTATTCAAATGATAACTGTATCTGTGTTTAGAAGGAGATTCAGGTGGAAAAATCTCATTCGGCGCTGGTTGTTCATAAACCCAGGAGAGCCTCAATCCATTTTCACAAAAATGACACTACTTCCTGATTTAATCTAAAAAATTTGATGGTGTGTACTTGAGACTACACTCCATGTACGTACAATTTCTGGCCCGACCATAACATGGTCATGTTCCAAGATTACATGGCATGTAGCCTAACATACACAGAATGTAATATTAAGTACACAACATGTAGTTCCTAGTCATGTCATGTAACAGGTCTGAATCTAACCCCTAACATATTTTCCCACATTTTATTATGTATAAACTGAAATGGAAAGATCTAAACCTCAAATGAAGAACCTGGTTCTTAAAGACTTCCTCCTTATACAAATTCATCCCCAAATTTCCCATACAATGATGATGGAGAATTATCTAAGAATAACTCTGTCCACTTCGATCATACATTGGAAACCCTCTCCCAAGTATTGTTTTAAACTCAACCATGTTTCCATAGCACCTATACCAAAAGAATAGACAGACCAGGGGGAATCTTCGTGCAATGATCCCAAATACATATGAGATTCACCTCAAAGGCTGCATCTTCCTAAAAATCCACTTACTTTGGATGAATGGTGTGATAAAGGTACTAAAAGTGACATCATTAGTAAGAAATTTGGAAGACGTCATGCATAGCCACGTACATCTGAGGTAACTAAAATTGATAGGAATCTGGCTCGACCATCTCCAAAATCTAAAATGGACCAATGTGTCTCAACAAAAGCTTACCTTGTCTCCAGATTCCATTATCTCTTAACCTCACTAAAACACATAAGAAAACTCAATCCCCAACCTATAACTCCAGAGGTAGTCTGTAATGATTGGAATAAGATTTTTTATAAGACTGTGCAATTTCCATATGCTTCTGAATCATCTAGACTAGGTCAGAAGTCTCCTGTGTGGGGTGTGGTCTTAGTAAAGCTTCCTCACCCACGTCCATCCATCATCAGGGTGATCGACATGGCCTACCATAAAATTAATCATAAGGTGTCATATCTATAGTCTCCTAGAAAAAGTTATTATGGAAAAATTCATCTAGGGTAATATGGTTCTCCCAAGGGCCCCCAATTTTTAAGACGAATGCTCGCAGCATGTCCCCCTACACATGTATCATACGCTCTAACTGGATATCAGTCTGATGGTGGTATGTTGTGCTCATAAGGACATCTATACCCAACACCCTATAAAAATAATACCATAAACAAGAAGTAAAGTGAGCTTCCCTGTCTGAAATGATTGAATGAGGTACCTTATTATGTCATACCACCTCACGAATATACATCTTCCCAAGCTCATTAACAATGAAGGTCTCCATGATTGGCAAGAAGTGGGCGACATCTGTATATTTTTCAACCACCACTCACACACAATTGTTACCTCTATGTAAACTCAGTAACCTAGTCATGAAATCCATCATGGAATCATCCAGTTTCCTCTATGAAATAGGTTACTGCTATAAAAGCCTGGTTGGTCACTGATGATCTACCTTCACCTACTGATAGGTGGAACAACTCATAACAAAACTAGCAAACTGTCTATTCATACCTTGCCACTAGACTTGATAGTGCACATCATGGTACATCTTGGTAAATTTGGGATGTACGAACCAAGATAAAGCATGAAAATACCTCATCAACTCTATATGTATGTCCACTGGAAACCAGAAACATACATGGATATAAAAGATCTCATCATCACCTACTGTCCAACCAGGAGGTGGATCATCACCTGCAACACTCTTCTGTCGGATTGGGCCCTCAGAATCTGATAGTTGTCCCATCCTCACTCTGTCCCGTAGGGTAGAACTCTAAGATAAAAAAAAGGAAAGACTGTCCTTGAATGTCGTTCACCTCCAAATTTATATCAGAGAACAATTCAAAAATCTTCCACTCGCTACTGGCCTCCTACACAGCCTGTATCTGAGTCCTCCTGCTCAGTGCATCCGCTACTACATTTCCTTTCCTTGGCCATTAGGAATGATCGTGTTGAAATACTAAAGGTACTCCACCCATCATTTATGCCTCAGATATAGATCATACTGTGTAATGTTGTACTTGATACTTTTGTGGTCCATGTACACCGAAAAATGATCCCTCAATATGTAATGTCTCAAAGAATGTAATGCATGAAAAATCACAACTAAATCAAGATCATTCATTTGATAGTTCTTCTCATATATCCTCAACTACTAAGACTCATATAAAATGACTCATTCACCCTACATAGGTACTGCTCCCATCTCGATACCTGTTGCATCACAGTATACTATGTAACTCCTACCCACCACTGAAAAAATCAGGGTCGTTGCAGATGTTAATCTCCCTTTCAGCTGTAGAATGGTCGTCTTGAAAGAATCTAAACATATGTACTTCACACCCTTCTTTTTCAATCTCATCATTGGTGCTGCAAATCATGAAAAGTCTTGTATAAAATGACTGTATTAACTAGCCATCCATAGGTAAATCTGCCCCTCAATGACATTATTTGAATGATCCTAGGTAACTGATTCTCCAAACTTCTCAGGGTACACTGATACTTCAGTCTCTGATATGACGTGACTCATGAAGGGAATATGATCCATCTATAAGATTCACTTAGTGATATTAGCATATAACTGATTCTATATTAGTTTACTCAAAGAAATCTCAAGATGGTAGGCATGGTTATGTCAATTGTGGGAATACACCAAGATATCATCCAACGAAACCACCATATATGAATTCATGTACGTATGAAAAACTCTGTTCATTAGTGCCATGAAAACTACTAGCATATTTGTGAGACCGAACGACATAACCAAATACTCATATAGAACACACCTACCAAACAACATGATATGAGGTATGAATGAAGGTTAAAAATTTACCTGGTGATATCCTGACCTTACATAGATTTTTAAGAAGACCTGGTCTCCTCAAATCTGATCAAATATGTCACTTATCTATGAAAAGGGTTATATATTTTTAACTGTCAGATGGTTTAGTTTCTAATATTCAATGCATATCCGGAGGGTATCATCCATATTTGTTTCTCAAAAAGGACTCCTCCAAATCCAATAACTACCTCTTGAGCACCTGCAGCTCCATTTTAGCAATCTTGTAAGGATTAATGGATACCAATTTAGCTCTTGGAACAAGCTCGATCATGAACTACACCAATCTCACCGAAGGTAATTCTGAAAATTATTCCAGGAAAACATCCCTAAAATGATAAACCACAGTAGGGAAATCTATTTGACATGTTAGTTGGTCATCCGGATAAAACAAGAAATCTGTATTATCATCGCACTCAACCCCCATTGCTCTGGACCATCTCGGCTAGCCTGGACATCCCACTATTCCTTGTATAGAAATGATACACCTTATGGTGACGTAAAACTGACCTTGTGGCGATAGAAATCTATAAAGGCTTGAAAGAAGATGAACCAGTCCATTCTATGTATGACATCAAGGACTATAATCACTAAGACGCAGACATCCCAAAAGATGTGACACCCACCAACCTCAATGGGGAACTCCTTACACTGACATACACTTGTCGTCCTTATCCTTAACAGATTGTCTAACATCAGAACATCTTCAGAAGAGAAAACACATATCCCAAACCTCTTTACACTGTGCACAATTATTGAACATTGAGAAGCCCTTATATCAAAGAGTGTAGATTATAAAATGCAGGTGACTATAATAATACCTTAGAGAGTCGATGTTCTGGGATCCGACGTCTTCTGGGACTATTGCACTATATACGTCTGACCTATATAGTGATCTTGAGACATTGTCTGGCTACCCTAAGCTGATCGGTCCTATTGTCACTGAGATCCTGGGGTCTGACATCCACGACCACAACCTGCACCTCATCCTAAATGGCAAGACATATTCCAATTCCCCAACTGTTGAGATGCTGCTGACCCTACTATTGAATGTGGAGTCGGTGAATAACCTCTCTCACTAGATGCTAGTGGAAACGCCCTACAGAAGCGTTGTAGATTGCCCATATTGCCACATGATATGCACATGACTAGTTCCCTCAGGAAAAATGGTCTCATATGAATATCTCTACAACACTGGTAGAACATCACCTGGCTACAAGAAGAAACATTATAACTTCTCATAAAACCATGATAATGTTCCATATGATGCTTCTTGATCCAAGTTGAGACAGTACACGATCTCAATGTTGAACCACACTAGTTCACACCACCATATTCTCGCAGATTATGCTCTTTAGTCAGTTTCTAATTCACGATTAAATATACTGAAGGCAACCAGAAAATTTTCACCTGAACTTAGATGTCATAACTGAGATCATCCTCAAATTTCCGAGCCCCCAATGCATCAACACCCATCATAATAGGTGTGAATCTCTGAATCTTAGCGAAATACAAAAATTAGTCCATCACTAACATAGCACCCTACTCCAAATGCACAAACACCTGTGCTTTATCGGACCACAAAATCTCAAGAAAATAATATTCATATAATACCGTCTGAAAATATTCTTATGTGATGCCCCGATGATGATCTTTCTGAGTGACAACATCCCACCACCTATTGGCAGAATCACGTAGCATATAAGTCGCGATCATGACCCTCATATCAGGAGGCATCAATAGATTCGTAAAGATTATATGAATGGACTCCATCCATGACTCTTCAATCTGTTGTCCATCATCCCTAGAGAATGTAGGCAGATGCTATTGTTGGAATACTTGTGTATGTTCTTCCTTAGACAAGCCAGGAAGAAGTACTCTTTGGAAGGTCTGTATAAACCTCATGATGCATTCACGGAACTGTGCATCCACACTTGTGTTTGGTATAACATTTGGTTCCTAAACTGGAATGAATGGAGGGTCCAGTAGTATTCCATGACCTATCACCTCTGTGGTATGATCAATGTCACTCTCCTAGAATACAAATGGACATCATCGTCAAATCATGGCACTTCAATGTCAAGAACACTCCTTAGTTTAATATTATTCATCATGGTACATAGTTCAAGGGTTCAATATCTAAATATGATAAGACAAGCCTCAAACATTCACAAAATATAGGTACATAGAGTGTCGAGATAATACAGGACATGTACCCTCTGGCTTCTATATGGGTGTGTACTTCTTCCGGCCTTGGCATGTAAACATCCCAGGTACCCATCATGTTGGGATGACACACAGTGTGTCCCCTTAAAATCTCACATGGGCATGTAACTCCACATTTCTAGGTCGTGTAAACATCCTAGGAAGACAACATGTCATAATGACATAGGCCATGTACTCAAGCCTTCCCTTTGGGCCAAGTTATTTTACATGGCCATAGGCACATAGGTCTGCCAATGTAAAAGTACACAAGGTGTACATAAGTTATACAAAATGTTCTAATAAAAACACAACATTCCTTGTTTCCTCTCACACAACTAGTGACATGGTCATATACCCCAAAACATGTACATGGAGTACATGGTGTATACTTGAAAATGTTATTTTCTTCCCAAACAGATGAACTCATGGTGTGCGTTTATAGGACGACACATAGTGTTTTCTGGGTTTCTGGTGATTATATTTTTGGAAACATCCCTAAATTTTTTTTTGAAAAATAAAGAAAAGGTAGGAAAAATTATGATATGTTGAGGACCAATACCCAAATAATCAATGAATGCCATCCACATATAGCACATAACAACACAATATATATCCCATGGCTAAAAAATGATCTACAAAATTTTGATCCAATAGGGCTCATACTCCTCAGGGGTCAAATTTTGGCATCCATCCAATTCAACCATAATACATACCAAAACAAATATCATAATATTGGGCATATATATCCTGGTACATATCATGAAAACATTTATATTTCGCATGACATCTATCATATCAACATGAAATCAGTAATGCTCTCTATATGGCATGGTTAGAATACATGGTATGTGATTTCTAAAAAGTTCTTATATGATGAATGAGATGGAATACCATCATCTTATTGGGTTTCAATGAAATATGACCACAATGATATCAACAATAGAAGAAACAAAACAAGTGAATCAGACAACGGTGATATTGAATCAACTCTAGTAGCTCAAAATTAAAAAATTACAATTACATTTCAGGTAATTTGGATTTACCATGTAGATGGGGTAGCTACTCTAGGGAATAGATTAATACCAAATCCATTGTATTTATATATCTATCCATCATTTACAAAAAAAATAAAGCAATCCAAAAAAGGGAAAACTCCTCCGATACCACTTTGTAACTTCCCAGATCTGGATTCCACTCAACTGGTGCCCCATACATGATTAGTGACATGACCTAAAGCTCATTTCCCCAAATGTGAGAGGTTGTAGAGAAGAAGCGATGACCTAGGGTTCGATAGTGGAGAAATTATACCCTCATTTCTAGTGTAACACAATATAATAAATAATAATACAATAGAGAAATCATTAAACAACATACATCTGAAATAAATGGTGGAAGACTGATAAGACAAATAACCAAGCATCATTATATACAAATGATGATGTAGAATATTATATTTTAATAAAACATCCAAAACAGGTGAACAGTAGAAATCTATAGTATATGTTCCAAATAAAAAAAGGAAACAAATAAATCTAAGAAACGTCACAAAACTCGGATCGGTGCCATGCTCTGCAGCTCCGAAACAACATCTCAAGTACCTATAGAAGGGCACTTTCCCTTATCAACGCTTGAAACTATATAATCTATTTGGGCCTAAAAGCATGACACAAGTAGGTTGTGAGAAATAAATCTCAGTAGGAATCCACCTCAGATCGATGGATATCTATCTATGAGTATATGCAATAAGTAGTGTACAAAAAGGAAAAGTAATAAACTAAGAAGTACCCAAATGTAGAAAACCCTACAATACATGTTTTCCATTTTGATTCATTATGTTCAGTCCAACTATTCCACTATTTTTAATTATAAATTCATTATATCTAGACTAGGCCATCAATCCACCATATAAGAATTCTCAACAGATACCTCAAATGGCTATATAAAAAAATAAAGTGAAGATTGAATCCAAGCTTGTGATTTGTCTTGGAAGACACATTATAATTCATTCCATTTCAATATAAAACTCAACATATTTCTTGAAGGTATAGAAAAAACCCCACCCACATGCATAACTAATCCTCAGAAACATACATAAAAAACCTTCGCCTGCATGTATACAAATCCTTTCTCGTAGGCACCCAAATCCTTTCCCACATGTATAATAGTCATTATGGTCAAGCCTAGTATATTATCATTTCTTCATAGAAGATAACACATGTAAATTAAACTATTACATGGTTAACACAAAAAAACTCATGTGGGAATCATATAAACCAAAAAACAAGCGAATTAAACTAACAGAATTCATAAACAATTATACTCCCAAGGGACGTTTACATCACAAGGCTAATATAATCTAATAATTACAAGGCTTAAACAAATATACTCAAATGGGTAGTTTATGTATAACAAGAAAACATTTGAATTAAACTATAAAAAGGATTATTAAATTGTTATATCACATGGGAAAATTCAATGAATTAATTTCATTTTAAATAACCACCAAATGGGAAATAAATGTATGCCAATTGGGAACCTAGAAAAAGTGGCCAAACAATGGTTATCCTAGGGAAACACACCAGTAGGGTGGCCCATAATCAAATCAAAAAGACCAAACATGATTAAATTAATTTAATTCATGGCCTAGTCATGGGCGAATGACACTAAGACAATGTTAAACAACATGACCTTTAGTGAAAGATACAAGACCCCATACCTTGTTGTAGTCTGACATTCTTCATCCAGACTCAACCTCCAATACCTGCTAGAATGACATAGTTCTATAAAATGACAATAATAGTTCAACCTCAAATAACCTCATTGAGAAAAAATAATAATAATGGATGACTTAAGAGGAATCGAGATCCTTCCGATTGGATTCAAACGCCTCTGATGGCGATTGAATTGGAGTTCAGATAGAGATTCGGGCAGAAAAATCTCGTTCAACGCTACTTTTTCATCAACCTGGCAGAGGCTATATCCGTTTCCACCAAAATGACACAAATTCTTGATTTATTCAAAAAAAAGTACCCATTCTGAATTTATACTACACGCCATGTCTGTAGAGTTTCTAGCATGTCCATTACATGGTTATGTACCTAGATTACATTGCATGTATCCTAACATACATGGAATGTACTTATAAGTACACGGTGTGTAGTTCCCATTCATGTCATGTAACAATCCTGAATCAATCTATTGACCACTTTTCCCCCAGTTTCTTAAGTATAAAATAAAAAGGAAGGATACATACCTCAATGGAAGAACCGAGTTCTTACACATGTCCTCTTTTGGGAATGTCTCTATTGTCATGGTGTAGTAAGAAGAATACCATTATTCCTCTTTCTACTATAAAATCTATCTAAATAGTTGTGGGGAGTTTCTATGAAAATTTTTTACGGGGGAAATAATTTACAAGATTATAGATATAAATTCATACACATTAATATAATTTGTTTACAATATAATTTAAAATGAAATTTTTAAAAATTCCCAATGATGTTTTTGAGAAAGTAATATTAATACAGGACATCAATTTTTCAAAGATCATTTAAAAAATATTATATTAATCTTAACATCATTTTTAGTAAAAATTATCTTGATTATATATTCAAAAATACTTTGAGTGTTGCTATATAAATTTATATAATACATGAATTTGGAATCATTATTCATTCTTGATCCTTTTCTTATTTTAATTGTTTGTAATGACTGATTAAACTACAAATTTTTATGAATTATATTTGGACAATGTAGTAAAACTATATTAATTCTAGTCATAATTTTAATTTTAGACTACACATATTTTATGCATTAGTTTGTTAAAACCAAGGACTATAAGTTTCAATATTCCATGGATTTATATTCCATGGTTCTATCTTCTATGATTATTAGATTAGATGAAGCATGGATTCCATGAAGGAATATGTTTTGTAGATCTATAGCTCTTATGAATTTTTAACATTAATAAACCTAAAATCTTTTATGTATAATTTTATTATTTTATTAACTTAACTAAAATTATTCATTTAATATTTTTTCATCAATTTATTTAATTATTTTCCCCAATTGATATTATAACCCCTGATTTTGAATTTGAATGAGACTCTAAAAAAATCATAATTCCTTTTGTGACCATTTCAAATCCATTGAATATCTATTTGAATGAATATTTTTCCCTTACCATTTGAATATCTATCAAAATGGTGACGATGGAGTGTCTATTGTTTTTTACTACACCTAATGATATGAAACCTGAAAATAGAATGTATGCTAGCCCAAACATCTCTATTAGCACTCAAAACAGAAATACATTAACATGAGATTTAGTTCTGTAAAAATAAATCGATGATTAATGGTTTATATTCAGTAGATCAATTGTATATAAAGATATTCAAAAAAGGTATTAATGGATGTTTTATCAGGAAACAGTTGACCTTTTCATTTATGGTTACTCAAATAGCTCTATTTAAATTTTAAATTTGAGATGGGTTAAAAAAATATTATTTTGGAATGACTATGAATGAAGAAGAGCTAGTATTTTCCTCAAAAAAACTATTAAAATGCTTAAAGGTTCCAATTGAATACTAAAATGAAGATTATTAGTTCTAGTATCTAATCAGTAATTAATGATTTAAAATTAAAATGCAATGCATGTGCTCGGTAGAGAAAAAATTCTATTGAGGCCCAATGATATGAAACTAAAAGGTGAATGAATGTTTCAAATTAGGTTTATACTGTATATAATCTATCCTAAGAAGGGGGAAATAGAGATATTATGACATTGTTATGTCTTTATTTCCAATGAATTTTTTAAAATCAGTTAAAAGTGAATTTGACCATATATATAGTAAGGCATATATATGCGTTGAGAAATGAAACATCAAAATTTAATTCCTCTTCCTACCATAATATTAAATATGATCTATTAGAATAGAAGAATCATTTCACTATGGGAGAGGATATGTCAACCTCACCAGGTGGTTTCTTCATAAGCTAGTCTAATTTCTGAAGGATGAGGCTGAACTAGAATACCAATTGAAAAATATTGATCACTAATAGTGAGAAAGAAAATGTGAAATACAACCCACTTGAAAATATTTTTATAACATGATATATACTAGAACCAGGTTTTTAATAAAATAAAATCTTTCAATATTATTTTTAGGAATAATTAGTTACTAAAATTATAAATTAATTACATGACTTTGATGAATTGGATAATAGATCCAATGCAGTTGAAGATGAAATGATTTTTTCTCCCAATCTAATGAAAGATTCATTATTGGTCTTCAAGAAAGGATTAAGAGTTCATAATTTCACTTATAAATCTCAAGAGTATCCCTTTTCCATACCCTCTCGTGAAGAATAGATAGGTGAGGTTGAGTTTTAAGGAATATAACTTCCATTTAACAAATTATATTATAAATCAATATTTGTTTTAGAATAATTTCAGGCTACTATGTATAGAGAAAAAATACATTACAAAGGATTATATATGAGTCCATAAATTGAATATAATTCAAGGAATAACCTCTCCTAAGGTGGAGAAATCCCCTGGATATTCTATTCATAGCATTGATTTCATTGAATCTGAGTTTGATAAGAAATATTCTTCTATGAATGTTTGAAATCAACCTACAATCACTTCCTATGTTATAAAAGATGACATGAATGAGTTCCATGTAGGATTGATAAATATATTGAAGTGCCTGTATCAATATTTTTTCACTAATTTTGAAGGTTCCAAAATGGAAGGATTATCAAGGGCTATGTCTTCTATTATTCATCATATCTTACTATAATTTCTAAGAAAATTTTGTAAAATGGAAAATAAAAATAATAGTATAATCCAACACATTGTAGTGATTCATGCATATTTGAATGATATGAAACTATATTTTGTTTAGAGGGACATAATTTTGTTTTACCTCACGTCTTTTCTTTCTTCCACTTCTAGAGATATTTCAGATCCCACCCCTACTAATCATGCTGTTACCACTGATGATAATGAATAAATAACCAGATAGATTATGAGGAAGAACTAAACGTATATTTAGAAGGGTTTTCAACATCTTAAGAGGTCATAAATTCTGAAATGAAACATCACTGTGAGTGGATAAATGATTTAGTAAGTTCTAATCATTAAAAAACAAGTGAAGATAATGTTGTTATCAAAATGAAATTAATTGTTACCTCAATTAGATATTAAAACAAATTAACATGGAGACCTTTTTTGAACCCTTATACAGTGATATCAGAATGAATCCCCTCAATATGGCTCTAAAAGGATAGATTAACAAGTTGAAAATATATTCTCTCCCATTAGATATATTTTTAATGGAATGGAAAATTTTCTGGGACATATTTGAGCATCGTTCTAATGATTTAATTAATTTTAATCATTTAATAGGATCGTATTTATAATGTTCAAATACAATATTTTTTTCTTTATAGAAATTCATATTACTTCCACTATCCCTATCTCCACCTCTTCTATCTCTCCTCTACCATTCATTTTCACTCTTGTTTAGGCTATGAAACACCTCCAACATCTTGGTAAGGATATTATTCATACTGAAACTCTTCCTATTAAACATACATCAATGGAATCCTCTCAAACTTAAGATAATGAAAAACATCCACCTTTTCAAATTGTTTTGACACACCCTCATTTAGATTATGATATAAACATAGAATGATTTTTTAATTTGAAATATGTACCCATATATTTCAAATATTTAAATATATCTCTTCAGTTATGAACTTTACAATATTTTATTTAAATTATTTTTCCTAAATCCACATATTTATATATATATATTAATTAATTTTACCACTTTTTTAAAAATCCTAATTATGGGAGAGCATACCCACTCTTTACATTTGATTCGTATTTGATTTTTATTGATTCTTTACCTTTATTTTGATTATTTGACATCTTTTATTACATTTTAAAATTCATATGGAATATTGTTATCCATTAGAATTAATTTAATTAATTTTATATTTAATTCATATTATTGTTAATCTATTATTTTTTATCATCAAAAGGGGATATTATTGACTTAGTCCAATAATTTCTTATGTTAATAATTCCAAAAAATAACTATTGTAACTATAAGTTACATTGTGTTTTATGAAATAAAACATTGTTTTTCATAGAAAATACTATTTATGGACCTTCTGTATGACTAATGAACCTTCCATGTAAATAATATTAATAATTCATGATATTTTTCTTAATTTCATAGGAATAATACATCTTCTAGGATGTTATGTATCATTAAACTGTATGTAGAAGTATTATTTGATGAATCAGCCAAATGAAGTGACCAACTAACCACATGAATAAACCAACTCCTTGCAAGTCCAAACAAGTGTCTTTACATAAGCATTTGTGCAGATAGCGAATCATTTGCAATATACTAAATTGAATTTATGAAGAAATTATATTGTTTGTTCTTACTAAAAAAGTCATGTGTATGAATATTTTCATCTCTAATGGGATGAAGTTCTAATCCTAATTGCTTTATTGAATCAGCCTTTTTACCTCAGTGAGATCATATATTAGATCCTCTGTGAGATCAATCCATCATTGTCTAAATTTTACAATGTGAAATATTATTTTAGACCAATGGTTATTTTCTAACATTTCAAATTATGGTTATTTCGTTTAAGACATCCATATTATCAGTACCTGGGATTAATTATGATTATTTCCAATATACAAAATGAAAATAAGATAATATTTATAAATTTTTATGAACCCTCAAGAGAGAAAAACTATTGTGAACCGAATGTAAATTTGAGGAAACAATTTGGGACTTTTTAATACCCACAAAACTCTATTTTATGAGCTTAATTTATAGATCCAAGAGAATGATTCATGATATTTTTTTAATCTGAACACAGGGATAGATTTATGGATAATTGTAAAAAATGGGAAGCATATTGATCTTAATAATTTTTCTAGATATTGAGTTGCATTTTAAAAGAATTCTCTTTTTTCTCTCTCTATTTTCCAGTAGCTATCACTTGGTTCTTGAGTTTCATTCATATTTACATATAACATTTCCTATAGTATAAATAGGAGTGATTTAATACTCTATATTTCAAATTTTAATTCCTTTTATCACTCTTATTACTGTATTTGATGATTAGTTTGTCCCTAGGCTACCTATTGCGTAGTCAATGAATTTCAAAACCTAATATTGGTTTTGGATCAATTTATTAGTTATAATAAACAAGATTTTTATTGGGTAACTCTCAAGTGGGAAGGATTAAATTTCATCTCAGAATTGAACCTTTAAATTTTTAATTTTTTTTTGTGTTATTTTATTTTTCTTACACTATCTAGCAGAAGTTTTTTTTAATAATTTATTTACTTTTTAAATCTAATTTTACATAAGTACTCATAAATCATGTTAAAAAAATACATACTATGATAGTGAATTTTTTTATTAGTGATATATATACTATTCATGGTGTGAGTAAAATTATTTCAAATGTTAAAGTGATTTATATAATTTTTTACTTGGGTTTGATCATTCCAATACAAAACTATTTCAAAATAAAAAATTATATATGTCTAATAAATTAATTAACTGGGCTATTTTAAATTTTAGTTTTATTGATTTTGGTTTTTCTAATTAATAACATTAATTAGATACTTAGTTTACCACTATTAAGAACTCTAGTAGGTTCGACAAATAAATTTCCCATTCCATTTATTTTAGAGGAATTATTTTATCTTTTCTTATCTTATTGATTATAGTTCAAACCATAAATTCTCTATTTGGGGACAATTAAAATTTTATTCTTCTTTAGAATTAGTCATTACCTCATTATCTTTTTATTATCTCATATCCTATAATACATTATGTTATTTATATGTAATTTCAACTTATTTATTTTAGGGAGATTCATGTCATTGTAGTTTCTTTCAAATTATTTCATAATTTTGAACCATTCAATATATTCAAGGGAAACTTTTCCGATTCTTTTTTCCTTTCCTCCATTTCTCTTTTGTTATTTCCTTCAAGTTTATTATTATTTTATTTGTTTATAATTTTATAATATTTTTTTATTATTATCATTGAATGTATAATATGATATATTCTTTCTTATTTTGTGTATATATAATATTAACCATTTTTCAATACCTTCTAAAATCATTTTTTAGCCCATATATTTCTCATGATTTTATTTTATTTTTGAAGTACTAGGATGATCAGGGTGGCATACTGGGGGTGAATCCCTATACCTAAATTTTCTAAATTTTTTAATTTCCATCAATTAATCCCTCTAATTATAAAAAAACAATCAATTTTAAGATATGTGAAAAAAATGGTTTGAGATCAACCCTCACCTTATTATAAAATAAAATGATATAAAATAATAAAAACAAAAAGGTGTTTTTTCAAGGACCATCATTTATTTGATATCCTAATCCATTCTTTATTTAACTACTTTTATAACATGAAATTAATTATCAATATAAAATTTAGTGATTAAAAATGTAGTTCTATTAACACACATGTATTAGTCTGGAGTCATCAATGTCCCCAAGGTAGACATCATCCACGTCCTTTCAATGATTTATTTTATTTTTTATACTAAAACCCCCTAGTTATTTAAAGGTCCTCCTTGAACTCTTGAAAAAGATATCAACTTTCCACTTTATATTTCAATACATTAACTTGAAAAAGGTACCCTTTCTCATAAAATAGAAATTAAATTTTGATAATAATAAAAAAACTAATGAATTCTCTTGAGTCATATTTTATAAATTTAACCATTCTATTTATTTTGATCATAGTGGGTTCTTCCCTCATTAAGAGTATCGATGAAAATAATATCAACAATGATTGTATTTTTTGTTCTTTCCTTCATAAATATCCTTATATGATATGACAAAAATTTTGGAATTTTATTTTCATTCTGTGATATAAATGATAAAAAACTGTAGTAAAAATGTTGGCTTCTACTCTTTGATACACAAACAGTCTCCTTGTCAAAGTAGTATTAGATACCTTTTATATTTCTTATTTGATATATGTTTCTTATTCTTAGTTTCACTAGTCAAAGAGACTATATTAAAATATTCATCTGTTATTATTATCCTTCAAGTACATATTCAAAACATTCATGAATATTATTTCCTTATTTTCAATAATGAATTGCAATGTTATATATTAATGAGATTTACTCTTTAAATCCTATCCAATCAGGTTAGGGGGTATAATTTAAATCATTTATTGACACTTTAGTTTTATCTTCATGATATATTAATATATCTTATCACCTTTTCTATCATATCATCTTATATAACATATTTTTTATTTCATTACATATGAGAAAGACATCATGCATAGAGATGGGGAAACCAACTCATTGTCTAAAAACATATAAATTCTGCTTTTATTGTACAATTACATGATCTAAGAAGTGGGAGTTTTATCTAATGTTATCATGTAGAATAATGATCATTTTGTGAATGATGATTTTTAACAAGTGAAGGGAAGCCCCTACAATATCATCTGAATGAATTTCCTCCTAAATAATCAACTCTAGATTGTCAAGATTTTCACATTGTTTATATCTTATGATAAATATCTTACATGTTCTGGGTATCTTACAAAGTCTCAATTTCTTATTAAACCCACATGTTTTATATAAAAAACATGTCTTATGAAATGATGTATCTTATGAAATATTTAAACTATCTTATGAACACTGTATACTAAAAAAATCATCATAGTGTTCTTACGTTATCTATATGCCTTACAATATGGTGGGAATCTTAAAAACTTTCATATATCTTAAAATATCCAGGAAATTTGAGGTCATAATAACCATCCTTTTTAATTGGAATATGATTCTTGATTGGGATATTCCCTAAATATTTATATATATATATAAAATTATTGTATGAAAATTATTATTTTCATGGACATAAGGGTTTATCATTTTTTGTAATATGTGATTTTAGGAAAATGACAAATTTTATCATTTTTTATTTCAACCTCATATGATATCATTAAATCATTAATTACTTAAGATTAAATGGATTGAATAGTTACATTCATTTATATATATTGCATGAACTATACAAAGGGAATTAACTAATATATTATTACTCAGGAGTTAATGTGGACACCACCTAGGAGTTTCATCGAGTTATATATAAACCCTCCAACCATATGATGTCACAATGTGTAGATATTCATATGGAGTCTCCTAGAAGTGAAATTATATCCTCATAGATTTTAGTTGTGTTCGAGGAACTGGCATTCCTTGGATATTACAAGGATCCTATCCATACAATGGTTGATTATGATTGGCACATGGATACACAATGTATGTGGGATGATTTATTTTTTCACTTTCTGACCTATCTCAAAATCATAAAAAAGAGACCAGAATTGATGGAATGGATATTTGGTTTTTTGTATGCCAGATATAATATATTTCTTCCTTTTACTTTCATACAAATTTTCTTATATCTTGTATGCATGATCCTAAAACAAGGGTTTACATCATTTCTTCTTGCCATAATAATTGTTATTAAATTCTTAATAAACACTTCAGTGGCTTTACATAGATCTCATGTTTTAGATTTATGAAATCATGAATATAAATAAGGATAAAACACATAAAAATTTAATATCCCTTTTTAGGTTTTTTGAAAATCTAGAAAAGGGTTTACCATTACATATATAGGATATAAAAAGGTAACCAGATCCTAACCCTTATGTAGATGAGCTACAAATGGGTTACAATATCATTCCTCTTATGTAGATTGACTATGTAATGATAAAAGTGGAGATACCTATAGGTGAGTGGTCATGTAAAGGTAACCAGTGAATAAACGTAATGGGAATGGGTTAATATAAAGTTCATCATCGATTTCCATTACATAGATATTTTTTTGTAATATTCAAATAGTTATACTCTTACAGAGAGTGGTTGATATAAGGGAAATTCAACGGCTTTCATAAGGTTAAACTGTAAATTCCCTTCCATATATTAGTATAAGCACCCCTCAAGTAAAATTTGTTTTATAAATGTTATTAATCATTTTTAAATCCTTAAAATGGGTAATTGATGTTTTACTGTTATAGGAATGGTTCATATAAGGGTAAGAGATTAGTATCCTGACACGACAAGCATTATGTAAGGGTCTAGGCTATTTAACAATTTGTAGAGTGATTAAATATGGGTAGGAAGATACACATATGCATTATAGGGATTCCATGTAAGGGTAAATTCTAAATATTTTTACAGATTATATTAAATTTATTTATTTATAATAATGGTTTATAAAATGCTTATAAATAATTAAAAGGGAATTTTTGGGTTAATTTTGGTTTAAAAATGTTTTATAGAATAATTAATTATACAAATTATATAATTAATTATATATTTATGACATATTTAATTCAGAAATGTTAAATTCTAAATTTTTAAATACCATTTAAATTATATGGAAATTTATTTTGAATCAGAAATACAAGTGTTTAGTTAGAAATCATAAGAACTAATTTCTAAAGGGTTATCAAATATGAAATAAGGAATAAATATAAAATGTTTATATTTAAATTATTAATTGTTCATAATTAATTATTTTTATTCCTTCAAAATAATGGGGGATCTTATTTTGATATTATTTAATACATATCCAAAATTATTTTGATGATGGAAATATTAAGGGATTAAATAATGATTAAGTATAAGGTATCTAGATTATGTGAAATGTTTACATAATAAACTATTGGTTATAAATAGTTTATAATTAAAATAATTTCATATATTGAAATTATAAATTCCATATAATGATTAATATTTAATTTTTCAAATAATAATTAATATAAAATTGTTACAATAAAAATTTAAGAAATTTCATAGTATTAAAGATGATATTTTTAAATGGATTATAGTGAGTTTTAATTTCATGAACTCTCTAAAAAAATTTATCATGTTAAAATATTTGAATTTTTTATTTATTTAAAATTTATTCACTTTTTTATTTATAGTTACAAGTTGTTTATATGATGAATGGTGTAGGCTTGAGTTTATTTCTTAAACTCCTTCTAAATGGATCTGATCATTACAAGCTAGTTATGATATTGAATTTAGTTTTCCATATACATTGACTTCTATATGATATTGAATTTATCATATTTAATTTAGTTGAGGTATATTGTTGGAAAATATTCTGTGATTAGATTTACAATAAATCGGATTCTCACTTGAGAAAAATAATTACATGTGGTGAGTGACTTCAGGCCAGACTACACACCTTCATATAGGCTTATGCCTTGTCTAGGCTGGTGAATCGAGTTGGATATCAAGGGATCTCGGATTACTCATGTGGATAACCCTATTTCTTTAGGTAAATTTTTCAGGTTCCCTATTCATATGATGCATTGATATATATATAAATATACTGGACTTCTATTTCTAGGTGTGTGACACAAACATGTAAGTTTTGTAAAGAGTTACACTTAAATATGGGTTAAACAAAATGCTTTACTGTATGTAATGTGATTACAAACTAAATTAAGAGATTAAGACATATATAAAAAGGGAATAACATGAGATAATATGGTGATATTTAATCCCTTTCAAATATATATTCTTCAATTCCTTCCATGGATTCTTTATTAAAGACATCGATTATCCAACCATGTAGTCTCATACTATGGAAGGGTTCCTCTAGACTATATTGTGTAAGGAAAAAAAATTAACAAGTATCACTATATCATCCTTTGGGAGTTTCAGGGAAAATAAGGGTTCCCCTAGATGGTCTTATAATAACTCATTTTTTACATTAGCTTTGGGTTTTACTTGTTGGGAAGCCCCAGGGGTTGTGGTAAAAGAGAAATAGAGTGGGGTTTGTCCATATGGTAGATTGGAAATAGAGTTTCCTACACAACTATCCACCATTCATAATATGATTTGGATTATTACATACCTAAATAACTATGTGGTGAGTTTTATAACTCCATGAGGATATATTCTTAGTGAAATATTGATCTTATCCCTTAATGGGAATGATGAATTTCAGTAAAATTGGTCATCCTTTTTATGGGATATCATTTAGAAAAATTACTTATTAAATGGATAATAACACATGATGTTCATTTAGTAAAATCTATTATTTTATATAACATCATCATCATCATCATGATAAAATTTATGATCAATCTTTAATAATGAGTAGTTTAATATAATCTAACCCTTATATTGAAAACATAGGCAATTTTCTTAAGAAATATTAGGGGAATAAGAGAGTTGTTAGTGAAACTTATATGTGTTTGGATAATTCCTTCCTCATTAACCAACTGTTAAAATTGTATAACAGGTGAATCTATATTCTATAGACATATATAGGGATTCATATTCATCAGATGAAAAATTACTAAATGAATCTTAGTATCTGCTTATGTACACAATATGATTGAGTACATTAATTTTTTTAAGGAATTTTACTCTCATATACACAAATTGATTGGGTATATTGAATAATAATCCTTGTGATTTAATATATTGAGGTGTCAATGATATTAAAGGTTTACTTAGAACTTTATTGGTTATAGAAATTGATTATATTTTTCTGAAAGATATATTATATCCATTGTATGATTTTAAAATTATTGAAAAGACAAACGAGGTTAGAGGATAAAAATAATTTAAGCCTAATGTTTTTAAAGAAATGGGGGGAAGGAGTTATTGTATTTATAATAAGGATAATTCAATCTTGGATAAAATTATCATAATGTGTGTATTTTATCTTATTTTTCTCTTTATAATATAATGTAAATGATATTTTTCTAAATGAAATGATATGGGTGTTTTTGTTACACATGGTTCATGATGTAATTAATTTTATAGCATACTTCAATGGAAGACAAAAATGGTATTATCTTGTTAGGAAATTCGTTATATTTTCATTTTTGGGAATATTCTAACATGATGAATGAATACAGAAAAATGTTTACCCCATATAATCAAATATTTTAGAATAGTTGACCTAAATAAAAGTTATATATATTATAGTTCTATATTGATAGTCCAGGTTGTTAAAAGTTTAAACAAGAGGAAAGGTTTGTTGAAAAGTATAATAATGATTTCTCAATAATCTAGTCCCGGTTTTTGAAACTAGGGGTTGTTTGTAAGGAAGAGTAATAATTTAATATAATTGGTTTATCCAAGATATACCTGATCCATATAGAATGTCTATATTAAGTAAGGATGTTATAGAAATTATTTTGTCAATTTTGGATGGTATATGATACTGAATATATAATTTCTAAAGTCTTGTAAATATACATGAAAAAAATCAATATAATAATTTATTGAGGATATAGTTTATATTCAATATATGAAGTAAATTGTTACTAAATCGTGGATTTAAATGTAAATAATTTTATCGATCTCAAATGAATCTATGTTAAAGATGTGTGTCCTGATATCATTTCCATTATGTGATAAGAGAAGTAATTTGATTAAAATTAGCTATTATGAAATTGTATGATATGATTAATTGTAAACAAATTTATTATGATTTATAAAATTTTATAAAATAGTTTGAGAAGAATATACATATAAAAGTGTTTTATCGTTGAATATAGGTTAGTCCAAGTATTTAAAATATGTGGGAATTTTGACAACTACGCATCACTAGTATATTTTAATAATATTTTTTAAATGAAAAATATTACTAAAACATAGAATACCATATATGATTTGGAATGTATTGTTTATTTGTTAAATATTCACACTAAAAAGAATCAAATAATAAGTCTTCACACAAAAGGAATTTGTGAATCATAGAAATCTATTCTGAAAATTATATTTTTTGTTAGAGGCATGTTGGAGAATGTTTATATCTATAGAAGTTCCAAATTAAAAAATAAATGATAAAAATAATCTTATGGTGAATTATCAACCACTAAATTCCACAAAATTTAAAATATATGTTATGGTAAAGAGTAATGTATTGTGTTAAATTTAGTTTCCATTATAATGGTTTATATAATTATTTACTAAAGGAGTATAATAGTCTAATGTTATAATGTATTTTTAGTCTACATCCTAAATGAGATTAGGTAATGTGATGATAATGAAAAATGTAAAGAGTTTAATTTATTTATCACAAAAATCGAATAAAAATATTTCCATAAAAACTAAAATAGAAAAAAATGAAAATTGAATTTTAATTGATATCCTAAAAGACATTAGGATATAACCATAATGAAAAATTAAAGGTTTCACATCAGTTACTATAACAAGGCCTTATCACTTTTTCCTAAAAGAGTATATGGTGTAGCAGTAAAGAGAGATGTAAGAGTCAAATTTAGTTATTGTATTAAAGTGGTGGTCACATTATCAAAAAAGTGTTTAGGATCATTATAAACATTAATGTATGTAGTTACATTATTTCATTTAATTTTTTTATTGACCGTGATTTTAATGATGATGTTGATGAACACATATATAGTTCTAAGTAGACAATAAAAGTTGACAAAATCTTATTTTATGTTGTGAAGTTAAGAAGTTTGAATGTAAACAATTATTAATTTTATTCCTAAGTCTCACAATTATTAAAAATATATGACTTAATATATGTATCTCACTAGAGAGTTTAGTTGGAGGGGTTTATCAGATTATTACATAGATATTTTACATTTATTAAAAATAATTTTATATGTTATCAAAACCGAGAAATTGTTGAAAACATATGGCTAATCTAGTAGTTTGTCCTATACTATATGATAAATTAGTGGTATTTTTGGGTTTGATAAATATTTTTAAATTGTTTAAGAATATTAAAATTTATTAGATTTAAATTAAATATCAAATTTATCATTATTTCATGCCTTTTAATAAATTTATATATATATATATACATTTCATAAAATGAAATGTTAATTTAACTCTCATAAAATTACTCTGAGTTTGTACCTAATTAATGTTTTTCATCAAGAATTATAGGTTATTATAAAATGTAAAAGTCATTATGAGTATGATTCTGGTATAAAGATACAAAACATTATCATGAGGCACAAAAATTTTAACGAGATTCATTGTGTGTGTTGTATGAGATAATAAATTTACCACAATGAGTGTCATACAGATGTATTTGGTATAAAAGTGGTGCATGGATCGAAATAGAGTCCCCACTACTTGAGGTTGGGAATATACTAAGGATTATGGAAGTTTTTTACTTAGAAACCCAACATACACAATCCAATAATTGTACTTAGCTAACAAGGGGTGACTGGGTATGTTTCTGATCAGGTCATTGGTTAAAGCATAACCAAGAATAGATTTTTCCTCTCATGTGACGAGTATGACATCAAGGCCCTCGATTGAGATAAACTATATAAGTTTACAACCACACCTAGATATTATATATATCTTTATAGATAATGTACATGTGATGTTGTTATCCATAAGGATGGACAAAAAGTGTCATATTCATTGATCAAATCATTTTATATTATGAGAATCTAGAACAGATGAGTTGGTTATGTATTATATTAACTTGTTCGTTGTACAATGGTCACTCAATGTCTTAGAAAAATAGAAAAAAATATAATTCACATTTACTTATGATGTAAACTACTAGACACAAATATATATATATATATATATATAAATGTATTTTATAGATATCATATAAGATCCTTTTATAGATTGAGTATCATAAATTCTTTTCTAGTGGTTTCTATTTTCTTACTTATATATATATATTAAAATATTTATATTTTTTTAATTTATTTAGGCTCATTGGGTAACAATAAAAGGTTGACTAAATGGGGATTGATTTTAACTAATATAGATAATATAAAAGTGTTTTGGAGTTAATCCAAAAGTGTTTGTGATGGGTATTGAAAATGTATTATATATGATTGAATATAAGTTTAATCTAATGATAAATTTATAAAAAAATAGGATGGTATCAAAAATAGTTTTATATATTGTTTTAGAAGTTATTGTAAATGATATAAAATATTTTGAAATAAAATAAAGTTATTAAGGTTTTAGAGTAAGTGAGGGATTGATAGTAATATTCAATAAATCCTAATATATATATAGAACATTTTGTACATAAAGAAAATTATTATTTTCTTACACACAATGGTATATTATTTTATAAAATATGATCTAGAAATAAAATGATAATTGTAATTATTTTGTGTTTCTCCCACACATTCTACCATTCAAAAAAACCTTTACCTATATTGAAGTGGATAGAGGAGTTATATTTATGTATATATAATTTATGAACTATCCAAGTCCATAACTCATGTGTTATAACACATGAGTTAAGGCATACACCACACAAGAATATCTTAATGTTAAACAAAAACCCTACTACTATATAATGACACTATGTGTGGATATTAGGGTAGTGACTCCTAGCTTCCTAATGATATCTTTATACTTCTCATTTTCACTTGAAGAAATATAATTCCATGGAGATAGAATGGATCATATCCATATTATGAATTATTTATATTGTCTTATGTATGCACTACATTAGTGGGTTGAGTTTTTGTAACATTGTGATCTCTCTTAAACTCATCTGAATGAGTACAAGATTAACACTTCAACTTTTTCATGTACGGTACACCTGATTTACAATATTTCAGCATTTTTTCATACATGTTAACATATAAAATGAATTCAATATTCTCTAATAAGGGTTTACATTTCTTCATCTAGATCCGATAATTTTTATTAGAATCTTACAATATACATTAATCCTTACGTAGGTATCACTTATATTTTTCCTACATTTTTAACATTCCATGCATGCTATCGTATAAAAATAACTTTTTCATGCACGATCTTCCAATATTCTTCCACTTGGTCCATCTATATTATCATTATATTCTAACTTTAATGGTTTAACATGAATTATATCTCCATCATACTACTACTTCCATAGTGTTGTGGTGAATATATTCTCCTTTCACAATCCTCATGATCATCGTGTTTAATGCTTCATCATCATTTCATTGATAAAAGGAATGGATGGAAAAAACACACCTAGAGTTGTTGTGGCATGAAATGAAAAATGGAAGGCAAATGATATAATTTTTCAGTCAATCCACGGAGGAAATATTATTTAGTACCCTTGATTCTGTTTAGGAGGATCATAAAATCACACTGACAATTATTATGATGGGTCCACTTTTCCACCCTACACAGTGGGTTTTACCAACTACTATGATGCCTTGTGATCTACATGTCTATGAAGACATATATAGTATCTTTACTTCTTCACCATTGCCACTCCTAGTTGTCTTCTACCATTGAGATGTTCTATATGTCCTATAATGATCTTTCTACTCATGTGATGTTGTAGCCTTTAGTTAGTCTAATTTTTTATCTTTCACTTTCCTTAAGTTTCTTATCTTGGAGTATCAGTTTGGGAGGAGTGTGAAACTAAACATTGTAAAAATCACAAGGTCTAAAAAAACAATTCAGAAAACTCTACACAAAACACACCATTCTATTTTTTCTTTTAATTTTATATATAATTGGGTTGGTATATAATTAGAATTGGAAAACACTCTAAAACCACTCAAATCTTAAAGTGAATATTAAAACTTCACATAAATAAATAACCACACATAACAATGACTATCTTGGGAACACTTCTATTCTCATCATTCATGTATTATTAAACATACCTCAAAGCTATTTATTATCCACATATAGGCATCCAACACATTGATAATTCAAGTTTATTAATAGAAAATGCAATTGAAACACAATGTGTGAATTATAATCTCCCCCTTTGTATTTGGTTTCAACTGTTAAAAATTACTTACCAATATGTGGTTCCCCATTTTATTCTTATCCATCACCCATCTTTAATTCACACAACCATTCTACTTTTCTATTAATTTTTATCTACATCTTATTTATAATAAATTAATAGATTAATTGATAGGATGGATAATTCTATTATTATATAACATGAACGAAATTTCATGTTATGTTTGTGTGCTCAATGTAAAGTGTAAAAAATAAAAGGGTCTGATTTAAAAAATATAAATTTCCATTATAAAGGATATGACCAAGATATATATGAAGTCACATTGATACTATCCTCAAGGATTTGTATAAATTATCCATGAAGAGATAAGTGATTGGATCAAACAGAATAAAATATTTTCATCTAATTTCTTATGAGTAATTTCTACACTTACTTTAACATAGAAATTAAAATATATAAATATAATTGGAAGGTATGATATTCATCAAATCAAATTTAAACATCATAAAATTCCCCTTTTAATGTTATTAATAAAATCATTTTCTCCCCCATTATTTTGTAATTTTATTCTTATACTCAAGAATAAGAGAAATTGAATCCAAACTTATTTAATGATACATTCCCAAATCATCATCCAAAAAACCAAATTTCATTATATTCATAAGTGTTTTAAGCTTCAAAAAAATCATCTATACATGTCATACACTCCTGTAGACACTCGAGATCATTTTAACCGATGTTTATCTATTCATCAGATTGGATTCAAGATATACCATGTTTATAATGCACAAAAATGTAATAAATAAAACATTTATTAAATATAGGATAGTTATTACATATTTATACTTCACTTATTGTTTTATTGTTATGAAATTTTACATATATTCTTTGTTACTTACCATAAAAACTAGACTCACCATCAATTCCCTGGATAGTAATAATTAAAATACAACTCACAAGTTATGGGATAAAAGGTTAAACACATTGTTACTTATTTTAAATGGAATGTATGAGGATTTATGATTAACAAGGTTACTTATTTCCTTCAATATTTTAAAGACATTAAATCCATTAAATCTTTTTTCCATAACAATATTAACTTTGGGTAATGTAAATTTATTCACTATTTCAGCTTCTTTGTGAGGGATATTCCTATTTTCGTAAAATTCTACGTCCTATTCCTCAAAGAGGGTTATATCGAACTTCTTAATGTATTGTTATAATACATGTATGTTGTTAATAAATATCTACTTTCATGTCTAGTTGGATTTCACCTTCCAAATATCTCCACTAAATTTTTTCAACATTTATTATAAAATTCTCATGAAATTCAAATATTTAATATTGAACTACTGATTTCCCTTTAGAAAATAATTTCCAATATTCTTCCCCCATATTACTTCCCTTTTAAAAATTAGATTTATAAATAATAAGACATTACTTGGAAAATTATTCAGTATATTTAAAAATTACACATATATTTTTGGGAGATTTTTTAATCAAATCAACCACCTTTCCACTTTCAAGGATGTATTTTCTATTATTCATTTAATTTATTCCATTGATACATATATCCAAAAAAATTCATGAGTCCACGGTGTACATTATTTTACCACAGTATAAAAAAGACTAAATATATGGTCTAGGTACCATATTGCAATTCATAAACTATTGTTAAACTTAAAATCTCTTTTGCTTTTCACAAAAGTAAATTTCATTAGTCTTTTTTTAAAACATTTGGGATTATTATGGTCACTATTTTTCTTTAGCTTCATTACCATGGTTTTCATACTTTTTTTCATCAGATTTTTACTCTCTATTAGGTATTTTAGATTCCTACTTTTTGGGGTTACACTATTATAAAACATCAAAAATGACTACATTGATTTAACGTTGAAGATATATTCATTATAATATAAAATCTTTTTACATAAGTCATATTTTTTTCTTTAGTATATTTGTATTTTATCATATAAATACCCCCACCAATTTATTTTTTATTTAAACAATATAAATTATTATATTATATAATAATTCCATTTTATTATGCCCATACATGTTGCAACACCTATAAAAAACCATGAATTTATTTTTTGGACTATATTCTTTCAAGAATTTTTAGATTTAAAAGTACGTTGTTTTGGGAATTTTTCTCAACTATTCAAGATTCTTTTAGTGAACTAGAACTATTATGAATTATTCTATCCACCATTGACATGGTGGAGAGATTACCGTCATTTTTACATTTCTACATTTCAATGTATTTTAAAATTAAACCAATATTATCAATAAAATTAGATTTCATAAAAACATTATATTATTAGACAGATGGTTATTTATCTTTAAATTATTGAGAATTGATTAACATAATATATAATTTTTTTCATAATATAGAGCCCTTTTAGAAAATTAATTCTTCTTTTTAGATTGTGTGGAAGAAAAAAAATTTCCCTTATCTTCTTAAGAAGATTATGCTACAAAATTCCAAAGATTATATGAAATAATTTCAAGTTAAAGAATGTTTATATTGAAAATGGTTTTTGAATCTCAAAAATTTTCAATCATTCATCACACTATTTTATGATTTTTTGATTATAATACTAATGTATCATTGTCTTATCTTGTATAAACCTATCAAGGACATTGATTTTTAAATCCTTAAAATTAAGTTAAACAACCCTCACATCAATGAATGTCTTTTTATATTTCCAAAATGCTTGGATATTCAATTATAATAGATTACTACTCTCAGTTTTTCCATTCCATTAATTTTGAAATTTTTTATCCACCATAGAACACTTTCCATCATTGGGTGACAATGATTCCTTCTTATCTATAATAAGTAAAGTGAAATATCTTCCCCTATAATTTCTTTCAATTATTATTCAACATCAATGAATTCCCCCTCTAATAGTGCCTTTTCATCATATATTTCTTGAATAAATTAAAATTTATAATTAAAAACTACACCTATAACTACTTCAAATAGACCTTATCCTAATGTCAGAGATTTTCTACTGGATTAGTAAATTCATCACATATAGAACTAGAATAAACAAAAGGATCTTTTTTAATATATTTTCTTAATGAAATTCCACTTTTAATTCCTTTTGATAGAGGATTATCCTTATTCCTTGTATTTGATTTCTGGTTTTTCTACATTTTATCCATGTTTCTTCTTTAATTTGATTGAGGAATTAATTTTAGTTTTAATATGGATTGATAATGAATTATCTATTTGAGTCTCTTTTATTTTTTTTAAATATATACTTCATAGGAGTCTAATAAAAGAAAATATGATAAATATTGTGTATCAAATAAATGGATACACTGTTAGTTCACTTTCCAATTTATGTTCTTAGATTATCATGTAGAGAAAATAGGAGGGGTTAATCAATGGACCCAAATTTTATTGAGTGGATACTTTCCTTCAAATTAACCCCTCTTATGATCAAACCTCTTCTGTAGTTAACAAATATGAATATATTTCCCCATGATAAACCCATAACATTGTATGAAATGTAGAAATATGAATTAATAGGATAAAAATGGTTCTTATAAGGATCCTACATGATGTTAGAACCTGAACATTTCCGGGTTCAACTATGTGTTGAGAAAATAATTATTTTATCACTATAATTTATAGTGATTACAAAATCAGTTCATGTCATACATAAGTGTTGGGATGGGATTATACAAGTACCTAGGTAAGATATAATACAATTCCATTAAATAGTGATTTATGTTGTTTATAATAGAACCATAAATTGTCCAAAGGGCCTCCTTGATCTTTTGAAAAAGATCATCTAATTCGACTTCAGGTTTCACTACCTCAAGATGAATGAAATTTGATTCCTAATACAATTAGAATTCCAATAATATGAAAATATAAACAGGAATTAATTCTCATTATTCCTATTTTATAAACTCAACAACACTATATCTTTTTTTCATAAAGGATATATTCCTCTTCAAGTGTCTCAACACTTTGAATATTAATATTGGTAACAATGTTGTTACCTTCTCTTATCATCTTATACTCGTTCATCTAAAAATAATCTATAGGTTAAAACTGAATTTTATCACTATTAGTTTTCTTCATCAATATATATTATTCTCTCCAGTTAGTCTCATAAAGGGATATCTTTTCTACTATTCTTTTTTCTATACATTTTCCTAAATATTTATTCACAGATTTCATGAAAATTATGAAATTTTTTATTAAAAAAATAATGTTATATGAAGCAATAATATTGTATCAACATTAAATTAATTTAATCTGATCCAAGTGATATATATATATATATATATTAAACATTCCTTGAGATTCAAGAGTTTTATCATCATCCAATTCTAAAATATCATGACCTCTTCTCCATAATATCTACTACTATAAATTATTTGGAATATTATTCCATGTTTCCACAGCTTCATGTGTTGGGATGTGGAAACCGATTTATATTATAATATAATCTAAACCATCCATACATAATATCAGGGAATGAACAATGATGAAATAGTACTATCCTTTGACCTTATCTTGAATTACAATCATTTGATTAATTATGATGTTTAATCATTGTTTGAAATAATTTCCTTCAGAATACTGAATTCAGGATTCCAAGTCTTTTCATATAGTAATGTGTCTTAAAAAGAAAATCTCATGATGTTTCTGTATCTTAAAAAGGACTGGTGTTTATAAAAACCCATATCTTCTAAAAGCCCCATGTCTTATGAAATTAGGAATATTAAAAAAATGCTATATTGTCTTATGAACACTTTATATGTTATGAAAAAATCACAAAAATCTTACGATATTATAATCTCTTAAAAATATATATCATATAAATATTAATGTTTATTTATAACATCATATCTGATGGGGTCATCCAAACTACACCTATGAACTGGTAGATGATATTATTTATGTCCCCCATACATGCTTCCTACATCAATGAATTCTCATTCATGATATCCAAAAAACAATAACCTTTTCATTCATAATATTACGATACTCATCATCTTAGGGAATATACATTATCTTTATCTTCAAAATTCAATAGTGGAACATGAATTGCATTAAAAACTACCTCTTACCTCCATGGGGTTGTAGTGAATATATTCTCAATTCACAATATCCATGAACATGGTGTTCAGTTATTCGATGTGATGATGTTTAAACATTTTATCGGTGAATGTGACACATTTAGAGCTGTCAAGGTATGAAAAAAATCATTTTAGAAAGTAAATATTAAAAAACTGTTTTAGTCCGTCAATATATTCCAGTTAAATGTGAATAGTTCCTAGATTTACTGATTCTAAATTGGGTTTTTTCTAGAGACAGTGGTTGTTTTATTTCTAAAGGCACTCTAAAAGCGGCTAATTAAATCATCTAGAGATGCCTCACTTGAGGGGTCCACATTACCACTTTTCATGGTGTTTGTTTGATATCCCATACCACCACAAGAACGTCCTACCCATGTTTAACTATACATTCTCTATGTTTATTACACATTTCTATTCTTAGTCATAGTACACATTTAATCTCAACTAGATGTCATATAATGTCTGGATACTCAAGTATTATTCCAGTCTCAAGTTAACCTAATTTAGAGTTTTAAACTCCTCTTAAGTTTTATTTCTAACAATATCCATTTATGAGGAGTGTAACAACATATAATAAAAAAAATATCAAGGAACCAAAAAACAATCTCATCGGCATATAATAGTAAAGTCATCAATTTTTTCTTTTGAATATAAATAATGTTTTTAGATAAATAATTAGAATTGGATGCATCTTTAAAAAGCTTCATAGAATAGATTGAATCTTCCAACTTCATAGAAAGATTTATCACACATAAGAATGATTTTATGGGGAAATGATTTATTCTTATAATTATTTGATTCCTCAACTTATATTTAAGCTATTATTTATTAACATATTTATTCTAAGAACATTGATAATTAATATTCATTGAAAAATACAACATAAAAAATCATATCAAAAATGTTTTTGTTCAATGTAATTTTAATTTTTATATAGGACATTTATCAATGATATATTATGTTGTGATGGGTGGTCTGAGAATTATATAGTCCTCCAACAGGTTTGTTAAATCTTACACCTCATGAGTTAATATGTACGGTACATGAGTTGTTATCCAAGAACATCATATCTTGATTTCTTAGCAATGGGCCTTAAATTATGTTTATGGTAATATATATAATATTTTTACCAAATTATCATGAAAAAAATTATTTTTATATTAATATGTATTCATTATATATATTATACGTTACTATTTGAGAATTCGTGCCCCTTTTGTTTTTTTATCCCATGTTATGATTTCATAACTTTTATCTAACTGAAAAAAAATTAAAAAAATTACTAAAAGAAGGATAAAAGGAAGAAGCAATGTAAGGGAGAATGTAAATGGTTATTTTTTTAGAGTATCCCCTTATAAAATGATAATTCAATCAAAATGAAGATAACTAGTGATTGAAAAATAATCATCCCCTCTACCTGATCAATTTTGGAAGTAAGAATACTGGCCATGATATTCCCCTCCTTTCGGGTGATAATAATCCTTATATCCCAAACAAGCATGTTTCTAATGGATCAGATAGAAGAATGAAATGTTCCAATAACTGATGAAGAGTATTAATAAAGTATTTAACATAATGGATGATCCATATTTAACAAATGAGAAATTAAGATTTTTTGTATAACAAATAATGATTTCATTGGGCATAACTGGAGATTTATCATGAATAGAGTTTCACTCCCTAAAAAATGATGAAAAATCCATGATGAATGAGACTCTAGGGCCATTAATTATACTAACTATATAAATGTTACCTTGAAATTAATATTCATCTATATTCAACTCATTCCCTTTCTTTGGTGCCTTCTATCACACAAAAGAACCATATCCCCCTCTACGATAAACTATCCTAGTCAAAAGAGGAAAACATATTATTTTAAAATATATGAGTTTTAGTTTCCTCCTTGAATAGTGAAATGAGTATTTAAATCACCTCCCAATGTTTATTATCTCCTTAATAATATATTTTAACTCACTATATATTTGATGTATGGCCCCATGTGATTATAGGTGTTAAAAAGATTATGGTTGGTTTTAAGGTGTTGTATAGTGAAGGATTACATTATTTTTTAGGAAATGACATATTTTTATGTGGTATTATTTATTTTTTTGCAAATAGAATAGACTATTGAATCTTGTTGTTGGATGTATTTTTTGTTATGTTTTTAAAGATTGTATTTGTAGAACAAGATATATAATTATTAGTTTTAGAAAACTTCAAACCTATTATAAGGGATTATATTAATGTATTAATAGTAAAACCTATATATATGATCTTAAAGTAGTATTTTTGGGGCACTTTGTACCCTGATAAAAGTTTTATAGTCATTATGGAATATATTATAACATACTCGTTGGAAAAATAAGAAATTAAAACAAATCTAAGGACCGTGTTGATGAATTTATAGAAAGATTAGTTATTTGGATATTTTTGGAATGTTTTTATTTTAGATGTAGGTATCTAGGTTATTGGGGAATATAATTACATTACATATATTTTCCATGTATAATTCAATGAAATATGGAATTGAAGAATAACCCAGACCCTTATGTTTCAAAGATATCCATAGTTTTCATAGATCAACTGGGCACAACCAAAACTTCTTGAAACCATTATCATGACTATTTAGATCACATGACAAGTTAATATAAAAGTATAAAAAAATATCTAGGTATGATAATGTGAATAAATATTTAAGGATCTCAAGAAGAAGCTAGTCATTTCACCTCTATATACTATACCTTTAGGGGTAGATTTTTTTTTTGACACACAATAATTTATCAAATAATATCCTGGAATTTTTACTTATTGAAAATTATAAAGTGATAGATTATACATTATGAATCTTCAAGGATCAAGTGGAATACTACCTGAAATAAAAAATTAGAGTTATCTATTTTGATTATATCTTGGAAAATATAGAGGCCTTTCCTGTATTGTGAAATGTTTTACATAAAAACTAATCATAATAGCTTAAAATATATATCCACATAAATGGAGTTAAACAATATTCATTGAAGGTGGATAGAACTAATCATGGAATATGAATCCTCAATATATTATCATAATTATAAGGTTAATAAGGAAGGTAATTCTATTTACCTAGAGAATTACTTAACCTATCAAGGAAGAGGATTGAGAATGAAATATTGTTTTTAATATGAAAATAATGATTAAGAAATCATAATAATAGGTTCAATATATTACCATACCCTAATTATTTCTTAATCCATTGTCAATGATAAAATATATGATTTAATAAATAATATTTTAAAAACATAAATGATGTTAAGAGAAAATAAAATAAGGAAGATTCTTCATTAAAAAATCGATAAAGATAGTGTCATTATGTTTTATTAAAAAATGTTTATTTAAATAATACCAGATATAAAAAAAAGATATATTATATGATACACATAGTGTATATTTATCCATCCTCAAAGGTAATACCAAGACATTTGAGGAAACTTCAAGTGGGATTAAATAGTAAAGAGTTTGAAGAGTGTTAGCCAAAGTTATTTGTTGGTTATTAAGTTATGGAGGAGAATTAAACATCCCATGGGATATGGAATCCATTACCTATACCAATACAGGAATGGATGAAAATAACTAGTGATTTTGTCACAGAGATTTCAAAAATGTATGGTTAAAAAAATTCATATAAAATATGGTAGATATACCTACCACGTATATCATCCTAAATATTTTATAAATGATCATTACATCATTTTTATAAATAAAATATATAAATATAAAACTAAAAAAAATAAATAGTTTTAATGTCTTAGAAACTTTAGGTCCATCAATAAATAACTCAAAATTTCTTTGAGTAACTGAATAAAATTTTTATATTAACCTAAAATCTTTGGATGATAGGTCTTACGGAACATTAACATAATATTCAAGGCATTATGAAGACTCATCTAAAATTTTAATCTCGGTATAATTTAAATTAGGTCCCCAAAAAATTGAACCACCTCCAAGTATCAATTTATCCATGCTCAATCCAAGAAGAATATAATACACAAAAACCTAATTGCACAAGTAGGGTGTGAGCTAAAAGCCCAGCTGGGACTCACAAAGGATTCTATAAAATTTCCCCAACTAATTAACCAAATAAAGACTTAAATATTGAATAAACATGCATAGAAATTTAAAATAATATATAAGGAAAATAATTCTTTCCATTTAAAAGGAAATACATTTAAAAAGATCCTAATTATAATTTTCAATAATAGAATTTATATAATTTCATAAGGTATTATTAAAATAGTTTACATCAATCAATGGCTTATATATCAAATATAAACAGACAAGCAACATGATCATTTTCCAAAAGGTAAGATAGTTCTAGGCTATGGTACTCCCTCACACACAGGTAGTGATTACAAAATATGTGTACACATGTTAAAGAGAGGACCAAAAAGAAACAATCACTATCCCATTGAGGATGTGACCTACTGCATATATATTGTTAGTGTGGTAAATCACCAATAGAGTGCTTTCCTAAATAACTCACTAACTACATTGAATTATTTTCTCTAATAACAACAAATGATGGGAAATTTATTTTAAAACTATATAAAATAAAATTAATCCCATTAATCCATTTTATATATTATAATTCTAATTTAAAAATAAAAATATAAGTTTTATTCAAAACAATCATTTTTCCAAGATAAAACCAATGGCTTTCTATTAAAACAATTTTAAGCCATTTTCTAAAATACGAATTTGAAATAAAATTCAACAAATCAATTTCTCCATTCAAAAACATAAAATAATAATTAAAATTTAATTTAAAATAATTTCTATCCAGTTTCTCAACGCACCCCAATTCATTAGAATTGGAGAGTTTTCCTCATTTGGTGAAAAATCGAACAAAAATCCCATATTCACTAGAATTAATTTGTTTTAATTAACAAATTGAATGAAATTTAATTGAAACCAAGAAATTTAATTTAAATAAATAAATTTAACTTTAATCAAGAAATTTTGGTTTAATCAAATTCCTCATCACAAATGGAACCACCTACCTCTAGATCATTGGATCTCAAATCACAAAACCCTTTAGGGAAAAGCCAATGAAGAACATTATGAACGAGGATCCAAGAATCATAATTTGATTCAAGATCCTAAATATTTTGTATTTCATCCTCCAAAAACACAAATATCTAAAAAACCACAGGGAGGAAAGCAGAAAGAGAAGAAGATAGAGAAAAAAATAATAATCTTACCAGGAAGAGATCAAATGTCATTATCATGCCTTTGATTTTCGTTTGGAAGGGTGTGGAGGGACAACAATCAATTTTTGAGAGCCTATAATGAATAAGAAATCATAATAAGTAATGTTAGTCCTGTCAATTACTTAAAACAAGAGATTTTATGTTTAAAAAATTAATTTTAAGATTAATTAAAAGTCATTCACCGGTTCATAGGTAGAGCCACATGGTTAGAAAAACCATGTGCCCTAACTATGTTCCCCACATAATGGTGTTTCACGATTTTTACTTGTTATTCACACATTTTTTAAAACCATGCACTAGCCATGTAAACCCACACTATTTGGGTTTTCATAGTTTCCACTAAGAGGGCACACTATTTGGAAAAAACATGTCTCAATCTAGAATAGACCAAAAACATTCAAAATTTACAAAATTTTCACCCAACACATGACTAATCAAAACTGAACCAAAGAATTATCAAGATGGGGGGTTTAAGAATACATGAAAATAATAACATTATGCTACAACCTACCCACTGTAAAACATTTGGTCCCTAGAAATCCAGTTAAGAATCTTCCTGGTCTAAAAGATGAGGCCACTGCTCTATAATCACAACCTCGTTGCCAAACTTATTATGAAAATCAGAACTATTCTGTCATAGAACATGAACCAAAGGTATTTCCCTCCATCAAAGAACATTTCTTCCTAAATAAACTATCTTAATTTGATGTTTTGTTATGAATCTTTTAGGCTCAACATCGAGATCGCTCTTTCTCAGAATATGTGATAGAATAGAACGATACATTTCTAGCGTAGATATGTGGAACACATTATGTATTGACATCATATGTGCTAGAAGATACAAATGGTAAGCTAGTTTACCCACCTTCTTGACAACCTCTAATGGTCCCCAAAAACAATAATTATGTTTTCCCTAGACCCCAAGACATTGATGACCCAAATGAGGTGAAAATTTCCAGCACACCTGGTCACTTACAGAAAATTTCGTCGGACTTCAATGAAAATCAACATAAGATTTATACCAGCTCAGTTCCATCAACGAACTCTAATTAATGAATTGAATATTTTCTCTAATATCTAAAATCAAAATTGGTCTAACCAATGATATTTAACCATTCTATGACCTACAAAATAGAGATTTATCAGGCCAACCATACAAGGCCTCAAAAAGAACCATTATGATCTCATAATGGTAACTATTATTATAAGAAAACTCAACCATCCATAAACGATCATCCAAATACACACCAAATTCAATAACTTAGACACATATAATATCATCAATAATATGTTTATCTTTTTCTATAAGACCATCCAACTACATATGATATGCCATACTCAAATGGACATGATATCCTAGTGCCTACTAAAGACCTCTCAAAAAGTGATAATTCAACCTGAGATCTCTATCAGAAACTATTGTTGATGAAACTCCTTGTAATAGAGAAATATATTTCATATAGATATTTCACAAATCCCAAAATTTGTATGTATAATGAATGGGTATAAAGTGATCCTATTCTATCATTATATCGATGAAAATCCATATAACAATAGTATTATTCTATGTATGTGGAAACCTAACCACATAGTATATATAGATATCATTCCAATCTTAAGTAGGCACTAGAAGTGGCTGAAGAAAATTCTAAGGATTCGGGTGCTCAGTCTTGACCTTCTCGCATTTATAACACTCGGAGAAAAAATTAACAGTGCCCCATCTCATACTTGGCCACTATAATCTACATCATATGTCATAGAGAATATTCATGGTTCCTAGGCACAAAACCCACTAAGAATTATGGAAATCCTTCATAACAAGTTTACTTAATAATAATAGACAAACATAGATATTATGATGACATAGATTACCCTTAATTGAGAATGAAAAATCGGGTACGGTCTCCCCCCATAAAGAGAGCCTCTAATGATATAAAACTCATTATCAAGCTGTTGTTCCTGAAGAATCATCTTGATATGAAAAGATGTCAACTGAACACTAGAAAAAGTAACATTTACCCATGATTATAGGACTACAATATGTAACTATTAAAAAGGTCCATCATGCTATACTCTTCTAATGATTCTTTCAAGGACTAGGTCAAAAGTTTCTTGCTCAGAACATTTTGTAAGACATTCAATTTCTCAACGATATATGAGATGTCAAACTAAAAAGATTTCAGGTATTACACCCAATGATTATAGAAGAGATTTATTTCTATTTGAGAGATGATATAACTCAAGCTATTTTTGGTGGAATATTGTAGCCACCATGAAATGTGTTCCTGTCGGTGTGCAAGGTACTTGGGTACCCCAAAATGTCACGCAGCCAACATGCGCTCCCAACCTCCTTTCGCCCAAGGTCATATTTTTCCTATAAATATCCATTGGGCCCTCATTTGTATCGACTAGTTTCAATTAATCCCATTTGGTTCTCTGGTCTGGATATTACTTGACCCGAGTATTCTAAAACATTCAAGGTAGTTCTTCAACACCTTGAGGAGAGGATTTAATGGTGGATCATTGGATATAAGTCATTTTAGTGTTTGAAAACCATAACACTTGCATTCCAAAAGCACCCAACCTCCCCAAGTCATAAATACTTTTGCACCTTCGATTTCTCTCATAAGAACTTGAGCGCCACACTTCTAGGACCACATGTGAATACTCTTGACGACTTGAGCAAGGTCTCTACCAAGTATTAACATACAGGTTGTTTGTTTCTTAGGTAAACATCAGGACTCCCAAGTGTATGTGTGCGACCATACAAGAACACCCTTCTCAACATCGGCACCCCTCCTTGAGTCACTTACTCACTTCACTCTCTTCAATCTACAAACCATCAAGCCTTCCTCAAAGCCATTGATGGCAAGGCTTCTACTTCATTGGATCCTTTGTTTGAAAGGTATTCTGTTGAGACCTTTACCAAAACCTCTTAACGTATCAAACCATTGGGAAAGTCACATCAATGTGTCTGCTATTTGGTTTTGTAATTCCACAGTCAGAGGTTTCCCTCATTTTTTTCACAATGGGGTTAGGATTCATGGGGTTTGTATGGGTTTGTATGTCCACGTTCACATGGACCTTTCTCTTTGAAACAGTGTTGGGATGTTCCCGGTTTGGAGGAGGGTTGGGTCCCAGCCTCTCCCTTCTCAATGAGATGACCTGGACCATCAATTCTCTATTAGGGGATGATACAATTCATACATACTTTTCCTTTAAAAAATAAAGGATAAGTCTCCCTCTCTTAATAAGATCAATTTTAGGGCAACCGTCTTCGCGTTAGCCCCTAGATTTTCTTACAGGAGCTGGAATTATTGATCTTTCTCTTTTCTTCATTGTCAAAGACCAAATGGGATATGGGAACATAGACATTCATTTACCTTTCCCTATCCCATTGGAAATTTTCACCATGGGAAGCCATCCAAGTTTAAGCCCCTAACCATCCATTCTTCCTTTCATTGGACCCTTTTCCAATGTGAATAGATCAGAGGGATGGCACGTCACCTTGCCCTCTTCTACAATCGACAAACCCTCTTCCACAAGTAGAGGAGGAAAATATTTAATGTGTGAATTCCTTTGTTAAATATTTGAAAAACTGTTGTTTCTCACACCGAGAATGAATCATGTGGGCTTAGAGATTTTTCATTGTCACAATATTTTCACAATCAGAGGAACTACGAGAAATCTGATTCTTGTTCAAACCAAGATATGGAGGAAGCCCTTTCAGGGACAGAGCTCTCTGGACATCCACTATAGGAATCCAACCCTAATTCCATTAATCTGGTCATCTTCCTTATGTATAATCCCCAAATTAAACACTTAATTCTCCAAGGCATCCTTTTCAGGATGTAAGCCCAAACTCATTTCCCTCAAAGGACAATACTCACTTATGAGACTGATCGAACTATGTGGGATTTGATTACCATATATATGGGATATCTAGGAAGCCTCCATGAGGTTCAAACGCAATACCATAAATAATCCCAGTTCTCCTTGGGCTATATTCTTAATAGGGTCTTATCTTACATGGAAACCCATGTTCTTCCCAAGTTAATTTGGCTGCTTCAGTATAAGTCTCACATGATGATTTGACTAAGAACATTCTTCTTATATGTCCATACCACATGACATTAAACTTTATGGCTAGGTCCCTATCACATGAACATAAAAAGAATGATGTGTCCCCTTCACTGGCACTAAACTACTCGGGTTTTGATTTCTTTTAGAAGGATACATAGGTAGCCCTTTTTATGGGAATGATCCCAAAAACCAAATCAATACTTTGTCTCCTTGGATGACAATAAATTCTAGAGTGCCCCACTGAGTTTCTTAAAAACCTGTATCCTCATAATGATGATTAAAGGAATCACTAAGCTGTATGTTATAGAATACCATTGATTGAAAACCTCTAATACATATAGATATTTCCATTAATGAAGAACCTTGAATGCATAATGATGATTCTAAATTTTATACATGTTAATAAGTGATTATAAATTATCAGGGATACTTAAGATATACTAGGTTAATTAATAAGGATTCATGAAAATATCTTAAATTTACAGATAGAGTCCTGAAGTAGACAATAATTCCCCCCAAAAGGGTGTGATGAGTCCCACCTCCCATCCTCTCGACCAAGGAATGTTCCTAAGTGTTGCAAAATTCAAACTTAATGAACACCTGTCGTTGGAAAAAATGTCCCCTTTGGATAAAGAACATTTTCATGTTTCCACTTCCATAAATAAATACAATGGAAACCTCTTGGAAATATTGATTCTTAAAACTAGAACACACATTCCAAGTAACTACGAAACAAAAAATGGTGAACCCAACTTGAATCCTTAACCAAGTTAATAATGTTATCCACCTGTTAGGACCCTATAAATTTATAAAGGAAGTTAATAAAAAGGAATCAATAACACATGTATCCTTCAAAAAAAATGTTTCATTAATGGAGTTTTGTGATGTTTTCAATTTTTATTCTCATAATTTCATTCATTCCAAAAATGGCATTCTCCAAGACAACATTTGTGAACTTCCCGAACACTACTCAAGCTCGATCTCTTTCCATGGGAAGGAAATCATCACCAACCCAATGTCTTCACATAAGGTCTGTAATGTGTTGGTAAAGTAATATCACTATAATGGTAAAATCCAATCTTTGGAGGCTGCTCGATAGGCCCACCATGTCAATAACAATCCTCGATCATCTGGCCAATGATGACCAATGATCAAGAAACTGACACTTCCAACCACTGTCTTCAACCGTTTCAAGTCCTTATCCCTAGAACACAACAATAATTTCATCTCGTACTATAGGGTGGTGGATCAAGAGGTCTATCAAGGTCTCAATTCGAGAATGCAGGAGTCTTTCCTGAGGAATTCAACAAGCAATTTCTGCCAGAATCGCACAGTAGTGTGCCCCAAACATGATGGGGGTGTTGCCTCTAAACGTTCCGCCAAGATCTCTCAGACCTAGGAACACAAGAGGAACTAACAAGGACAACATATGATCAATAGGGAGCAGGTTCTCACATCCTCATCTTCCAAATAAGTCCCTAAATTTGAATTGATGGAATACAACGAGAGGGGCTATACACCCATCCGTCATAATTTTGTTGCTCAGCAGACTCGTCTGGTTGAAACCCACCAATACCACAAGTTAATTTCGGTAGATTATCGTGATCTGGCACATACCACTGCTTAAAAGTTATCAACCAGTCAGCTAGATTGTTTGACTGCATTTAATGAAGATCTACAATTTAATGTGTTGGGAACTAGTAAATAGGAACATACACCAGTTTACAATCACCAATTTTTTTAGTAATCTCATCTGCCAGTATTGGAAGACGTTCTTCAACCATACATGATGGGAAATAGCTAAAAGGTTTATATACCTATGAATTTTCATCTAGAATGGCAACAATTTCATTTGGTAGCACCTAGAGAAGTCAGCTGAAAAGATCTGACAAAAAATTTGGGCCAGACCCAACTCTCTTCCCCCATGCATGAGTACTTTCAACACCCATTGATAGTAAAAGGAGGACATGAGCATGCACATACACCTCATCCAGATAGGAAATGGACGTATATTCTTGTTCTATCCAATGAAGTTTCCAAACACATCTTACCAATGGTGAAAGGGTAAACACAATCCCCTATCCATATTCTGGAAGCATGCCTGGTTATTATAAAAATTACTTCAGCAGTATCATGGGAATATATATATAAATATATCCCCACACATGGGATGACACATAAGCATACCATCCTAGAGAAGATACACACCTCTATTCCAGTATAGGATGGTCATGGGGTATACTCCCCCAAATCATACGGACAACAAGATAAGGAACATACACCCTATCCAATTAGAGGTAATCAGTCTGTTCTGGTAACCACTCCATGGTAGGCACATACACTTGCCCATGATAACCACTTTTCCCAGTAACTAGCCCCAAATAAGTATAAGATAACATCCAAGAAGATTTTTCTCCAAGCACTATTGGAAGATTAGGAGTCAAGATGTGATTTGGATCCTTTTAATGCTAGAGTTCTTGAATCCCTCAGTCATTTATCAGTTTTAGGTCAAGATTATACCCTCTCATTACCATATTTTGGGAGTGGTAGTTGTAATTATGAAGTCCCTCTTCAGACACTTCATCATGAAGGATTTCTTCATAAAAATTTTGTCAATCCATGGTGATTATCTCCGGATGAGAGCCACAACAACCTTCTATGTTCCAAGAAGACCATGGAACAAGAAGATTTATCGATTGCTCTAATCCATCATGGTGATGCTCCCAATGATGGCATTTGTTGCAAAAGTGCTCTCTTCCATAGTATTTCGCATTGTCAATAAAATATCATAATTGATAATGAAGCAATGAGAAATCCCACCTATATTGAGGCACATAAAAACACAAGTCCATTCATGTCAGATTTCTGGTCATTTACGAGTGAAAAAATTTCTCAACCAGAAGACATCTTAAGGGAATAGTCATTCTCTAATCCTCCCTTGGGTCATTTGTCTTCTAATACAGAGCATCCACTTTGGTCAGACCAATTATAGAAACCTCTAGTGAAAGATGATGATGATAGGTTAAACATGAGGGAACAATTATCTAAAGAAGAAATATCAGTCATGTTCTGGCCTTTGGAAAATTCACAGTATAAAATTCCAGAATTGATGACAGAAGATTGAATTCCTGAAATCCGCCTAAACTTATGGAAATCTCCTCATCATTTGAAAACCTATGTATTACCATATGATGAATATCAAAATCATGCAAAGGTAATATAAGGGTTGAAGTGCCAAATTGACTTGGTGTCTCTCTCAGTTTCCCAAAATCCAAAGGTTGAAAAACAGCAGAGAACCCTTCAGCGTACATGTCTCAATTCTCTAAAGAGGATACACCAATTAATTTCTGATTCTCCATCTAGGGTTCGTATCATAGGATGGGGTGCATATGGATCATATCATTTCACTAAACTCCAATATCAGAAAAGTCTGCCAAAATTTGTCTCAGGCAATGTTATTTCCATGGTCAGCCACAATCAATAGATTTTGTATGTAATGAAATTTAGGCTCATGAATAGGCCTCAACCAATTCTTTTCAGAATCAGGCCCAAATAATTTTTTTTAACTTTTACATCAATCATATGAGAGTCTTGAATAGGATTCCTTCTTAGAGTATTTCTGGCATCATAGAATAAAAATGTCTGAAATAGCATAATTATATTCCGAAATAGGTGGTTTGAGTGGTTTTCGGATGATGCACCCAGCTAATGTCCGTAAAAAATCGGCAAAATCAAGAAGAGAAGTTGCACACATTTCAGAAAAAACAGTTCAAGAATCAACCAATCTTTGAGGTTATGGGATCATTTAATTCTAACATCAAATTCAATCTACAAAGATCAAAGATTTGAAGAAGAAGAATAAGAACAACCCTAGCTTATTAGGCTGGGGGTTTTTAAAATCTGTAATCCACTCCTCAACTAATGTCAGTTTTCTCCAGATTAGGATTGACTACACAAGGAGAGTGTACAACTAATCTATATGATGATTCCATTCGGGTTACTATCCTCTAAACAGTTCTAGGGAATTCATCATATATGAGAATGAAGTCTCATGGAAGACTCAATGGGAGATGATCTTGCAAATTAAAAACTGACATAATATCATCGATGCATTATGCGTCAGTAAATGTCATTAACCCCACAATTGAAGATCCTCCAGAAAATAATTCATGTTCTGAGGAATTATAAGATGATGTTATTTTCCATAATACGGTACACACCGAGAGAAAACAAGAAGGTGTGACCACCTGAAATCAGAGGCTTACCCAGGATCTAGGTATGCATTCAAATAACCAACTCCCCCAACCTGAAAGGAATCTTGCAAGGGGAAAGGAAAAAAAATCATATCGCATCTCAATATTCCACTAGATAAGGCCATTCTATTAATCTTGAAGAGAGATTTTCACAATGAGACTAGGAAATGAAGGAGTTGAAAAGTATCGATACATAGTTACCTCAAAACAACATTTTTGCTCGACCTACTCCCCATATAGGTCCTTAACTTGAAAATCATGAAGGTGCTCCTTATAAAAGTGGAATTTTAGTAACTACGGATGTGGATAATGAATTCCCTCCACTGGGTAGACAATCTAGGCAACATCAAGCACATCCTGATAGACTTGTTCTTGTGGGTTGTCCAAGGACGATATCATCTTTATCATCTGTGGTTTTATCTAGTTGTTGCACCATCTCCCGATCTATTTTCTAAACCTGTACAGAATCTAGCTCATCTAGATATTCCCCAAATGATTATGAACAAAATTTTGGCATTAACGACTCAATTGGAAGATGTAGAGGAATGGTGTCCACTAGTTTAGCAGGAAAATAGATCTTACCTTGAATGGGTGGATGAAATTACTCCCCCACCATATTTTTTGAATACCACATTCCCAATATTTAGTGGTTTGGGAGATTCGAAACAATGCTTAACACAGTTTTTTTCTCAATGTGTTCTCGTGATGGGAACTTCTCAACAATAAGAAACAGTTAAACTTCGGTGTTTTATGCCATCATTAGAAGGACCAACTATTGTCTGGTACATAATTTTATAATCTCGATCAATTATTGGATGGGAAGATCTCCATCAGAAACTTCTTCTTCAATTTTTTCCAATGCTACCAAAGATGATTGTTTTGGATCTTACTAATTGTAAACAAATCTATAATGAAATATTTTCAGATTTCATTTCTTGATGGAAATGATTAACGTATTCTTCAAGTCTAGAACTCCCTCAAGAAAAGTTATTACCAATTTGGGTAGAAATTCGGTGTGATGAGCTAGACACACCATTGATCCCTATGAAATACAATGGAGGGTTTTAAGACCTTACATTAATAGCTCAACATATAGAATACTATATTATTGAAACTAATACTAAAACTCATGTAATTCCATCAGATTCGTGGAGGAGGATAGGAAAGGCAGAAGTTACTGTAGTCATATTCAAGCAGGCACCGGTACTTGCTTCTACTTCCAGACCTTCATCATACCAAATGGCTCCACCTCCTGAACATCAGAAGAAATGCCTGCCTCGTCAAGATGATTAGTGAGATCAATGGTAGAAATATTTTGAGGAATTTAAGAACAAAGTTTATTTTTTATGGAATGAACAAGTTCCTGGTTACTTCATCTCAGCTCAGGAAAACCTTTTGGCTGAGTTTCCAAGGTCAAAGAAACCAAATATAGAAGGAGATGAAAATCTTCCAAATTAGTTTCCCTTTCACCAGATGTTAGGGAATTGTATCTAGGAGTGTTTTGTTTTCAAGGACCTCCTATAAAATATGGAAGATTCTGGGAAAGTAAAACATAAAATTTAATCATCTCATATAGCATGTGTTACTGCTACTGATCCAGAGGAATAAGGAGAATGGAATGAGGTCAAAAGTAAAAAATGTGCAGAAATTTGACAATTGGATTATCAAGAAAATGATCATCCCGAATCATGCCATTTTATGAACACAGTTGAAACAACTGATTGTGTCTTCTACCACTCCTACCATAGTAAAACCATCTCCATCAAAAGGTAGTTCCTCAAAGAAGCTAAGTGATTATGAGGACAAATAGGACTCAGTATAAGAAGAGTTCTTGTAAAGTACATAGTTTTCCATGACCCTATACGATTCTATGCCATCTATTTCAAATGCATGGGTACCTCCCCACAAAACAACACAACCAAAAACAACCTATCAAGAAGAATCTTCATTAGATGAAGAATTGATCTTTAGTTCGGTTAATGTTATCCATTTAATAGATCTGTATGGCAATGGTGATTCTGATTATAATGTGCCAGAATTCCTTGTACCTAATAGGGGAAATAGAGTAAGAGGCCATGGTCAAGGATACATTGAAAGATGTGGGATTTCTACAAACCACCATTTTAACTCTACCCCTGCTCGAACCATATATGTGGTATAAACTCATGGAAGAGCCCTTAAGTTGGCTCAACAAAAACAAGGAGTTTCTTCCATGATAGACAGATTCAGTTCTAACACAATTATTTTGGGAAATCGATTAGAAGTAAGACCATATTATTCTCAGTATATTAATAGACCAAGTCATTCTAATTTACCAAATCCAGGAGTATTCTTAACTTCTACTCCACCATAGAATATGGCTATATCAGAAGCATCAACATCCTAATCACCTAAAAAACGACATCTCCATGCTAGGAAACATAGACCATTAGACCAAAATTATGATTTCGTGAAGCAATTGGCCCAATTACAATCCAATTTATCAATTATAGATGCTTTGAATTAGCCAAAAGGTCTTCAAGAACACTCATTGAGCCTTTTCCATGTCCTGAAGTGTTTGAAACAGAAGTTGTTGCTGCAAGGGTTTACTATATAGAGAATGATCCTACAGAATCTCAGGCAGTCATACATTTTACAGATGAAGATGAAGATGATGTGGTGCATGGGCATATCAGACCTTAGTATTTGTCTAGAAAAGTCAATGATATAGACATCTGACAAGCCTTCATTGATAATGGATCTGGAGTCATCTTCATTCCTATTCGTACACTTCGTCGATTGGCCCCGACTAAATCTTACTTATATCCTTATACTTTAATGTTTCATGTCTATGATAAGAATGAACAAGAACCACTAGGTAAGATTACACTCAAAACTCGGTTTGGGGATCTTGTGTCTAATTCAAATTTCACGGTTTTTCGTCAGGACACAGCCTTTAATATTTTTCATGGAAGGCCTTGGCTGCATCAACATGCACCCATACCTTAGTCATACCACCAATGTATTAAGTACTATTTCAATGGTCAAATCAGGACATTGTATGGTTACAAGGCTCTATTGAAAACAAGTGAATCCCAATACATTGAGGCGGAGTTTTATCACATAAAAGGAATGAAGTACATGAGAGAATAAATAACTAAAGTTTATACTCCGAATGGAATGGAAAAGATTCTCGAAAACCATTCATACATTTGAGTAGAGATTATGTGTTACTTATTAATCACATTGAAAAGGTAAATCAAAATCATGGAACTCATCCAATAACTTTCAAAATGTCAATTACAAAAATTGAGGCTCACAACATGGATGAAAATGTTGATCCTCAATGAAATGATGAAATCCTAAATAGAGATGTTTCCATTTCATCCACTGAACTACAACAAGACTCTAATTCATCAACCAGAGTAGATGAAATTATACAAATTCTAGAAAAATACAAAAATTTTGATTCTCAATATATCATTTCTTCTTTATTACCACAGGAAAACACATCATCATCAGTAGGGTTAGATATGGTGGCCACTTCTTCAGGATGTTCAAATACTGACTCCCCCCGAACTCTGGATTTTTTCCCTTGTCATCTTCTATGAAAGTGGAAATAGAAGAGTTAACATGTAATGATGAAGAAGAGGAAGAACTGAGGGATGCTCCTCCAGCATTTGAGGAAGTGGTCTCTACCACTGTGGATGAGCTCAGAGAAATAAATCTGGGTACAGAAGAAGATTCCCACCCAAATCTATTTAGTGCAGCCATGAACTATGAAGAGAAAGAGTTGTATACATCATTTTTAAAGAAACATCGGGATATATTTTATTGTAATTATAGAGAAATATTAGTTCTTAATCCTGATGTATCCAACCATCATTTGGGGTTTCCAGAAGAACATAGTGGATTCATGCAGGCATCAAGAAGAACACAACCAACTCATCCCTTTAAAATTGAAGCTGTAGTTGATAATATTATAAAGTTTAACTTTGTCAGGGAAGTTCACTAACCCAAATGGATGGAAAACATTGTTACAATGAAAAATAATAATGGAAAAATTATAGTTTTCATTGATTTCAGAGATATTAAGTGATATTTTTCTAAATATGATTTTCAAGTTCCGATTACAGAGTTTTTAGTTGACGTAATTGCTGTATATGAAGCTCTTTCCATCATAGATGGATACTCTGGGTATAATCAAATCCATATGTCCCTAGAGGATGAAGAATATACAGCCTTCAGAGTCTCTCAAGGTGTGTTTTTCTATCAGGTAATGCCCTTTATCTTAAATAATGCTAGTGCAACATACCAACGCGCCATACACCATATCTTTAAACCCTTCTTAGATTTTTTTTTGAGTTTTATGTGGATGATTTGGTGGTCCAATCCAAACAAAATTCCAATCACATGGTTGATTTGGAGACTATATTAAACAATATTTGTCCACACAGTTTGAAGATGAACCCCTTGAATTGTGCTTTCAGGGTAACCTCAGAAGAGTTTCTTAGATTCGTTTTACACCATTGTGGTATCAAAATTGATCCTAAGAAATCAAAATCAATTCTTGGTATGTCACCTCTTCGAAATTTTAATGAATTAAGTGGAATCCAAAGACACATGACCTATATTCGGCGCTTTATCGCCAATTTAGAATGAAAGTGTTTTCCCTACACCAGCTTAATTAAGAATGGAGTCACCTAAAATGGACCGAAGACTTACAAGAATAATTTTATAACCTCTAGGAATATATTGTCTGTCCACTTGTATTAATTCCACATGTTGATGGAAGACCAATTATTCTCTATGTAACAATTTTAGAGTGATCAATAGGCGACTTCCTTTCAAAAAATATAGATGATGGGAATGAAAAAACCCTTTACTATCTTAGTCGAACTATGCTTGATGCGAAAACTAGATATTAAAGTATTGAAAAGGGATGCCTTGCATTAATATTTGCAGTTCAAAAATTAAGGCAGTACCTACAACATCATGAGGTCCAATTGGTATCTCACAACAATTCACTCAAATTTATCATATGTTGTCCTATTCTTAAAGGGAATCTGGCATGGTGGAAGGTTATTTTGAAAAATATTGATATCCATTTTGTGCCTCAAAAGGCATTAAAAGGACAAGCCATGTCTGACTTCATTGCTGATCATTCATCTGCGAATGATACATTATTTAATACTGAACTTCATGATGAAGAGGGATTCCCTTTTCAGGATAATTGCAAAACATGGGAAATTTATTTTGATAGTGCTTCCAGAAGTCCAACAGGGAAGATAATGGAAAAACCTAAACTCCACAAATTTGGGTTAGGAATTTTCCATATTTCACCAGAAATGAAAGCATCGCCTTATTCATTCCAATTGTCAGAAGGTGGTGCCAACAATGAGGCAGAATGTCAAGACCTCATCGCAGTTTTGGAATTGGCCCTTTAGGTGAAAATGGAACCTTTAAAGGAGAAAGGTGATTCATAATTGGTAACCAAACAAATAAATAGGGAATATTCTATCAGAAAAGAAGATTTAATCCTTTTGTGTGATTACATAAGAGGGTTAACAGCTGAATTTCCTTTATAGCTGTTATTTTTTTATATACAGTGATTAGAAAATTCTCTAGAAGATGCACCGGCTAATGCAACTACAACCTTGGAAAATGAAAATTTGGATGAGACAATCATCATCATAGCACACCATTGTGTGGTTTTACATTTTTTTCAAACTAGAATGGAGGAAATTAATGAAATTTTCCATATTTCTGAACCATATGGTCATACCACGGGATGGGGAACATCCATCATGTAATATCTTTAAAATGGGATACTTCCACTGGATAGGGCTAAAAAAGAACAAATCCGATGATGATCAGCTAATTTCACTCTTTATGATAGTCTATGACACTAAATGATCCTCTATAAGCAAGGAATTTATGGAATCTTCTTATGATGTATTGATGGAGAAGAGACTACAACTGTCATGAAAGAAGTACATTCAAGAGTTTTTGGTACCCACCAATCTGGGTACAGACTCTCTAATCAGATCTGAAGTCTTGGATACTACTGGCTTTCCATGACACAGGATTGAACAGATTTCACTATGAAATGTCATCCCTGCCAAGTGCACACCATATTCATTCATCAACCCCCAGAGTTGCTACATATATCTAAATAGTCCTTGCCATTCGCCACATGGGGAATGAATGTAGTAGGACCCTATCCTCCAACCACGACTAAGAACTTCAAGTATATTCTTATTGCTACTAAATTATTCTTTAAATGGGATGAGGCAATACCTCTCAATGATGTCGAATCCAAAAGAATTTTTGTTTTGTAAAAACTAACAACATCACCCGATTTGGTGTCCCTCATACTATATTGACGGACAATGGTACCAATTTTTGTTATGATGAGGTAAAAAAGTTTTATCTGGAACATAATATGAAATCCATCCATTCATCTAGCTATCAGGCGGTGAAAAATGGAAAGATAGAGGCCTTCAATAAAACCCGATCAAATATACTCCAGAAGATGGTGGAAAAAGATATGAAATCATGGCATGATAAACTTTTAAATGATTTATGGGCTTATCGGTCAACTACCCATACTGGTACCCAAGAAACTCTTTATTCATTGGTGTATGGAACCGAAGTAGTTTTTCCCATTTAAATTTCATTTCCTTCACTCATAGTTGCAATATGTGATCATTTTTCTAAATATGAGTGGTCCTAGAAACTATTCAATGAGTTGGAACGATTATACAAGAAATGATTTAATACTATGCATCATCTAGAAGTCTATCATAATAGAATAACATGAGATTGTGAAAATAATTTTCGACTATGTTCATTTCTTCATGGAGAATTGGTATTGGTCCTTAGGACTCAAATGATACTTGGAAATATACCTCTAATACTTGAGACAAAGTGGGAAGGACCTTATTCAATACATATGGTCAATTCAAATAAATATTATTACTTCATCTCAATGGATGCAGAGTTTATTACAACTCCAAACAATACAAGATTCTAAAAGAAATACTTTGTGTAGTGGTGCACATTCGTCCTCACTGCAAGACATTAAATTTCATAGAACAACATCCTCACTGAAAGACATTAAACTACATAGTTCAATGTCCTTGCTAAATTACTATTAACTGCATAGCCCCCATGTCCTATTTTCAAGACATTAAATTACATAATAACCATAAGAGTCCATACTACATGATGTTAAATTGCGTAGCATCTTCATCCTTTTCACATGACATTAAACTGCATGACATCATTTGTACAACTAGAATTTTTTCTATTTGACATTTGAATCTTCCATAAGCAAACATCATTGACATCATCACTACTCTATAGTAGCACATGTGTCCCTCTATTTCCTATGGTTAACTCATATCTTCTTAGAGTCCTTATTTCAAGAACTAAGCATGGATTGATTCTCATTTTCCAATGAGATACGTAGAGACACCTAAATCTCTAATTTTGGGCCCAGCCACAATCACAAAATCTTTTTATTTTCTATTCTCCTCCTGTATATGAATCAGATCAATAATGAGTGTTTCATTAAGATATATGATTTGGTCCTTATACCATTTTATGTAATAATATTTACTGTTCTCTCATAATGGGTTAAAAGTTCCCATTCTTCATGTCAATCTTGATTAGAATAAGGAATGATTGTTTAATGAACTATATACGGCATGATTCTCATCAATTTGTGATACATAAAGATGCCTAGATCTCCAATCTAGGGCCCACCTATGAAAAAAACCCATTTATTTCTTGTATAAGATTCAAATATGCATAGTGAATGATTTAAGAACTATATATGACTTGTTTATTTCCTCAACAAGACACAAAGATACACTTGGGTTTTATCCCTTAATCCAGTTATAATATGTCTTTACTTTCACATCTATTCATATTGTTCTTTACCGCATAACATTAAACTGAATGGAAATATTGCATCCCTATTCATCACTTGTGTCACCTTTGCAGTGTAAAAGAACCCCTTACAGCTCTTTTTTTCTCACACCGAGCATAGATCAGATGGGCATAGGAATTGGGCAAGTGGAATCTTTATATAAATAACGTGTTTCAATGAATAAATTAAAACTGCATAGTATAATGTCCTCACTTCCTGACTTAAAATTGCATAGTATAATGTCCTCACTACATGAGGTAAAACTGCATTGTATAATGTCCTCACTGCATGACTTAAAACTACACAGTATAATGTCCTCGATGCATGTCTTAAAATTTAACATCACGATATTAATTTAGAGGAAACAAAGAATAAATATATTTTACATATGAGTCAGATCTATTTAAATAACATATAACGCATCACCAATATATGTTCAAATATTCATCATATGCATTGGGCATAACCCTCTTCCATATTTCAGACTCTTAATCTTGAATATTTCCTGATCCACATAATCTTTCTTAAGGTTTCTGGTGATAGGGTTTCTAATACCTGAGATCTCTTTTGCCTAACTATGCAGTACATTCCCTTAGGTTTCCTTGCATAAGATTTCTACATAATAGGAAAGTCAGTCAAAAGATTCCACTATTTGGATATGTAGCATATTCCCCAGTTTTCCCAACCAAATAAATCACCCATAATGGGTCGGTTAAAAAATGGTAACTTTCTTATTGGTTACAGTATCTTTTTCCCCTTTAATCATTGATGACAATAAACAATAATCTATATTTTAAAACAATCATTCTAGTATACTTGTCCCATTATCTTTCTCACAATCTAAAAGAATTAAAGAACTTGGTTTACACATTTCCCTCACCATGTGTTCAATACAGTATGAAATAACCTTGAAATCACTTGGCCACATATTATATATTGTTTCCATTTCTGGTCCTAGTTGTATGACCTAAAACTACAGACACCATGCCTCTTACATTTGGTTCAGACCATCATAAAAGTCATATTCCTCTGATTCTTTGGACATCTTGGGTGGAAATACCCTTTCCATATTCATGAACATTTTCCCATAAACCAAACATTATGCTTCGTAAAATCTAAATCTCCATAAACATTATTCATCTTTTAGCATTAGAACGTCAAACTTTTGAGAGATATTTTGCTTGACAATGAAGCACATGACCTTAGGTGGCCTTGAATAAGTTTCATACATAACATGCCTGTTAGTAAAAAGATGCCACGATTTGGCTATGCAGAATATGCCTATGTTCTCCCTGCATAATACATCCCATGCAATGGGTTTGTCAAGTAATGGTAACTTCGTTCTTGGAAAAGAATTCATCTAAGGTTTTTACCCTTTTCCGATATCATTCCTCATTTCCTAAAATTCCCAAACCACAGTTTATAATTTCCCTACCAAACCTGAATATGATAGTATGTTTCCAAACAAATTATCATGAAATTGGGAGAGTTGTGTACCTTTGGTCAGAGCTAAAGACCATAAATTAAATCAACCCAATGTCCTCAATGCATGACATAAAACTGAACAATATAATGTCCTCACTGCATGAATTCAAACTGCACAGTACCAATGTCATAACTGCGTGACATAAAACTACATAGTAAAATGTCCTCACTACATTACTTAAAACTGCCCAGTACCAATGTCCTCCTTGCATGACTTAAAACTATATAATATGATATCAGAAACGCCCCTTTCCGATAAATTTTAGAAATTACTCATACAATATAATTTTATAGAATTGGTTTTTCTATTCATGAATTATGTGGGTATAAAATAACCCTTTTTCATTCTTAAAATTAAATTCCTTGGAAAACCCACTTACTGTGGTCATGAGTTGCCCAAAGAATATTTTCCACTATCTATCCATAGTAAAATGTTAAACATAAAAGATCTCTTTTGCTAGACTATGCAACATGTTACCTTAGGTGGCCTTGCATAACTTGCCTACATAATAGTCCTTCCAATCAAATGATTCCACTATTTGGTTATGAAACATATTCCCCAGTTGGCCCTGCATAACACGGCTCCCATAACGGGTTTTTTCAAATCATGGTAACTTGGTTCATGGAAAAGACACCCCTTATGCGGATACATGTTTTAAATTTTGTGACCATAAAAATCATGGCTCAAGATTCCCCTTAGAAATATTTAAGAATATTAAAGCAATTCTTATCCACATAGTTTTTTTGGGATCTAATTCAAAATTTATTTTCAAAGCTATTCAACCATAAATTTTTTCCCTTTATAGTGAAACATGCATGACTCTAAACTACTAAGAGATGTGATACTCACCAGATTGAAAACCCGTGAAGGGAACTCTAAACAAAATTCGAGTCCCAAATCACTAAACATACATTTTGTATGTTTTATGTAATATTGAGCAATTGAAGGTAAAAAAGATACAATGTTTTTGGGGTATTCTGTATAACCCTAGTAAAAAAATCTAACTATGCTCACTAGTAACCATGGATTAGGAATATATTAGAGCATCATTCAAAACATAACATAGCTATAAGTCTCACCAAATGATGTTGGAATGATTCTAAGTTCCCTACTCTTACCTTAGAACAAAATTCTATTCATTCTGAACAAATAAAATTCTGGGGGGGGGGGGGTTTATAGACACCATGAAATGTGTTCCATTAACTTCTCCACAAAATGTCCTCAAACAGGCTTGAAAAGTTCACGGTGCGACTCTGTATTTTTCATAGTGGACAGTGATGATAGTGAAGGCACTGGACTAAAGGTACTAGAAGAAAAACATCTATATTCCACCATGCTGGAGCCCAATAATGTTATAATTTATTCTGTCCCCAAATCCGCACCCTTGTATAGCCAAAACACTTTCGGTGCACAAAGTACTTGGACACCACAATATGTCGTGCAACCAACGTGTGTGCCCAAACTCCTTTCTCCCAAGGTCCTATTTTTTCTTATAAATAGATCCTTGGGGCCCTCACTTGTATGGAAAAATTTCCCTGAAGCCCAATTGTTGCTCTGGTCAGACTAGTTCTTCGCCCCAATCTTCTAAAACATTCAAGGTAGTTCTTCAACACCTTGAGCGGAGGATTTAAGGGAGGATCATTAGACATAATCCATTTATGTTTTTGAAAACCATAACATGTGTGCACCTAAAGCACCCAAACTCCCCAAGTCATAAATACTGGTGTGTCGCCCATTCCTCTGATGGGAACTTGAGTGCCCCACTTTTAGGATAACATGTGAATACTCTGGAAGGATTTAGTAGGGTCTTACCCAAGTATTAACATATAGGTTGTTTGTCACTTAAGTGAACATCAGGTCTCCCAAGTGTAATTGTGTGCCCATACTTGTGCACCTTTCTCTACTTGGGTTCCCTTATTTGATTTACTTACTCTCTTCACTCTCTTCAGTCAACTACCCTTCAAGACTTCCTCAATGCCTATCATGGCAAGGCTTCTTCTTCATTGGCTCCCTTGTCTGAAAATGATTCTGTTGAGACCTCCAACAAAACCTCCTAAATTATCAATTATTTGGGAAAGGAACATCAGAGTGTCTCCAATTTGGGTTTGTATTTCCGTAGGTAGAGGTTTCCCACAATTTTTTCACAATGGGGTTATGATTCATAAAGTTTGTGTGTGTTTGTATATCCATTGTCACATGGACCTTTCTCCTATAAATAGTGTTTGGATGTTCCATGTTTGGAGGAGGGATGGGTCATTGCCTCTTCCTTCTCGAAGAGATGACCCAGAACCTCAAGTCTCTGGTATGGGAAGATACGGTTCATAACAAAATTTCCTTTTAAAAATAAAGGGGAGGTCTCCCTCCCCTACTAGGATCAATTTTAGGGCAACCATCTTGACGTAAGCCCTTATCTTCTCTTGTATGAGGTGGCATCATTGTTCCTCCAATATTCTTTGGTGCCAAAGATAAAAGGGGAGATAGGCATAGGGACATTCATTGACCTTTCCCTATCTCATTGGGCTTTGTCACCATGGGAAACTATCCTAGATTAAGCCCCCCACCTTCCCTTTTTTCCTTTCACTGAACCCTTTTCCAATGTGAAGATAACAGAGGGAAGGCTCATCGCCTCTCCCTCTTCCACTAACAGAGGAGGAATATTTTGAATGTTTGAATGCCTTTGTTGAATCTATTATATACTGTTATTTCTCACACCGAGCAAGTCTCATGTGGGCATAGAGATTTCTCATGGTCACAACATTTTCACAATTGATGGAACAAAGGGAAATATGATTCCTGTTCAAACCATGATACGTAGGAAGCCCTTTCAGGGCACGAGCTCACTGGACATCCTCTTTAGGAATCCAACCCTACTTTCTTTAATCTGGGCATCATCCTTAGTGATAAGACCAAATTTAAACCCTTAAGTCACTGAGGCATCCTTTTTAGGAAGTAAGCCCAAACTTATTTTTCTAAAAGGACTATACTCTCCAATGATACTAATCAAACTACATGGACTTTGATTCCCATCTATATGGGATACATATGAAGAATCCCTGAGGTTCAAATGAAATAACCTAAATCAACCCTATTCTTATTTGTCCATATTCCCAATAGGGTATGATCCTACACTACTACAAAAACGGGAAAGGTAAGTGCCATCTTATATCAGTGCTAAGAAAAAAGTACTGATAATGGTAATTCATTATCAGTGCTAAAATTTTAGACCTGATAAAGTGAACCCTTTATCAGTCCTACAAAAGAGCTGATAAAGCGACCCTTTATTAGTGCTATAATTTTATCATTGATAAAGTATCCCTTTATTAGTTCTTTTCTAGCACTGATAAAACTATTGGCACATTTTATAAAACGTGGTGCATAGTGCCCTATATTTATCAATCCATCATGCTCCCGTGGTATTATACCCCTATGATAACTACCCCTGATCTTCTCTTTGTCAAACCTCCACCACTAGACCTACTTAGTTGTGAACCCTAATCCTTATCCTCCCCCTAGAACCCCATCCATGGATCTTCTTCCACACAAACCCTACTTCTCCTCCCCCCAGCTGGACCCTACTCCCCGTGAACCCTACTCCTCCATTTTCAAACGGTTGGTAGCTCCTACCATGTACCTACCCGTCCGATGGTCGCGCCTTTCCCTCCCAACGTAGCGCAAGAGGCTCCCTGACCACTCGGTGCTTCTTCTCTCCCTCCATCACAGGTGCGATCTACTCTAGGTATGTCTCCCAATTCCCCTTTTAGGTTTATATTTTTCAGAGGGTAGGGTTCCATTGATAGGATTTAATATTGTGATTTTGGATTTAATATTAATGTATTTGTTAAATCTTGCCTTGCTAGGTTTTGATTATTGTGCATTTTAGGTGCATTCGGGGTTCCACATTGTATTTTAGCAATTTCATCACCCAATGTCAGTGGTTTCATGCCATAAAATTTATAGATGTTTTAATTCGCTTTTTTTGTATTTATTCAAGTTTGATAAATTAAATTTTTTGGTGAAAATTGTGTTTTTGAATCATTTTTCATGCCATGCATTTGATAAGAATTTTAATAAAGTAAATGGTCATGTTTTGGGTGTTTTTTAATTTAATACTCCGTAGAATGTGTATTACGGGTTGTTTTAAATGTGTGAAATATGTTTTCAAAGGCACTAGGGTGCGAATGGATTTGGGTGTAGGTTTTAAAAAGGAAAAATAATAATTCAGCATGTTTGGCATGTTGTGAATTTTTAAATATGAGTTGTATGTTTCTCAAATAATGAAATGAATGTTTGGAATTTATTCTTGGTTTATGTTTGATTTTTCACGGGGGCTCGACCCATAATGTTGTTTCATTAACTGTATGATATTCATGTGTTTCATAAAAATTGTATTTTTCAAATGTGTGGCTAATGTATAATGTATTTTAAAGGGGCTTTGGTGTGATTAAAAATAGAAAATGGTTTGTTTTATTGAAAATGGAGATTTCCTTGAAATTCTAGGAATTGAGTTGTAGAGGAGTTGGGTTCAAGGAGCCATCATTTTATTTTTTCATATTTTAATGAGAAAGGAAAATTAAATAAATGATTTATTGGAAATGTTTTTATGGTGTGATTGTGATTCTAATAAATTTTATGTTTACATTAAGCGAGGATTTATGAAGTGTGAATTGGATTGGAATTCTATCCTATTATCTATGGTAAATGTCTAGATTACACTTTATATAGTGTATCTTTTAAATCTTGTTTGGCCCTCTTGATTTACCTTTGAACAATTCACCCCTTTGTGAATGATGTTTTATAACAATTGGATACTTTTATCCCCTTGTGTCTGAGTTTTTTAACACTTTGAGATGATTGATTATCCCTTTGTATTGTAATATTTTTTTATAGAATAGATGTACGACATGTCTATGGATATTAGTTATATGTTTGGGGAAGGTGAGGGAGATTTATTGCATATCCTTTAAATTTTCATGATATAATTTATTTTCAGTAACCTCAATTTTCTATTTCTTATGTTAATTTGCGTAACAAAACCTAGGATATTCCATATTAATTTTGGATGAACCTAGTTTTTTTTTGTCCCCCCCGCAATCCCCTTTGTGTTTGGAAATGTATCTATTATATTAGTTTTCTCATCAAAATATTGTCCTTGTTTTAAATTTATTTGGGTTTGGCCACCAGTTTTGGGATATTTAATGTGATTATTTTATTATGATTGATGTTCCTGGTATGGGTGGTTAAACGTATGTTTATTGTTTCGCTACAATGGTGGTGTGTTCTAGAACTACTGGTAAGGGGGCTGGAAAGTGTGTTGATTTTGATGGGGGGTCTATCCTGGTTCTGTTGATTTCCAAATCTTTATTGGAAATGGTTAGTCTCTATTAATCTCTATTTTTATAAGTAAGTGGTTCTCTTCTACTGTATTTTGAAGTCTTATTTTGTGTATTTGAATCATAAATAATAATATTTCAGATTGAAATAGGATGTAGATGAACAAATATTAGATGGATTCTAATCATTTGATAGTATAGTATGAGAATGGAGTGAAAGAGTTCATCAAGTTTGTGAAGGATCTTGCAAAGGATCCTTCTCAAATCATTTTCCATGTTTACATTGTAGTTATTCTAGACTAATTACACCAGAGGAGTTGGAAGAAAATTTGATATGTCACAAAATATTTCAGAGTTATAAATGATGGTATAAACATAGAGAAAAAGAGAATGTAGCTACTGGCTGGGATAAAATTACATTTCATGGATCATCAGATATGATTAAAAAAATGGATAATGAAGTCAACCATATGGAGGATGTTATTACTGATTTCAATGATGATGAATATCTTATTTAGGAAATGAAAACAACAGTAGAAGATAAACTCTGTGATTTCCCAAAATTTTCTGAGAAGTTAAAGAGTTGTGAAAAGACGTCATTGTATATTGGTTTCACTAAAGATACAACATTTTCAGTTATACAAAAGTAGGTTAAATTGAAAGCAGGAAATGGAAGGAGTGACGTATGTTTCAAGAAACTCCTTTCACTCTTGAATGACATGCTTCTGGAGATAATTAATGGTTAAACATTCTATATAAATGAACATGATGAAGATAGTACCATGCAAAATTGTGGAGTTACACTTGTGGCTGAAGAGATGAATGTTTCAAGTAGTAAGGACAAAAATCCAATTTATGCAAATATTTAATAATTTGGAATTATCAAAAAAAATATGGGAGTTGGATTATACGACATTACAATTTCCGATTTATCAATCAAAATGGTTTGATGACAACAGTGGTGTTAAAATAGATGAATTTGGATTTGTAAAATTTAATTTTAGAAAACAAGGGTACAAAGACAATCAATTTATAATGGCATCACAAGCTGTACAAGTATTTTATATTCCAGATCGCACAACCTGAAAGTGGCTGATTATTCAGTTATCATCCAAAACTACTAAAGGGTCTAATGAAAAATAAATTAAAATGATCCTTTCAATTGTACGTTTCAAGCATTTCACAGGGGTCCCATTGTAGATGATGTTTTTTATATCAGAGGATACCAAAATGAAGGTTTTTGGATAATTGATAGAGGTGTCAAATCCCTTCATCCTTTGAAGAAAATAAAGAGTGTTCAAAAAACTTGTTATATTTTGTTTGTAATATAGATCTGGTTATCAAATTTTGTTATCTTATCATTACTAAATTTATGTAATCAAAATTATCGGTTAAACAAATATTGCAGATAATGACCTCTGCATGTTTTGGTTCTTCTAACCTCGAGGATGAACAAATTTGTCAAGCTGCTGTTGTTGCTACTTCTCACATTGTAGAGCAACAATAGGTTTCTGAACATGTTGTTGCTCCTAGTGTTGAGGTCCAACAACCATCAGTACATGTTGATGCTACCCTTTCATATGAACATATTGATGATGTTGATATCAATGAAATGGTCATGGATGAAGGACCGACATCACAGAAAACATAGGTTTGTTATAGTTTTATGGTTCTAGCCAAGGTTCTTAAGGTGAAAAGAAAAGTCTTCTAATTTGATGTTAGATGGAATGAAAAAGGGCAACATGTGAATCCCAACAAGGCTATGTTTAGTAGGTAAATTTAACTTTTCACTCTAAAACGCGTGCCTACTGCTATAGATTCATGACACCATGTTGTTTCTGGGATGTAGGCTATGATCTAGGAAGAAATTATGGTTACATTATGATATTATTTCATTAATTGAAAAGAAAAAAAAAATTAATCAGTGTCTTACTCTTCTCAATCCCTTGCTGAGTATATTTATATCAGATGATTCACACAAGAATTATGTATTATGGCTTGCTGGAAGGATTCATCAAGGTTTTCAAACTATTATAACAAAATGTCACCTAAAAGATTCCAAAGGTAAAATAAACCCACACCCACCCCTTATCTACCCTCAGCTGATATCCCAAGAAGCATGGGATGTATTTATTGGTTGTTGTGCAGAAGAAAAGATTCAGGTACATTGTGTCTGATAATACGTTGTTTGAGGATATGTGTATTCATCACTTAGAAAGTCTATATTTTATTTAAGAAATATAAACTTGATACTAAAAATAAGGAATGTGCATCAAATCCAACATACCCCTATAATAAAGTAAGGATGGGGTACGCTTCACTAAAAAAAGAGTACATATATAAAATTTACAATAATATTGTTATGTTCTAAGAAACAACATCGTAATTATATTTATATATTTATATGTTGATAGATGATTCTAAATCCAAAGATACTTCTATCCCATGTCATGTTCTATGGATGGCGGAACATGTGAATAAGGAAGGGAAGCTAGTGGATGAAAACACACAAAAAGTGTCGGAAATATGTTCAAGTATGACATAATAAAATGTTCTATTTTAAATTTCTATTACATAAAAATAATTTATTATTTTCCTACATCTAACATTCACAGGAATCAGCTATGTCTGTAGCAGATGTAGACTTATTATCGATGGCTTCGAAGTGGCCAAAAAAATATGGTCGTGTCAGAGGTGTGGGGTTTGGGGTGACACCATGAATATATTTATAGAAAAAGGCCAATGGATGATTGAAATGAATAAATGAAACTAATGGGAGAAAGACTATCAACTCTTGAAGAATAATTTCAATTATAGGGAGAGTTGCTAGCAACTTTAATGGGTGAGAAACATGGAGAAGATCCAACACAGGAACAAGCAGTGCATGCAGATCCCGCCCACACCCCCATCAACATTAAGGTGAGCCATTCCCCTCAAAGAGCTATCTTAGCTATGGTAATCAATATTCTAATAATTGTTCCAATGAAATGTGAACCAGATAAAAACTAATTCTTTTCCTTTATTGATCTTATATAGGGTGATAATGAATATGATTTATATCTATAAACACCCACCTATCACCTTGTAGCGAGGGCTTCGATGTTCAGCATCTCAGAGGACAAGTTGCATAATAGACCACATCCAACAGATCATCTGAAACTGACGATTACTTTAGCTCATGATCCCAATGTAGAGCTACCTATTCCACTTGAATATTATGATATTCATATGGTCAAAAATGCTATTGGGACATTAATTTAATGGCCATCACAACTTGTAAGAGTACATGTGGACAAAGGCATATTTTTTCTATTTTTTCAAGATAAACCTTTAACAATTAATGAAAAAAATGGTATGAAACAATGAATTTTATTATAGATGGAGAAAGGGAAGGGGTGACATGAAAAGTGGGCACAAAATCATCTAAAGGATTGAAAAACCGATCCAAAAGATCTAATAAAGGCATAATTACACCACATGTTCTTTATCAACATTTACTATCACTGAAGACTCATGTGTATATGAAACTAAAAAGTTGTAGTAGTCATATAGTTGTTTTTAAAAGGAATTTATATATAGGGGAAATTGAAGATTTTGTTTCTACTAAAAATGTAAATGACATGCTTGAATACTATTGGATAGGCGTCACAGTTGTAAATATATATATAAAGATTGTTTTCATGAATTGATTTTCTAAAAGCTGATATAATGTGCTAATTATAACTAAATTAATTGTATATTTTTGGTAGGTGTATATATGAAAAAAAGTAAATGGGATTTTCCCATGAGTCAAAATTCAGACTCATTAGTCCTCATACCACATCTACACAACTAACGAAATAAGAGCCATCAATATGGGATGAAATAGTGAAAGGCATGCTGAAAACATTTAAAAGAAATATTTAAGATAGCCAACTCTTTCTAATACCAACCATTCAAGGGTAATACTCTATAATAATAGAAAATCATTTATATTTTCACTTTATTCATTACTTATTCATTTTAGTCTTTTTAGGCAATATTGGATACTAATTACAGTGAACTTGGATACTCCTAAGATTTATTTTCTGGATTCAATGCATGGATATCCAACTAACCGACCTCACATGATGGAGTTTTTGAATCTGTAAGACACTAAATCCTATGTTTTAGGTCTACAAATCTTGTTATATAAAATATTCTATTTTACTGAGGATTCTGTTATGAAATGGGAGTGTATCAATATCGTCTGAAAAAGGAATGAGGATAGGGGATAAACATAAGGAGGTGAGCAAGTACTACGTTGGGACAAGTATCAGGGTGTATAGAATAACATTTCAGTATCCAAACACATATAAAAAACATACTTATTCTCCTAATGATCAATGTTTTTGCAGTGTCCCAAACAAACAAATAGAAAAGATTGTGGTTATTATGTATGTATATTTAGGAGAGAGATCATTTTCCATCAAAAAACTACCATCCCTATGCAGGTATTTTTAAGATGACTACTATTTCATTTAATTTATTTATTAATTATTTATTTATATAACCTATAGTACTAATCTGAATGTTGAAATGACTCATATTCACATGAATATATATATTTGTTCAGAAACAAGTGCTCCACATCACTAATGTAATATAGTACAAAAATATCTCGAAGATCTAACATGGGGACATGTATAATTGGCTGAAATTTTTGAGAGGGGTAAACAGAGTTCAATAGATAAAACCTTATTGTATGTAAATGTTTGTAGTAAAATTGTAATTGTTATTAAATAAAACATCCTTTCTCCATTGAGTCATTTTTCCATTTTAATAGTTCAAATGCACCAGAAACATGCAAGAATGATGAACCACTTTTCATTGAGCTTTGGATAAGAAAAACATGTAAAATCTCTAAAATTCCTTCATATCATGCATCCCACTCACATTCAAAGAAAAAATGATGAAATGTCTATGTCTGAAATTGAATACAGTATGAGCATAGAGATTCCATATCGATTCCCATGCGTCGATCATTTTCATTGGTAGAAATTTTATGTTTTCTGATAATCCATAATAAGAAAATGAAAATTGTTGGAACCTCCTTCCTCCATAGGGTCCCCCCTCCCACATACATGTTTTCAATTTATCCCAACGATCTATGGGTCATTTTTGGTCTGTATGAGTCAACTCCTCCACAATTTGAGGCATGGTGTGACCGAAATCACTCAAACTGTCTCTCTTTTGTTTTAAATGGACTGATTTTTTAGGGAAAACAACAACTGACATACCAAAAACAAACCAAATGCATTTGGATTCTGTTTATACATTAAGAGAACAATTCATGGGTCATTTGGGACATGTACGAGTCAACCCCGCCTCAATCTAAGGCACGGTGTGCCCGGTATAACTCAATGTGTCTCTCTTTTGTTTAAAATGGACCGAATTTTAAGTGAAAACAACAACTAATGTACGAAAAACTGACCAAACACATTCATATTGTGTTAATACGTTAGGAGGATGATCCATGGGTCATTTATGATGTGTAAGAGTCAACCCCGCCTCAATCGGAGCCACGATGTGACCGGTATCACTCAAAGTGCCTCTCTTTGATTTAAAATGGATAGAATTTTAAGGGAAAACAACAACTGACGTATAGTATACCAACCAAAAACATTTAGATGGTTTTGATACTTCAGTATAATGATACATAGGTTTTATATGATGTGTAATATTCGTCTTCGCCTCAATATGAGGCATGTTGTGGCCGTTATCACTCAAAGTGTCTCTTTTATTGTTTAAAATGGACAAAATATTAAGTGAAAACAAAAACTAGCATATGAATAACCGACCAAATTCATTCATATTGTGTTTATACATTAGGCCAATGATACATGTGTGATTTTGGATGTTTAAAAGTCAACCCCGCCTTATGCCAATGCACAGTGTGGCCGGTATAACTTAAAGTGTCTCTTTTTTGTTTAAATGGACAGAATATTAATTGAAAACAACAACTGACATACAAAAAACTAACAAAACACATTTGTATTGTGTTGATAATTTTAGAGAACAGTCCATGGGTCATTTTTTATGTGTAAGAGTCAACCATGCTTCAATATTATGTGCAGTGTGACCGGTATCACTCAAATTGACTCTCTTTTGTTTAAAACGGACATAATTTTACGTGGAAACAACAAATAACGTACCGAAACCAACCAAACACATTTGTATTGTGTTGATACATTAGGAAAACAATTCATGGGTCATATTGAACCTGTAAAAATCAACCCCACCTATATCTGAAGCACGTTATGGCCGTTATCACTCAAAGTGTCTCCCTTTTGTTGAAAATGAACATAATTTTATGTGAAAACAACAACGAATGTATGGAAAACTAACCAAACGCAGTAGTATTGTGTTTATAACCTAGGATAATTCTCCTTGGGTTATTTTTGACGTGAATGAGTCAACCCTTCTTCAATCTGAGGCACTGTGTGACCGGTATCAGTCAAAGTGTCTCTCTTTTGTTTAAAATGGACATAGTTTTAAGTGAAAACAACTACTGACATACGGAAAACCAACCAAAAACCATTTTATTGTGTTGATATATTAATAAAATGATTCTTGGGTAATGTGTGATGTGTATTAGTCAACCCCGCCTCAATCCAAGGCATGGTGTGTCTGGTATCACTCAAAATGTCTCTATTTTGTTAAAAATGGACATAATTTTATGTGAAAACCGCAACTGATGTACAGAAAATTGACCAAACACATTCAGATTGCATTGATACTTTACTATAACTATAAATGGGTCATTTTTTACGTGTACGTGTCAACCTCGCCTCAATATGACGTATTGTATTGCCGGTATCACTCAATGTTTTCTCTTTTATTTAAAATGGACATAATTTTAAGTGAAAACAACAACTGACATATAGAAAACTGACCAAATGCATTCAGATTGTGTTGATACATTATGAAAATGATTCATAGGTCATGTTTGACATGTAAGATTAAAAGTAGCCTCAAATAGAGGCATGGTGATGCTGGTATCACTCAAAGTGTCTCTCTTTTGTTTAAAATGGTCAAACTTTTAAGTCAAATCAACAACTGACATATGAAAAAATGACCAAATGCATACAGATTTTGTTGATACTTTAAAAGAAAGATCCATGGGAAATTTTTTATTTTTACGATTCAACCTAGTCTCAATCCAAAGCATGTTGTGACAAAAATACAACAAAGTGTCTCTCTTTTGTTTAAAATGTACAAAATATTAACTGAAAACAACAACTGTCATATGGAAAACTACAAAATTACATTCATATGTTGTTGATAATGTAGGCCAATGATCCATGGGACTTGTGTGATTTTTAAAAGTCAACCTTGTCTCAATCCAATGTATGGTGTGGCTGGTATCACTCATGTGCCTCTATTTTGTTTAAAATGGACATAATATTTAGTGAAAATGACAACTGCCATATGGAAAACTAACCAAACACATTTGGATTGTGTTTATACCATGGAAGAATTATACATGGGTCATTTTTGATGTGGAAGAGTCAAAACCACATCAATGTAAGGTGTGATTTGACTGGTATCACTCAATGTGTCTCTCTTTTGTTTAAAATGGACATAATTTTTATGTGTAAACAACAACTGACGTACAAAAAATAATCCAAAATTCATTACCTATGACATAAGAAACTTAGACAAGACTTATAGAGTCCTAAGTAGTCCTTAGGTAATAAAACCCCATTAATAATTCATCACACATCCAAAATATAAACCTTGAGCACTAGATTTTGTTGTCTGGGATGAAAACAAAGTGGAAAGGGAGAGGGAGAAGAATGAAAGGGAAATAAAATTAAATATCGGATTTAAATTGGATAAATTTTTTAGATAAATGGATCTTAGACTATGTTTTGGTAAGGGTACATGAGGAAATGGGTTGAAATCCCTTAAATTATTCCATATCATCAATAATTTTCATTGTCTGGTAGTGCAGTTTTCCAATCTGTTCACCAAACTTTTGAGGGCCATTGGATAAAAAACCCTCTTCTAAATAGTTTGGGCAAAAAATTAACTAACCATGTTCCAATTATTCGAAATGACATAGTTAAACAATAGATCCATTCCACATGGTTTCTCCTAGTTGTGATGAACTTTTGTTCCTAACAACTCCCTTAGAAAGGTAAGTTGCATGGTTTTTACTTGGAGTCATACAACCCATCCTTTTCCTATGTATGTAAAATATTGAATGATCAAAATGAATTGGAAACTTCCCCATGAATGTGTACCCACATGGGTTCATTTAAATTGATTCCACCAATAAAAATCACTACGTGACTACTAATCAAGAGTCTATGATGGAGAATGAATAAGCATATATCTCCCCACCATTTATAAATTCTATGAATGGCATGAAAATAAGACAACCCACCATAAGATAAAGGCGTTAACCACAGTAACACATTTACTTAAGTGTCCCAAGAGTCACCCAAATCCATCTACCATGATGAATATAAAGGTGAAACTCTATATGTCCTAAGAAAACATATTCCAAAAGGAACTAAAAATATATAAAAAATTCAATATCCTAGCTAGAAAAGAATCTTAACCACAAAGAACATGAATAATACCTTGCATTCATGCCTTAAACAAATTTTTCTTATGGTTCTGACATTGAACTCAGTCTATAAATTTTATCAGAGGAAATGTATGATATCATTTGGAGGAGAGATTATTTAATGTTACCTTTTGATAATCGTAATGAATAATTAGTAAATCACATTAGGTATGGAGTTTTCCCATCCTTTGATCCCAAATTGACTGCCACTGCATATTTTATCTGGGTGAACAGCTTGTTTGATATGCTAGTTTGGGTGTGCTGTTGCAGAATTTCATGTTAATGCAGGCAGGGAATTTATTATCGCTAAAAAGAATTGATAAATGGCTCCCCCTTTATCAGTACTGAGCTTTATAGTTCTTTTCCAGTGCTGTTAAAGACTGTTTTGAGTACTGATAAAGCCCTATTTTGTTGTAGTGCTACTTTGAAACCCATATTATTTCCAAAGTTCATTGGGCTACTTTAGTTTAAGTCCCACGCTATGTTTTGACTATGAACCTTACACTTAGATTTCATTACCACATGACATTAAATAATATGGAATGGTCCTTATCACATGACCTTAAAAGGTATGATGTGTCCCATTCAGTGGCACTGAACTATGGGGCTTCTAATTCTTTTACAAGGATACATAGGTATCCCATTTGATGGGAACGATACCAAAATAAAATCAATCCTTCATCTCCCTAGATTACAATAAATTCCATAGTTCCATAATAGGTGGATTAAAAACATATATAATCACAATGATGATTAAAATTATCTCGAAGCTGTATATTATAGGATACTATTGATGGAAAACGCTAAATACATATGAATATTTCAATTAATGAAGAACCTGGAATGCATACTGTTGATTCTAAATTTTTTACATGTTAATAAGTGATTATTAATTTTAATGGATACATATGATAGACTTGGTGAATTACTAAGTATTCTTTAAAATATATTAAATTTGCAAAGAGTGTCCCGGAGTAGACAATAATTCCCCCCAATAGGGTGTGATGAGTTCGACCTCCTATCCTCTTGACCAATGAATGTTCTTAAGTATCATAAATTTCAAAAATAATGAACTCCTACCTTTGTAAGGTAGGTTTTAATTGGATAATGATCTATTGGATGTCTCTGGATCCTTAAATAAATCTAATGGAAACCACCTAGATATAGTTATTCATAAAACGTGAACACATGTTTTTAAGGATCTACAAAACAAATACATTGTAAAACTCTCTCTAAAAAAGTAATGATTCTAAATATTAAGTGCATGTATCATAGATTCATGTTAAATGTCATGGGTTAGATAATTAATCTCATGTGGCCTACGATTCAACGAACTATAAGAAACAACTTGATCATCACTCATATGAATGCATCCATAACCTAAACTTGATGCATCACCACAGACCACAAATCCCTACATGGCCTTTGGAAGAGTAAAAACTGGAATACTATTGAAAGGAAATTTAATCACCACAAAAGAACTCTGAAATTTATCATCCCAAAAAAATAGTCCCTTTTGAGTCAAAGTAGCCATTGGAGAAGTCATATTTGAGATGTCATTTACAAACCAGCGACAACACCCGGATAGACCCAAGAGGATCCAAATGTTGAAACCATTACATGGTTGTTCCATTTTCCTAAAATCATTTAGATTCATTGTATCAACTGAAATTCCATTTTATGTTACCACACGTCACAATAAAATCCCATTATAGATCGATAAATCACATTTTTATAGACTGGATTAAAGTATGTGATTTCTCAACAAATTCAAAACATCTCTCATATGACACAACAGATCCTCATAGAAATTTGAGTAAATAAAGATTTCATCCACAAAACTTCCACAAAGTTATCAATATTATGATGAAAAATCACATTCAAAAAATCCATAATTACTATAGGAATACTTCTTCAACCAAATTCCATGAAACGGTTATGATAATGGCCACACCTACATTGAAATGCAGTTTTCTAAATGTCAGATTATTTTATCCTCAACTGATTGTAACCAAATTGAAGGTTAATATTCGAGAACCACTTTTACCCATTCAACTAATCATATAGATCGTCAATATCTAGAAATTTATTCTTTCTATTTACTATAACTCGATGTAGTTTTCGATAATCATGAAGTGAACCATAATCTTTCTTAGAGAAGGGAACCAACAGCACCCAAGGTGACCCACAAGAGCATATGAATGCTATCTCTAAAAGATCATCCAACTGAGCCTTCTTCTCTTTAATTTTAGTTGTATTTATACTATAATAAAAAATAGATATTGGATGAGTATCTAGTACTAAATAAATAGAAAAATCTAGCTCTATTACCAGTAGAAAACTAGAGAATTCATAAGGTAACACGTTAGAAAAATCAATGACAATAGGAGAGAGAATACTGCTTAGAGATTATCACTCCAGATCAAAACCAAAAAGATATATTATTTTCTGCAAATATGAATAATATGGTCTAGATCTACTTGGAATTGGATCCCATTCTCCATAGAAGACACAAGACACATCATTTTTTCTACTTAAGGAGAGCTTTCGAAGATGAAAATTTGTCCGAAATTTTTTGGTATTGAGATAATGCATCATGAATTTGAAATCAAGTGGAATAATGTAATAAACTAGAAAAATACAAGAATTCTATATATCTATGAAAGGGAAAAAATAAGTGGGCCTATGATGGACCTACTCTCTCTTGGTTCAAAAGGTTGTTGTAATATCAATTTCAAAAGATGGAAGCTCTATTAAATGATGTATAAGATTAATAATAAATTGTATTATGAGTGAGATACACTAGTATCAAATAAACCAATCTATTAATCTCATAGTAAGTATATGTTTATTTACTTTCTCTTGAGACTCTTCCATTATTTAAAGAAGATTGGTTTCAGATGCCTATGAATTGTACACCTTTGAACGTGAAGCTAACGATTTCACCAAAATTTTAACAATTACTGATGATCCTATGACACTAAGTGGAGTGGAATAAATATGGCCGAACATTGGAAAGTAACATGAGCTTCTTCATGATCAATATTTATTTGGTTATTTAGTGAAAATCCACTTTAAGTTTCATGACATTCAACACTAGTAAAACAATGAAGGTCTGTTTCCATGATCTTTGGGAGTTATAGAAAAAATATCTTCTTGAGAACCTCTATGAGAATCATCAGAGTTCCTCTCCCATTTAAAGGTATTCATAGAACTACCACTAGGAGAAAAAGGAACTACGGTCACGACTGAAATTATAGCGAGGTCCATTTTGACCATCATCATATTATCCATCACATCAGCATAAGATGGAGGCTTCAAAAAGAAAAAATGAGAATGAATATCTAATCAAATTTATATCTCAAACCACTGAATATTTCTATTCTCATTTGATATAATACCAGGTGTAAATTTCACAAGATCATTAAGTGATTTCAATACTCTATCATGGTACTATCAGTAAGATTGAGTTTGAAACATCAATATCCTTGGCCAACACCATTGACTCTAGATAGGATTTTTCAGTGAAATAATCCATTAAGTCTATCTACATAAATCCATCATGCTTCTTTTCTATAACCATCGTCTCCCACCATCTACTGCTTGGTCCCACTATCATGAAGGTGGTACACCTCACCTTGATCTCATTAGATGTCTCTATGAACTCAAAAAAAAACTCAATCCAACTAGACCATTCTAGAAAATATTTAGGATCATGGGATTATTTGAAAGCTATGGATTATGGTGAAGAAACTCGTAAGAATGATTTCAGAATACGTACCTCTAAGGTTCCATAAATAGAGCTAGAATGGGGACTGGTGTATGTGCATGTCCCTGAGCTTGGATAGTATGTACAATCACCTCAACCAGACTCAGCTCCAAAAGAGGATTTTCGTGATGGGGTTCACCAGCAGATTCCTCCAAGATTCAATTCGCATGACATTTCAGAGGTATGATTCTACACAACCACAATAGATAATATTGAAGAAATCATTTTAACAATCAAATAGATAATAAAGGGAAATTAATCCCCATGGATAGAAAAAAACGTTTTGGATTTCAAAATCTACAAATAAAAAGTAGTAAAAAGACTTGTACTAATCCTATAGTAACCATTCTAAAACCACCCCTACTGAATTAAGGCTCATTCAGGTGAGATATTTCTATAATCTCAATTGAAAATACCTCATACATCTCGAAAAGATCACTCAAACTGCAAAAATACATCATGGAATGACAACCAACATACATCTATGAAACCAATTTGTCATGAATGAGCCTATATACCTTGGTTTCCTAATAATTGATGAGGTCTTTCCATATCCCTAAAGGAATTCTTGATCCCCATGGGTTGGCGACTAGCACCTTGCAACATATAATATGATAGTGGGAATTAATTTTTTAAAACACAACATATGAAAAAAAAATTGGTATGCATACAAGAAGAACATCATATAGAGAAGTCTACTAGAATTCAAATAGGAACAAACATCCCAATGTGAAACAAAAAAGTTATCGAAAATAGGATAACACCCCATGTCTAAGTGGGCACAACTCTCCCATCCCAGGGATCAACAACTATAACCCCCTCCAAGTGGCACTTTACCCTTTCTCAATCATGGATGAAGATAATCTACAAAAATCAAAAGGCACAAGCTGGGTGTGATCTAAAATCCAAATAGGGGCTCACTAGGGATTCCACATATTATGCCATAATTAATTAACAAATTAAATCCTTCAATTTTAAATAAACAGACATGTAAGTTTAAATTAATATTTAATAAAAATCACATATTTAATTTTAAAAGATGTAAATACTTTAAAAATGGTTTAAATTAAAATATTATTTAAAATAGTTTATATAAAATTATAATGCATGAGTAAAACAATTTACATAAACTAATGGTATCTATTTCAAAAAAAAGGGCCACATGGTCATCTCCAAAAATGTATGATAGCTCCAGGCTATGGGACTCACTCACACTAAAATAGATATCACAAATATGTGTGTAAACACATTACATAGAAATTGGTCAAAAAGTAACCCATCACTATCCCATTAGGGGTGTGACCTACTACAAATGTATTGTTAGTTTTGCAAGTCATCAATAGAGTGTAGTCAAGGATAACTCACTAACTACCTAAGCTTACATGTTCTATAATAACAATCAATGATGCTAAATTTCTTTTAAGACTATTTAAAATACAATTCATCCTATTATACAATTTTAATCCTACCAACTTCCATTTAAAACAAAAAATTAGGTTTTTAATCAAAATATGCCTTTTCCAAGATATTACGAATGAGTTTATTTCGAAACTATTTTAACCATTTATAAAATAACAATTTAAAATTAGTTTCACCAAATCCATTTTAAAATTCAAATTATTCATTTAAATTACACAATTTAATTTAATCAATTTTACATTCAACTTCACCACACACCACACTTCTTTGGAATTTAGGGTTTTTCCAAATTTCATGTTAAATTGAACAAGAATTCCCATTTCACTCATATTGGTTTTTTTAATAAAAAATTGAAATAAATTTAATTGAAATAAATCATTTAAATTTAAATAAAATAATCTAATTTAAATTAAAAAATTTAGTGTTTATGATATTGGCCATCATAAATGGAACCACTAACCCCAGGATCACGGTATCTTGAAGCATAAAACAATAATTTGAAACTCAAATGAAGAACGTCAGCAATGAGGATTTCTGAATATAAAATAGATTCAAGATAAAAAATATTATTTATTAGATCCTCCAATAACACAAATATATAAAACACTATGATATAAATAGAAATGAGTAGAAGAAAGAGAACAAGAAGAGGAAACATACTTAGAAGAGATAGAAAAGCATTATCCTAACTTTGATTAATCTAAGGAGTTGTGCAGAGGGGTCAAAATGAACTCTAGGGATCCTCTAAGGATGAATAAATTGTAATAGGTAGAGTTAGGCCTGTTGGGAATATAAAATGGGGGTTTTTTGGTATTAAAAATTATTCCTCAAATTATATAAAACCCGCACACAGTTTCCTGGATAGGGATGCATGACTAGAAAAACTATGCACTTATGTCAATAGTGTTTCATTGTTTCCCCTAGTTGGGAAAATAGTTTTTGAAACCATTTTTTATTGCAGAAAACCCCAACTGTTTGGGGTTGTGCAGTTTCTAATGAGAGTGCTTATATTTTGGTAAAACTATACGCCAACCAAGCACAACATAAAAACATTCAAAATAATAAAAAATTTTCCCAAAATGTCCCTAAATGAAACTAAACCGAATTATGATAAAAATATGTGTTTAAGAATAACTAAAAATAATTATATGATGTTTCAAAATTTTGAGAATATTAAGATCCCCAAATTTTGTTGAATAAGTGGTCAATTTTTGGTAATGGATACTTTCTCATTATGAAGATCACATTGAGCTCTTAATAAACAATTCCAAACCATATTGACCCATATTTCTTGTCTAAAAATAGAATATAAGAACCTCATGTGATTCATGATGAAAATTTTTGTTTCCAATGAATCTAATTGTTATTTCTTTAACTCCTCTAGCTCTACCAGAGTTATCCTACAAAGTCTCTAGGATATGGGTTTCCCTTGAGTTATGAGTTCTATTCTGAACTCTTCCTCATGATTTAGGGATTGAAATACAATTATTTAGGGAATATATTATTCTATCCTTTTATAAAAGGAATTTCTTCATGTTTGATGATTTATTTAATCTCATTCATTTTAAGAAGATATTATTTTTCATTGGGTTTAAAAACATATTACTTTTAGGGATTTTCTAAAATAGATTTGTATTCATATTTTTATTTTTATAAGTGCATGGGATGGTTTATGACATGGAAAGAGATTTTTTTTATTTTTATAGTTGATGTCAACTTTATATTATGTGATCTAATACTTTATAGTATTGTTTCTAATCCCACCAATGGAAGTATTATAAGATTGGTAGGATGAATTTTCCCAAAGATTCCAACAAGATAAGGCATATACACATTAGTGGAGAAATTTACAACCAAAAATTATTTTGAAGATATCACTACATCAAGAAACCATATTGGCGATTCAATAGTTCTTGAAAAATTATAGTATATAAATAAATTCATAGAACCTAAATCAAATAAAAATTTCACCATTCATGGCTGAGAAGTATTTGTACCATTCACCACTTCATTCTGTTTTTCCTCCTCAGTGGTGGTAATGAAATAATAATTCCCTTACTACCTTGTATTAAGTATTTATTTCGGTTTTTTCTCTTAAATACCCTTGGTTAGGATAATTTTCTTGAAAATTTCCCATGTTCCTTACTATTTAAGAACTAATCCATTACAAGTGCATTGAGTAGTTCCTTTCTGTCCTCTTCCATATTTGTGGGTTACGTCATGTCCCTTTTACAATATTGAGAATGATGCCCTTATTTTCCACAAATAGGCAATTTCAACACTCCATTATGGAAATTTATATGCTGCCACTTTTTACATCTTTTACATGTGGGTAATTATATTCTATTTAATTTGATTCTATAACATGAAACTCTATTGCTGGTTTGAGTGCGCATAGAACCACCTTTTCATAACTCTATGTGTCTTATATCTATTACATTTTGGGAGACATGGTTTTAAACAAGTAATTGATATATCTATAATCCAATCATGTTTGATAAGAAAACAACAGATGTACAATGAAACCCTTCTAAAAATTTCCTTTTATGTTGCTATATATTCGTTAACAATTTTTCTCAATAACTAAAAGGCATCTCTCTATCGTGGGGAAAATCATTAAGGGGAAATAATTATTAAGTAATATTTTCTTAAAGTCGTCCCACAATATTAAATTAACATATTCTATTGGAATTTTAATATTGATTATTTTCCTATATTGATTAATAGATCCTTCTGAAAATTATATGGTGAAAGTAACTTTTTAAATTTCAAAATAATTAATCATGATAAATATCATTTCTATGGGGTTGGTATATTTTTCCAAAATAATTAGATCCCATAAATTTCAATGGTAATTATCAAATGAATTTTTAAGTGGATATTTCATATCATTTGAGTGAAGGGGGACATTCTTATATGGTTCAAGAAATTATTTTTAACTCAAAACATGTGGTTTAGTATTAACTTGTGGTTTTGAACTCAACATACCATTTCATTAAAATCATCTTTCATACTACTGTTTCATTTTCAACTACATTTTTCATTGTCCCAGTTTCTCTTAGTTTTCCCAATTTTCAAAAATAATATATGTTAAAACAAAGTACAAGTCAATAAATAATGAATAAACAAATTATTTATTTGTTTAAATCAGTGGTAATGTCTTAAATTAGGACATCTCTATTTTTAAACTTGTTTTTACATTAATAACATAATTCCAAAATTAAATAATTATTTTCCTAGTATATAATATAGTGACCCAAAACATTCAATCCAAATCATTATATAACTTTTTTGATAAAAATACATAACAATACAACTCCAAACATCTAAAAGTTTAGTTTCTTGTAAATATTTATTTTATACAAAGAAAAAATGAAAAAAAATATTAAGAATTATTTAAATACTATACTATAGTCAAAAAATAACTAATATAAGATTCTTAATAAATATAATCATTTGGGGACTTCCATCAAATAAAGGGTTAACTAAAAACACAACACATTGGGAGGAATAATAGAGAAGAGCATGGGGCATGAATCAATATGAGTACATATGTGAGCATAATCATTATCATAACAATATAATTACAAGATTATAATCATAATAATCATATGGAGAATACATGGAATGTGAATAATTCTTAATAATGAAACATTATAAGCGTTATAGACTATTCCCACTAAAAGAATTTGAAAAAAGAAATCATAATGTAAACAAATAACACATGTGTACCAAGATTACCACATCATATGATCCAATCTAGTACCATGTTCATGCATAGTTATTTCATGAGATATATAATGGTAGCTAATGCATTTATGGTATATCTAAATATGGTACCACCCTTCAAATCAAATTCTGCTCATAATAATGCATGACATAATGAAAGGAAACATATCTCAATCAGAAATAAGAAATGAACCCATGATAAAATAATGGGTATTGTAGTGTTATCATAAAGGATATATAATAGAATAAATATAGAAGTTAATATAAAAATTATCTAGAATAAAACATTTTACATTTAATGGTGTTAACAACAAAAAAAATATAATCATTCTTTAAAATATAATAATAAACATAAAAAGTGTAAAGGAGGTACTTCAAGAATAATGTATTTATCTGTTGTAATAGATTAACAACTACAATTTAATTTGAATAAAGTAGAATCAAGAATATACTAATAAGTAATATTTGGAAATAGAATTAAAATACATTTATATGACATTGTAGAATAATCATGGATATAACATTGATGGAGAGATGATAAACATAAAATAAAGATTCACATTTTAGAGAGACCTCACCTTAGGTCCTATTATGGTTTCATCATATTTATACCACCTGTATACACATGTTATATTTATTAAAAAATTAATATATAAGTTTTTAACATTTATTCCTGTAAATATTGGTCATTTATATTCATTCGGATTTATATATAAATTCATTTAGTAAAAGAAAATTTTTTTGATGACATGTTTCTTCAAATTTTCTATTTCTCTTTATTTTAATGATTCAACTTACTATTATTCTACCATTGTTAAAATGAAATATAAAATATTATTGATTTATAAAATTAAATATTTATACACATAATATAAATATATATTAAAATAATGGAAAACACCTAAGATAAGAACATTTTGGAGGCATGTAGTGTTTCATGCCTAGAGAATTGAAAACTATAAATGAAATACATTCAAGAGAATGAAAATATAATCTATTATAGGTAGATAAGATTTCTTAGGGGTCACTATTTATTGAATGAAGTCATGTTTCCATGTTACCTTCACAATGAATATGTTTGATCTACACCCCTTATCCCAAGAGACTTTTACATTCTATAATTACATACTCCATAATCCAATGGGAGTGGGCTCCAACATGATAATAATTAAATCCACATCATAGAGTACATCCCAACAATATAGAATGAGATATAAATATCTTCACAAATAAATAATCCATCATATAGAGCCTATTCCTCTACTGGGGGAGATGTTTGTTCCCTTTATGAACACCAAGTCCTTGCTAGGAAAAACATTTAATACCATAGAGAACACCTCTCACCTTAGTCTCTATAGGAATTAATACACTATTTATATTTATTTTATAGTCAACTAAGGAAGGAATCCAAAAAACCCTATATTTTTTAATATTATTTTCTTCACATAGTAGAGTGGAAGGGGTAAGGATGGGAAGAAGATGATATCATGGATAGATCTAATTTTCCCTATTTAAGTGAACAAGTACATTGAAAATTACGAGAGAGAGAGTTTTAATCCCATTATTAGAGATTCTAAATCCACCATACTTTATATTTTTCTAGGGACACTAAATTAACCAAAAAACAACTGAAAATATACCTCAAAAAATGTGCCCCTTTTCTAAGTGTGGAAAAATAACTTTGAGTTATTGACCTAAAAATAGAGAAAATTTTATAATCATTGGAGTAATACCCCGATAATAATGTAGCGGACTCTCAGTAATATGATCCCTATTTCATCCAAGCAAAAAATGTTCTCCAGTTTCAACATGTTTTTTAATGTAATAGAGGAATTTGGATACCAGATCTATACCCGTTTTGTTTCATAGTTTTATTAGTAGGAATATATTTTTGGTGATACCCCCATTGAAAATTATACATTGAGAGAATAGGTCAATCACGTTGAATTTTGTCTTAATGGTTAGAGACTAGTCATTTATTCTTGATATTGAAAAAACACTTCATATAAAAATTTCTATATTCAATTGGATTGAAATTGAAATGGTATTCATCATTAGATAGTATAATATAGTTGAAGGAATATTACAAATTCAAGTCATGGAATATATTGGTAGATATATTTTAATCCTCTTCCACTCAAAATATATTGTGTGGGGTATGAAATCTAGAGAAAGTAGAAGAAATTCCCCCACATAAAATTCTACAATATAATATTTAATGTCCCAAATAGGGATATTCTAAATGGTTCCATGATCTAGTGGGTCACATGGCCTCAAGAGTGTCTCCATATCTTCCATAGGGTGTTTACTTATATAAAGGGTCTATGGTGGTATGATGGGGAGACTACACCATAGGCAATCAGAGTGGGGTATGGTAACAAAAAATGAACAGATATAACAGAATACAAACATAATTAAAAGAAAAACTGAAGCATGTCAAATAATCATCTATGAAACTATAAATCTATGAAAAAGTAATAATAATCAAGTCATATGATGAGTCATATACAAAATGATATCATGTCATTGTGAGGTACAAAATGTGGATACAAGGTATACAATGTACCAGAATACAAAAAATTCTATACAAAATTACAAAGCCTAAAATATATCTCCACTATAATTACGAGTATACACATGGTAAACTCTTCCCATGCTCCTATTATATACGAAAATTGGATCAAGAATCTTTATCCTGGAGCATTCCCTTTTATTTACCAACATCTATAAGGGTTTTCTAGGTACCAATTAGCAGCCCAAACATGGTGTGAGATTTACTCAGTAGGCCACCACTAACAGTTTATGGAATAATCTATTCAGTTTGTTTAACAACAAAGTGTGAAGACAAAATGAATAATTAACAATATTTAAAGACATAAACTAGTCATCACAGGTTCCTATATGGCACTTGGATGATAGTAAATACTTCGGCAAAGGCCAAGATAGCTCTCATCATTATTTAAAATGATAATACATTTATAAGTAAATATAAATAATATTTATATATCTATATAAACTATATATTGAAGGAAATATATAGGAATATATAGATTAATTGGGATATATGGACTTGGGGAGTAACAAAGGAATCCAAGTATAGTTAAATGAGTTATGTGCTCCAAAAGGGTACTAACCATGAATATCATGAGAATGTGAGACATCATGCCTTTCACTTGACATAGTAGGGTGAGTCATTGTACCTAACACTTGATGCAAGGGAACATGGATCATCATGCCCATCATTTAGGTAAACAGTGTGTGACGCCATAACCAACACCCAATGTAAGGGAGTGTGAAATTCCATTATCGACAAGTCCCATTACAATTTTCCATCAATCAATATCCATTGTCAAATTATAATAAACCTAGGGAATCAACCTTTTAGAATTTATATTAATTACACCCAATCTATCCATGGGTTCCGTAAGTTATATTATTCATTATGTATTTATAACGCATGATGTTTCCTTACCACCCACTTCCACTTAATTAAATTAAACCATTTAATTTTGAAAACAACGAATATCCAATTTAAATCCATGTTGAACCACCTAAGAGGTGGATTGTCCAATTAAACATTTACATAATGAGGGAAATTTAAGTTAATACACCCAAATTGGTGGTAAGAAATGAGGTAGACATCTCCCAAATCCCAAACACAATAATACAGCGGTCTATTAACATGGTTCAATTAAATTGAAATGGTAAACCACATTTTTTATACATCGTGCTAAAGTGTCTGGTTTGTGGAACAATAAAGAGTACTATAAAAGATGTAAAATGTTACAGAAAATTACTGTAACCCAATCCTTAGTCCCATTGATAAATCCTCATCTAGTATCAACTTTAGGTTTGAAGTTGAATGGAATAAAATAGAAGAATAGAAAAATTATACAGTAATAGTGAATATTACATCACATCAAAATAACGTCACCATTCAAAAGATTAATAGTTTAAAGAACCAATGGAATGGATATCATACCATTAGATATCCAGCACAACTGAATAAAAAATTAAATTGGGAGAGAAGGGCTAGCTTGATTTATAACTTATGCATGAAGGATAGATTTCATGTGGGATGACCTACCATGAGTGAGAATTGAGGAGAAGTGGAGGTAAAGTAAAATAAAAAGGATGGAAAAATATTCATTCCCCATTTTATTGGTCACATATTTTAGTTTCATGGGTTTCTATATTGTGCACCGACTATGCGACAAGCACTATCTTAATAAAACCCTCGCATTGTTATGCCACATGGTTCAGAGAAATCATGATCCAACCATGAAGGGTTAAAAACCTAAGTAGAACTAAGGTAGAAGGTTAGGTACAAAATTTGATTAAATATGGGCTTCCCATGAAGGTGACCTCTATCAATTATCTAAGACATATTTCATGGGCATACGACTAGGGTTGTATAGTCTAGTATAACTGCACATCCCTCTACATCTATCCATATCACCCCACATGATTTGAAAAAACAATGTATGCTCAAGAACACGGTTTCACATATCATCTTTCACACACAACTCAGAGCTCTGGGATTATAACAAGCCTTGATTGCTCTCGAAACCATCCATAGTCTATAAGGAAAATTGACAATGTTAGAAAATGAATTTAAACTAGAAAGAAATTATTCATACCTTCGTAAAATGTTAGGTTTTTATAACCTTCCCTTCTTAAATAAAACTGTCTCAGTTTTCCCTTAAGAGGGTAGTTATTGATAATATAAGAAAATATATAGCTACTGATAATGTATATTGGCACCTCACTCACAGGTCTCTTCCTATAGTCAATAGTGTTTCCTTATCACAAAACTAGAGGAACTGGCCTACCTTAGAGATACTTCATACTTTGATCCATGATACACATTGTGTAATCCTCAAAACAAGCATCCAAATATAACTCAACCTTCTTAGGAATTAAAATATTTTACAAGTCTGGATAAAACAGATAAATATGAGACATCAAAAAAAACATCATTCACAGACCACAATCACTACGGTTTTAAAATAATTTAGTACATTGATAGGATTATCTATGTGTTCTAAAATGGTCTGATTAATCAAGGAGTTATTTTACCCTTCATCATGACTTGTTACTATCCCTTACCAAGAGAAACACCAAATAAACCTTAGTCACAGACCTCAAACTCAAGAGGTCATCAGAAAAAGTTAGAATATGATTGCTTCCTAGAATGATTTTTCATCATGCACATCATGATTAAATGAACCTGTTCTGAAGTGTCATAAATGAGACATGGCACAAGAAGTGTTGTATCTTAATCCTCTAACTAGAATATAGGTTATTTTGTGGTTCTATCATACAAGGCTTCATAAGGATCCATTTTCATGGTATTCTAAAGTCTATTATTGTATGTCAACTCAACTAGGGGAAAAGTTTCACCCAAGAACCCCAAATCATGGATACACACATGAATCAAGTTATTGAACAGTAGATTTTATACAATATTGATTACCATTAGTATGAGGGTGATAGGTCATGCTCATATGCACCTGGGTACCAAATTCCATCTACAAACCCTTCTAGAACTGTGATGTGAAACGAGCAACTCTGTCAGATATGATATAACACAGAGCTCCCTGAATTTATATGATCCTCATGATGTTTAGCCTACCTATATCACCTACCAGGAATGACTCCTAAAAATTCATGAAATAATTGAATTTTATCAACTGCTAAATGATGACCCATATTATATCAATGTATTGAGTGGAAATCTAGGAAATCCTATCAAAATATTCATAGAGACATCAACCCACTTCCACTCAGAAATAAAAAATGTATGTAAAAGTTATGCCAGTTGATGATGTTCTACCTTCACCTACTAACAGGTGGAACACTGATTAATAAATCTAGACAACTTTCATTTCATACTAGACCACCAATACTAGGGATGTAATTCTATATTCATCTTGGTGATACCAGGATGTACTACCCATACTGAGGCATGAGATTCCCTCATCAACTCCTATGTGATGTCTGCTAGAACCCATATATTTCCACTTATGAAAAAGGTATCATCCTCATCCATGGTATAACAAGGTAGTGAATCATCATCTAAAGCACTGTCCATCATGACTAGCCATAAATATCTTAATGTTTCCACATACTTAACCAATTCAAAAGGGTATAGGTCACTATTAACGTTGTGAAGTCATTCCACCCATGATTATCATGAATCTCAAAATGAATCTCTAAATACATGACCATAAGCTACCACTCGCCGCTATCCTTTTGAATTTCTGTTGTTTGAGTATTCTGACCAATATCACCAACTACTATATTTCCATTTCCATGTACAGAGTCATGATTAAAATCAAATTAAATTAGGTATTCATCCAAATCGTGCTTCCTGAGATTCAGATCATGATATTGAAAAATATAATTGAGGATTTTTGACCCTTATACACAAAAAAGTTCTCTCCAAGAATATAATATCTTTAATAGAACAAATCATGAACCACTACTACCATCTTGAGGTCCTATGTTGGGTAATTCCACTCGTGGGCCTTCAACTAATGAGACTCAAATACTACAACTTTCTCATCCTACAACAGAATTTATCCCAATGAAATACATGATGCATCAAAATAAATTATACTAATCCTTCCAGGAACCAAACGAATTAGAATTGATACTGAATTCAACCTTCCATTCAATTATTAAAAGGATTTTTTATAAGAATATACTCTTATGTATTTCAAAACCTTTTTGTCAATCCCATACTACTAGTTGAGAAAAGTCTTGGATGAAGTGTCTATAATATCTATATATCCTTAAAAACTCCATATATCAAATATTTTATTGGGATGATCCCATGAATCTACATCTTTCACCTTCTATGGGTTTACTAATACAACCAATTATGATATGATATGACCAATTAGGTGTACTTTGTTGATCCAAAAGTGGTATTTATTGAGCTTTATGTAAATATGGTTCACTCTCAATGTATTCAACATGATATCAGGATGTTGGGAGTTTTTTATAGTGTGTGAGAACACTCCATGATATATTCACAATATAATACCATGAAGGAATCCAGATATAGGTGAAAACCCAAATTCATCAGGGAATAGTTGGCACATTCTTGAGAATAAATGGAAATACAGTGTACTCATAAAGACCACACTGGATTTAGAAAGATTTACAGGGTATATCAAACGTCCTAAAACACACCTAATGGAATCCTGACCTCAAATAAAACTTTAGAAGCACCCTATATCTTAATATATGACCATATGGGTTGTCTATATGAGGTAATAGATACCGATTATTAAGGATGAGGTTGTTCAACCATCAATAATCCATAAAAAGCCTAAGGTTATCATATATTTTTTTTGAAAAATGGATTATTGTACCCCACGGATAGGTTCTGGGTTAGATTAAACCCTTAGCCTCCATGTCTTCCAACTACCATTTGAGCTCTAGAAGCTTTGTTGGTGCCCTCTTATATGGAGGAATGGACACTGTTTCCACTACAAGAACTAGATTAATAGTGAATTCCTCCTCTCTCACTAGATGTATCCCAAAAAAGTCATTAAATGGGAATTATCTGAAATGATCTTCCATGAGAGGGAAAATAGTATGTCATATCCCTTGGTCATCCAAGAAAAGACTTGTGATCTGACCTGTCACTCTGCCCAACCATTGATACTCAAGTCCATCTCCAGTCGAATAGACATCCTATTCTCCTTTGTAAATATGTCTACTACTATTTGGGGATGTAAATATCACCTTTCATAAATAAAAATAAATATGGGAATGATATGGAACAAACCAGTCCATACCAAGTATTAAATCAAGCCCTGTTATGTTGTGGATGGAAGGATTCCCCACAAATAGGTAAGCACATATCTCAAGAGGGTATTCCTTACACCAAAGAAAACTATTTGATTATATACCCAACATGGTATAAAGGGTCATAATTCCATCAAATTAATCTATCTTATGTCCCTTACTCATTATAATATCCAAAGATATTATAGAGTGTGATTCAGCTATGTAAAAAATGGCATAAAGGAAAGCACATGCTATTAGATAATACCTCAAACTGTAGTAGGCACAATGTTAATCTCCTTTACCAAAAGGTGTATTTAATGAAAATTTCCCATACCATATCCCAAAGTTAAAAACCTAAATTCTTTTAGTTATATTTATCTACTGGTGCTATGAATTCATGGACATGTTCCATCTTCCTCAACCACCGCCTCGGCCTGAGTGACTAGTGGTACATGAGCTACTGGCCTGGCATGGCACTACTAGCCCCAATCCTGAATGTGGATTCATTGTACATCCTCTATAACTAAGAACTGGTGGAAATATTCAACATAATAATTGAATATGACCCATCAATCCATATTTATTGCACTCAATTGGATATTTCATGAACTGGGGTTTCATGTGCCTCAACATTCTGTACTGGTGACATATTATTAAATTGTCAATACAAGCTATCTGGATTTCATTTCCCCCATGGAAAACTCAAAATGATGCTTACTTCTACTCAAATAGCTACTACTAAAACTATGTGTTGAGCTTCCCTAAATCACAGCTCTGGCATCATTCAAATTCCACTCAGTTATGTGGGTCTGGTGAGTATCTCAAAATTATTTTCCAATCAAAAAACATTAACCTCTAATCTGATGGCCAATATCATCCCATCCTCAAATCACGTTGTATTCATGAGGTAATAAATATCTAGGGTCGTTTAAATTTCTTGAACTTAGTAAAATGGGAAGAATACTCCATTATAGATAGAACTCCATGCTACAATTTTATAAATTCTCTAACTCTGTTGACTCTTAATGTTTGGGGAAAGAATTAATCATAGAAGATGATATGAAATTCCCATTAGATCATTTCCCGATGTTAGTTATTTGTGATAATGACATCCCACAATCACATGGCTAAAGTATGTAGCATATAAGTTGTGAGATTTATCATCCATTATGATGGAATCTCCATATTCTCAAACAACATAAAGCATGGACTCAAGCCATTTCACAACAGCCTATGTTCCACCATCACAAAACATAGTAGGTAGATAAAACTACTGGAACTCCCATGTCAACTATGCCATAGTATGGGAAGTTTGAGTAACTCAATGCATAAACTGCATCAAATGAAGGAAACCCTCTTAAAACTAGAAATCAGTGCCCATATCTAGAATAAAAAGTTTTTCTAAAGGTGGTACTATGGGAAGTAACAATGGTGGATTAGGTTCCACCACCCACATAGAATGGTGGTTACTTCCCTCCAAGTGTACAAATTGAGGGCGTCCGAGCGATATGGTTCTAAAATGCCGAATTCATGCTTCAGAAGATAAATAAACAACATAATATACCTAAAATAAACTATAAGCACTAGTACATACCATCATATTTTTAGAATAAAAACTATTTTCCTACTTCTAATGCTAGGTATAGGTAATAAGGTTAGACCCTAATAGGTAGTAAGAATCGAATAGACATTCCCAACCACCCACTTATAAGGTTGGAATTAGGTCTAGGTCCCATATCACACAACAAAGGTTCTTGTATATGGAGTGTTATTTGAAAGTTATACCACCCTATATTTCAATTTGCATTCCCATTTAATAATAACTATTTCATTTAAATTTTAAGGTTCATTTATTTTCATACTCTTATATATATATATTTATATATCATGATCTATGTAGATGTATCACAATTCAAAATTTATAAAATCCATACTCCTTATAAAATTAAATTATCACATCACGTGATTATGACCTAGACCATACATCTGGTGTTAGGATATAACTGGTAATATAAAATGCTTATCTTTTATGAATTACCATTCTAAATTAGTATAATAAATTTATTCATTAAATTCAAATTCTATTCATGTAATCAAATAAACTAATGATTCAGACAATAGACCTAGGTCTTCTTGGCTCAAACATGGTATAATTGTTTAATTAAGGTTACATCATCAATATATATGGGAAAAACCCATTTAGATTGATGTAGGAACTTTAATTAATCCAATTTTTTTTATCCCTGTAAGATGTGTTATCACATTTTCATATGTATTAAAATCAAGGAAACTGTAATATATATAGTAGGAAATGCACACAGTAATAAACATAACATGAAAAATTTCATGGAATATAAGTTCTAAAGTTATTATGATAATGGGTGAGAAATTATCTCCTTGACATAATTTTCCATGGGTAAACGAAGTCAATAAGAACCAATAAAACAAAATAATAATAATAATAATAATATCAAAAAACATGTGTGTCACCTAATGGTGAAATAATTACATCTGTAATCATAAAAAAAACCAAAATATCCCATCCTAAGTAAATTATGGTTTCCTCTATATACGGGATAAATAATTATTATCACATGATCATTAAAAAATTACTCTAAATCATAGTCTCATGTCTAATACCAAAATAGGAGGACAAATGAAAAAAGAAATCATTCAGATACTACTTTGTAATGTCCTGACCCGGGTTCATATTAACGGTGCCCCAATCCAGTTGCTATCATGACCTCAATATGGCCTCCCTATAAGCCAGAGACTACCGAATAACAGTGATAGAATATAATTGTATGTTGGGGAGATTATAACCTATGTTATTATAGTTTTCAAATGGTAACGATAAATGAACCAAGATAGTGGAAGCATTTCATAAATTAAAACACAATGGAATAAAGGAAAAAATAAACAACAAATAATAAATATCGAAGAAACAGTTTTAATAATAAATCCATTGGTTGAGTCATAAAAAAACATGTTCATGTCATGATATTATAAAATATTGGGATATAGAGAGTAATGAGTACATACATATGCACCATTCTATAAAAAATAAAAAATAATAAATGAAATATCCACATGCATCATGATCATACACTCAGTACTCTTCTCCCATGCAACCACACTATAAGAAAATCAGATCAATCATCTTAGATCGAGTGTTTTCCCTTATCCATACCTAAATCCATAAGGTCTATCTGGGTACCAATAGAGATTCAGAACACAGTGTGATATAAACTCAGTTATCCACCACTAAGGATGTCTAGAATAATATAGTTTGTGGGTATAATATAGTATTATGCAAGCTATACTGAATAATAAACAACACTGAAATACCTAAACTAGTTATCTTAGGTTCCAAGAGGACTCCAAGATGACAATACCTACTTCTCCATTAGATGATATATCTCTAAACTATATTTTCCATGGAAATATATTTATAAGTAAATATACATAATATTTATATATGTATATACACTATATATGCATGGATATATATATATATATGCCTTTACATAGATACTAGGTTCTATCTAGAATTGGTGCGTAACTCAAGTGTCCATTATAAATACCCCGACCCTAATAGCCCGGCATTAGTGCCTTTATTTATTAAATTATATTAGATACATGGAACTAACACAAAGGGATTGATTAGTTTATTAGTTTCCCATACCATAATACAGACATTTACTTTACATTATAACTAGAATGACAAAACAATATAGAAACTCCTTTGGAAACACTCATAAACTCTTTGATTATCCCCTCTATTCATTCCAAATAAACATCTTCACATCATGGGGAAAAATAAAACAAATGAAAGTGGTGATATCATATGCTCCATAATGGTAATAAATATAGATAAATCATAAATAATAAGGCATGGGGAATAAAAAAATGAACTCATTCCACTAAAACATAACATTCAGCATAAGATGGCGTGAATAAAAGGTGAATGAATAATTCCATATTCACATGAAACATAACCATAGATGTTATAATAGTCAAACAATTTTACTATTTTTCAATTACGAATATAATAATGAGGGAATTAATAATTCCGGACATCATAGACATACCTTCAAGGCCTCATCCTCGACACCATACATAATTGAGAAAACCCCTAGTATATTTTGAATTATGACACCCATCGATGCATAGAGGGGTCATAACTAGAACCACCAGTCACATAATATGTCTAATAAATTCCTCATATTAATGATGATAAACATAAAAAATATATACATATGAAATTTAAATAACATTTTGTAGACTATGAACATAATCACAAACCATTCTATGTAGTATAGTGAATGGAATCATGAAAACACATCCACAATCAAACAGATCATAAAACATTTAATAAAATATTATGGATGATAAATGTAATTTATAAATCTAAATAAATCATAAAATAAAATAGAGATTTTAAAATAAATGAAAATACTCTTATAAAATTAGTTGTAATTTTTTTGAGAGAAATACCCCTTTTACATTGCATAAAAGGGTTCTTTTGGAAAAATCATTTTCATATGGAATAATTGTTTGTATAAAACTAGAAATGAAAAAATATATTTTTTCATGATAAAATTAGTTAATTAATTAAAATAATGGAGTCTTAAATAATATTATTTATGGTTTTAGAAAATAGGTAAGAAATCAGGAAGTTCCCTTTAATCAGGCTCGCTTATCCGGAAGAATTGAGATGGGAACCTTCTAAAAAAATTACTCTCCCATAAAATAATAATGAAATTATCTTGATATATGAGTTTAGTACATATAAAAAATATATAAGTAGTATAGAAAAATAGGGAAGCATTCAAATAGGGTAAATATAGTGAAATAATAACTTGTAGGAAAATGATCGTTCGCATTAAATATCATACCTTAGGTATAAATTTTGTATGAACATGACCTTAATGTTCTGTATAATCAAATTAAATCCATTAATTAATTAATTAATATCTTTATCTACATGTACATCATTCCTTATTTTTTTATGGTCATTTATTACTTTATTGATGAATTATAGGGTTTAATTTCATAATTCTGGAGCATTATTTTCTTGGTTTTCATGTTCGGTTCGCTTGTTGATAAGTAACTATTTTCATGTAAAATGGGATTAATTTTCTAGAATTGGAATTTTATGTAATTGATGAACATCCATAATTATAAATGTTTATATATATTTTAATGACCCGACCCTAGTTTCCTAAATCTGGTTCCTTAATTCATTGCATTGGAATTTTTACAAGAAAGTTGAATCCTAAAGGAATGAATAGTTTAGTGGTTTTTGAAAACTAGATACAATCATAACATCATCATTGTAAATTGGAAGAAAAAACAAAATATCATGTTCTTTTGAATAACACAAAAACTCCTATATTATCCTTGGAATTAATTCATAATATTCATCATCTCCACCCATGGAAAAATAAAAAAATAATAAATGGATGATCTCGGATGCTTAGTAATGGTAAGTAAAACCTTAGAAGTTTTCAAATACATAAAAACTATGCATGGTGAATAACTGAAAACACATGCCATTAAAAATAAACTTGAACACATTATGGCATGAATAAGAGATGAATAAAAAATTACATAGTAATTATTAACCATGGGTATTCTACAAGTCCAATTACTACAAGAACCTTCAGTTACTAGTTCCAAAATGAGAGAATTCCTAACGCTGGACATAAAAACCATACATTCAAGGCCTCATGCCAAGACCATAAATAACCATTTTGTGAGGGCCTTGTTCCAAGATTGTAGTTTGTCTTATGAGACCTACCAATGAATTTAAATCTATATTGTTCCCCAACCATCACTTATTAAGTCCAATGAATTCCTTGTATGAATGGGTATTAACATAAAAAACTTATACATTCATATTGAAACTAACTTATGAAATGTAAATAACATTTCCTGAACATTATGCTTAATCGAAAACAATTCAGAGCAAATCAATAAATGGTTTTAAGATCTCTTAACCACAATTAAAATAATATTAAAACATAGAATTAAATATGGTATATGATATAATAAATTATTAATCCAAATAATATATAATAATAAATAACAGTGTTGAAATAAAATAAGATACTCTTATAAAACTATCGAGTAATTATTGAGATAAATATGATTTTACTTTGAAAATAATATGTCTTTTGGAAAATTCATTTTATAATACCATAAGTGTTTTAATATCATATTTTCATAATACAATTATTTATTTAAGAAATATAATGGATTCTAAAAATAGATTGTAGAGTGCCCTTGAAAATAGATAATAATTTAATAAATTCACATGAATCAGGCTTGTGTTTCCGGAATGTTTTTTGAAAGATAATTTTAAAACAAATAACTACCCATATATGCAAGTAAGATTTTGGTTGGTACACATATTTATAAATTTCATATAGAATTTATGATGAGTAAATTTGAATAAATAATAATTTAATTGATGTAAGTAGAGAGTAAGATTAACCCGAATGAAATGGAGGTTTGGGTTGAAAACCGTTACCTTAAATCTAATGGTGTTATTAATTTGATATTAGTTTCCTAGAAAACAAAATTAACCTATTTAATTACTATTTACATAACATTTTTTATGTAATTGATTTATTATATCCTTATTATGTTCATTCATGGCCTTATTGATGTGTTTAAGAGGTTCAAATTTATTGTTTTGGAGCGTTTTCTTCATTGGTATTCATGACCGATTTACTTTTATATATGTAATAATTAATATGTAAGATGAGAAGATGTTTTATTTTATATGTTAAATTCATAATATTTAATGGTTATAAAATTCATTTGATTATTGTGAGTGAATATGAATGATTATATAAAAAATTAATGATTATTGTTTGGTTTAATTGGAAGGTTTTAATCACAACATGAACATTTTGATTTATAAATTAATATCATGTGTAAAAAAGATTCATGAACCTTAAATAAGTTATAATAAATATATTATAGTCTGTTTCAATCATAAAAATGGTTTCATGTCTTGAATTTAATATGGTAATACAAACTGAAAACCCGTCATCCTTTAATGTTACAAATTAACACAACTCAGATGGGGTTTTCATTTCTTTTATAAAATAAGGGGACATGAGAGATGATGAAAAACTCTTCCATTATCAAAAAAAAATTATAGTACAATTATGTTACTAGATTTATCATAACATTTTGATTAATGTATGTGAAGAAAGAAAAATAAGAGAAAGGAACTTGAAATAAAAGAGATGTTGAGAAATAACTTACAAAAATTCGACACCCTAACGGTGTCACTTATAATTTATTAAAATATTTTTATGAGAGAAAAATGTTCCTATAATCATTAATAAATCACATTTAATGTAATGGGGATATGAAAGTTCATATCCCAACATAATTTAATTGAATTTAAAAAAGAATAACATAAAAAGAGTTCTTGAGAAAGAGAAGGGTGGTAGATTCCCTCTGATTGTAAAGTAACTCCCAAACCAAGAAGTTAAGGACATTGGGAGCTCAAGGAAACCTTGGGAGGGATCTAAAGGAGGAAACGGAAAATTATATTCAAGGAAAATGAATTCTTAATGAAATAAAATGAAGGAATGGGTGTGTATTTATAGTAAAAGAGAATGATTTTTTTTTTGAATTTCAAAGGATACCTCAGTAGTGGTATTTGAAAAACCAGGGGATTGACCATGGTATTTGCACATGGTATCATCCACTCATGACACATCATATAATATTTTAATGTACAAAAGTATACCATCATTTTAGAATAATTATTACATAATTATGATGTCATTAAACATACTAAAAACTCAAAACTGAATTTTTACTATTCTAAAAAACCATTAGTATTTTATAAAATTCACATAAATTCTACATAATCTAATATCGACATTAGGAATTCGAAAAGGAACTAATTTTTTTTAATATAATGTTATATATATTATTAATTTAATATTTAAATAAAATCAAAATTTATTCGAAAAATAATAATTTTAAATCTATAACACATTTTATATCACTTGGAAAAGGTATTCCAGATATCATTATCTTATAACCTTATTAAAATAAAATAATAATATGATTTACTATTCCTAAGGTTAATATAATTATTCATAAGGGTATGTAACTATTCAAATGGTAGAAAAATTATGTTTAACGGCTAGATTATAACCAAGTGGTGTTATTTAGAGACTTAGTGTTTCATGCAATCAATATTAAATTTATTTATAAATTCATGGTGTGTTACATATATTATTTTTTTATATTTTATGAAGATGAATCAATGGATTATAAATTTAGTGATATTTTTTAGGTTATTATGGCAATTATTGATAATAGCGGACTCATTTTGTTTTATCATTTACTAGTATGAAAATATGTTAAATATAAATCATAAAAGGGTTATAATATAAATTTTAATTTTTTTTTCAACCATTTAAATAGTTTCATCTACAACCTTAAAGATGGTAAATTAAAATGAAAACTTGTCATCCCTGAAGGGAATGAAACACAACCTCATGGAAGAATTTCCATTTTTAGAATAAAAGGGTGAGGATAATGGGATTGATGATGGATTATTCCATTATAGTAATAATATAATACTAATTTTATGGTACTGGAGTTATCATGATATTTTTATGAGGGGTGGTTAGGAAATAATAATAAAATATAACTACCTGAAAAGAAATTAAAAGGGGAAAGAAATAGGATTTTACCTCTTGAATTCTATACCTCGAGAACCTCCTTAGGGAAATAGTTTTGGTATTTTGACGATACCAAGAGCCCCTGAATGCAGGGTAGGTACTTTGGAAGATTATTGGGAAGAAATTGTAAAAGTCTCAAATCTTTGATGGTGTGAGGTGATTTGGCAGTGAGAGGTGGTATTTACAGTGGAGGAGAGGGGTGTTGTTTTAAGACATTAATACTTCTTTTGTTATTTTGGATCATGAATATGAATATTTGGGGAATTATATTTAAATATATTAAAATAATGAATTATTTTTGAGATTATGGGCTCACATCATCCATACATCACCCATGACTCAAAAATTCATGTATTCAGCATTCATCGTAAATTATCATATTAAACTATTATACAGAAATTCATGTATTTAAGAAATTTCCAAATAAGTTATACAAACCACTTTTTTCATGTATAATTAAAAAATTGACTCCATTTTATGAAAATAATTTTTAAATATAAAAATTAAAATTTTAACTTAAATCATCATTTTCTCAAAAAATTCAGTTTTGATAATTAAAACTGATTTTATAACACTCAATAAAATCATCTATGGACTCATTAAATTTTCATAAAATCATAAGACAACAAAAAATTGATTTATGAATAAATTTTATGGAAAAAAATTTCTTATAAATCAATTTATTAATTATTAATTTCTAATTTAATATTTATGAGTCCACAAAAATACCAACCCTTATTTAATAATTTTTAAAATATTCATTTTTTTATACTATGATATAATTATATCTTAATTTAATTTATGAGATGCCTAAATTTAATTAACAATATCATGGGTGAGTTTTCTATTTATTTGACTTATTTTCTATTCATAAAGTACATATTAATATTTCTAATATCAAGTTACAATTTCAATAGTATAGGTTCCTTAACATCTTGAAATACCTATTATTTCAATCATTATTAATTTATAATGTTTTTTTGTGTTCTCTAAGTTATTTTATGTGATTTATACTATTTTAAATAAAAATAATAAGAGAAATATAAGTAATAGAATTCTGTTTTATTACATTCCTCCCTCCTATATAAATTTCATCGTCGAAATTTCTAGAATGTCACCTCCAAAAAACTTGGGTAGCTCTTCATCATAAGATCCTTAGGCTCTCACATCACCACTTAAATTTTATCATTTTTCCAAAGTAACTTTAATAGTCGAGTCATCTGATTCTTCAATAACAATTCTTTAGTTACCAAAATTCGGATAGGACATTCACAGTAAGATAATTCATTTTACAAATAGAATCCTTTATAATTGTGGACATACATTAGGTCTAGACAGTAATTCCTTAATAAAGAGATTTGGAACATGTTGTGTACCTTATTAATGCTATGTCTCATTTCAGATTGATAAGCCATAGCTCTAATCCCCTACAAGACTTGAAGAGATCCAATGGACATTGGGCTCAGTTTCCATTTCTCCCTTAATTTTTTAACGCCCTTCCATGGATATACTTTCAAGAAAACATGATCTCCCACTAGAAATTCCCAATCCTTCCTTTGATTATCAGAAAATATATTTTTCCAACATTGAGCTATATTGATATGGGATTGAATAGTTTTTACCTTTTTGTTGTTTCATCCCCATGCCCTGGGCCTACAAATAATATTTTACTATCTTCATCCAAAAAAATTTTTGTACAACATATCTTTCCATAGTATTCTTCATATGGTGCCATTTGAAAAATATAGAAAATTTAAATATTGATCCCATTAACCTTGAAAAAAATTTGAACATGATCTCAAAATGTTTGATAATGATTTGATCATCCCTTATGACAACCCATCAATTTGAGGGAGATAAGCAGTACACAAATGATGCTCAGTATCCAAAGCATTCTGGAGACTTTTCCAAAATTTAATTGTAAATTAGGGATCATGATTTCAATCAATTAAGAGAGGTTCTCTTTGAAGGCTAACAATATAATTAATATATAGTTGTGCAGGTCACTCTAGTGGAAAATCATCACTTGTTGCATGCAAGTGTGCATATTTGGAAATTTGTTTAATAATTAATGATGATGAATCATTCTTTCTGGTAATTTTTGGAAATCAAGTGAAACAATCCATCGTGATATCATCTTATTTCCATGCTAAAATAGGTAGAGGTTGTATGAATCATCTAGGATGTTCTATTTCAACCTTGACCTATTGATATACTAAACATCTAGACAGATAATCAGAAATTTCATGCTTTATATTATCCTACAAGAAATTCCCCTTCTCATCTCAGTATATCATAGTTCAACCAGGCTGTATAGAGATATTTAAACAATGGGAATCTTCCAATAACTCCCTCTTTATATCAGGTATATAGGGAACACATATTCTCCTTCACAATTTCACAATTCCATTCTCACACACAAATTCTTGAAACATCCCATCATTCATAATTTTAATTTTATTTTGTATATTCTCATCATCAGATAGATAACTTTTAATTCTTTTCAATAAATATATATGGGTATCCAATTTGAAAATTAATTATGTTTCACCTTCTTTGATAATTTCCATATCTATCATTTCTAGATCAATATACACATGAGAATTTTCAAAACTCATTTTTTTTAGAACACCATGATCCTTCATGATCAATGCATCTTCTACCTTATTCACTTTCCTTGGGTGGTAGTGTATTAATCTATCATAATCCTTGAGTAGTTCAAACCATTTCATTTCCGACATATTGAGTTATTTCGATGAGAATATTTATTTAATGCTCTTATGATATGTATATATCTCACATATTTATCCATAGAGATAGTGTCTCCATATCTTCCAAGAAAATATTGCAGATGCTAACTCAATATAATGAGTCAGTTAGTTCTGCTAATGAATTTTTAACTTCCTTGATCCATTGAAAATAACTATGTTATCCTACATAAGGAAAAAGATTCATCCCTTTCATTGAATCATCACCATAAATCACAAACCCATCATTTCAAGATGGTAGAGTTAAGATCAGTGAATTCACTAATATCTTATTCAAATATTCAAAACATTCTTCACATTCTTTTTTTCACATGAACTCAAACCATTTACGAGTAACATTGGTTAACATGTTATCTAATTCGGTGATATATTGAATGAAATCATGGTAATAACATGATAAAAAAATCTACATACGTTGGTTATGTTTGATAGTGTAGACCATTCCTATGCTATTTTTTTCTTTGCAGGATCAACTAAGATTCCATTCTTATAGGAATTTTTTACATGAAAAGAAATCAATTGAAGCCACAATTCAGATGTTTCAAACTTCCCATATAATTCATTTCTTCTACGAGTCATCAGAACAATTTGAAATTGATTCTCATATTATTTAATGATTTTGAATTATACCCAGATATCATCATTAAATACCAAAAAATATCATAAATATTTTCATTGAAAACTTCTTTCATTATATCTAGGAAAATATAGGGTGTATTAGTCAGACCAAATGTAATTACTGTAAAATCACAATGTATATACCAAGTTTTAAATATTGTATTTGGAATATCATCCTTCCTCACACACCACTAATGATATAACGATCGAAGGTCAATCTTAAAAAGGTATCGAGCTCTATGAATTTGATCAAATAAATCATCAGTGCAATGTACGAGATACTTGTTCTTTATTTTAATAGCATTGATTTCCCTATAGTTATTCAAAACCTCATGGAGAAATATTTCTTATTGACAAAGATAACATGGGCTCCCCATGGAGAATATTAGGGAGAACAAATATTTAATCAATCAATTCATCTAGTTGATTCCTCAGATCTACCAATTCCACAATGGCCATTTTATTAGGTGTCTTTGATATAGGTCTTACACCAGAAATTAAGTCAATAATGAACTAATCTTCCCATTCTAGAGGATTTCTAGTTAAATCCTCCAGAAATACCAGAAAATATTCTTGAACAATAGGTACATCTTCAATTTGAAAATTCAAAGATGATGTTTTCAATTTCTCCCTAGGAAATTCATTTAGAAGATCCACTTACGGTGGATCTGGATAAGAGCCATATGATGATTCTTCTTCTCTAAAGTTAAGGGATTCTACATTAACCTCACTAATAGAGATATCATTATTCTTGTAATAGATATTTACATCATATTTTGAATTGAAATCCATGTTGAGAATTATATCAAATTCAATCATATGTATAATGAAAAGGATAAAAACTAATGAAAATTTGTGAATTATAATGGGGACAAACTGACCCATCATTATTACAACAATACAACCCTTAAGAGTTTGAGGGACAACTAAATTATTAAATAAAATGTAAAATTTTCAATTCTTTTAGAAAACTGGGAAGATATAAAATAATTTGATGATATAGAATCAAATAAATCATTGGAAATGATTGACTAAATGATTAATGTACCTTCCCCCATATCATTAGGAACTTCAACCTCAGTAGTTGTGATCACAAAAGATTGGCCTTTTTACCTTGGGTTCCAATGGGTAAATTTTCCTTGATGGTTAGGATAATCATTTACATAATGTACCATATCTTAACAATTTTATCATTGAACATTTATATCTAATTTCATTCCCTTGAAATCACGAGCTGGATGGCCTTTTCCTCCACATTTATAGAAAAAACACATACCCTTCAGAAATGTCATATGGTGTTTGTTCCCAAAATTTTTGGTTGATTGAAATTCAGCTCTTCCCATATTTACCATTTATTTATTTTCTTCTCTAGACTATTCAACATCCCTATTTTTATTATTCTTTCTTTTAAAGTGACAATACATTAGAAAATATATTTCTATATTGATAAAACATGAGACTATATCATTATATGATGGGAAATTTTGGGACACTAGTGCCCTTCATATAAATAGTTTTAAAGCATAAAATAATTGATCAACATTTTTCCTTGGATTATATATGTAGTTTCTAGCTTGCCTTTTCTAATGTTGTAAAGTTGTATTTATACTTGGAAACATTTTAATACAATTTATTTCCTATATCATGAATTTATTCACTATATCCTTTCACTAATCATGAGGGAAATATTTTTCCTAGAAAATTTTCATAAAATCATTCCATTCCATATTTTTTATTTCTCACACCTCCTTTTTGTTTTGAATTAATAACCGCCACTAATACACATCTCATGAGAGACCATAAAATACCATGATAACCATCTCCCTTTTAATGCATCCCTATGTGAGAAATATCTTCTCTAATGAACTTATCCACTTATCCACTAAAAATGGGATTATAGTCCCATTGAATGATGTAGACTATTGTTCCATAAATAGATCTAACATTTCTTCGCCAAATTTTAGATCAGGATGCTCCATATAGTTATTTAAATTTTTCATAACATGATTCAACTTCTCATGTAGAGTTATAAGTTGCTCAGTACAAGTTGTAGGTCCAGTACATATATCATTATCTTTCATATGAGGGGAATCCATACATGGAATTCCGATTTTGATAATATTTATATTCCTTCTACTATGTTAAATTTATAGATAATTGAATACACTAACTTAGGTTATGAATCATAATGCATAATATTTAACTAGAAAAACACTTATCATAAATTTAAATATTATTTGTAGAAAATATCATAGACATAAACATTGTTTAATTGAGGACATAATTACTTTAAAGTCCTTCATAAATTTTTGTGAATAAAATGTGAAATATACTATATATATCCCTCAAGAGTTTAAAACCAGGTGTGCCCTAAGGTATGTTGTTGAGTACCAAGTTTCCATGAGTCAGGCCCGAGACACCTTGTCAGAGTTGTTCCCCTAGGTACATTTTGTAACACCCTAGGTAATTAAAGAATATGACATTTTCACATTTATCCACATTTGTGAATAAAATATTAATATAACTTTAAATGGGATGCTATGCTCGATGGCGTACCCAATACACAACAACGAGTATCTTGGGAATCTTAGGTTGCGCTTTAATAATAAAATAATATTATTTTAAATTGTAGTTAATGCCTAGCCGTTGTAATCGCGGGAATGAACAGAAATAACTACAAAATGATTATATATTTTTGTCAAATATTTTTACTTTTTACAATAAATTTTAGAGGATTAAAAATGTGAATGAATCCAATTTTAAGCGTAAACATTCTAATATTCTTTAATAGGTCGATTAACCGCCTTTTGATGACGAACCTCTTTTAAATCCACTTTTTGAAAATTTTATGTGTTATATTTGAAAAAATAAAATTCTTCTTTATAATTGGGACATCAAAATTTACTTTGTTTAAATTTATGGTATTTTTCCGATAATGTTCATTTTTTAATGAATAGTGAAAAATGTTTTATTTTAATTCAAAACCTCTTTTTAATATAATTTATTTAGAAGATTATATTATCTTTTGAATTGTTTTAAAATTGAAATTAGAATATATTTTTACCATTTAATCCAATAGTGGTCGTTGGAATTAATTTCATCTTGAAATTGGACTTAAACCAGTGTCTATCTTTTGATACTTATTGTTTCATAAAAACACGCTATTTGCTATGACAGCGGGAATTAATTATTAAATTAATTAATGTAACCTATATGTTTTGAATTTTGTAAAATATACGCCATTTTTTGAATTCTAAATATCAAATATATCCTAGGGTCAATTTTTGGTAATTTTCTAAAAAAGTTCAATTTTTGATGAATAGTGAAACCACTAAGTGGTAGTTAAAGAAACTGATTTTTCGTTTAAAGGAAACATTACCACTTCTGTGATTTTAATTTCAAAAATCTGACATACATGGGTGTCATTAAGAAGTAAAATGTGGTTCAATGGGATTAAAATAATTTTTTTGTGAATAGTATCTTTTAAGATTATTAATCACGATTAGAGGTAATTAGTGTAATTTAAGGTAAAAATAAAGTTTTAATAATATGAAATGACCTAGACACATGTCTGACCCTCATTGTATGTGTCATGGCCGACCCATACAATCCATGGGTCAACATGGGGACCCCATGGAGCCACTTTGGTTGGAAAATGGCATTAATACCTTTTTATTTAATGTTAAAATTAAAATGTCACAAACATGTGTTGTTTTACTAAAACAATTGTTATATGGGGTTATATAAGTCATATCTTTTACTATAAATATTCATTAGAAATATAAAAAGATTTCCTACATAATTATATTTGTTTTATAATTTTTAGACACTAAATAAATTAAATTATTTATGACACCATGATGATGCAGCGATTACCTCATTATTTAACAATTTAAATAAAATGAATATATAATGTAACATATAAGACCTACACTTATCACAAACCTATTATATGGGTGGATTTCGAAACCTAATCACCTTAACCTCTAAATATATCCTTTTGGGACATTTAAAATTCGAAAATCATTTTATAATAATGTATCCTTTCTTAACTTTCCAAGAGTTCCCCTCCTATCCTCTTATAAAATGCCCCCACCTCTACCTCTTTACCCACACCTCTAAATCATTTGGTTCGGCAAAGAGCTTCAATTTTTGTCTCTACACATACCTATCTTACTCCTAGAATCCTCAATTTGGGATTAAGTCTTCCCAAGGAAGCCTTTGAGCTCAAATCAAAAAGAGTTACCCGTTTTTAAGGTAATGTCTTCACTTGTGTTCTTTTGTTTTATTTTGCTTCTCCAAACCCCTAAACTCTTTTTATTAATTTATTTTGTAACAAATCCAGTATCTTAAATATACTAGGATGTTTTTATAAGAATAATTCTAGCTACAATTACACAAACCTACATCTAAAGGTTAAAGAACATACTGTTTCTGTGGACGATGAATTTCTGCCTCACGAAACGATGATTGTTCAATATTCTTCTAACACCTTCAAAGGTGGACATTAAGATGTAAATATATTTATATATGATATATAATATGTTTATGTTTTCCTTAAGCTTCTGTATTTTTCATTTATTTCATACCTTGATGGCTTCCATTATGGGTTTACATGATATCTTCATTTTAGGAAGTGCAGACTACCGCCCCTCAAAGTGATTTGATTCGTTAATGCCATATGTGGGACATATAAATGATGGATTTAAAGTTATTATATATGATGTTATACTGGAATTATATTATACCTTTATATCATTATTATTTACTTCCATTTAATACAAAAAAAATGAAAGTAGCGTTCATGCATACGTACGACTTACCGTCTCCATGAATGGTACATTTCATTTCTTATCTCCAAATGTTATGTACTATTATAAGTACATATATATAATGGATATATATGTAATATATTACATCTAAATTATGGATATAATTCTGGAATTATAATACATATATCTCTCATTTTGTTTTAATTCCATTAATATGACAAAAAAATGAAAGTAGCGTTCATGCATACGTACGGCCTACCGTCTCCATGAAGGGTGATTTTAATTTTTTATCTAAAAATGCTATGGAATAGTATAAAATAAATATATAATGGACATATATGATATTTAAAACATCAATACTATTCTGTATATGATGTAACTATAACTACATGGAAAATCTTTGTCCAACAAGTTCGATTTTTACTCCTGTACCGAACATCGACAAAAACATCTGATATGAACTCACATTATTACCAATTATTATAACCATATAATATGTTATATTAACTGAATAATAATCTTTAAAGTAGTTCCTTAAGAAATTATAAATTGACCAAATTTTATTATTCAGGATATTAAAGAATGATTGAGTCATGTCAGGACATGAGGTAAGGGATCCTACTCCTCTCTTTCTTTTTAAGTACAGTCTTTTATGTCATTCCTTTTAAGCTATTCTTTCTTATGGTTGGGATGTTATTTTATATTACTTATACTATACTTTTTATGTTTATATTATGAGACACCCTATTTTCTCTCATAAATCCATTTTGGAAGTTTTGAGTGGCGCCGTTAGGGTGCCGAATTTTCGTAAGAGATCTAACCTCTCTCTTTATTTTTTAAGTACTCTCCTTTATGTCAATTCTTTTAAGCTCCTCTTTTTTATGATGGGGGCTGTTATTTTATATTCCTCTTTCTGTACATTTTATTTTAATATGATTATAGACTCTATTTTATCTCATCAATCCATTTTTGGATGTTTTATGTGGCGCTGTTTTACTGCCGAGTTTTCGTAAGGGATTGTTCATCTCACTTTTAGTACCATGAGATTTATGCTACATTTGCCACCATTTCCTTTGAGTGGTGTATTTACTTCCCATTATTATACTCCTTGTGTAATATAATTTCATTTATGGGTATTTACATATTTATTGTATGACCCTTCTTTAATGGGGTGTACGTTTCGAAAGTTACCCAAGTTGGTAAGGGAACCTTTCACCCTCCTCTTTTTAAAAGACTTCTTTTGTTATGTCTTTTAATTAACATACCATTATGTTGGGATATGTTCTTATATATCCTTATTGATTTAAATTTTATGTCCAAGTGATGAGATTCCCCTTTTTATCTCTCATCAACTCTTTTTCTGAATTTTGAAGTGACGCCGTTAGGCTCTCGAATTTTTGCAAGGGAACTTCTTAACCCAATTTTGATTCTTTGGGATAAACATGTACTCCTTGAATATGTCGTTCTATTAATATGTGTGAATGTCCTCTGATTGTTTTACACTTAATATCCACTTATATTTGGTGTAATCGTTTGTCACACATAATTCTGTAATTGATTTATCCTTAATCCATGGATACCGTCTTTGTAAGGGACTTCGTCTCAATCTCCTTTCATTGAGGCATATTTTGTTTTATACACAACTATATTTTATATGGTGTATAAACCCCTTTTACTTTTACTTTTTTACAAAAGGAATCTTTTTCTACGAAGTGTTTTACTAAATGACAAAAAGGAATGTTTTTTTTAACGTACGCGGTGACAACGACCTTTTCCGCCGCCGCGAGTATTATTTGGTATTTGGTTTCCTCAACATGCCGTGATGTTTTTTAAAATGAAATAAATACCATATACTCTTTTATGTATTTTTATATTGAATATGGGTTTTATAATAGATTTGTTATGTCAATATATGTAAATAATATATTGTGATCAAAGTTTGGAAATGTTTTCTTTCCATTATATTTGTTTTATGACTTATGATTTTATAATGGTACTTGGACATTTGATGGGTGGTTACATGATAAACCATATGACGGGTGGTGTCGTGAATACCAGGATGGGTGGTTAATTTTTAAACTCGAATGCATTGGGTATTGAAGTCGGTCTTATGGCTATTCCATTAAGTGATATGTGTGGAAGTCGACCATATGGTTATTCTACTTAAGTATTTTTATGTCCCAAGTTACCTATATATGTTATGTGATCTTTATCTGGGTTTTATGGTAATCTTTTGGTTACCGAAGGGTACGTAATGATATTTTATTTCAGTGAAGAGTTTTTACTACTTCATGAAGGTGAAAAGTATTACTTTGATAAAGTATACATGGTTTACTTGTTGTTTTGAAAAACTAACAGTTTTCATTCATTGTGTATCCCTTAATGAGCTTTTTATGCTCATCCAAAGTTTTTGAAATGTTTTCCACAGGACTTAAAGATGAATAGGGTCAAGGATGGGATCAAGGAAAGACATGCTATCTAAAACAAGGAACTAGACATGTTTCTTTTTACGTGTTTATTTTATTTTATGAAACATAGTAGAAGTGTCTACTATGTAATCTTTTGAGATGTAATAGTTATGACCCAATTCTCTAAAAATTTAAACCTGAAAAGATCCTCAATGTGAATTATTCATTTAATTCAATATTAATAAATGTTTAAGGCTAGGGCCTTATAGTTGGTATCAAAGGTTGGTTTAGATAATTTTAGAGGTTAGGGTATTCTCCAGGCATATGTGACATTACCATAATGGTTAGGATTTCAGAAAGAGTACTAGTTTTAGATAAAGTGAATGAGTAATTATATCTTAGTGTTTATCATCCTCATTAGTACATGATGGTTTTTTTGATATACTCACACTGACATTTTTGTTTTTAGTGAATGGATGGATCTAGAAGGCACCAAAGTGACAATTGGTTTGAAGGAAACTGTGGTGGTTCTCTGTTTAAGAGACTGGATGAAATGAGGGATTCAATGAGGAAACTTTTGGTTGTTCTAAACTAACTATCAAGGAGTCATGATCAACCACTTGAACCTTGTTGAGTTATCTAATGCATAATGTATGAGATGATCAACTCGATGTGGATGTTTAGGTAATAATTATAAAGTTAACCATTATGGTTTATATGATCATTACTTTTAAGGTAATTATGGGTTACTATATGTTATGATGTAAAATGAATGGCATGAGGTAAAATTGATGTTAAAATATGTTATAGTTATTTTTGAAGATTTTATCTTGTTTTGGGGAATGTTTTAAGAATTATATAGTTTTGGAAAAAGGATAACACGCAGACCATGTGACAACCCGTCGCGCCGGACAAAGCTGCGGGAATCGAACCCACAACCAAAGTGCGACTGGTATTTATCACCTACCACTGGACTACATGAATTCCCTGGTTAGTTTGACTAATTTTTTTTAGTTAGATGATTTTAGGAATCAATAGTAAGTTTATTTTGGGTTATCTATGTAAATGATTAACCTATCATTGAGGATATGTGATTATGTTAATTACTTTTCAATATGGGAATTTAAGAGCAACTGATGTTATTTTCAGATAAAAGTTAATTTGTACCTTGGAAGGCTATGTGATTAAATCCTTCAAATATTTGGGATTAAATCTTTTTTTGGTTTAATTTGAATAATTTTATGGATAATTGTTTACCGAATGGTCTTCGTTGAACTTTGGGTTTTTTTGGACAAATTTTGGAGATTAAGAATAGATTTTCTTTTTATAAAGGATTATACTTTTCTGGATTATCTGATCTCATAGTAACAATTTTGGTTTTGGATTTTGTCTAAAGACATGGGAAATAAATAGTTCTCTTTTGTAGATTAAGTGATTCTCAAGAAGTTGATTATAGTACTTTTAATGCGAACAAGTCCTCTCAAATACTCGTCTTTTGGAGAAAATATGAGTTCGATTAAAGAAATCTAGTAAAAGTTGAAAGTCTACGTGAAAAGTAAGTATGTTTCATTATGATTTAGTTAATCTCAAAAAATAAATTCCTCAATGAAGAGTAACTTAAATCCAAAAATGTTTTCTGTTAACTTTTCCTACTGGGGAATCAAATACCGTTTAACCCATCATAAGTTTGTGATTTTCTTATGGTTAACTTTCTCCTAGACATGTTTACTATCACTCTCCATTAGAACATGACCCTTTGTTTTTTCCTCCATGTCCATATTTTCATACTTGGAATCCTAGTATAGGTTAACTCGGGTGACCTTTGTACTTCTCTTTCTTTATTTGAAAGTGATTTTTTTACTGAGTCTTGTTCCGATGTGGGATTTTCAATGAAGTTTCCAAGCCCAATTTTAAAATTATGAGGACGCAATTCCCAAAAGGGGGGAAGGATGTAACACTCTAGGTAAATAAAGAATATGACATTTTCACATTTATCCACATTTGTGAATAAAATTTTAATATAATTTTAAATGGGACGCTATGCTCGATGGCGTACCCAATACGCAACAACGAGTTTCTTGGGAATCTTACGTTGCACTCTAATAATAAAATAATATTATTTTAAAATGTAGTTAATGCCTAGCCGTTGTAATGGCGGGAATGAGCAGAAATAACTAAAAAATGATTATATAAGTTTTTTAAATATTTTTACTTTTTACAATAAATGATAGAGGATTAAAATTCGAATGAATCCAATTTTAAGCGTAAACATTCTAATATTCTTTAAAAGGTCGATTAACTGCCATTTGATGGAGAACCACTTTTAAACCCACTTTTTGAAAATTTAATGTGTTATATTGGACAAAATAAAATTCTTCTTTAGAATCGGGACCTCAAAATTTACTTTGTGTAAATTTTTGGTATTTTACCGATAATGTTCATTTTTTAATAAATAGTGAAAAATGTTGTATTTTAAATCAATCCCTCTTTTTAATAAAATTTATTTATATGATTAGATTATCTATTGAATTGGTTTCAAAGTGAAATTAGAATATATTTTAACCATTTAATCCAATAGTGGTCGTTGGAATTAATTTCATCTTGAAATTGGACTCAAACAAGTGTCAATCTTTTGATACTTATTGTTTCATAAGAACACGCTATTTGCTATGACAGCGGGAATTAATTATTAAATTAATTAATGTAACTTATATGTTTTTAATTTCTTAAAATAGATATAATTTTTTAATTCGGAATATCAAATATAGTCTAGGGTGAATTTTTGGTAATTTTCTAAAAAACATCAATTTTTGATGAATAGTGAAACCACTAAGTGGTAGTTAAAGAAACTGATTTTTCATTTAAATGATACTTTACCACTTCTGTTATTTAAATTTCAACAATCCGACATACATGGGTGTCATTTAGAAGTAAAATGTGGTTCAATGGTATTAAAATAAATTTTTGGTGAATAGTAACTTTTAAGTTTATTAATCGCGATTAGAGGTAATTAGTGTAATTTAAGGTAAAAATAATGATTTAATAATATTAAATGACCTAGACACATGTCTTACCCTCATTGGATGTGTCATTTCTGACCAAGAAAATCCATGGGTCAACTTGGGGAGCCCATGGAGCCACATTGGTTGGAAAATGACATTAATACCTTTTTATTTATTGTTAAAATTAAAATATCACAAACATGGGTTGTTTTACTAAAATAATTTTTATATGGGGTTATAAAAGTAATATTTTTGACTATAAATATTCATTATAAATCTAATTATATTTCCTACATCATGATATTTTATTTATAATTTTTAGACACTATATAAATTAAATTATTTATGACACTATGATGATGCAGCGATTACCTCATTATTTAACGATTTAAATAAAATGAAAAGATAATGTAAAATCTAAGAGCTACACTTGTGAAAAAACCTATTGGATGGGTGGATTTCGAAACCTTATCACCTTATCCTAGAAATATGTCCTTTTGGGACCTTTAAAATCCGGAAATAATTTTATAATAAAGTATCTTTTCTTAACTTTCCAAGAGTGCCTCTCCTCTCCTCTTATAAAAGGCCCCACCTCCACCTCCTTACCGACACCTCTCAAGACTTTGGATCGGCCAATCTCTGATATTTTTGTCTCTCCACATCCCTATCTTACTCCTAGAAGCCTCATATTGGGCAGAAGACTTCCCAAGAAATCCTTTGAGCTCAAATCAAAAAGAGTTACCCGTTTTTAAGTTAATGTCTTCACTTGTTTTCTTTTGTTTTATTTTTCTTTTCCAACCACCTAAACTATTTTTATTAATTTATTTTGTAACAACTCCAGTATCTTCAATATACTAGGTTGTTTTTATAAGAATCATTCGAGCTACACTTACACAAACCTACATCTAATGGTTAAAGAACATACTGTTTCTGTGGATGGTGAATTTATGCCTCACGAAACGATGATTGTCCAATATTCTTCTAACACCTTCAAAGGTGGACATTAAGATGTCACTATATTTATATATGAAATATATAATGTTTATGGTTTCCTTATGCTTCTTATTTTTTCATTTATGGCATACCTTTATGGCTTCCATTATGGGTATACGTGATATCTTCATTTTAGGAAGTGCGGACAACCGCCCCCTCAAAGTGATTTGATTCATTAATGCCATATGTGGGACATATAAAGGATGGATTTAAAGTTATTATATATTATTTTATACTGGAATTATAATATAACTTTATATCATTTTTATTTAATTCCATTTAATACAAAAAAAAAGTAATGAAAGTAGCGTTCATGCGTACGTACGGCTTACCGTCTCCATGAACAGTACATTACATTTCTTATCTCCAAATGTTATGTACTATTATAAGTACATATATATAATGGATATATATGTAATATATTACATCTAAATGATGGATATCATTATTGAATTATAATATATTTATCTCTCATTTTGTTTTAATTCCATTAATATGACAAAAAAATGAAAGTATCATTCATGCATACGTACGGCCTACCATCTCCATGAACGGTGCTTTTAATTTGTTCTCTCCAAATGATATGGAATAGTATAAAATCAATATATACTGATATATATATTATATTTGAAACATCAATACAATTCTGGATATGATGTACCTATAACTACATGGAAAATTCTTTTCCAACAAGTTCGATTTTTACTCATGTACTGAACATTGACAAAAACGTCTAATATGAACTCACTTTATTAACCAATTATTATAACATTATAATTTGTGATAATAACTGAATAATAATATTTAAATTAGGTCCTTAAGAAATTAAAAATTGACTAAATTTTATTATTCAGGAGATTAAAAAATGATTGAGTGATGTCAGGACACGAGGTAAGGGATCCTACTCCTCTCTTTCTTTTTAAGTACACTATTTTATGTCATTACTTTTAAGCTCAACTTTCTTATGATTGGGAAGTTCATTTATATTACTCCTATTGTACCTTTTATGTTCATATGATGAGAGACACTATTTTCTCTCATAAATCCATTTTGTATGTTTTGAGTGGCGCCGTTAGGGTGCCGAATCTTCATAAGAGATCTAACCTTTCTCTTTCTTTTTTAAGTACTCTCCTTTATGTCACTTCTTTTAAGCTCCTCTTTTTTATGATGGGGGATTTTCTTTTATATTCCTCTTTCTGTACATTTTATTTTAATATTATGAGACACTCTATTTTATCTCATCAATCCATTTTTGAATGTTTTATGTGGTACCGTTAGGCTGCCGAGTTTTCGTAAGGGATTGTTCATCTCACTTTTAGTCCCGTGAGATTTATGCTACATTTGCCACCATTTCCTTTGAGTGATATATGTACTTCCAATTATTATACTCTTTGAGTAATATAATTTCATTTATGGGTATTTACATATTCATTGTATGACCCTTCTTCAATGGGGTGTACGTTTCGAAAGTTACCCAAGTCGGTAAGGGAACCTTTCACCCTCCTCTTTTTGAAAGACTTAATTTGTTATGTCTTTTAATTCACATACTATTATGTTGGGATATGTTATTCGATATCCTTATTGATGTAAATTTTATGTCTAAGTGATGAGATACCCCTTTTTATCACTCATCATCTCTTTTTCTAAATTTTGAAGTGACGACGTTAGGCTGTCAAATTTTTGCAAGGGAACTTCTTAACCCAATTTTGATTCTTTGGAATAAACTTGTACTCCTTGAATTTGTCGTTCTATGAATATGTGTGAATGTAATCTGATTGTTTTACACATAATATCTACTTATATTTGGTGTATTTTTTTATCACACCTAATTATGTAATTGATTTATCCTTAATCCAAGGATACCGTCTTTGTAATGGACTTCGTCTCAATCTCCTTTAATTGAGGCATATTTCATTTTATACAAAACTATCTTTTATAAAGTGTATAAACCCTTTTGAATTTTACTTTTATACAAAAGGAATATTTTTCTATGAAGCGTTTTACTAAATGAGAAAATGGAAAGTTTCTTTTAACGTACGCGATGACAACGACCTTTTCCGCCGCCGCGAGTATTATTTTGTCTTTGGATTCCTCAACAAGCCATGATGTTTTTTAAAATGAAATAAATACCATATACTCTTTTATGTATTTTGGTATTGAAAATAGTTTTAATAATGGATTTTTTATGTCAATATATTTAACTGATATATTGTGATCAAATTTTGGAAATGTTTTCTTTCCATTATATTTGTTTTATGTCTTATGATTTTATAATTGTACTTGGACATTTAACGGGTGGTTACGTGATAAACCATATGATGGGTGGTGCCGTGAATACTAGGATGGGTGGTTACATTATAACCTCCAATTCGTTGGGTATGGAAGTGGGCCATATGACTATTCCATTAAGTGATATGTGTGGAAGTTGACCGTATGGTTATTCCACTTAAGTATGTTTATGTCCCAAGTTACCTATATATGTTATATGATCTTTATATGGGTTTTATAGTAATATTTTGGTTACAAAAGGGTAAGTAATGATATTTTTTTCAGTGAAGAGTTTTTAATACTTTATAAAGGTGAAAAGTATTACTTTGATAAAGTATACATGGTTTACTTGTTGTTTTGAAAAACTAACAGTTTTCATTCATTGTGTATCCCTTACTGAGATTGTTATGCTTATCCCATGTTTTTGAAATGTTTTCCACAGGACATAAAGATGAATTGGGTCAAGGATGGGATCAAGGAAAGACATGGTATATAAAACATGGAACTATACATGTTTCTTTTTAAGTGTTTTTTTATTTTATGGAAACTTATTAGAAGTGTCTACTATGTAATCTTTTGAGATGTAATAGTTATGATCTAATTCTCTAAAACTCTAAACCTGAAAAGATCCTCAATGTGAATTATTCATTTAATTCAATATTAAGTAAGTTTTAATGTTGGGGCCTTATACATTTATGTCAGAACCATATCCAATTTTAGCATACAGACATGGATATATCACATAAAACATCCACAAAATCTCTACCATACCCAAATTCTACTATGTTCTTCTATTATTATCATCAAATTATTTCTTAGGGTTTTTCTCCCTAATATATGTTTTATAAATATAGTTTTCATGGTTTCTACTAAACATTATCTGATTCCAACTGTAAATACCCTGTTTCTGATGCTTTCGTCGGGGCGCGCGCATCCGTATGCGGAGGACACGCAGCTGTGGCCTCGCATTCTCACTTTCCAAAGGCGGGCAACATATGTTCCTTATTCAGGGATGTTTATTCCTTGATCAAAACGGGATGATGGGATGTCGGTTCTTCCTTCTGTGGATTCCTCCTCGGAACTCGTCCCCTAGTCCGGGTCTCCCTCATATATTTAATACGTTGTTCGTGAAAATATTCCCAGTGCCATGTTTCAATGGACGCCGGTTAATTACACTGCTTATGTCGGGACATTCCAAAGGGTCTGGTCAGGGCAGCAACCTTCAGTCGGGTGAGTAGTCACGTCGAGGCATCAGTAGTGTGTCTGGATGTGGGGGAACTGGAATGTCTGTCTATTATCCCTGGTCATAGGGCTTCTAGAGGGCGTGGAAGCCTGAGGTATCCCACATCGAGCGTAGGGAATTATATGCCATAACCATATATCTAAGGTTTTCCTTAGCTTCCTGTGTTTAACACCCGGTATGACGCAAGTTTAACGTCCTGCGGAGACGGATCAGCCCGATCAGTGCATTATCTAGAATGGCTCGGATTGAGGGATTTCCCTTGAAGGGGTGCCGATACCGGGACCAGCCCATGGGCGGTTGTGAAGAGGACCATAATTGTATGATCTTGCCGGGATATGACTGTCCAGGTGAGAATCAGGATGGGTGATGGAGAGTTGAATGAAATGGAGGGGGAATGAAATGGGACCATCGTAGAGGGGTTACAGTGAAGTTGGGCTTGAGCCATGTAGAGAATTCCAATGTATCCCCGTTGTAGGGAATCGAGGTCCGCGTAGTTCGGGATGGTGCCGGTGAGCCGTCATGAAAGTGGACCTTGGCCCGATGGGCGTCATCAGTGAACCGACGTGAGTGAGGACCTTGATCCGGATGGTGTGGGGCTTACACACTAGTTCGTCTAGGTACTAGTGACCTGACGTGAAGAAGGTCGGTGTGACCAACAGGTGGTGGGCCTGAACCTCTGGAAGGCTTCCTACGTACCATGCCTTGACATGGATCAAAGACTACATAGTTCAGGTTGGACGCCAGAAGGCCGACATGAATGAGGAGGAACAGGGGGGTCATAGTGGTGGTGGGCTTGGACCTCGTGGAGGCTTCCTACGTACCATGTCTTAACATGGATCAAAGGCCACATAGTTCAAAAGGGGGCTTCGTCGGAGAACCGACCTGAAGGTGAACCTGGGGGTCCACTTGTGGTGGGCTTGAACCTCGTGAGGCTTCCTACTTACCATGACTTGACATGGATCAAAGTCCATGTAGTTCAAAGGGGTTTCGTCGGCGAACCGACGTGGAGGTGGAACTTGGTCTGACGGGTGGTGGGTTTGAACCTCAGGGAGGCTTCCTACATACCATGCCTTGACATGGATCAATGTCCACGTAGTTCGTGGATGGTGGTGGGTGTCGGAGAAACGAGGTAAATTAAGGGACCTTGGTCCGAAGGGAGATGGGATTGAACCTCGTGAGGCTTCCTACGTACCATGCCTTGACATGGATCAAAGTCATCGTAGTTCGGGTGGGTCACAACGGTTTGCCGTCAGACTGGGATGCAGTTTAACGTCATGCGGGATGAGGATGAACTCGACGTGAATAAATGAAGGGTGGGCTTAAACCATAGGGAGGCTTCCTACGTACCATGACTTGACATGGATCAAAGACCAAGTAGTTCAAAGGATGGAAGTCATCAGCGAACTGACGTAAAGGTGGACCTTGGTCCAATGAGAGATGGGCTTGAACCTCAAGGAGGCTTCCTACGTACCTTGCCTTGACATGGATGAAAGACCTCGTAGTTCAAATGGGTGTTTAGTTTAATGTCATGCGGGACAAGGGCATACAGTTCAACGTCACACTTGATGAGGGAATTGCCATGGCGGATGCTTACTCTAAGCCCACATGAGTCATGCTCGGTGTGAGAAACCAGAGGCAGCAAGGACCTAGAGATCATGTCGCGAAGGGTGCGTCCGTGAGAAGCGAAGAGGGGCTTACGTGTTAGGCGGCCCATGGTGCTGGGACTTACTTCAGGATGGAGGCCCGATGTGCGGCAAAGCACAGCGAAAAAGGGATTTGGAACTAATGACGGAAGGGGCCTCATTCCCCATCGCGCCCTCCACTGACCTTGGTAGTGGGGAAGTACGGAGATGCAGGGGTGCAACCTTCCGCAAGATGGGCTAGGGACTTACACCAAGGTGGTTGCCCTTCTCCCATGGACATACGCTACTCCGAGAAGGAGGATATCATCCCTTGTGGAGGGGGTGACCCCATCTTTGTGGAGACGGGTGGCGTAAAAAATGTCCGAGTTGCGGGGACCCTTCGTGCGAATCACGGGGTCAGGTCACAGTTTAACGTCATGTGTTGAAGACGAGGTGCTTGGTAGTTTAACGTCCTCCATCTCGGATGAAGTGGGTTCACTCCACACCCCTAGGGCTTACATAACTGGTACCCTTTGCACTTTGAGGTAGGGAAGGTACCAGTAAGGCCATGGTGAAGGGGGGTTGTAGAGAGAACCATTGAGGGGTCCACGTTAGTGTGGCTATTCGAAAAAGCAATAGCCGTTAGCGTGCCTATGAGAAGAAGCATTAGGCAAAGCAACTCTATGAGTGGTGTTGTCCGTGGGACTTTGAAGTCACATCGCGCATACCTGGAGGGTCGCGTGTGAAGAGGAATTTCCAAGAAAAGGAGTTTTCTTTGAGAAGTGGAGTGCCTTGGCCTTATCATGGAGCAGAGATGTGAGTGTAGGGTGCTTCGCGAAGTGGAACAGTATTCACGGAGCACTGCCTCGCGAAGAGGAGGTGCCTCGCGAAGCAGCGTGCTACGAAGCAGTGTGCTTCGAGATGTGTAGCGATCCTGCCTTAGCATGGGGATCACTAATACAGGATGGGTGTTTCGCGAAGCATAATCACTCTGCGGCTGCCCGGGTTCTCTTGGGAATCCCCCTCCTTCGCGAATGCCCTTGAGCTTCGCGAAGGGCATCCCTCTCGAAAGAGGGGCTCAAAACGAGACAAAGCGAAGGTGTCATGCGAAGTAGAAGTACCTCGCGGAGCTCATGATTCCTCGGGACAAAGGGTTCTTTGCGATTCGGGAGAGGATAAGCTGAATGGTCAGATTGTCCATCCTCTTTGGACTCCGGGGGAGCCCAGTATTTATAGGCGAGGGGCGCTGCGAAGCGGAGCTCACGCGGCACAAAGGGGCAGAAATTGCTTCGCGGCAGGCTTGCAAACGTTAGGTCGTTTTTGGAGAGGTACCGCATCCGTTGCTTCGCTGCGGGCTCGCGAACGTCAGGCCGTTTGTGAAGAGGTACCGCCTCCGGTGCTTCGCAGGGCCGCAATGCTCAGGGGGCGCTTCGCGTCAGAGCTTCACGAGGCAGCGTGCGGGGCTTTTTTTTTGTCCCTTCCATTCATGCAATATTTTGGCGCCAATAAATGCCCCAACTCAGACTTGGAGCCACGGAGGGTGAAGGGTCGATGTCTGAGGGAAACCCACCAAAATTTTTGGCATTTCGCAAATCGACTTCGCGAAGGGGGCCCGCGATGCGGACCGGGGCCCCAGGATCCTAACGCGCTGCGATGCTCTGTGCGGGCGAGGCGCGCCGCGAGGCTCCGGGGTCACCATCTATAAATAGGGGCCGACCTCTTTTGTCTTCACGAGATTTTCTTGTCCTTTTGTGCCCTCGATTTCGCGAAGCTCTGCGTACTCCGTGCCTGCTCTCTGTGAATCGAGCTTCGTGGCGAACCCCGGGTCTCCGACTCCGCAACCGCGCAAAGCGAATTCCTGTTTGCTGGCCTAGGTCAGACTCCGCAGCTTGGGCTCGCGACCGACCTTCGCACGCCAGCTTCGCGATCCAGCTTCGCGATCCATTCTGAAAAAATTCTTTTCTATGTGTCCGATCCTAAATGGCTCATCGATAAGCTTTATTGGGGGTGCTTGCAGATGTCGCCCGTCGGGATGAGATGGCCAACTGTCCGGGCCTTGGGGAGATGGTCCGAAGCCACTCAGAGCACGTTTCATTGACAGATCTGCTATCGGAGGGTTAGAAGAATTATCGGCAGTGTAAGGAGCTGCCATTGTACGGCTTCGAGTTGAAGGATGACGTCTTCATCCCTAAGGCGAGTAGGGACGAACAAGCTTGCTGGTTTAGGAGTACACCATGTCAGCACCAATGGTTCATGGCGGCCAATAGTCATACGCAGGAGGAATTCACACACGTCACCGCCGACTTTCTCTACAACCACGTGAATGATATTTATAGGAGGCCACTGCAACCGGAGGCTTCCCCTCCTCTCTACCGTACCATGCTGAAGGCGTCTTTGCAGGATTCAATGAAAGGATGGTCCGATGAGTGGGACCTGTGCCAGGGTGGCAACTTTACTGATGACTGGGCCTAGGCCTACTGGGTAGGCGCCTCATGCGAGGAGTTCAGGGTCGATCTGAGGAGAGTGGGGCTATATGAGGTGTCATGGGCCTCCCAATTCCACATTTACAAACCGAAACAACTGAATCCAGAATTTCTGAGCAGAAGGTCGTCTAGGACCAATACCTTTCAACGGCACCACGGGGAGGTGCGCATCAGCCTATGGGATGTCCACCAGATTTCTGGGGTTCCGATCTTGGGGGCCATGTATGATGAGTTCCTCCCCGTCATGAGCGCATGGGAGGATACATAGCAAATTCCACGACTGGCATCAGTGATGATGGAACTTGTCCCTGGAGAGGACAAGGAGGCAGTGAGGGAGGACAACTTTAAGAAGTGGTTCAAGTGTTTCCTAAATTTCCCAGAGAATCGAGAGTTCTCTCTGAGGCCTCGAACTTGTCTGAGGGCGGCCCAACGGGGTAAGGAGCACTTGTATTGGAGGTACTTGTAGGACATCAAATAGAAGAAATGGGGTTTCAGTTTTAGAACTGAACAACAGCCGATAGTCAGGTTGGTGGCGTTCATCGCGGCTCTTATCTGTGGTTGGATCCTATCGGCGAGGGATACAAGCATGGGGGTGCGGCCTAGCTCGTTTATTATGGCGTCCATGTTGGCCATGGGGCAGCAGGTCAATCTGGGGATTCCAATGCTCGCCAAGCTGTATAGAATGCTGCCTCACATTAGCGAGGGCAAGAAGCCACCAAGGATATGTGGGCCCTTCCTCCTCCTGTATGGGTGGATTGTGGCGCACATCAGGGGGATCTATGAGTACCCAAACCCTATTTCGCTGATGGGATCAAACTTCCGCCCTCCATCATGAATGTGGTCGGGAGCTTCCCGTTCAAACTAATCGTGCCGATGGTGCTAAATCGGGTGTGGAGGGCGGATGAGTTTAATTTCCACCCCTTCCCATTGCCGACGAGGATACTTACTGACGACGGGCGGGGAACGGAAGAGAACCGGGCTTACCTCCTGGCTTTTCGAGGTGGAGTTTTGGTGGCACGAGTGGATCGTGAGCCGCTCTGCGAACCGTACACCCTGCATCGGTTTGCGAGGCAGTTCCGGTGCCTCCAGCGGCTGACCCCGCAGGTCTACTGTGAGGTGCGTCACGAGGAGCACCCGTGTGTGATGAGGCAGTTGTGGCTCATGTTCGCACGGGAAGAAGGGAAGAGGCGAATTGCATTGCCTCCATCCACCACCACTTTCGGATTTGTGAGGGAGTATGCCATTAGTTGGGAAGCTGCTTACCCAGGGGAGATGCTGAAGTAGACAACTATTCGGGTCGGTGACGGTGGGCCTCCTCTATCCTGAGGCTAGGGTCGAAGGGAAGCTAGGGCCTCTCGCAGTGGCGGGGCTGCCATGGCAGCGAGACCCTCACCGACCGAGGGTGTGGCAGCAGCGGCGGATCCGGTGATTCCGGAAGAGCAGGGCCATCCAGAGGGGCGGCCACTAAGGGGATTTCGTAGGATATACACTCAGGCTCTGGGGAAGCGGTTGCGTCATATTGAAATGGAAGAGGATGTCGTCTTCCTGGATGCCTGAGACATTTGGGATGTCAACCGGAAATTCATCATCCCACCCGAGATATGGGAGCACTTAAATCACCTTTGGATCGAGTTACTGGGAATAGGCCCAGTCCTGGCTGGTTTCATGGCGTCTCTGATGGAGGCAGAGCAATACATGGATGAGATGGAGGATTATGTTCACTCCTGTGGTGTCCCTCGCCCAATGACAGGCTGGGTGAGGGTACTGCTGAATCGAATGGTCCCTCCACAGTTATCGGCAGCTGATCTAAGGGAGCGCTTCCCCCTACTGGAAGAATCAAAGGACTCCTCTCGGGAGGATGAGGCTGGAGGAGGGAGCCCGTTAGAGGAGGTCGAGGTTGGAGATCAAGGCTCAGATTCCGACTACTTAGCAGAGGCTCTCGAGGTAGAATTCCGAATATATTTCTTCATGGTCCATTCTTGTGCCAGTATGGACTTCTCACCGACGTTTGAGCCATGAAGGAGGAACTTGTACGCAAGCCTCGTTCTAGCCCCTCAGCGGGTGATGATGCAGGACCTTCAGAACCCGCGCCTATGGCCGCGTCCAGTTCCGCATCTGGTGGGACCAGAGCACCCGAGGTGGCTCCTCCAGAATCTCCAAACCTTCCGACAGTATATGGAGGGCCTCGCCTCGGGGTCCCGTCAGTATCTGCTCTAGAGCAGCACCAGGAGGTCGATCTCTGTAAGTTTTCTCTACTGGTTTCCCTGTCGTCATATGTAGACTACGCCAACTAACGTTTATGTCCCACTCTGTCATACAGTTCTTTAAATGGTGTGGGCTTCTACGGAAAGATTAGTCGGGATGTTTGGTGGCATCCCTCCTAGGGGTATGCCAGTGATGGTGATGATAGTCCCCCCATCTCCCCAAGCTGCAACACACATCATCACTGGAGGGACCACCAGTAGGGTCGTGCCTGAGGTCATTGAGGTGGACTCCGACGAAGAGGATCGACTGGCCGGTCCCACTCCTGTCGCGCCTCATTTGGCGCCAGATGTCGCGCCGAGTTCAACGCTAGATGCATATCCTTCTGAGGACTTCCTGCAGGCGTATTCTGCGTTCGAGCCTACCAATCGCCCAGACTGTGACGAAACAGCCTCCGACGAGGAGGACATCAGCATAGTTCACCGCCGGTCATGGAAGATAATCATGTGCTTCATCAAGGACACCCCCCAAGCGCTATGGCTGAATGAAATGGACAGAATTCGCTCGCGGCTGCGCGAACTGTGCGCTGGGGGAGTGGATGCCCAACGTCCTCACGCGCTCGTCTGAGATCTTATGGTTGAGAAGATCCAGGAGCATGATCGTGGACTCAGTGTGGGATGGCAGTGGAGGAAGGAGACTAACATCAAGAAGCTCCAGGAGGCCAAAAGCGAGGTTCAACAACTGCAGACCCTAGCAGATGAGCACTCATCCTCTCTTAATGCTCAATCTGAGCTGATCTCACGGTTGAAGGCTCAGCTAGGAGAGGCAGAGGAGCATATGAGGCAAGCTTCTGGAAAGATGGATGCCATTCTGGCTATGGTATAGAGGGCCAGAGCCAAGGCTGACAAACTGCGCCATGCCGTTGCTGAGGAGGAGCGGGAGCAGAGTCAGCCGCATCAAGCCTTGGACGCCACACAACAAAGGGTGGCAGAGCTGCAACACTCTTTTGATAGGGTCAACCCGTCCATGGGGGGAGTCGACCCCCAGGTACTGTAACAAACTAAAAACATTTTATTGGTACTTTCACACTTCAATTTCTTCCTTGTTTGTTTTTAATGTCGTAGCATGCACGATTTCCACTGTTTGAATCGCCTCGTTACATCCCTACAATGTTTGCGGGACGTTCGGTGATAATTCCCCAAGCCCACGTGGGTCAAGCCCGATTTGAGAAGCAGGAGATAGTTACCTTCTCATCCCACCTAACATAGGATTGGAGACCAAGATCCGGGCATCCGGGATTTGGATTACGAGTTCAGATTTCTGATAGAAGGGAGAAGCTTGACCGGAGAAGAAATTTCTCAAAACAGCCGAATTACTGTCTCTTCAGCGTGCCCGCATACACGAACTGTGCAATGCGAGGGGAACTGAAATCCGTCCGAATGGATGGAAACGGGAAGCGTGAATTATGATTCCCAAGATTCGAAGCACTGTGGGGATGGCGTGACAATAAAGGAGAACCGTTAACCATGGAGGAGAAGCGGTATCCTTACTACGTTAGCCTGTAATGGGGACAAAAATGAGGGTCAACCGTTGATCTTGTTCGAAATACGGGACCATATCACAAATATTGTCGGTCAATCATTCGAGAGATTGAACCAGGACAGTTGGCAGACCATAGGTCGAACATCCATACTGTTAGGGGGTCCTTCCAAACATGACCATTCTTCCAGAACATTGGCCCAGGATGGTAGGTGAGCCGATGCGGCATGAGACCAGGCCGTTAGGGGGTGCTGTCAGACATGAAAGGGGACGAGGGTCTGAATAAGGGGCAGGAAAAGAGTGGAACATGGTGTGATAGTTTGTCCGAATAGAATCCAATACTTAGGTAGTTACACCACCGTGGTGGGAGTACGCCAGATTGGCGCGTTGGTTTGGTCATGGATCCTTCCTTCTTTGGGACACGGCCTCTCTAGCGAGTGGTCTGACCAGGGGAAGGATGGGATTAATGATTTCTATGGGATGGACCCTAGGAAAAATACCAGGGTGTCTCTACGTATCCTATGAGGATGGGAATCATGCCATACATTGTTTTGGGAGCGTAGATTAATGTCATGCAGGACTAGTGAATAAGCCCGACCATGTTGGTAAACGTTCTACCAACACTACTAAGCCCACGTGATTCATGATCGGTGTGGGAAACAAGTAGGGGTGGGGCTTTCCCAACACAGAATAGGGCAGGTTAGGGTGGAAAGACGATTGGTGAATACCGGCCCCATGATACTAACACGCCCATGTGGCACACTTAGATGCGTGAAGAGATATAGATGAATATGTTGGAATCCCATTTGAACATGAGGAAGTGGAAATGTGTGAATCATGATGCTCGAGATTGGGATCACAATGACAGCGGCGTGATGATAGAGGGTAACTGTTAACCGTGGTGGAAACGCAGCGTCCATATCGCGTTAGCCTAGAATGGGGACAAACAAATGAGGGTTGACCACTGACCATTTTTGAAACATGGGACCATGTCGCAAATGCTGTCAAAGATCCTTAGGGACGTTGGCCCGAAACTATTGGAGGGCCCTTAGGTCCAGCATCCATGGAGATCCCTTAAGCCTAGTATCAATGTAGTCCGAGGGTCCTTTTGGATGTGGAAGAGGATGAGGATCCAAATAGAGAGCTCACGAAGCATGGTCATGGGATGAAGGTAATGTCCCCATGAAAATTCCACACTTCGGGCTTTGTCAAAACCCATCTGAATACGATAATGAGACATATTAGATTGAGGGAGGAAACAAAAGTGGAACATGGTGCAATAACTCAAACACCTGGCGTGAATGGGAATAGGGGGTGTGTGTGGTGCGGTGAACAACCCGACGCGAATGAGGACACAATCCCATATCATCGCATGACCTCCTTGGGAGAGGTTTTTTGTCAAGGGACCAAAAGAGAAAGTTATGCTGGGCCCGCAGGGAAGTGCCCGGGCGCTCCTATGTATCTCATAAGGATGAGAATCAAGCCTCACGTAGTTCTATACGGATCTTAGTTTATGGTCTTAGAGCTCGGACCATAAATAGGCAAGGGGAGCAGGGGACACATGGAAAAAAAAACCCAACGTGAATGAGGACATAGTCCCTACTTACCATGCGTTCTCTGGGGAAATGCTCGAGTCGAGGGACCGAACACGAAGGTTAGGCTGGGACCGCGGGGAAGTGCCCGGGTGCTCCTACGTATCTCATGAGGATCAGAATCAAGCCATACGTAGTACTGAAAGGTGACATGGTAAGATACCAGTGCCAGGGGAAAAGGGGAGTGCAGGCGTGGCCTTTGCACTAAAAGAAGCGGAATTTGATAAATCTTGTTTGTCCTTTAAGGTGAGTGGTTTTTTTTGTGAAGCGACATGCCTAGAGTAGTAGGCAGTGGTGTCGCCTCAAGAATCAAGCCGTGATACGCGTTGAAAATTGGCATGGCACGTGACCAATACCCAATGTGATGTCCTCTACAACGAGGTCATCACAATGCAGTGCCGTTTTTCGTCGTGCAGCCAGGACGATAATTTCACAGTTTAGGGTCGTGCGATAGGACCAAGCGTGCATTTTAACGTCATGCAGTGCAGACGTAGCAGAGGCAATGCTAGGTGGGGAATGTGCATAGTTTCATGAAACAAAATTGATGGATACATGATCCCACATCACACTGTACGCCACTCCGAGAGGGAAACCTCATGCCGAGGGGCCTATACAGAGGTAAGAGGTGAAAAGAGAGGGGGGAGAGACTAGCTCCCTAAATGGGATGGACCCGAAGACAAGGCGTCTGGGCGGTCCTATGTATCCCATGATGATGGGAATCAAGATGAACGTAGTTCTAGATGGATCTTAGTTTACGGTTATAGAGCTCGGACCATGAATGGTGACAACTTCCTAAGTAAGCGCAGACATCAACCCGATCGCTAAGCCCATGTGAGTTAAACTCGGTGTGGGAAACAAGGGAGGGAATCCTCATCGCAATACTTGGGGTGTCCATCAATGGGGAGTCGGCAGAGAGTCCCGAAGGACACCTTTCACACGGCTAGTTCCCCCAACACACAGACGTGCACAGAGGAATAGTACCAAGAGTTCTGAGACTCCACTTGGACACGATGAAGTGATGAAGGGTGTGAATCATGTACCCGACATTTTGGGCTTAATGGGTTGGCATCGCGATAGAAGAAAACTTTTAACCATAGTGTAAACACAGCGTCCATATCGTGTTAGCCTCAGGTGGGAACAATAAATGAGCATCGATCGCTGACCATATTCTCAACACGGGATTTTATCGATTTGTTGTCCGAAACCCTCAGGGCATTGGCCCGTAACGGTAGGAGAGCCCTTCGGCGTTGTATCCAGGCCATTCGTGGGGGTCCCTCTGGGTGTGAAAGCTGATGGATGCCCTAATGCAGAGATAAAAAAAGCCTGGAAAGCGGGTGCAAACGTGTCCGAGTAAATTTTGGCATTCCAGGTAATAAACCAGAGTACCCTTAGGCACATTGGTGAACCATCGGAAAGGGCCAACGAAACAGCTCGAGAATGACAGGTACATGGCGTGGTCGTTACAAGATTGACATGAATGAGGACATGATCCCACACCACGACATATACGCCCCTCGTGGAGGAAGGGTAGGCCAAGGAGCCAAGGTGGGATGAAGATTCCCAAGAGATGGGGCTGGACCCGAAGCCTAGACATTCAAGTGATCCTACGTATCCCATGAGGATGGGAATCAAGCCATACGTAGTTCTCTAGATGCAGTTTAACATCATGCGGGACGAGGAGGGGAGTAATATACCCCCAAACAAGGGAGGTGTATGGTACATAGAATAAACCGACGTGAATGAGGACATAGTCCCACACTACACCATACACTCCTATAAGAGAGAACCTGGGCCGGGGCCCGAAAAGAAAAAGGGGATGGAGGCTGGGCCTCGTGAGGGAAGGCCTACGTCATGGTACATGATCCTGACGTGAATGAGGACATAGTCCCACACCACATCATACACCACGGGTAAGAGGTTGGGTGAAGGGGCCCGAGAAGGCCAAGGGGCCTAAGGTCAGGCATCGGTCAGGAAGGCCTGACTGGTTTGAAGTTTAGCTTCTTACATGAGGATGGGAAAAGAGATAACTATGTCTAATCTGGGGGTGTGTATGGCATGGAATGTAACCTGACATGAAAGAGGACGTAATCCTACACTACGTCGTACATTCCTTATAAGAGAATCAGGGTCGTGGGCCCGACCCCTAGCACCACCCGGAGGGAAGTTTGTCACTTCGGGATGGGGTAGAACGAATCACTGCACTCGATGTTTTGGACATCTTGGGGCGGACCCGAAGATCTAGGACACTTTCGACCATGTTCTAAACACGGCGTCCTGATGGTGACCTGATATGGGAGCAACAAATGAGTGTTGACCATTGACCAAATTCACAACCCGGGACTTGTATCGACTTGTTACTTGAAATCCCTCGGGGGCGTTGGCCCATATTTTTAGGGGAGCCCTTGGGCGTAGTATCTAGGAAGTTCTTGGGGGTCCCTCTTGGAGTGAAAAAATGATGGAATCCCAGTCAAGGAGTGGGTGAAGCACAGCTATATCCATCCACGGAAGAGGCGAACATCTCCAGGGGGGACGTGCAGCCGGGTCGAGGCTTGCTCGATATGAGTTGGGTCAAAAGTGTGCACCCTGCAATATGTCTTGACCCAAGGGGAAGATTTTGGCTTTTGGGATGGGCAAATAGAAAAAATGTCTGGGCATTCCTACATATCCCATTAGGATGGGAATCAATCCATACGTAGTTCTTTATGACCATGCAGTTTAATGTCCTGGTGGACAGAGGATGCATCTCATTCGGGGATATGTATGGTACGTCAAGTAATCTGACGTGAATGAGGATGTAGTCCCACACCATACCATACAATCCTCCAAGAGGGTGAGTTGGGGAGAACCAAGGGGCCTGAGGCCAGGCCGCGGTCAGGGAGACCTGACCAGCTGGTGGTTTAACATCTTTCAGTGAAGAAGGGGGTCGTGGGCCTGAGGAGGCCAAGGGGCCTGAGGCTGAGCCTCGGTCAGGAAAGCCTGACCGGCTTGCAATTTCACGTCTTACGGTAAGGACGGGGGCCAGGGGACCAAGGAGGCCAAGGGGCCTGGGGCTGAGCCTCGGTCTGGAAGGCCTGACTAGCTTGCAGTTTAACGTATTGCAGTAAGGACGGTGGCCTGGGGCTGATCCTCGGTCTGGAAGGCCTGAATAGCTTGCAGTTTAACGTATTGCAGTAAGGACGGGGGCCAGGGGCCCAAGGAGGCCAAGGGGCCTGGGGCTGATCCTCGGTCAGGAAGGCCTGACTGGCTTGCAGTTTAACGTCTTGCAGTAAGGACGGGGGCCAGGGGCCCATGGAGCCCAAGGGGCCTAGGGCTGAGCCTCGGTCAGGAAGGCCTGACTGGCTTGCAGTTTAACATCTTGCAGTTTAACGTCTTGCAGTGAGGACGGGGAGAGATCTTAGTTTAAGGTCATAGAGCTCAGACCATTTTGCGGTTTATCATCCCGCAGGACAATGGTGCAGTTTAAGGTCGTGCAGGACCATACAGTTTAGGGTTGTGTTGCACCGTAACATGCAGTTTAAGGTCATGCGGGACCCTCTAGGATCAGGTGAAGTACTTCTTGAGGAACCTGGAATTAGTGGGAGGATATACGCGCTCACCATCCATGGTCACCAAGGAGTACTCCCCATTGGGGTAAACCTTATGGATGATATATGGCACTTCCCATTTAGGTTCTAGCTTGGGCGGTTTCCTACCGGGGATCATTGGTGCTCGAAGTGCCAGTACTAGGTTGCCCTATAGAAAAGAATGGAGGCGAACCTTCTCGTTGAAGGCCCTCGCTATCTTATCCTGAAGTCTTTCCAGATTGTGCAGGGCACGTAGCCAGTTCTCATCCAGTGCATCTAATTCAGCTAGACGGATTTCGGCCACCTCATATGGCGCCTGCTGATCCTAGACTGCAGCGCGTAATGATGGCAGCAGGATCTCAATGGGTAGGACGACCTCATCCCCATACACCAGGGAATATGGGGTCACCTGGTTAGAGTTGCGAGTCGTCGTCCGATAAGCCCAGAAGGCATTGGGGATCTTGTCTGGCCAAATTTTCTTATTCTCACCAACCATCATCTGCATAATGTTAGAGAGGGTTTTGTTGAACGCCTCGATCTGTCCATTTGCCAACGCGTGGTAGCGGGGGGTATGGTTCGAACGGATGTCATACTTGGCGTACAATTTCTTCAGTTCAGCCACTCGGAAGTTGGTGCCGTTATCGGTGAGGACGGCGTGAGGGACCCCAAACCGGTAGATAATATTAGAGCTCACAAAGTCGAAAATGGAATGGGCCTTGACCTCTTTAAGTGGAACTGCCTCCACCCACTTGGAAAAGAAATATGTAGCAGTTAGGATGAATCTACACTGGCGAGCTGTTGCCGGTGGGTATGGTCTCACTACATCAAGTCCCCATACCGCAAATGGCCATGAGTACCTGGTGGGGTGGAGGGGCTCCAGCGGCCGATGCAGGAAGTTGGCATGAACTTGGAATGTGTGGCATCTCATGGAATACCTAATACAATCGTGGATCATAGAGGGCCAGAAGTACTCCAACCTCCAGATTTGATGGGACAGCTTCGGCCCAGCTTGATGGGCGCCACAGGAACCGGCGTGAACCTCTTGCATAACATGAGGAATTTCTACTCCTTGAATGCAACGGAGGAGGACACCATCTAAGATTCGCTTATAAAGGATCAATTCAAGACTGTGGACGCTCTGGAGGGTAAATTGCAACGCACGGCGTCAGATTCGCTTGTGCTCGGCCCGATCGTCCGGGGGGCGACCATTTTGGAGATACTCGACAAAAGGTTCCCTCCAGTCGGGAGCGGCTTCAACCACTGTGTCTGACGAACCCGGGACCCCTGACGTAGAGGGCCCAGCAGTGAGACGACTGACCCGCAGGCCATCATTGTCCTATTGGGTGACGGGGGAAATGACTCTCCGGTGTGCCACATGTATGATCAAATCAACTTTCTCGGGTTCTGCGAGCGACGCGGCTAAGCCAGCCAAGGCGTTTGCTTGACCGTTCTGTGACCGTGGGACATGGGTAATCTCTAGTTGAGAATATAACTGGGCCATTAGGTGAAGGGTGTACTCCAGAAACGGTACAAGCTCCAGCTTCCTGACGACATAGTCTCCATTGACATGTTTTATTACCATCTCAGAATCTCCTTTCACATGTAGGTGGGGCACATCGATCTCAAGGGCCAACTCGAGGCCGGTGATGAGAGCCTAGTACTCTTCCTCATTGTTCGTATAGTCTTATGACAACAGGAATGAGTATGGAAGGACATCTTGTGCTGGGGTAATGAAGACAATACCCAGGCCCACTCTATTGAGCTTAGGATCGTTGAGCCTCCTACCGGTGGGGCTCCGGGAGGCACTGTCGAAGTGAATTCTCCAACACGAGATGGAATGATCGACGGAGAGGATTGTCTCATCAGGAAAATCTAGGTCCAGGGATTGATCTGTGAAGGTTGGATGGGCAGCTACAAATTCTGCCAACACATGTCCCTTAATGGCCTTCTAAGGTACGAACCTGATATCAAACTGCTAGAGTATCACTGCCCACTTCGATAGTCGGCCAGTCAGCATGGGGCAGTTTAGGATGTACTTCAGTGGGTCTGCCCGGGAGACCAATTGTACCTCATGGTGCTGCAGGTAATGCCGCCACTTTTGTATGGAAAAGACGAGCGCAAGGAAACTTTTTTTCGATAGGGGAGTATTTGAACTCCGCATCGAGAAGCATGCAGCTGAGATAGTAGAGACTGTTCTCAGTACCCTCGTTATTCTTCTGGGTGAGCAGTGCACCGAGGGATCATTCTAGGGCGGTCACGTAAAGGACCAGTGGCTTTCCGAAAATGGGTGCCTTCAAAACCTGAGGTTGGAGCAGATACTGCTTCATTTCCTCGAAGGTGGTCCGACACTCCTCATCCCATTTGTAGGCAGCACCCTTCTTCATGAGCCGGGAAAAGGGATTACACTTGCGGGCCAGATTCGCGATGAATTGGCGTATATAGGCTAAGTGGCCTTGGAGGCCTTGAAGTTCCCGAATATTTCTCGGGGGAGGCATTTGGCTGATGGCCTTGATCTTCTCTGGGTCGATCTCAATGCCTTAGTATTTAACAACAAAGCCAAGAAACTTCCAGAGGTGACCCCGAAGGCACACTTCAATGGGTTCATCTTCAGGTGACGGGAACGAAGGAAACCAAACACCTTCTCAAGATTGTTGAGATGGTCCTGGCACTGACATGATTTGACCACTAGGTCATCTACGTAGCATTCCACCAGTGTCCCGAGAATCAGCTTGAATATGCGATGAATGGCCATTTGATAAGTGACACCTGCATTTTTCAAGCCAAAGGGCATAACCTGGTATCAAAAGGTACCTTGGGGAGCCCTGAAGGTAGTGGACTCCTCGTCCTCGGGGGCTATCTGTATCTGGTTGTACCCAGAATACCCATCCATGAAAGAGAGAGCTTGGAACCTGGCCGTGGCATCAATCAATAACTCAGTCACCGAGAGTGGGAAGTCAACCTTTGGGCAGTGGCGATTAAGGTCGTGGAATTCGATGCAGACTCTGATATGCCCATTCTTCTTTCTGACTGGCACAATGTTGGCAAGCCACTTGGGGTACTGGACTTCTTTTAACAATGTTGGATTTGATAAGACTGTCAACTTCATCCTCAACCATAGCACCATGAGAGAGGTGCATCTTCCTGGGAGGCTGCTTAAACCCACGATGGTTTGCCGGGATGCCCAGACAGTGAACAGCTACTTGGGGGTCTAGTCCTGGAATCTCACCATAACTCCATGCAAACACATTGCGGTGTTGTTTGAGAAAATCTATCTACCGATATCGCTCCTCGGGGGATATGGCTGCACTGATCAATGTGGGTTTCAGATCTTCCTCGCTACCAAGGTTCACCTGTACCAGTTCATCAACCATGGTAGAGATGCCTTCCTCAAAGGCGGGGGGAGCATCCTCCAGGTCTTCCTCTCCACCCATGGTGGGATCTCCCGCAGCGGAAGATACTTCTGGGTTATCAAAACCTGAGGGGCAGCTGGTGCAGGCTTGGGCAGCAGTGGTCATCATATCAGGAGACTCACTCGCCATTGAGACCATAATAATGAAGGAAGTCGCCCCTATCCCATCTAGCCATCGGCATAAGGGGACACGTTTGATGACGTCAAAGCAGTGGTGACATGTCGGCCTGAGTCAATTGATTCCAGCCCGGCGGAAAAGACACGTATGGCGTACCGCCATTGTCATAAGCTTGACATTCCAGTACTGTACAGGGGTAGGAGGTTTCGGGATCACCTGAGCCTGGTTGGTGTAGGAGTACGAGGTGATTTTCCGACGTCACTTGGACATGGGAACACACCTTCCTTACGTACCCAAAACAACAAAACATTTCCCCATGTCGGGGGTCATAGCCTCCAATTGGTGGATCGGGAGGATGTAGGCGTCATCCATGCTTGCCCAGTGATCACTTTTGACCAGGGCGGGTTCATCCTCACTTAATAAGATTTTCAAATCCTTAATGTTGTAATATTCAGCATCCAGATAGTGGGCCACACAAGAGGCGAAAGGAGACACATCTCCTTGGAGCACACCTACTCGATCGTTGAGTGAGTATTTGAGGCACTGGTGATACGACGAAGGGACTGCTGCATGCCGATGGAGCCATGGCCTACCCATCAATTAGTTGTAGGAAGTGTCCTAAGAGACGACCATGAATTAGGTGCTGGCAATTAGGCCACTGAACTGAGTCTTTAGGTAGATCTTGCCAACTGGGGTTTGCTCGGTCCTGTCGTACCCCTGGATTCTGAGGTCAGAGGGAGTTAAATCACCTTTAGATAGACCCAGCTTCCGCAGTGTCCAAGTCGGGATGAGGTTGATTCTGGAACCTGTGTCAACGAGGCAGCGGCGGACTTCAACACCATTGAAGTGGCCAATGATGTAAAGCGGGTGAATTTGCCCCTGTATGGGAGGGTCCTCATCTTCACCGGAGAATGAGATAACCGCCCGACATTTGGTGTTCTCAATTGCCTCGGTATGTAAGGATTCTGTAGCTGCTACCTCCATCTCAAACTGGAGGGGGATCCTTAGGGCCTCAGAAAGTGCCTCGCGTATTTCAGATGATAGGCGAATGGACTCAAGAATAGAAAGCCTTGCCGGGATGCCGACCAAGTGCTTCAGGACATCATACTTTCGTGTCAAACGCGAGCCTCTACTTACAGGAGGTCGTTCTGCAGTTGGAGGCATAGCGGGTCCTGCCGGTTGAATCGGCTGTTGGATAGTGCTTGGTACATCCTGCTTCCTACTAATTGAATCCTGGAGAGTAGTCGCCAGAATAGGATCAGACAGCGGAGACTAGCCTGTAGCTGGGTAAGACTGACTGTGATACGAATGAGGCAGCTCTCCATAATCTAGTAGCACAAACGGCGGTGGAGGTGGAGCTGAGGGCGTTAGATGGGGTTGTGCGTGCTGAGCTCTGCGCTGAGCCTGCTATCTGGTCTCAGTAGCGTGCACAGATTGGCAGAAAGTGCCTGCTAAACTGCCTCGATGACCGGCATGGTTGTTGTTCCGCTGACGTTGACGTCGGCTGGGGACGTTGGGGAGGCTCGCCCGGCATTCCCCTTTGTCGGGAGTCATATGGGGCTTTACCAGCTCCACGATGTTAACCGAAGCGTACCCCTGGCTGTCGCTCGACGAGTCATCCACCACCGGGAAGATTCTGGGTGGAATCCCCATTTCAAGGGGCATAAATTCGCCGAGAGTGCGGGATGATGACGGCACTGGCAGAGCACGTTGTTTCTTCTTGCGTCGTCGCTACTTGCCCTTTTGGGAAGAGGTTGACTGTGAAGGTGATACAGAGGTACTGGATACTTCTTCTGAAGGTTCCAGCTGCTTTAGGCGTGCCTGAATGATACCATGGGTGCAGATGACGGTTTTTCGAGCCATCCAGTCATCGTATCTCTGGGAACCGTGGCTGGGAACCTGCTGCCACTCGTCTTCGCTATCGCTACCAATCTCTGACCCAGCAAAGACACCCGCCACTTGCGTTGGGGTCGGGCCCAACCTGACTATGTTGTTGTTGACCTGTTCATGAAGAAATTCTTTAAACACATAGCATTTCTTGAGGGTGTGCCCTAGAATCCTATGACAAGGACAATAGTTGGGGGTGATCGGTGAGATTCGCCCCTGCCGGCCTTCGGCACTAGGGTAGGCGCACAATCCCTTTCTATAGAGCACGTCGGAAGTAGCCAGGGACCTGATTTTTGTTGAACAAATAAGTCTGGTGCCTTCTTTCTGGATAGGAGGCCTTGATGGCTTGGCCCTGACGAGGAGACGAAGGGGCCTGCCAAGGAGGCGGTGCCTGATTGTCTCACCTAGGTGGAGGTGGCGCTTTACGTGGGGGAACCGGTCGATTCTGAGGCGGTCGATGCTGGGCAGGAGCATGTGCTTGAGGTGGAGGACCTCTGCGGGGTTGTGGGGATGGTGTCACTGGCAGTAATTCCAGCTTCCCAGGGGCTTCTATTTGGTCCACCGCAACGGGTTCAGCTCTGGAAGTCCTCCTGGCTAGGATCATAGGGGGCAACGAACGTGCCTGACTAGCATGTTGCAGCGCCTCCTCAAGGCGTTGTGCCTTATCTGAGAAACCTCGGAACCCTCCAGGGTAGTTCTGGGTGATCAGGGAAGGTACCCGCTCCATTTTAACATTCCCTACACACATCGTCGGTAATTTCTCCTTAGTTAGTGGCATATCGAGGGAGTACATAAGTCCCTTCCACCGAGCGATGAAATCTACGACTCGCTCATCAGGCCTTGGCTTGAACTTGAAGAGGTCTGCAATGCTGGTCGTCCGCGTGGTGGAGCTGAACTTGTATAGGAACTGCCGGCGGAGATCCTCCCAACCGGTCAATGATCCGATAGCGAGATGGTTGTACCAGACGAATATGGGACCTTCCAATGTCTGCACGAAACATCGGAGCTTGGCGGCTTCTTACTGGGCTGAGGTCCCCAGCATGGGGCCACACCTGGAAGAAAAATGAGCCAAGTGCTGCGGCGGGTCCCTTGTCCCATTGAAGGGAGAGAAAGTGGGGTTCCCAAAACCCAGGGGTGCGGGCAAATCATACACCCACGCGGGATATGGCTTGCCATCCGGTGGGACCACCACGTGCCGCGTTTCCAATGCTTCGAGGTGGGATATGAGTGCCGCTATAAGATCATCCGGGTGGGGGTCCCTATCTTGACAGGGATCCCTAATCACAAGTGCGTTTCCAGGTTCTTCAACCCGGGAGATGGCTTCGGTGGTTCGTGGATTGACTGGCGGAATGGCCCGTGGGGCGACTGGGGGAACCCGGACTAGATTCTTCAGAATGCCTCATCGTTCAGGAGGGTTTGGCGAGACGTATCGCACCCTCTTGCCATAAGTTCCGGCTTCTTCCCTGTCTGCGGAAGTAGCATGATCAGGGTTTCACGGAGGCATCTCACCAGGGGGAAATTGTTCCTGCCCCAGCTGCCCCAGCATGGGATTACCATAGTCGGGTCACCGCTCTGCAGCGCGCTCAGCCAAGAGTTCGTCTACCAGCCTCTTCTGCTCAGCAAGCTGCTGGCGTAATGTGGCTTTCTCGGGATCTTCGTTTGTTTTCTATACATAGGCAGACGGCTCGGAGTTCTTGACAGTTCTGATGTGCTCATTACCCTTACCGGAATTTTGACTGAGTACCATCGACTCGGTGGGTACAGGGAGGCCTAGAAGGTTCCTCTGCTGATGGGTAACCCTCTCTGATGGGTCCAGCAGTGGCGGTACGCCCTCGGGGGGGGGGGGGGGGGGGGGGTAAGTCACCATCAAGAAATTTAAGCTCATCTTCCTTTTCCACTACGTCATCCATGTGAACCGCGACCCTTCTCAAGGGCATGTCCTCAATGTCGCATAATGAATCGGGCTGCCATCGGATAGGGTCGAAGAGGAGAGCAGCATAGTGTCCCCAGCCACAGACTTGAACATGGGGGGTAGCTTCCTTAATGACTATGTGGAGTACTTTGATACTCTAAACACATTTCCGTTGAAGGGCGCTCTGACGGCCTGGTGACTCAGGGTGTTGGGCCACAAGGAGTGCAACCAAATCGATCAGGCGGCATTGCTCGCCGATTTCTTCAAAGTGCTCTCGACTTCTGGGGTACATCACCTACTCGTAACGAAGGCGGAAGTGTGTCGCCCATAGGGGTCGGAAAAATCTCCTTACTTCTCCTGGGGTAAGGGACTCTGGCGCGCGAAAGTTTGGCGTCGCCGTCGGCCAGAACTTCTCCGGGAAGTGATCTTCTCCGTGAATGTTCCAGAAGCTCATGGGTTCAGACTCAGGGTCTAGCCCTATATTTCCCCACTTGTCAACCAGGGGCGGCTGAGGGACCGGTAGCGGTACTGAGGCGGACCTCTGGGATAGTAAACTCGGCAGTGGAGAATACGGTGAACGAGCTGACTGGCCGCCGAATTTCGGGCCATCCTCTGAAGAGTGAGGTGACCTGGCCACGATATCACGATACGATGGGCTGATAGCCACAGCTTCCAGTACCAGAGTCGTGGCTTTCGGTGATAGGCCATGTCATTGCTCTACCGTCATTGGTCCCCAAATTAACTCTCCGTGATCTCTGGTAGAGGTAGAGGGCGCTTCTGGTGGCAATGGTGGTGATTCCACGGTCGGGGCCTGCAGAATTTCTACGATTTCCTCCTCCTGGATGTACCTGCGGAGAGAGGTGGGAATCTGGTGGACCTCGCATTCCGGGATAATGAGGCTGACGCGCCTGGTTCCTGCCCCAGTCCTTGATGCAGAGGAGCGGGGAGAAGGTTCCATCGCTGAGTCGCATTCCACTTCAGAATCCGAGAAATGAGCCGGTTTTATCTCCACCCGCTTCCCCCTAGGATTATTCCTGTGGCGGAGATGACCCACTCTTCTACCCCGGGGTGGCTCTTCAGGATAGGGTTGATTCTCAATTGGTAGTCTTGGGGCGGCGATGGCGCCGTGGTGGAGAGGGCCCCCACTAGATGTGGCCGGGGTGCGAGGGGAACTAGGGAAAATGTTGAAGGGTACATGGGGAGGACCTCCATGGACGGTGCGGGGCGGAACGAGGATGAACTTCACTCCCCATGTTGTCGGGGCGAGGAGGAGCTTTTCCAGTTGGAGAGAGGACATAGGGAGGAACCCCACGTTGGAGAAGAACCGGATGGATAGTGTCTTCAGATCGGCGGTCGGGTGCAGGAGAATGGACTCCATACCCTGTATAGTGGGTGCGGGAGAGGTTTTCGCACCGAACATCACTGCCGCGAGGAGGGGTTTCCTTCGGGATGGGGGTAGCATGAGGCATACCTCCATGACGAGCTTCGGAGGGGGGAAAGCACATTCTCTGTGGAATGGTGGTACGGAGAGGACCTCCGTATGGAGTGACGTTACCGTAGATTGGTTCACGGTAATCATCGCCCGGGCCTACGACCCCGATAGTCAAACCAGCCTGCCCGTGGAGCGGCTGAGGCCTTGATCCTGGTCGGGTGAAGGAGTGCCCCTGCTCAATGTATGCAGGAACTCCATGATGTGCATCAGCAGTGTCTTGGGCCACAATAGTTTTTGACGTCGATGTATCTGAGCTAGCATCCTCAGTCCGGGCCTAGCGCTGACGTCGGGTCAGACGAGCTGGCGCAGGTGGTGTAGGGGCATGGCCTGCCTACTCTTCTTGCGAAGCCGGACGGTGGTGCTGACGCGGTCGAATGGGATCCCTTTCCTGGAGCCCTAGGATCGGGACTCCGAGCGGGCCGAGCCGGACGTCAACCATCTCATCATCATAAGGTGAGGAGTCGTTGAGGTGCTCCGGGGACAGGCTCCCGAAACGATTAAACGTTAGGGTGGGGAGCAAGGGATCCCTACGCGGCCTGCTAGGGTAGTGTTGATGGCGGGACCTGGATGCCTCCAGGTCTAGGCGGGCCATATCCAGAGTCGGGATGGCCCCTTCCTCCTCGTACCTGCGTACAAGGTTGTTGATCACCCTTCGCTAGATGATCTCTGACAAGGAGAGGGGATGTGGGTGCCCCGTATTCACGGATGTAGAGGCCGTCATGGAGGTAGCAAAGCCATGCAGGGTGTCTGTGCCGGTGTTTCCCCTGCCCCTGCGTAGGCGAGCATGCGATGATCGTATCTCCATGGCGGCAACCTGGTTCTAGGGAAACGGAGAGATCAACTCATTAGCACCGCGAGGAAAAGGATGGACAACTAGTGCCCCAACGTCCTTCCATTCTCCACGTTTGTAAGAAGGATCCACATCGACACGTTTTAGAACTGAGTGCCCCACGTTCTACTACCCCATCTTCTGATGAGATTCACGCCAGGCCTATCATTTTCTTGGCGGGACCCGGTGCCGGATATCTAGATCCGGTGACACGTCAATCTACTGGTGTCTCAAATGCTACTAATCTCCACATTGAGGAGAACAATTTCACGTCCGGTTCACCATTTCTGTTTCTGACGCTTTTGTTGTGGCGCACACATCCGTCTACGGAGGGCGCACAGCTATGGCCCCGCATTCCCGCTTTCCAAAGGCGGGCGACATCCGTTCCTTATTCAGGGACGTTTGCTCCTTGATCGAAACAGGATGATGGGATGTCGGTTCTTCCTTCTGTGGATTCCTCCTCGGAACTCGTCACCTAGTTCGGGTCTCCCTCATAGATTTAATACGTTGTTCGTGAATCTCTTCTCGGTGACATGTTTCCATGGACGCCGGTTAATTACACTGCTTCTGTCGAGACATTCCAAAGGGTCCGGTCAGGGAAGCAACCTTCAGTCGGGGGAGTAGTCATGTCGAGGCATCAGTAGTGTGTCTGGATGCTGGGGAACTAGCATGTCTGTCTATTATCCCTGTTCATAGGGCTTCTCGAGGGCGTGGAAGGCCGAGGCATCCCACATCGAGCGTGGGGAATTATATGCCATAGGAATATATCGGAGGTTTTCCTCAGCTTCCTGTGTTTAACATAGGGTATGCCGCAAGTTTAACATCCAGCGGAGATGGATCAGCCCGATCAGAGCATTATCTTGAAGGGATCAGATTAAGGGATTTCCCTTCAAGGGGTGCCGATACTAGGACCAGCCCATGGGCAGCTGTGAAGAGGAGCGGAATGGTATGATCTTGCAGGGATATGATAGTCTGGGTGATAATCCGGATGGGTGATGGAGAGTTGAATGAAATAAAGGGGGAATGAAATGGGACCATCGCAGGGGGGTGGGGGTAGTGAAGTTGGGCTTGAGCCTAAGAGAGAACTCCTACATATCCCTATGGAAGGGAATCGAGGTCCGCGTAGTTCGGGATGGTGCCGACGAGCCGTCATGAAATTGGACCTTGGCCCGATGGGCGTCATCGGCGAACCGACATGAGTGAGGACCTTGATCCGGATGGTGTGGGGCTTACATAATAGGCCGTCCAAGTACTGGTGACCTGATGTGAAGAAGTTTGGAGTGACCAACTGGTGGTTTTCTTGAACCTCTAGAAGGCTTCCTACGTACCATGTCGTGACAGGGATCAAAGACCACGTAGTTCAGGTTGGATGCTGGAAGGCTGACGTGAATGAGGTAGACGAGGGGGGTCCAAGTGGTGGTGGGCTTGGACCTCGTGGAGGCTTCCTATGTACCATGTCTTAACATGGATCAAAGACCACATAGTTCAAAAGGGGGCTTCGTCAGCGAACTGACGTGAAGGTGAACCCGGGGGTCCACTTGTGGTGGGCTTGAACCTCGTGAGGCTTCCTACATACCATGCCTTGACATGGATCAAATTCCACGTAGTTCAAAGGGTTTTCGTCGGCGAACCAACGTGGAGGTGGACCTTTGTCCGATGGGTGGTGGGCTTGAACCTCAGGGAGGCTTCCTACGTACCATGCCCTGACATGGATCAAAGTCCACGTAGTTCAGGTATGGCGGTGGGTGTCGGAGAACTAACGTAAATTAAGGGACCTTTGTCTGAAGGGAGATGGGCTTGAACCTCACGAGGCTTCCTACGTACCATGCCTTGACATGGATCAAAGTCCTCATAATTCGGGTGGGTCACAAACGATTGCCGTCGGACTGGGATGCAGTTTAACATCATGCAGGACGAGGATGAACTCGACGTGAATAAATGATGGGTGGGATTAAACCTCAGGGAGGCTTCCTAAGTACCATGCCTTGACATGGATCAAAGACCACGTAGTTCAAAGGATGGAAGTTGTCAGCGAACCGATGTAAAGGTGGACCTTGGTCCAATGAGATATGGGATTGAACCTCAAAGAGGCTTCCTACGTACCATGCCTTTACATGGATCAAAGACCTCGTAGTTCAAATGGGTGTGCAGATTAATTTCATGCGGGACAAGGGCATACAGTTTAACGTTATGCTGGATGAGGGAATTTCCATGGCCGATGCTTACTCTAAGCCCACGTGAGTCATGCTCGGTATGAGAAACAAGAGTCAGCAAGGACCTGATGATCACGTCGCGAAGGGTGCGTCTGTGAGAAGTGAATAGGGGCTTACATGTTAGGCGGACCATGGTGTTAGGACTTACTCCAGGATGGAGGCCCGAAGTGCGGCAAAGCACAAAGAAAAAGGGATTTGGTACCAATGACGGAAGGTGCCCCGTTCCCCATCACACCCTCCACTCTCCTTGGTAGTGGGGAAGTACGGAGATGCAGGGTTGTATCCTTCCGCAATAGGGGATAGGGGCTTACACCAAGGTGTTTTCCCTTCTCTCATGTACATACGCTACTCCGAGAAGGAGGATATCATCCCTTGTGGAGGGGGTGACCCCGTCTCTGTGGAGACGGGTGGCGTATAAAATGTCTGAGCTGGGGGGACCCTTCGTGAGAAACACGGGGTCGGGTCACGGTTTAACGTCAAGTGTTGAGGACGAGGTTCTTGGCAGTTTAACATCCTACAGCTCGGACGAAGTGGGTTCACTCCACACCCCATGTGCTTACATAATGGGTACCCTTTGCTCCTTGGGGGAGGGAAGGTACCAGTAAGGTCGTGGTCGAGGGGGGTTGTAGAGAGAACCATGGAGTGGTCCACGTTAGCGTGGCTATGCGAAGAAGCGATAGCCATTAGCATGCCTATGCGAAGAAGCATTAGGCGAAGCAACGCTACGAGTGGTGTTGTCTGTGGGACTTTGAAGCCACATCGCGCATACCTGGAGGGTCGCGCGGGAAGGGGAATTGCCATGAAAAGGAGTATACTTTGCGAAGTGGAGTGCCTTGGACTTAGCATGGGGCAGAGGTGTGATTAGAGGGTGCTTCACGAAGTGGAACAGTATTCGCGGAGCACTGCCTCGCGAAGAGGAGGTGCCTCGCGAAGCAGGGTGCTGCGAAGCAGTTTGCATCGCGATGTGTAGCGATCCTGCCTTAGCATGGGGATCACTAATACAGGATGGGTTTTTCACGAAGCATAAATACTCCGCGGCTGCCCGGGTTCCCTTGGGAATCCCCCTCCTTCGCGAATTCCCTTGAGCTTTGTGAAGGGAATCCCTCTCGGAAGAGGGGCTCAAAACGAGATAAAGCGAAGGCATCATGTGAAGTAGAAGTACCTCGCAGAGCTCATGATTCCCAGGGACAAAGGGTGCTTCACGCTTCGGGAGAGGAGAAGTCGAAAGGTCCGATTGTCCGTCCTCTTTGGACACAGGGGGAGCCCAGTATTTATAGGTGAGGGGCGCCTCAAAGCGGAACTCACGCGGCGCGAAAGGGCGGCAATTGCTTCGCGGCGGGCTCGTGAACGTCAGGCCGTTCGCGGAGAGGCATCGCCTCCGTTGCTTTGCGTCGGGCTCCCAAACGCCAGGCCGTTCACGGAGAGATACCGCCTCCGGTGCTTCGCGGGGCCGCGGTGCTCGGTGGGCGCTTCGCGTCGGAGCTTCATGAGGCAGTGTGCAGGGCGTCTTTTTTGTCCCTCCCTTTCGTGCAATATTTTGGCACCAACAAACCCTAACCATAGTAACCCAGTTCTGGTGCCTTTATTTATTAAATTTTCATATATAAAAGGCATGGATATAAAAGGATCTATTAGTATATTGTTTTTGGAATCCCGAATACATAAATTTACTTTATATTACAACATAAAACGAAAAAGAACATATAATATCATTTGAAAACACACATAGACATCTAGATTATCCCTACAAGTAATTAATAATATACCTCATCGCATCCCGGGAAAAAATAATACATATGAACTATGTGAGCTTAGATGATTAGAAAGGGTATAAAATATAGCATAAGAATAAATAATAAGGCATTGTGAATAACTAAAAGAACTCATTGCATTAAAACATAATCTTGAGCATAATATGGAAGTAACAATAGTTGAATGAATAATTCAATGATCACATGAAACCTAACCATGAATATTCTACTAGTAGAATAATCTCATGATTTATCAATTACTAATCACATAATGAGGGAATTCATAATTATATACATCATAAAAAATCATCCAATTCTCATCTAAGATACTATAGAAAATTAGTAAAACCGAGTCATGTTTGTCTCAAGAGACCTACCGATGTTTCAAGGGGATATAGAGGGCCCCAAACATCACATAATAAGTCCAATTAATTCATCATATTAAGGGGGGTAAACATAAACAACAGATATATTATAAATTTAAATAATATTCCCTATTCTGTAAACATAATCACTAACCATTCTGAGTAATATGATGAATGGTATCAAGATAGCACACCCACAATCAAATTGAAAATAAATCATTTAATAAAATATGGTGGAAGAAAAACATAATAGATCATTATCAATTATTAACAGAATTCAACATATTTTTATAAATAAATTAAAATACTATAATAAAATCATTTGGGAATTCTTTTAGTGAAATACCCCTTTTACATTGCAAAGAAGAGTTCTTTTGGAAATTTTCTTGTATTTTTCGCAATTATTTGAATAAAACCAGAAATGATCACAATATATTTTTGCCTTAAAATTTTAGTGAATTAGTAATTTTAAGGGAGTTTAAAAATATATTATTGATGGTACTTGAAAATGGGTAAGAAATTTGGAAGTTCCCTTTAATTGAGTTCGCTTATAATGAATAATTGAGAAGGGAACCTTTTAAAACATATATTTACCCACCAAAAAAAGATAAAATGATATGAATATACAAGTATGAAACATATAAAAAAATATAAAAGAGGGTCAAAAAATAGAGAATCATTAAATTGGGGTAGTGGTAGTGAAATAATAACCAGAAGGAAAATGGAGGTTCAGGTAGAATCCTTTACCTTATATTTGAATATGTATTGTAACTGACCTTAATGTCCAAGATAGTCAAATTAAAGTCATAAATTAATTAATTAATAACCTTATATACATTTATTTTAGCCATTATAGTTTTTTATGTTCATTTATGTATTTCTTATGAATTATATTGTTTATGTTCATCATTCGGGGGAATTTGTTTTCTTTTTTTTCATGATGAGTTTTCCTGTTTATACGTATTAGAGATCATATAAAATGTGTATAATTATATATAATTAGAATTATGTGTTATTTATGTATATAAATAAGTGTGAATGGTTATATATAACATTTTTTATATGGTATGAGGATAAATTATTTGATAATACATTTAGTGATATTCACTTACATTATTATGTCAGTTATTGATCATAACAAACTCATTTCATTTTATCATTTAGTATTATTTTAATATGTTTCATACATGAAAAAATTGATATAAAATTTTCAATCTTATTAAACCATTAAAATAGTTTTATAATCAACCTTGATGATGGTAATGTAAAATGAAAACTTGTTATCCATGAAGGTGATGAAACAACACCTCATAGATGACGTTTCCATTTTTAGAATAGAAGGGAGAGGGGAATTTTATTGATGATGGATTATTAAAATAGAATAATAAAATTAATGTATATCTAACATAATAAAATTATCATTTTTTGGATGATAGGAGTTGAGTAGAGAATAATAAAATAAATCAACATGAATGAAAAATAAAAAGAGAAAGGAAGAGGATTTTACGTCATGAATTTTCATCCTTGAGAACATCCTTAGGGAAATGGTTTTGGACTTTTTATGATAAAAAGAGGTAATAGACATGGGTGAAGGACTTGGGTAAATTATTGGGATATTATTGGACACGTATCAAATCTTGGAAGGGGTGAGAAGAAGGGGTAGTATTTATATTTGAGAGAGAAGTGTTTTTTTAATATTGTATTGATTTTTTTTATTTTGGATCAAGACTATGAATAGATTGACCATTATCGTAAAATAAATCAAAATAATGAAGTATAGTTAGAGAATAATGGATTACATATTCCATTCATCACTAATGACTTAATAATTCATTTATTTATCATTTATTGTAAATTATCATATTTTATTATTCACAAAAAATATTGTATTTTAGAAAAATCCCAAAAATTCTCCCTAACCGTTTTTTGACATGTAGAATTTAAAAATTGACTCCATTTTCAAATATAATTTCCTAAATATGAGAAATTTTATTTTTAATTAAAATCATCAATTACATGGAAAAATAGTTTTGAAAATTAAAATTGATTTCATTACACTTCTAAACATTAACTATGGTCTAATTAAATTGTCCTAAATTAATAAAATTATAAAAAATTGATTTATAATTCAATTTTAAAAAATTAATTTTATTATAAATGATTTTATTAATTATAAAATTGTAATTAAATATTTATGACTCACCAAAAATACTAATACTTAAATAATAGTTTTTATAATATTTGTTTACATATAAAATGATATTATTATATCATATATTCAATTATGAGACACCTGAGTTTAATTTATACTTTCATGGGTTATTTTACTAGTCATTTGGAAAATTTACTATTCTTATGGGTCAAATTACTATTCCTAAGGTCATGTTACTATTTCATTGGTATATGTTCCTTAACATCATGAAAAACATCATATTTAATTCATTCTTCATTTATAAAGTTTTTATTTTGACCTCTAAGTGATTTTACATGATTTATACTATATGAAATAAAAATAAACATGGGACTTTCATTGATAGAATTATTGTTCGTTATATCCAATCATAGTCAAATGAACTATTACCTCCAACAAGGGAACTAGTCTAGAATCTCATGGGAATACGAGGCATATTACTCGTCACCTGAGATAGTGGGGTATGTCATCATGAGTAACACCCAATGAAATGGAATGTGGATAATCATTCCTATTTTCCATGTAAGTGGTTTGTGATGCCTTTCTTAACTTCCAATATAAGAGACCATAATATTCCATGGTTAAAAACACTATTAACTGTTGTCCGTCAAGCAATATCCATTATCTGATTATAATAATCATATGTAATCACCCTTTTATAATTTACAATCATTTAACCAAATCTCACTATGGGTTACAAAAATTTATATAATTCATTATCGGATTATAACACATGAAGTGGCTTTAACACTAACTTCCATTTAATTAAATTAAACCATACAATTTAAAAAAAGTGGTGCACCCAATTTAATGTCAAGGAAAACCACTTAAGAGGATGTTGGGATAGTTAATGATTTATATCAATTATAGAATTTAATTGAAGATACACAAGGGGGTAGTAATTAATGAGTTATACTTCCTCTAATGGATTAACATGGCACTACAAGAGAATCCTTACACGGTTCAATTTAATAAAAATGGAAAAAAAAATTTTGGTATAACACATATGTTTTTTGTGTGAGGAAAAATGGAATGTTCTATAAAAACACATAATTATTTATTGAAATTTACTATACCACATTCCTTAGGCTCTTGGTTAACTCATCATCTAGTATCAACTTCTGGGTTGAAGTAGAATAGAAGAAAATATAATAAGAGAAAAATTCCCTAAAAATCGGGAATATTTTCTCACACCAAAATAAAATTATTGAGGGAATGATAAATGATGAAAAAAGATAATGTAATGAATAGATTATAGATATCAAACCTATGAAAATGAAGGTAAACGTATCATATTCTAAATGTATGTTCTAACTTGAAGCCTAGTTTAGGCTTGGAGGAGAGATTTCATCTAGGAGGGCCTGTTTTTCATGATATTTGAGGGAAAATAGATGGAAATATAAAATTGAATGGAAGAAAACATCATCATTTCTTATTAGTTAAGATCACAAGGATATTCATCATGGTTTCCCAAACCATGCACCAACTATGTGAAAAAAAGTATCCTAAGACACCCCTTACATGACTATCCCATTTGGTTTGGATAAAAGATTCCATAATCATGTGTGATTACAGCCGAAGTGGAACTAAGGGTGAGGGATATGCACATAGTTTTCCAAACTATGTGAAAACCATGAGAGTGGCCTCTTTAACTAGTGTGAGACAAGTTCCATGGTGCTGCCTTGGTCACACGGTTTAGACTAACTGGGCGCCCATCTGCAGCCATCTAAATCACCTAGTGCGGATTGGGAAAACTATACAGGCTCAAGTTCGTGGTTTGGACAAACTGAGAACCTGTCCATTTTTCTCAACAACTTAGAGTTCCAGGCTTTGAATATGACTACGACACCACCAAATAATATTCTTAGATCATATGGAAAATTTATAAAGATAAAATAAGGAATTTAAAACCATAAATCAAATAATATATACCTTCATAAAAATACGGTTCATTAAAAACCCTCCCCTCTCTATATATTATGACATTATAAATCTAATGTATAAACCAAGATACTCAAAGTCTATTATAGAGAGGTGAGAGGATACCTTTTCCATACTTAATAAGATCTACATGATTCCTATAATTGTTAACAATAGAATGGGCCCATAGGGAGTGGACTAACATCATATCCTTGGCTATCTTTTATTCCATAACATTCTTGGCCTCATGCAGATCCATAATTTGTATCACAATCATTATCCATGGGGTTTTACAATAATTAAAAACTATAATAATGACAGTGCCCCTAACATTTGGCATCCCATAAATAGTCATCAAATACATTCCCAATATTATCAAGAATAGATTTAGGAACACTCATGTCAGATTAATGTATATTGGAATTGATCCTTAAACATGAATCATGAGAGAGATTCTATATCCAATTCATAGAATTAAATTATTATAGTTTCAAATATATTCACAATCTAGAGAGCTAAACCACAAAAATATTGGATGAGGATTCTATCGTCGAATTGGGGGAACTCAAGTACAACATAGTGAAAACCCATTTATAAAATTTAGTAAATTTTCAATGATTTAAAAATTCATTAATTTTAATTTTCAGTTAAATTATATTAATTTATTTTAAGGGTGATCCATTTTCACACACTAACTTTCGTAGCCCCTAAACCTGAATTTAAACTTGAAGACTAATTTTTTTTCTCATTAAAAAATAAATACATACCATCCATAATGTAAAATGGATCTTTCCATAACCACCATTAAATGTTTTCATGACTCTGTTGGAGATAGTGTGATTCAAATTCCTACACAACACATCTTGGAAAAAGATAAATGTCCATGGGGATTAGGGGTCTTCTTATCTCAATCCATATGGTGATTTAAAGAAACCATATTTCATAAAAATTAGGATAAGTGGGAATATATGAGAATAAAAATAATAGAAAATATTTATTTCATTCCCATAATAAGAAACCATATCCCCACTTGATCTTAAGGATTTAAAATTACCTCATATGTAGATTAAATCGGCCTCCAATGGGCTGTGGAAAAAAGGGAAAGAGAGAATATACATATTATGAATAAATTAATATATTTATGAAATACTATCATAATATAAATAGTTTGTAAACATATTAATTCAATATTTTAGGAATGTTGAAAAATAAAATGAGATTGTGTGAGTAGAAATAAAAAAAAAGAATGAGGGTTAAACTTTTACATCATTATTGAATCTTAATCCATTGCTCTAAAATTTAATCCATGAGTGCCTGGAGTAGGATAATAAGAAAATGTTTCCAAGTATGCTTGGGGTCCTAGGATAAGGGAATTTGGTAGATACTCAAAAAATAGTTGTTCATCAGTAGTAATTTTCCATGTGGTTTGAGGGGGCATTTACACTTGAAATAAGGTGTATATTTGCATTAAAATATTAAATAAAATGTTATTTCATGACCAAGACATGGAATGGTATTTTTATTTGAAACTATAAATTTTATTTGGTTATAAATAGATTTATTTAATAGTTTTAAATCATTTAAAAAATAAATTTTTTATTTTATATAAAATAAAATAAGACAGAAATTAAAAATAGATTTTTAATATTATAATTTATCATTTTGGAATTTACATTTTTTGTTTTGAAATTATGTTTTATTGTTTAAAATGATTAATATAGATTATTTAATATTTGTTAATATGTGAATATTATTTAATAATATATTAGGTTATTATAACATCGATATTAATTCATCTAACATGCTGTATTATAAAAATTATACTTTTACTATTCACATAGAATTGATGCTATTTAGAAAGTCACAAAAACACGAGCCCTAGAAAATTTTTATGTGATGATTTGATAAAAAAAATAATATTTTCCAAATTAATTTTCAAAGTGATGTGGTTTTAATATTTAAATATTCATATTGAAATTTGGGTTTTCCTAAATATAGAAAAATACCCTTTTCTTAAATATATACTCTTATAATTTTTTGAGTTCCCTAATATGAATAATATTTTTTTAAAATTATAATTTTTAAATGTATATTTATTCATAAAATATATTATTTACGAGACATTTTATAATTTATTTGGTCAAATATCTACTCTAACAGTAAGATTACCATTCAAATAGGTGTGTTATGATTCCAATGGTCATATTTCATTTATACATCCTTTAAAACCATTTATTTCATTAATTCGTCATTTTATTTTTTTATATCAATGTTATATATATCCTTTATAAAATTTCAATCATATTTCTGATGATTTGTTCCCTATAAAGATATTTTATCATGGGTGTGAGTTTTTTCAGCTTCCACAGCTTGATTGATTTTAGGATATTATTTATATTATTAATTTTTTAATTAGACTAATGATTTTTTTGATACTTTAATGTAATGTGTTTATTCTCTATATGAAATGTTCTGAATTAATTAAATAATTGTGTGTCTAGTTTATTGACTTGTTTAAGATGTCTTATAATATATAATATTCTTATGTCTGAAACATATATGCTTTGAAATATTTTTAACTATTGAAATATTTGAGTCTCACACATCCCAAGATTAACATGAATATATTTTATTTTTTTAATCCCATAGTATTGTATTAGATTTTTGAAAATATGTTTTTTAGAATAAGAGGATCGTTGAGAAGGATAGGTGATTCTTGGAGAATTTTTAGAAAAGAGATCAATTTTTTATTGATTGGCTTTTTTAATGCCCCATCATTAGTTGTTGTGATGGGATAATTTCCTATATAATTATAATGGAATTCCAATGAAAATTTCGAAGTATGAATGTATTCTGAATGGAGCCTACATAGTCAAAAACAAACAACGGCATCTAAGAGAAGGAATATGAGAACCATGCCTAGGCATAAGAAATAGTTTGTTGAAGATTCCCAACACGAGCAAGATGATTCTTTGGTCAAGGGGTAGAGTGAAATAAAAGAAGGATATAGGTTCAACCATTCCTATAATATAGATCATTTTTAGGGGATAATTCAAAACAATTGAAAATGGAATGTGACCACACCGTACTTGTTCCTATGGGTGAATCCAAGAGAACCTATGAAACAACTCATGACTAATATGGCCATGGGAAATGTTATGGTCTTGTATTAAAGAGAATATCATGACTATTACAATGCAATATAGATCAATGTGGCACGATATAAGAGTTCTTTTGAAAAATAGTTAATATAAAAAATAACTATGGTGGTGGTCGTAGTCCAAGTGATGTTCTATGTTGAAGACCTTGAATTAGAAATGGATTACACATGATGGACTAAACCCTAGAGAAAAGCATGGTGTGTTAAGAGGTTCCATGTGAAATATAGGGAATCCCTATATGGGTGTGTTGTGTTCGATAGTGTCCATGGTTATCATGTGGATTTTAAAGACAAAATAGTCAATATTCAGTGACCACACCATTGTGATCTATGTTTTTAGGTAAAAATCGATTTGTTGTTTTTTAGAATACTATGATGAATGGTGTGTTGATGGGAGACGTTTAGTTGTTTGTATAAATCATTATGGAATTAAATAGTCTAATCATAAAAGATTCAATAATCATGTGTATCATTCTTAGATCTTGATTCCAGCGTAATGTGAAGGAATTTTTACCACTAATAATGTGAATTAAATGGATATTTTGTTCATGTAGAAAAAGATAGAGAATATAGACCATGAAACAGTTATGAAGAACTGATCTTATAGAAGTATTGAGATGTTTTTTGTGGTGTTATAAGTTATTTTAATGGACTATAGTGTTGTTTATAGGTGTTTGATATTTTGGGAATACTCGTTCCTTTAATAAGGGATCAACTAGAAGTAGGATTTACTATAAGGACTTATGAGTATTGCACATCTAAACTCAAAGAGGAGAGAGATTCCAAATATTTGAAACTCATTGTGAAGGAGGAGTTCTAAGTGAGGGGATTCAAAGAATAATATGTACTTGGGAACCCTTAAAAATCAGGCTAATGTTAAAGATGAAGGATATTGAAATGAAAATAGAAAATATAAGAGTAATTATATTATTATTTTGGAAATAAGTGGTGCTTCATGAAGATGTGGTTATATATTTTGATATAGTATCCTACTAGGAAATTAAAAGAGTTTATATTCATACATGAGGATGACATATAAGTGAAAAAATGTGGTGAATGGACATGTATGTCCACAAACTATATTTAGGTGATAGTTACTACCAAAATTGACTGTGGGAAGGAATGTCTGAGGTAGTGAACATTAAAATGATGTAAGATGTCACTAAATAATTATAAGATGAGTGAAAATTATGAAGATAATAATATTTTATATTGATTTGCTTTAGGTCACATTACAGATGCATGCTCCTTAGATTGAGCCTAATGAGGGTGGACTAAGTAAATTTCTATGGACTTATTTACATAATTAAGGGACACAAAAAACTAATCAAGAAACCTATTGTATATTCAGTTAAAGATCGTAACTGGTGACCCTCAAGGTTGAGATTTTAATAACCATATATGTAAATTGAGACATTAATGGATAAATAGTTTTAAAATTCAAAGACTTTTCATTCCGTAATTCACCCCTATCAGGGTAACCTCACTCAAACTAAAAAATGAGGGATATATAATAGGTATGAAAGGGATTTTATCTTTCAGGTATTTTTATTTCTCTATCTCAGTCATAAGTATTTTAAATTGAAATGGAATTTTCATTGAAGTATGCAATGATATATGGAAATAATTTTAAAGAAAGAAAAAATGAGTTCATTTCCAACATGAATAAATCAGTTGGAGTTCCATGAATGGTTTTGGATAAAGGAATTATTCAATTAATTATACATTGATTTATCATTGAAACATATCAAAGAAATATTGATATTGATGTATCAGTGAAAAATACATTAAAATATTCCCATGAAGAAGAAGGTTACATGGATGTTTCTCTGGAAATGTTCTCCAAATATATGTGTAAAAAATTGAATGACTCCGTTGAAAATATTATAAATAGTTATTTTTTTTAAATGAAAGAGGATGAATAACGATTCCAGAAGAAATAATTCTTCTACTAAGGTAATTGTTTTTAATATTATGTCATATCTTATTAAAAAATTGGTGTGGACAAATTATGTGGAATTTTAGACTCTATTTTACAGCTGAAAATTATATGTAATTAATAAGTGGAATCAATTTCAAGTTTCCAATCATTGTGGTGTTCATGATATAACTAAGAGGATACCCCAATTCTATAAGATATGAAAAAACAATGAGAGTTAATGAATAATGATTAATATATAGCGATTGAATATTTTTCCTGGGAAAATAAGTGGAAAAAGAAAATCATTGATTCTGAATTCCATCTTGAATAAAATTTGAACAAAGAAAAAAATAACAATGTTTTCAGACTAAATATATTTCCCCAGAGATCATGAAGAAAAATTCCCAAAAAAAATTAGGTTAATATGATCATCATTCCACTGAAACCCATATTTTAGTAATTTAAGGGGCCTTAGGAGAAGATAAAAACATTTAATGAAAAGAATAAGACCCCATTTACAATGGCCTAAATGTTTTTAATAATTTTATATTTGAAATTGGGAAGAAAAAAGAAGTTTTATATAAGAGGAGATCCAAAAATAATGGATGCACCAATGTGATACTATTTTCTAATATTTAGGCATATCATGATTATATGTTTCGAAGTCGACAAGCCCAAATATTTGATAATACATCATTTTTTACAAATATATAAATCAAGGATAGACCACATGAGGTATGATTATTTTGAAAAATGATCTATTTTTTTCAAATTAAGTAACATGGATAGGTATTGAAATTGGAGAAATGAATATATGGGTAAATATTATAAAAGGATACAATCTACATAAATGATATATTAAGAAAAATTTTATCTAAGGAAGAAGCATATTAACCTTTAAAATAGGTTCAATGTTTTAGTGAGTGATAACGATTCTCACTGAAGTTTTTATCAAGCACCAATATTTGGATACGCACAACAACCCTCTTGGATGCAATGAAATAAAATTTGTTAGAAAAAAAAATTCATAAGCTATGATAATGGTGAAAGTAAAAGTTATGAGGAAGACACAGATGAAGAAAATTTATTCCTAGGTGGAACTATTGTCCATCAAGGAAATACTTTTACAAAGTGCTTCCAAAACAATGTAAAAACATGAATATGCAATGGAATGTAATTTCCAATGTAATATCAACAAATAATGATAAATAAGTGGTCAATTTTTCATATGTGATCGATTTCACAATTCTAGAACAACCCAAGCCAAGGTAAAACAATAATAATTATATATTGGAAGAGATATGTTTATGAAGTTGACACAAGGGAGATCCTTTGGAAAAAGGTTTAGGTATCCGACTACTAGAGATGATGATGTTGATGAGGTAGAATGGATGATGACATTCCTTTATAAAAAAAGTGAAAAATGTAAAAGTAACCATACAAGTCAAAGTGTGGATCCATTTTCCCCACCTCATTTTATTTACTTGAGAAAGTTGAAGGTACCCCTATCCATATATGATTTATTTTTTCTAACTATTTTTGAAGAGGTGTAAAATTTTGGGGGAGATACAATCCACATGATGATTTTTCTAGAAAATAACCTATTATATAGATATAAGAATATTTGATTAAATTAGCACAAGTGGTATCGCTAATTTGAACATCAAATAGTGACTAGGGATAAAGTCGTAGGGGTTGTGGTGGTTGAAATTCAAAAGTTATGTATACTTATATAAATTTGAAAATTCCTATAAATAATTTAAATATAATATATTTCAATTGGTATCAATTGGTATTTCATATTTTGTATCAACATTAAAAAGTCATAGGATCCACAAAAAATGGGGTTTAATGGTTTTCTCTATTAATTGTTTGATGTGTAAGTTATAAAGATCTTAGGTTATGTTGATAATATAATGGTACAAAAAATTAGGATTTTTTCATTTGTACTCATGAGTGACATTGTCATCCTTGACGTTCCAAAAAAAACTCATGCTTCTTACTCCAAGATTATGATTTGCGGTCTTAGATGATTTTTTAAATCCCAAGTGCTAATATTAAATTCACTCAATGAATCTATAGAGAAAATATAGCAAGAATTTATTGTTGAATAAGTAACCTTTATTGATTTTTGTATTCCAACCAGATTTTGATTTCATTTGGTTCCAAAGGATATGGATAATCAATAAGAGGTATAATCCAAATTCTGATGATATAGGGTTGATAGCAAAGGGATTAATATTCCTTTCCTATAGTCATAGTAGGAGTTGAATCCCATGGGAAATCAATATTAGATGTTGAAGAAAAATTGGGAGTTAATATTTCATAGTTTTTTTTTTGCACAAATTAAATGGAATAAAAGGTTTGAAAATGGAAGAACATAACCCCATTAAAGGGTGAGGTTTTGAATCCCAAAATGATCCCCACATTTCATGGAAGAGTAATTTCGCTTTGTATTTCATTGAATAAATGTGGAAGTATGTTTTTAGGAATTTTTGGTGTTAGTTTTTTCAAAATAATTCCATGGTGGATATTGTTAAGAATCTGAAAGAATTGTGTTAGATTTTTTTAATAATAAGTTTATTGAAAATAAGAGGATTATTCACAAGGACAAGTGAATCGTAGAAGAGTGTTAACAATTATTTTGTTTTTTTATTTAATTGGTTGACAATGAATAATTGTTTATTTTTTCACTCATTCTCCACAAATATATAATGTATGTTCGATGGAAATATATAATTACTAATGTATTATTCAAAGAACATACATTGTCAAATTAGGGGATTAAGGTATCTCTGGGAAAGAATAGAAAACCCATTTTTGGGCACAAGGCATGGTGTATTAATGTTTCATAATTTGGTTAAGACCTCACCCTAGAAATTAAGAATAGTGAAGGGGAAAAAGGAACTTGGTTTGGCCACAATAATGGTATCGGTCATGTTGGAGAGGAGAATTCCCAACATGGGAAACTGGAAAGGGACAACACCATATTGGTTCATATGGTGGAATTATTGACCAGTAGTGGAAAATGTTCCAGACTAATATAGTAATATAGAAGGCTATGATCGAGCACTATGAATCCAATATCAACATTCACTATACTCAGGATCATAGTGTGGTGTGATGGAAGAGTACTGATACAAAATGGGGAAGATCAAAAATGAATGTGGTTGTGGCCGTTGTTTGAGTGAATTTATGCATTGGAAACATGTATTTTAAAAGGTAAAACATAGGATGTGCCATGTTTCATAGAAAGATGTATTTGTTTATAAGGTTCCCTATAAAACATGTTAAATACCATTATGGGTGTTATGGTGTTCAATGGTGGACGTTGTTATAAGGGGGAGCTACAAGCCAGAATATCCCACATCATGTGACTATGTGTTAGTTCCTGCAGTTTTGAGGTAAAAATGGCTAGTTGTTTTTACCTATTACTTAGTGAAGGGAATGGTGATGTATTACACATAAATATTATGGTATATCATTATAGTAATTCTTGGACCAATCTTAAATACTTCCATATTCATGTGTATCTATCTTAGATCGTGATTATAACTTAATGTGAAAGAGTTTTAAATTTTAACCTTTTGAATTAAATATATATATATATAATTCAAACTATAAAATAGATATAATTTAAACCAAAGAGTATTAATAGAGAAGCGTAGTTCAATAAATAATGGGATTTTATTGTGAGGAGTTCTTTTGGACTTGAATGGACTATAATCGTAATGATAGTTTTCATATTTTTTCATATGATCCATTGTTTAATAAGGGATAAATCGATTATAGGGTTCAACATAAAGACTTGATAATATTGTATGTCCAATATGAAATATTAGAGAGACACCCAAGATCCAAATCTCAGTATGAAGGAGAAGATCTAGGTGGGGGAATGGAATGGAAAATAAGGACATTGAATCCCATTAGATCTTTCCCAAGTAAAGTAGGAAGTAGATTTCTTTTTTAAACATAAATAAAAGTGGAATTATAATTCTATTTTGGAATGATGATGTATCTTATGAGGAGTTATACACATGTATTTACAGAGAAGACAAACATGAAATTAACAGAACATCCATTCATACATGAGGATGAAAGCTAAGAAAATAAAGCAGGATAAGGGAACTACTTGTCCGAAAACTATGTTGAGGTGATCCTTTCCACTGGTAGTGTGAATTGGAAGGAATGTTCAAGGTATTAAACCTTGGGAAGTACTGAGATACCCAAAAACCATTGTAAATGGAGTGAACATTATGAAGATTAATTTTCTTTATAGTGATTTGGTTTACATCACATTTTAGATGCATACTCTTTAGATGTATCCCAGTGTGGGTGATCTATGTAAATTTTCTATCCCTATTTACACTATTCAGGCACAAAAAAACTAATCAAGGAACATAATGCATATCTAGTTAAATTTCATAACAAGTGACACTCAATGTGGAGAGCTTATGATCTATATAATTAAAGTGATACTTTAAAGGACAAATATTTTTCAATGAGTGTGAATTTTCAAACACTGATTCACCCCCCCCCCAAGATAATTCACTCTTTCCCCTATTTAGGGACCAAAATTTTAAAACATTTATATATTTTAGAAATTAAATCTCACAAAGAATCATATAATCCTCGAACCCCAAGGTTTTATATTTATAGATATTATCTTTATAAATATATGATTACAAAATATTGATTCAAAATTTATTTTATAAGCATATACAAAAGTAATAATTTTATATATAGTACTGTATATAATTTCATAGAAATGTTAAAAAAATTAGAGGTTTTCACGAATGCTCAGTAAAAGAAAACATATTAATGAGTCATAAAGGGTTAGATCATAATCTTGAAAATGGGAGAAATATCTAATTAAAAGGACCATGGAATCATAATAGATAGTCGTAAGTAATGATAGAATAACATATATCATTTGTCCACAAAAAGGCCATCATGGAGTCATAAAACGTAGTCCATTGCTTGTAATGATGATAAAATAATCCAAAATTATGTGAATAAATCACTAGAATAGGGCATAACATGGATATGTGGCCTAGAAAATGTGGCACTGACATAAGTATAATAAATCATAAAATTTATTCAGTAGATATAAAGAAATAGGTCCACATATAATGTTGACAACATAATTAAAATTCCATTGCATCACATTATGCACATAATAAAAATGGACTCACAAATTGTTGTGAACATAAAAAAATGGCTGTGTATAACATCATTATCTCATGAGATATAAAACATTAGCCAACATATTTGAGTGATATATTGACCTCCACACCTCACAATTGATATAATTTACATATTCATTTTACATGAAATAAATCATTATGCATATTATGAAAAACCCATGTAAAAAATGGGTTTTATATCATTTCAAAACAATATCAAGTAACAGAACATTAAGAGAAGATCCATTGGTACCAAAATTTAAATCCCCAAAAGGAGTAAAAAATAATTTGGAGAATTATAAATTAAATTTCGATGTAATATATATATCATTTTAGGAAATATAAGAAGATGAATGAAATTTCATGGAAAATAGTTTTCGGAAATCATTTTATCATCACCATAAAATTCAATGTAATTATTAATATTTAAAATTCAATTCCATGAACCTGAACAAAAGAATATTTTAAAAAAATCACTTTAGAAAACACTTTAATAAATTAATATAGAAAATAAATTATTTTTATGTAAATAATTTTTTAGTGGATGATAAAAATGTATGAGCAGGGAAAGAAATGCATTTTAATCATTTTATAATGTTTTAATGAAAATAATATAATGAAGGGAAAGTTGAAAAAATTACTTCTAAACATAGATAATGGAAAATATGATTAATACAAAAGACAATAGATTTTTCAATGTATTAATAATAAAATAACAAATTTTTGTTATGAAGTAATATGAACATGGAGGGGAATTGATATTAGAAAAGTTAGAAATTATTCTTAAAAACATTATTTTCTTATAGAGAGTGAAAATCATCGAAGAAGAATATTTTATTTTAAAACTATAATTTACCTTGATAAAAATTTTAAATCAAATATAGAATGTATAAATGTATAAATAAAAGAGTCATGGAAGATCATTGTCAAGGATGAATATCTATGACCCAATGAAACATAAATTGAGTCGAAAAAACCCTTATGGCTACTATAATATATGGAAAAAAAGAATATAAAAGAGGTTACATGAAATGAGTATTTATATACTATAAATAAATAGTGAAAATCATATTTTTTTTTGTAATGGTAGTATATACACCATATAAGTGAAAATAAGTGCATAGAAAACATTTCCCAAAGAAGGTAATTTTAGATGAGAAACTCTTATGACATTGATATTGTATGAATTAAAATATCCAGGATGGGAGACCATGATATAGAATTTCTAATATCATAAAAAAGTGTTTTATTATATACTATAGAAACAAAGAACTAATTATTTCTAACAACACAAAGTTTTATCAATGGATATTTCCTTGTAATAAATATGTCAATTATTATAATCACAAAAATCTTGTGCAGAACACAATAAAAACATTATAAATTAAGAATAAATGAAATAAAAGGAATTTCTAGAAGTTAAGGAACATATTGTAAGGGGATAGAAACATGAATTTTGGAATAATAACAAAAGCCTTATGAATAGTAAACCAGACAATTGAATAGTAACCTCACCAATGAAATTTTTAATAAATTTTTCTATAATGTATATAAATATATGATATAATTATATCGTTGTATAAGTAAATAATAATTATTTTTTAATTATTTGTTGTACTTTTTTTAAGTCAATAATTTTTAATTACAATTTTATAAATAATTTAATTTTTTATATGAAAATTTATTTTCAAAAAATGTCTTCAGAAATTATTATTTCTACTTCTTATAATTATAATATCATTTTATGAGACCTTATTTTGTTGTTTGAATTGATATAAAATTAATTATTATTTTAAAATCTATATTTTTGGAGTAATTTATGATTTAAACTAAAAATTTATTTTCTCATGTTTAGAATTTTATTTCATAAAATGGTGTTAATGTGTTTATTCGACCAGTTGAAAAATGAATAGGGTGAATTTTTGGGATTTTTCTAAAATACATAAATTTTTGGTGAATAGTAAAATATGATAATTTATAAAAAAAGATAAATGCAAGAACTATGGAGTCAGAGATGATTTATGGATAATGTAACCCGAAAATCTCAAACAAAATTTCTTTATATTAATATTTTTTATGATAATTTACAAACTATTTATATTCTTGAGCCAAAATAATAAACTAATAATTAAAATAATTAGAAAACACCCCTCTTCTCCACTATAAATACCACCCTCACCAACTCTTCTTCTCACATCTCTCAGGATTGGAGAATTTTCCAAATTCAACCTAATACTCTTCCCAAACCCCTCCCCCACATATACAAACTTTTGTTCTTAACAAAAGTATAAAACCAATCCCCTCTGGAGGCTCTCAAAAAGAAGGAATCAATAGGTAAACCCCTCTTCCTTTTTATTTAATTTTTTTTCAAGTTCCTATCATTTCTTATATTCTCCCCACATACCCTTGTACAAGTGGAATGAAAGCTCCATTATAAAACATATGAAATAATCTTATAATGTTTATGGAAATATTCTTCATCAAATCTCATATCTTATCCCTTTTATTTTAAGAATGCAGACATCGTCCATGAGGTGCCAATCTACCCCCTTCATGGATGACAAACATTCATCTTCAATTCCAACATTAAGCCTGGCACGAAACTATTTTTATGGTTCAATGATATTTTAATATATGAATTATATCTTATGTAATGTTTTTGAATAATTTTTTACGCATGATATTAATTTATAAAACAAAATGAGTTCGTTATGATCGAAAACCGCAAAAATAATCCCAAACAATTATCATTAACTATTTATCCATTGATTCATACTCCTGACATAAAAACAAATGATTTATAAGACCAAAAAAACTTCTAAAAGATCACTAATAACATATTTTTTTAATTTTGGATAATTATATGCACTTTATATGACCATTAGTACATGTATACATGTAAACTAATCATGAAAACCAAGAAAACCAATGCTCTAAAATGATGAAATGAAACCAATTAAACAATAAAAAAGTCCATAAATGAATATAATAATGTTATAATAAATAAAATAAATTTATAAAGGGTTTTGGAATTATTAATTAATCAATTTAATTTTATTATCCTGGACATTAAGATCAAGTGAAGAACACCTTTATACTTAAGGTAAGGGATTATACCCAAACCACTATTATTTCTTCAGGTTACTCTTTCTCACATTTTACCCAAATGAAATTATCTTTTATTTTTATGTAAATATTATAAATCATGATTATAATTCCAAAATCATGTATCAATATCCATTCATCATTCTTTTTGTGGTATATACATGTATTTATAAGGTTGTCTACTCAAATATTCCCGATAAGCAAGCCAGATTTTAGGGAACTTCTCGAATTCTTTCCCAATTTAGAGTGAACTCTAAAATATATTTTAAGAACAAATTATTTTTTAAATCACTCATTATATTATGAAAGAATTATTATTAAACACCAGGTTTTATATAAAATTTTATTCATTTTTCTACATTAAATGCTCTTTAATTTTTTCCATAAACCACCATAAAAAGTTTTAATTCAAATTTTGCTTAAAAATAATTTCTACATGTTATAACATCTTTTTGAAATAAGTAATAATTATAAGCCTATTTTCAATTAAAATGCCGATGTTTGAATGAATTCATTTCCATCATGGTCACTTTTATGAAACACCCATTTATTATGCTTTATGACACGATTATGATACCCAATCCTTTCCCTAGGTAAACCTTATGTTTATGTTTTATTACTTATGTAGGAATCTTTATGTGAAAAAATATTCATTAACTTGTTATGATTAGTGTTCCCAGATATCTCCCCAATTCATAAGGTATTTTTAGGCTCATGATATGTTATGTGCAATAGATTTGTGGTTAGCATTGATTAAATATCCTCTATACATAACAAGCCTGGACTCGTGCTAAAGTCAAGTTTTTTGTTGCCAAAATATTACTATGAATATAGGATTACATGATCCCATGTTTTTATTCCTTATATTTAATCATTTATAGGATATTCTATAACATTATTTTAATCCACCTAACCCATGTGATAATATTTTTTATGCTTATTCGGTTGTTGGGATTTTAGTTAAACTCTTTGTTCATGCTATCCCCAGGTAATCCTATACCAATGTAAGGTTTCAAAAGATGATTGGATCTATTTATTAATGTTAAATAATATATAATTTTTTTTTTGTTTTTGAAACATGATGTTTAATTATGTACCAAATCTCCAAGACACTAGACTTTAGGATCCTTTGCTTGTAATTTGATGTTTAAATGTGCTTAAAATCATATAATGACATGTGTAAAGGCTTGGGTCTCTATAGTTGGTATCAAAGGACAAATTAACATAATTTTGGAGATTAGGAATATAGACATCTAGAATGATATTAGGGATTAGAATAATCCTAATAAGACATCCATGTATTTGGGTTCGTATAGATTAAGTGGTTTATCATGAAAATACATCATTGTCTGGATACTACAGGTGGATATGGTTTTGGAAGAGATGTACATAAGAGTAACAGATTTGACAAGTTGTTCTGGGCTTGACTTTCGGTAAAATGGTAAAAGATAGTGTTCCTCACTAGGTACCTAGTTTTTCACTCCTAAGGGATATGCTTTAGTGAATTTATATGCTCATTAGAAACCATTATTAGGAGAACAAAGAAAATTTGCATCAGAATATATGTTTGGAAATAGATCATGTATAACCTAGATTGAAATCATATAATCACAAGTTAGGATATAATTTTCCATTAAGAGTATATCCTTTTATGTTTTAATTTTAATTTTTATTCTTATTAGCTATGTATTCAAGACCCATAGTTGCACTTTCTATTTCTTAGTTAACGGTGAGAAATATAATAACATATTTGAACAATCAATATGATAATAAATGTGATGATTTCCATAATGATATTCAAAATAATATTGGAATGGGTGCTAAAAAAATTATAATAGTACTTTCTCAGATGGATCAAGTAATAAATAATAACATGAATTGTGTGGAATTCTTACCTCATAGGAAAGGTAATGTTTCTATCGAATCCTTTAAGTTGAAAAGGCCACCCATATTTAGGGGTTCTTCTGATCACATCCTTGTGTAATAGTGGATTAACTCCATTGAAAATATATTCTATATCCTCTAATGCTTATAAGAAGATAATGTTGTGTTGGAGGATTATCATTTTCATATGGAATTATATTAGTGGTAGACACTAATAATAAATAAGAAGTCCAAGGAATAAATTGATTGCATTGGTTGGGAGGAATTTGATAAAATATTTTTTAATAAATATTTTCCTTTAACCCTCTATCTCAAGATATAAAGGGATTTCCTCAGACATAAGAAGGTGGAAGATGAGTCTTTTGTGGTGTATAAAGAAAACTTTACAAGTCATGTAATATATTCCATGGGATTTTTCATGAATAATGAATGTGAGTTGGATCACTACATTATCATACTAAAGATAGATCTACAAAGACCATTGGTGATTCAAGAATTCTATAGTTATGAGGATATTCTCCATTGTGTCCACTAAGTTGAAATGGATATCAGATACTCTCAATGGTCTCATGGGTCTGGTGAAAAAATGAATAAAATAAAGCTTAATATGGGTGGATCAGCAAATAAATCCCACAATGGAAATACGATCAAATATAACAAGTGTCAAACTTTTGGGAAGAAACATCATGGGAACCTTCTAAATAGAACCAAGAAAAAAATGCAAACATGGAATAATGGGGAATATACCTATGACCCATCGAATTGACGTTAATAATTTCATTAATGTGGAGGAGGAAAGGGATATTCAGATAAACACTCTGCTTATAGTGTGGTGTTTCAACTGAAAGGAACATGGGAATTTTGGAAACAAATTCCCGAAGACCAGATTTGTTGGAGGCAATTGATAACAACCTCCAATGATACAGGGAAGGGAATATTCTATCCCTACTTCTGATGTGGATCTGGATACCTATGTGGTTACAGGTACAGAGGTTTTTCATTCAACAATACCGAACATAATATTTGATTATGGTTCTATGCATTATTTCATATCTTTCTTGTTTAGTATAACTATTCAAACAACACATCAAAATATAGATATTATTTTATTTGTGACAACAACTAATGGGGAAATTATTACATCCAAAGTACATAACTCCTACTAAATTAATGTTTGGTGACCGAACCTCCCAGAAAATATTTTATTACATCCTTTACTGTAATTTGATGCTATTTTATGCATGTATTGACTCTCTTTATACAAATACAATACCAATTGTGGGTAAATGTAGATCACTCTTCACATCCCAAAGAATCCTTCAATTCTTTACAAGTGTGAGGAGGATGATGAATCTCAATCGAACCCATTTTCTCATGTTTGAATATTATTACCTAATGTGAAAGTATATATTTCTAAAATTGTAGAGAAAACTGAGATGATCATTCTCGAAGACATGCCAATCATGAGGGATTAGACTGATGTTTTCCCTGAATAAATATATAATCTTTCTCCAGATCGAGATGTTGGGTTCTCAATTGAAATTATTCCTGAATCTATTCCTATACCAGAGAAACCATATAGAATGACCATCCTTGATCAGGAAGAACTAAAGAAGTAGTTACATGAGAATCTGGAAAATGGTTTTATATGCCCGAGTGCTTCATTATAGTGAGCACCATTTGGCTTTGTCAATAATAAGGATGGATCTATGTGCCTAGGCATTGCATATTTTGAGCTCAATAAAATCAACATAAAGAACAAGTATCCCCTTCATCAGGTAGATGACTTTTCGGATTAGCTAGGTGGGCTAGTTATTTCTCTAAGGCACACCATCGGTCAGGATATCTCTAATTAATGGTGAAGAATGTTGATATTCCCATGATTTTCTTTTGATCAAGTTGTGGACACTATGATTTCATTTTGATTCCCTTTGGAATCTCTAATGGTACCACAATATTTATGGACTTAAAGAATACAATCATTAGGGATTACCTTGATAAATTTTTTGTAGTATTTATTGATGATATTCCGATATACTCGAAGTGGCAAGAGGAACATGAGGAGAATTTGAATACTATATTGAGGACTTCGTGAACGGAGAAACTCTATTCAATGTCAAGTAAATGCAAGTTTTGGAAGGAGGAAGTACCATTCTGGGGGAATATTATTACCACCAAAGGGATATCTATGGACCCTTCCCAGACAAAGGCAATTGAAGAGTGGCACATACCAACTTATGTAATAGAGATCTCTAGTTTCCATGTCCCATATGAGAATACCAAAGAATTGTGATGAACTTTTAATGATTTTCTTACCCAATATCCACACTATCCTGAATAGGAGTTAGGTTTTTTTTGACCTAATAATGTGAGAAAATCATTAAGGACCCCCAAAAGAGGCATATCACTGCACTAATACTCACACACTCAAAATGTGGAGGACTCTTTGTAGTGTACTGTGTTTCATTAAAAAATGTATAATGGTATATACAGATTAAAATGATTAATTGATGGCCTCATCTTCAATGTTGTCTAAAATTAATGAGCAAAAATATCATATTCATGATCTGAAGTTAGTGGCTATGATCTCTACAATGAAAATATGGAATCATTATCTCTATAGGGAGAAGTGTGAGATATATATTTACCACAAGAGTCTCAAATATATTTTCACACAAAAGAAGTGTAATATATTCCCATGAAGATGGTTTCAGATCACCAAGGATTAAAAATTATCAACCCCCTACCATCCTGATGGGACAAATAAGGTGGATGATTCTCTATGTTGAAAGGATCTTTCATCTTTATCAATGATGTAAATTAAAAGAAGATTAAATATTCTTAGACATAAAAAGGATATACATGTGAATAATTAATGGAGGAAAATTATCAAATCCTTTCTCTTATGATTGATCAATCATCCATTATGGAAAAAATAAAGGATACGCAATGAAATGATGTGAAAATTTAGAAATATGTGGAAGCTATCAAAATGTAAATTCCTTCGAGTTCAAGAACAATGAGTATAGAATTGTATGATTTCGGTCAGGACTATGTGTACCATCCAATACTGAGATAAATAAAGAGATTCTGAATGAAGCTCATAGATCAACCATCCCTATTCATTGAGGGATGGAAAATATGTATCGAGATCTCTAGAAGAATTATTGGCGGGACAATATGAAAAAAGAATTTGTTGAATATACATCAAAGTGCCTGGTGTGTCAGTAAGTGAAGGATTAAAGGGAAAAAATTTAAAGGGATAATGAAACCATTATCTATACAAACATGGAAGTGTGAGAACATCACCATAGAATTTTTCAATATACTTCCAATGACATCCAGACTAAAAAAAATTATATGGGTTATTGTGGATCATCTTATGAAAACAACTCACTTTATCACAATACAAGAGGAATTATCACTATATCAACATGAGATGATATATATCAAAGATGTAGTAAGGCTACATGGAATAACACTATCGATTGTATCAAATAATGATATAGGATTCACCTTGAAGTTATGGAAAAGTCACTGACATGCTCTAATCATTGAGCTGAACTTTAATACGGTCTATCATCCTAAAACTGATGACCAATATGAGAGAACTATTAATAAAATATAAGAAATCTTGAAAGAAAGTTCTAAGGCTCCATATGAATCCTGTTATGGTAAAAGTTGCAAAATATTGGAATGTTGGTATGAAGTCGGTGAACGTAACCTTCTATAGCCTGAAATTGTCGATGAAATAATAGAGAAGGATAAAACCATTCAGCATTACATCAAGGTAGCCCAAAGTTGAAAAAATAGCTCTATAGACAATCATCTAGGGGACTTGGAGTGTATGGTTGGAAATATGGTATTCTTCTGCATATCTCTAAGGAAGAGGATCCTATCATTTGGAAAGAAAAAGAGGCCAAGTCCCTGGTACATTGACCCCTTCGAGATCCTTGGTCGTGTAAGAGCTATGGCCTATCTAATAGCACATCCAATAAACAATTTTCAAGTACAAAATTCATTCAACATATCCCTCTTGAGGAAGTGCTTACCAGATCCCTCACATGTACTAAATTCAGATGTGGTACTATTTGAGAATGATCTTTCTTACGAGGAGAAGCTAGTGATGATCATGGATCCTATAGATTCTATGTAACAAGAATGCTCACCTAGTAAAAGTTCTACGGTGGAACCATAAGTACAATGTAGAACCATGTGAACCAGAGAAAGTGACAAAGGGAAAATACCCACACCTGTTTTCAACGTAGAATCTGAAACAAAATTTCGTGGGTGAAATTTTATAAGGGGGGAAGAATGTAGCGACCCGAAGTTTGTAATTTTAAATTCAATTATTATAATTCTTTCATATATTATAATCATATAAAATCACACATAGAACATAATAAAAACATTATAAATGAATAATTAATGAAATAAAAGGCATTTCCAGATGTTAAGGAACATATATCAAAGGGGTAGTAAGTTTACCTTTGGAATAGTAACATGACCATTACGAAAAGTAATCGAGAAAATACAATAGTAACATAAAAAATGAATATATAAATAAAATTTATCCATCATATATGTGACAATATGATATAATTATATCATAGAATATGTAAATAAAATTTTTAAAAATTATTTATTAAGTGTTGGTATTTTTATATGTCATAAATAATTAATTCCAATTTCATGAATAATTTAATGATTTAAATAAAAATTTATTTTCATAAAATGTATTAATAAATTAGTATTTTGATGTATTATTATTATATGTTAATTTTATGAGACCTAATTTTTTTCCAATGTGATATAAAATCAGTTATAATTTTAAAATCTGTATTATTCTAGCAAATCATGATTTTAATTAGAAATTACATTCCTCAAATTTAAAAAAGTATTTTCATAAAAAGGAGATTATTTTTTGTATTATTCTCTTTAGAAAATTGATAGGTTGAATTTCTAGGACTTTTCTAAAATACTGTAATTTTTTGGTGAATAGTAAAATACAATAATTAATGATAAAAGCTAAATTCATGAATTATAGAGTCATAATTAATTTATGGATTATGTAAGAACCAAATCATGAACTATAATTACTTATTTAATATTTTTGATGATAATGTTAAATATAATTATATTCTAGATCCAAAATAATAATCAAATGATTAAAATAATGAGAAAACACCACTCTCTTCCACTATAAATAACACCCCTCACCATCTCTTCTCCTCACACCTCTCATGCCTTGAGACTTTTCCAAATTATCCCCAATAGTCTTCCAAAACCCCTATCCCATATGACATGAACCCCTCCCCACAAAGTGTACCCCTCCTGGCCCGGCAATGTGAGAAGGAAGATAATGACCCCCGAGTCCCGCCTCCAATAGGCCCCGGGTTGGTGACTAGCACCGAGGGTAAAGTAATAACACAAATGAGAGGCATTACCCTCTAAGAGAACACATGCAGAAGAGAGAGATAAGATAGAAACCAATCAACTCTAAATTAGAACTGAAATATAAAAGAAACCCAAGTACATATATGAAATGTCACGAAAAAGTACTACAACTGAAAGGGAATACTAAAAGTACCCAAAAGAAAGTAAAACGACAGTGACCACAAGCCCCAACAGCTCCTCCAAACACAAGCTAGTAGTAACTAGCTTGATCTTCAACCTGCTCCATGTGACCTTAAAAATAGTTTATATATACATAGGGTGAGTATAAGAGTATACTCAGTAGGATCCTCCCCAAGCCTCTCGTGCAAATGTAATGAAAGCATGCTAAAGCCCAGTAAACTACAAGTGAAAATAACTCGTTACCTAAACAGGTATACTAAGTCCCCAACCTCACCATGGCCACTCTCTCCAAGTAACACTTACAAGAATATAGCATATAATGAAAAATATCAAGGGTACCTCACTACAACTTCCCCACCAGTTTTTCGCTTTTCCCCAATGACATACGTCCTATGCATCTCTTTCCAAAGGCTTGCCCGTATAAACTTGAGCTAAGCACCAAAATATGCACCACTTGCACCACAAAGGCTTTCTTGCCGACACCTGGGTGAAGAAGCACACCATCCTCACAACCAAAAGTAACCTGGTAGTTTTCGGGAGCCCCCACAGCTCGTATAACGTGTATCATACGTCGGGTAGTATACCTCAAGTCATCACAACCCATACACCGAGTAAGGATCCTCAAGCCATCACAGCCTAGACATGTTACACCTATAGTAGTCTATAGGATACTATATCCAGAATATATGTGTTTTAAATAACCACAAGCCATTACTTCCCTCTAAACACATATATGGGGAAAACTAACTGCTGTTCCAAAGGCACTAGTATCTACTAAGAGAAGAGAGTGGGGCTAAAGGGGGTAGCCATCTATCCAACCTCTCATCAGAATGTTGGGGAAACACCCCCAGGGCTCAGAATCCCCAGGGTGTCAGTTACCCTTACTGATAGGGTGGATTAGCTTATAGAAACACAAAAAGTACAGAATATATATATAACTCACATCCACACTATGAGCATTACCTAGTCTTAGATACAACTGCAGCTAACATCTCTCAGACTCCTAGATGCTACTTCTAAGAATATGTATCCTACAAGCACACAAACATTTAAAGAGCTTTATTAGATTACTCCATTCTCATTTTATCAGTTCCACTGTATGTTAATTAATTCTTTAAACATTAATTAACCATTAACAATTCCTCATTAAACTGAATTAGCATCACATTAAAAATCAACTGCACCTTTTAAAATTCACATCACCTTTAAATTCCAGTATCTCCATCCTCGTGGATTGTCACCATTTAATAAAACTTTCCTTAAAAAATTACTTTCCCATATTCCAAGGCATTCTAGAAAGGAATTCTATGATACTAAACACAAAGGGGGATCAACACTGTGAGTAGATATACTACCCGTCGAGTCTTTGCCGCCAATAGCAAGAGCATAGACCCATTCTCCCTCGAGAGGCTAAACATGGAAAGCACGTGGCATACCCCGCGTGTCTTCACCTCCTTCGGAAGGATGGTAAGCAAGACCAGCTACCTTGAGCAGTGGGGAAAAGTAAAGCAGATAAAAAAACCAAACAAAACCCCCAACATCCAGCCATCACATCCATCCCATACCATCATCCTTGGTGTCCTCTCCAAAACCCACATGCATAAGCTGATGCATCTCGCTACCCCAGGCGTCATCCGCTACCACAACCACAAGTACCCATGCCTCCACATATCACAACAGCCATCCAGGCTCACGTCAGAGCATAAGTAGAAAGAAAACACAACAGCACATCAATGGGATCTTGACCCTTTAACAATCAAGAGGGTAACTTAGAACCCTTTAAGAAATTCTCACTCAATCTGTTCATTAATCCATATTGAATTAGTATATTTGTTATTCGTAGGTTCCAATTACGGGAGTTCTAATCAAAAAGATATCACAATTAAAAAACCATGCTTACTTCCCTAATTTGATTAACCTCAAATTAGAACGACTACAACAATGGAAACAACCAGATTCATTTACATGCCTCTTTATCTATAGCCAATTAATTAACAATTAATTCCGGCATTACGTTCATTATCAATTTCCATCAAGAATGAACAACAAATAAAAGAAATCATAGATATCACTCTATGAAATAAAACATGAGGCAAACCGTTCTCATGGTAAAAAGAAACAGCATGCGATCAACCAATTCATTAAATCTATTTCAAGTATTTAATTAGTTCAATTTAATTTTGATCCAAAGGGCTAAATAATGCTAATTCTACGATTGCACATATACAATTAGAGAAGCCACGAATCCCCTGACTCGAAGAATTCTTGACGTCCTTTATCCACACAACGGGTCACAATCCTCCTCTCACGACAACTTCATCCACCGGAGGATGCCATGGTACGACAGTACCAACCAACCCCAATAAAAATCCATTAAAATCTTAGAAATTACATGGTATAATATTGAAGGGAGAAACATTATAAGATAATCCCCAAAGGAACAATGGTAAAACATACCTTATAGGGAAGATTGACCGACACAACTCGGTTGCATCCAAAATAGAGCAGAACCAATCAGAGGATAATGGTTTTATTATGAAACTCCTACGGGAATGATTAAAAGGTTCTAATGTCTCTTAGATGAGAACAAAGTTGAAGAATAACAGAGGATGATATCTAGTTCTTTTTTGAATATTTAATGAGGTGATAGTTTAAGATCCGGTTAATTCTCCATTGAAAATAGATTACATTAACCCACGTGGTTTGACCAACTAAATACATCCTGGCCTTAAGAATAATTACTATAAGATTTATGGCCTTTGAATCGGCATTAGAGTCCTTAAAATAAGGCTTTAAATGTATTTTACTTCAAAAGGAACATCAAAAGGGGTGAAACTGTTGGAAGCCGGAAACACTGTTAATATACTCAAAATTTGGCAAAGGAAAGAATAGGTGACACTTAGAAGGTCACTGTTCTGGAAACACTATTCACAAACGTGAAATTTGGAAAACGAAAGAATAGGTTATACTTAGAAGGTCACCTTTCTGGAAACACTGTTCACAAACGTGAAATTTGGAAAAGGAAAGAATAGGTGACACGTAAAAGGTCACCGTTCTGGAAACACTTTTCACAAACATGAAATTTGGCAAAGGAAAGAATAGGTGACACTTAGAAGGTCACCATTCTGGAAACACTATCCACAAACTTGAAATTTGTCAATGGAAAGAATATGTCACCGTAAGAGCGCACCATTCTGGAATCACTATTCACGGAACTCAAAATTTGGAAAAGGAAAGAAAATTTCACCGTTAGAGCTCATTGTTCTGGAAACATTGTTCATAGAACTCATAATTTGGCAAAGGAAAGAAATTGTCACTGATGGACCTCACCGTTAGAAGGTACTGATAGAACCTCACCGATAGAAACACTGTTCAATTCTACCGATAGAAGGTCACCGATAGAAGGTAACCGAAATAACACTATTCAAGTCTACTGATAGAAGGTCAACAATAGAACCTCACTGATAGAAAAATTTTTCTCCTAACGATAATGTTCATAAAACTAGAAACACTGTTCACATAACTAGAAATTTGGCAGTGTTGGGGATATGTCACCTTAACCTCCCGGAACACCTCCAACACAACATTTTCACAATGTAATGGACAGGAGAGGTCCAGGCCATTACACAATGTCCAGGTTCTTTTTTTATAACAAAAGACAAATCCCAATCCCCTGAGGATGTTCTGAAGAATAATAAATCAAGAGGCAAAACCCTCTACCATTTCTTTTAATTTCTTTTCAAGTACCATTATTTTTTTATATTCTCTTCACATCCTATGGTCAAAGTGTCATGAAAAGACCAATATATTATATATAATGGAATATTTTCTTTATTATAGAATAATTCTTCATCATATCTCATATCCTATCTATTTTATTTTAAGAATTAAGACATCATCTGTGACGTGCCGATCTTCCCCCTTCGTGGACGACATGCTTTCATCATTCAATTAGTCCTTAAAATATATTCATGAAACAATTTTTATGGTTGAACTAGATTATAATATATGTATTATATTATTTGTAATATTCTGGAATTCTTTTTTAAGCATGATAATATTTATAAAAAAATGAATTCGTTGTGATCAAAAAATGAAAAAATAAACCCAAATGACTACCATTAACTATTTATCTAATGATTCTTTCACATGAAAAATAAGTAAATCATATATAAGAAAAATTTTATCTTTGAAAGATCATTAATAACATATAAGTTTAATTCTAGATAAGTATACCTCTTTATATGACATTTCAAACAATTATACAGGAAAACTGATTATCAAAACCAAGGAAACCATTGTTGCTAATTGATGAAATTGAACATCTTAACCCTTAAAAAGGCCATAAATGAATTTAATAAATTTATAATAAATCAAATACATTTATACAGGGTTATATAATTATTAAATAATGAATCTTATTATATTTTCTGGGACATTAAGATCAATGAATAACACCTTCGAACATAAGTTAGGGGATTCTACGGGAACCACCATTATAACATCGGGTTACTCTTTCTCACTTTTTACCCAATTGAATTATATTTTATTTTAATGTAAATATTCTAAATAATGTGTATATTTTCCAAAATATTATATCAATATCTATTCAACCTTCATTTTTGGGGGGTATAAATGTTTTTAAATTTTTTTATTCCCAATTATTCCTCATAAGCAAGCTCGATTTATGGGAACTTCCCAAATTCATACCCTATTTCAAGTGAAATATATAATTTATTTAATGATAATATATTTTTATAAAATCACTACTTTTATTTTGACAACATTATTGGTTCACTTATGGTTTTATATAGATTATCATTTGTTTTTTTACTTTAAATTCACTTTAATATTTTCTTTAAACTACCCCAAAATGTTTTAATTGTAAACTTTCTTAAATAATATTATTACATATTATCACAATAGTTTTATATCTCTAATAATTATACATGCTGATTTTAATTTATTAATATCCATTTATGATTTAAAATCTTTCTTTTTTGGACACTTATGATACTACCGTTTATTATGTTTTACGACACGATTATGAATCCCAATTTGTTCTATGGGTAACCCTTATATTTATTTTTTATTGATTGTCTATGATTATTTATATGGAAAACACATTCATGAACATGTTTTAGGTGTTCTACAAGATATAACCCAACTTTCATGGGTAATATTTATTCTCATGGGATGTTATGTGCAATGGTCTTGGTGGTTAGCCATAACTCATGCTCCTCTATGTGGAATGATCCATAACCCATGATAGGGTCATGTTTTATGTTTCTGCCACATAACTATTAATCCTTGATAATATGATCCCATATTATTATTTCTAATATTTAATAATGTTCAATGCCTTTTTATATCATTAGGTTATGAATTCTAATCCAGGTGTTAGGATTTATTCATAATTTTAGTCTCTTACTAGGCTTTCAGAGCATTCCTTAGTTCAAATTATCCCTAGGTTATCATATGCCAATGTAAGGGATAAAAGGATGTCAGGAAAACATTATGAATACTAAATAAAAGGTGTTCTTATTTTTGAATCACTATGTATAATTATGTACCTAATCTTCGAGACACTATATTTTATAATCCTTGTCTTGTAATTCAATGTTTAATTACACTTAAAATCATTTAAAAATATGTGAAAATTGTTGGATCTCTATATTATTTTATATAATAGAGAACGTGGTCCCCAATATGAATCATGTCTCAATGAATTTAAATTGAGAAAAATAACCCTTAACTCAATTCCCAACATGATTGTTTGTGCATATAAACTCCTAAGTAAAAAATTTTATGTTTATGAAATACTTAATTGATAATGTTTTTAAGGTATATTTAATTTTTTCAAAACTATTTATTATCTTATATCATTCATTTATTATTAAGTTTTTCGCCCTTCAACCACATGAAGTTGCAAAGTCAATTCTTCGAAAACATCTTTGGTATTTTAACAATGGTAAAAGTGGGTATATAATTTTCACAACATATCTAAAATTTTAGAAATATATTTTATTCATCATTCATGACACAAAAATATTTATACATTTCAATTTGTAGAGAAAAATAGATTCAAAATTTGAAAATTTTTCATTTTAACTCATTTTAGGTGGTTAAATTTACAATGGCCAATTATTATCAATGTTGACAACCGAATACCAATTTTATAATTCTATGATATTAGTAATTCTATAAGTGTATTATTAATTTCTCAATTAAAATTTTAAAACCTTCCATTTAATTTATTGATAAAAAATGAATTACATCATTCATAGAGGCAGGGAGCTGATCCTAACATGAGAGGAATTTTCATTTTATATTGGATAAGAGGAATGTAGATAATGATTATTCTACCAAAATAATAAAATTTCATCAAAATAATGATATTTTTGTCATTATATTAGTATGAGTGTAATATAATTAGAATAGGTGGAATAATAAATAAACATGACAGAACCCGACTAATATCAAGAGCATAGACCCATTCTCCCTCGAGAGGCTAAACACGGAAAGCACGTGGCATACCCCGCGTGTCTTCACCTCCTTCGGAAGGATGGTAAGAAAGACCAGCTACCTTGAGCAGTGGGGAAAAGTAAATCAGATAAAGAACCAAACAAAACCGCCAACATCTAGCCATCACATTCATCCCCTACCATCATCCTTGGTGTCCTCTCCAATACCCACATGCATAAGTTGATGCATCTCACTACCCCAGGCATCATCCGCTACCACAACCACAAGTCCCCATGCCCCCACATATCACAACATCCATCCAGGCTCACGTCAGAGCATAAGTAGAAAGAAAACACAACAGCACATCAATGGGCTCTTGACCCTTTAACAATCAAAAGGGTAACTCAGAACCCTTTAATAAATTATCACTCAATCTGTTCTTTAATCCATATTGAATTAGCAGATTTGTTATTCGTAGTTTCCAATTACAGGAGATCAAATCACAATGATATCACAATTAAAAAAACCATGCTTACTTCCCTAATTTGATTAACCTCAAATTAGAAAAACTACAACAATGGAAACAACCAGATTCATTTAAATGCCTCTTTATCTATAGCCAATTAATTAACAATTAATTCTGACATTACGTTCATTATCAATTTCCATCAAGAATTAACAACTAATCAAAGAAATCATAGATATCACTCTATGAAATAAAACATGAGGAAAACCGTTATCAAGGTAAAAAGAAACAACATGTGATCAACCAATTCATTTAATCCAGTTCAAGTATTTAATTAGTTCATTTTAATTATGATCCAAAGGGCTAAATAATGCTAATTCTATGATTGCACATATACAATTAGAGAAGCCACGAATCCCCTACCTCGAAGAATTCTTGACGTCCTTTATCCACACAACGGGTCACAATCCTGCTCTCACGACAACTTCATCCACCGGAGGATGCCACGGTACGACAGTACCAACCAACCCTAATAAAAACCCATTAAAATCTTAGAAATTACATGGTATAATATTGAAGGGAGAAACATTATAAGATAATCCCCAAAGGAACAATGGTAAAACATACCTTATAGGGAAGATTGACCGAAACAGCTCGGTTGCATCCAAAATAGAGCAGAACCAATCAGAGGATAATGGCTTTATTGTGAAACTCCTACGGGAATGATTGAAAGGTTCTAGTGTCTCTTAGATGAGAACAAAGATGAAGAATAAGGGAGGATGATATCTAGTTCTTTTCTGAATATTTAATGAGGCGACGGTTTAAGATCCGGTTAATTCTCCATTGAAAACAGATTGCATTAACCCACACGGTTTGACCAACTAAATACATCCTGGCCTTACGAATAATTAATATAGGATTTATGGCCTTTGAATCGGCATTAGAGTCCTTAAAATAAGGCTTTAAATGTATTTTACTTCAAAAGGAACATCAAAAGGGGTGAAACTGTTGGAAGCTGGAAACATTGTTAATATACTCAAAATTTTGCAATGGAAAGAATATGTGACACTTAGAAGGTCACCGTTCTAGAAACACTATTCACAATCGTGAAATTTGGCAAAGGAAAGAATAGGTTATACATAGAAGGTCACCGTTCTGGAAACACTGTTCAAAAACGTGAAATTTGGAAAAGGAAAGAATAGGTGACACGTAAAAGGTCACCGTTCTGGAAACACTGTTCACAAACATGAAATTTGGCAAAGGAAAGAATAGGTGACAATTAGAAGGTCACCGTTCTGGAAACACTGTTCACAAACTTGAAATTTGTCAAAGGAAAGAATATGTCACTGTAAGAGCGCACCGTTCTGGAATCACTATTCACGGAACTCAAAATTTGGCAAAGGAACGAAAATGTCACCATTAGATCTCATTGTTCTGGAAACACTATTCATAGAACTCATAATTTTGAAAAGGAAAGAAAAGGTCACTGATGGACCTCACCGTTAGAGGGTACTGATAGAACCTCACCGATAGAAACACTATTCAAGTATACCGATAGAAGGTCACCGATAGAAGGTAACCGACAAAACACTATTCAAGTCTACCGATAGAAGGTCACCAATAGAACCTCACCGATAGAAAAATTGTTCTCCTACCGATAATGTTCATAAAACTGGAAACACTGTTCACATAACTAGAAATTTGGAAGTGTTGGGGATATGTCACCTTAACCTCCCGGAACACCTCCAACACAACATTTTCACAAAGTAATGGATCGGAGAGGTCTGGGCCATTACACAATGTCCATGTTCTTTTTTTATGAGAAAAGACAAAGCCCAATCCCCTGAGGATGTTCTGAAGAAGAAGAAATCAAGAGGCAAAACCCTCTACCATTTCATTTAATTTCTTTTCAAGTACCTTTATTTTTTTATATTCTCTTCACATCATATGGTCAAAGTGCCATGAAAAGACCAATATATTATATATAATGGAATATTTTATTTATTATAGAATAAGTCTTCATAATATCTCATATCCTATCTATTTTATTTTAAGAATTAAGACATCATCTGTGATGTGCCGATCTTCCCCCTTCGTGGACGACATGCTTTCATCATTCAATTAGTCCTTAAAATATATTCATGAAAAAAAATTTATGGTTGAACTAGATTATAATATATGTATTATATTATTTGTAATATTCTGGAATTCTTTTTTAATCATGATAATATTTATAAAAAAATGAATTCTTTGTGATCAAAAAATGAAAAAATAAACCCAAATGACTACCATTAACTATTTATCTAATGATTCATTCACATAAAAAATAAGTAAAATATATATAAGAAAAATTTTATCTTTTAAAGATCATTAATAACATATAAGTTTAATTCTAGATAATTATACCTCTTTATATGACATTTCAAACAAGTATACAGGAAAACTGATTATCAAAACCAAGGAAACCAATGTTGCTAAATATTGAAATTGAACATCTTAACCCATAAAAGGGACATAAATGGACTTAATAAATTTATAATAAATCAAATACATGTATACAGGGTTATAGAATAATTAAATAATGAATCTTATTAGATTTTCTGGGACATTAAGATCAATGAATAACACCTTCGAACTTAAGTTAGGGGATTCTACGGGAACAACCATTATAACATCGGGTTACTCAGTCTCACTTTTTACCCAATTGAATTATATTTTATTTTAATGTAAATATTCTCAATAATGTGTATATTTTCCAAAATATTATATCAATATCTATTCAACCTTCATTTTTTGGGGGTATAAATGTTTTTAAATTGTTTTATACTCAATTCTTCCTCATAAAGAAGCTCGATTTATGGGAACTTCCCAAATTCTTACCCTATTTCAAGTGAAATATATAATTTATTTAATGAAAATATATTTTTATAAAATCACTACCTTTATTTTGACAATATTCATGGTTCACTTGTAGTTTTATATAAATTATCATTCCTTTTTTTACTTTAAATTCACTTTAATATTTTAATTAAACTACCCAAAAATGTTTTAATTATAAACTTTCTTAAATAATATTATTACATATTATCACAATAGTTTTATATCTATAATAATTATACATGCTGATTTTACTTTATTAATATCCATTTATGATTTCAATCCTTTCTTTTGTGGACACTTATGATACTACCATTTATTATGTTTTATGACATGATTATGAATCCCAATTTGTTCTATGGGTAACCCTTATATTTATTTTTTATTGATTTTGTATGATTATTTATATAGAAAACACATTCATGAACATGTTTTAGGTGTTCTCCAAGATAGAACTCAACTTTCTTGGGTAATATTTATTCTCATGGGATGTTATGTGCAATGGTCTTGGTGATTAGCCATAACTCATGCTCCTCTGTGTGAAATGATCCCTAACCCATGATAGGGTCATGTTTTATGTTTCTGCCACATAACTATTAATCCTTGATAATATGATCCCATATTATTATTTCTAATATTTAATAATGTTCAATGACTTTTTATATCATTAGTTTATGAATTCTAATCCAGGTGTTAGGATTTATTCTTAATTTTATTCTCTTACTGGGCTTTCAGAGCATTCCTTTATTCACATTATCCCTAGGTTATCATATTCCAATGTAAGGGATAAAAGGATGTCAGGAGAACATTATGAATACTAAATAAAAGGTGTTCTTATTTTTGAATCAATATGTCTAATTATGTACATAATCTTCGAGACACTATATTTTACAATCCTTATCTTGTAATTAATGTTTAATTACGCTTAAAATCAATTAAAAATATGTGAAAATTGTTAGATCTCTATATTATTTTATATAATAGAGAACATGGTCCCCAATATGAATCATGTCTCAATGAATTTAAATTGAGAAAAATAACCCTTAACTCAATTCCCAACATGATTTTTTATGCATATAAACTCCTAAGTAAAAATTTTATGTTTATGAAATACATAATTGATAATGTTATTAAGGTATATTTAATTTTTTCAAAACTATTTATTATCTTATATCATTCATTTATTATTAAGTTTTCCCCCCCTCAACCACATGAAGTTGCGAAGTCAATTCTTCGAAAACATCTTTGGTATTTTAACAATGGTAAAAGTGGGTATATAATTTTCACAACATCTCTAAAATTTTAGCAATATATTTTATTCATCATTCATGATACAAAAATATTTATACATTTCAATTTTTAGAGAAAAATAGATTCAAAATTTGAAAAATTTTCATTTTAACTCATTTTAGGTTGTTAAATTTACAATGGCCAATTATTTTCAATGTTGACAACCGAATACCAATTTTATCATTCTATGATATTAGTAATTCTATAAGTGTATTATTAATTTTTCAATTAAAATTTTAAAACCATCCATTTAATTTATTGATAAAAAATTAATTCCATCATTCATAGAGGCAGGGAGCTGATTTTAACATGGGAGGAATTTTCATTTTATATTGGATAAGAGGAATGTAGAAAATGATTATTCTACCAAAATAATAAAATTTCATCAAAATAATGATATTTTAGTCATTATATTAGTATGAGTGTAATATAATTAGAATAGGTGTAATAATAAATAAACATGATAGAACCCGACTAAACTAATTACATATTCTCTTGATATCCTCCATTAAAACACTCCTTAAGTTTTGTTGTGGAAAGTAAATAAAATCCAGGAATGATAGAACCATAGACTAGATGACTATAATAGAGAAACATCAATAGAAAAAACAACCTAATATGAAACTAGAAAGTGTTAAACAATAAATATCACCAAAAATCGCTTACCACTATGGTCCCCCTCTCATTAAAGGCAAATATGATCACCAAATGGCATTGGTTTTCCAAACAGAAGATATAGAAACACTCCATCGATAGAAATTAGTAAAATCATAAGTGGAAAACATTTAATATATAACATCCAGGAAATATCATTTCAAGGAATAAAAACCATTTCTAAGTATACATATTTCCTATCAAAAATCAATTTTAAATCCCTAGAAAAAATCAAACCATGTTTTCAAGGTGCCAAACAGGCTATAGTATTTGAATGAAAATACCTTTTTTTGAAACAAAAGAACCATTTCTTTATTATATCATGTTCCAACCCAAAATTATCACATAAACACATAATGGAATTGTTATATGTATATTTATATGAACGCATTGTCTGAATGTACATGCTCTCATTGCCATGAGTGAAGACATAGAAAGAGGGAACCTATATAAGATTATATGGTTAAGTCACATTTGAAACAACAATGGATTAAAAATCATTTAAAAGAATATTTAGGAAACCAAAACATAACATATGGCTCTTATAGGAAAACTGTTGAAGGGAAAAAACACATTTGGTAATTTGAAATTTTAATAAATAATGTCATTTTAAATTTAAGAGAGAGCATAAGTTTTTTAATATTTTAAAACAAACGTAAAACCGTGATTTAATTATAAAACCCAATAGAGCATTATGAGGAAAGTTATGATAATCAAAAAATAAAGCAACCATGTTTGTCACAAAAATTTACAAAAATTTACTAAATTTAAAATATTATAAAAATTCCCAATAAACCTCCCATTAATTATGGTTTCCAATTTAAAGGTGTATAGATTGTGTAACCTACCTCAAAAACTATTTACTTTGACAATATTAGCTTTAATCCACATCGTGGAGGTCCAATAACCCCCATAGTACAAAGTGAGAGTAAAAAGAACATGATAATTAATTAAAATTATGTAAAAGTTGAATAAAATAATAAAGCCTACCTAAAATTGATTTACAATTAATTACCTTTGAAAGAAACATCAATAACAGGCCTTAATCGAATCTCAGAAGCCCTAGACAAAAAGAACTAAAAAAAGAAACACTAAAATATTTTAGGGTTTAAAAAGGTCATGAAAAATCAATGTGAGAGAAATAAAATCACAAAAAAACGGAAATATAGAGTTTGATAGGTGGATTTAAAACTAGAGGAGATTATTTAGAAAATTAGAAGGACAAACGGTTGATTCCTTATTCAAAGGAGGGGGGAGTTTCATGGTTGGGGTTCCTCATAGCTGGGACATGAGATATGGATAGGAAAGGGAGTTGGGTGGGTGTGATGGATAATGGGAAGAGGTAGATTTATGTTATATTATTTTATTTTTAGTTTAATATTAGTTTTAATTTAATTATTTTTTTAAACAAGGTGACCCGCATGGTTTTTTCAAGGTTTACACAAACTGTACAGTGACCATGTGGCCTCATTGGTTGCACTAATAAACACATATGATAAGTTTATATAGTTCAATCACCATGCACCAACAATGAAAATATGTATCTTCCATGAATTTTAGGTCCCCCACATAGTTTTTATAGAGTTAGACTAACCGTGAAGGCTAACCACACACCCCACACTAAATTCCAAAAACAATTCAGGTAGATTTAACCAAAGCATATTCAATCAGATTAAAACCATTATTTAATTAAATTAGTAACAAAAAAAAATCGTGGGGGATGAAAATTCTCCCCACCATTATACTTGATGCCCCTATAAACCCTCAACTAATCAAGAAGACAGATAAACAGACAAGATCAAACCTGCTTAATCAAAACATGATTCCCCAAAACCAAAAAAACACCACTACCAAAAAAATACAAGATCAAAAACACTAACTAAAACAAAACATTATGACCATAAATACATATCTAATATCATAAAGAACCAATAAAATCCATACTTAAACACTCCCTTACAAAAAAATCTAACATGAGATACATTAAATTGAATAATCATTGGAAAAAAGTAAAATCCATCAAGGTGGCCTCACCACCATTTTATAACTTATCTAAGACATTTATCCATAGATATACCCATGGATAAAAATTCACTATTATCGATAAAAATAGGAAAAGAAATGAAAACTCAAAAATTTCAGATTACACCTAAAACCCAAACACAGGAGCCAAAACCCTGAAGGAAAAACTAATAATATCAAGACCGATACACGGTCTCCCCACTATAAGGGTTTCATTAACCAAAAGTATTAATGAACGAGATGCCACTGCAATGAAATTTTTTTTTGATAGATTCTACAAATAAAAAGAACCCAATTTAATTTGATAACACCTCAATAATTTATAATTTTTTTGAATGAATTTAATTTCATCGACATCTTGTGTAATAGACATCACCGGGTTTTTAACAAACTATGATATACGATTGATACTATTATTTAAACATGACAATTGTGACATAGAAATTATACATGGAGGTGTGAATAAAAATTTAAAAATTTTAAATATTGAGTAAAATGGTTTTCTATAAATAAACAATATGCATAAAAATACTTAAATTTTGTGTAAAGTCTTTATATGTTTTCGAAGGACTATTTTCTAAAACAGTGTTTTTGTTTCTTCTTGTGAGCAAATAATAAAATAATTTTTCATATTTTAGAAAATTTATTTTAAAAAATAAACATTACTTTCAAAATATACATATAAATATTATCTTTGAGTAATTATTCTATATTTTCTATAAATGATAATTTATTTTTTAAATAGAAATAAATATAGATATTTATTAAAAACATCAGGTTCAGTAAAATAATTTACATGATCTATAATATTTCATGATGGTTTTATAAGATAAATCAATTAAATTATATATTTATTAATACGATTTACTTCTTTTATATCAATTTTAGGTTAAATTATAATATTATAACTATCTATACTTATGAAAATTATCTCTTTGAGAAATCAATTTTTAGTCGAGCCTACTGGTGTAATTTAAAATAAAAAATTTCCACTTATGTTAATGGAATTTGGAAAAATATTCCATATTTGAAATAAAAATTAGAAAAATTATATAATTAGTTCATGTAATTTTTTGTTTAAATAACAACTAAAAATATTATAAATTAATTATTGTAGTTATGGTTAAAATGGTTTTACATGTGTTTAATATAATAAGATGGGGGTTAAAATAGTCTAGAAACTTTTTAAAACCAATTTTAATTATCATATTTAGAGATTTTAACTAATAAGGTTCTATAATGACTTAGTTTAATCCTTTTTTGATGTGAAAAACATCGGTATACCATTTTCTTTTCAAACATTCCATGTGCATCCTCTCCCCCACATACAAAAGGCAACTCTATATCTTATACTCTTCACAATTAAAAAACCATCTGTTTCAGCCAATACCTGAACAAATCACTTCATAAATTAATTACTCACTTCCTAGAGGCCCTATTTTGATTATGAAACCTTCCTAATTATGATTTTGGTATAATCCTAATAAGGTTATTTAAATAAGCGGTAAAAGTATTAAATTTGTGTTGTGTTTTATTTCTTCCTCAAACTACATAAAATGCTATTCAACTATGATGATAAATTAGAAACAAAATATTAAATATATTTAGATTTAATTATGTTAATTTCATAAATTATATCCACATCCTCTTCCATTATATGGGATACAAAATCGTTGATTGGGTGTATGGAGGACTGCCGCCTCAGAAATCAACTTAATTCATTTTACATCACTACTTCACAAAGATTGATATAATGGTAGATTAAAAGTATATATATATGTATATATATTATTTATTACATAAATATATCTCTGTGATTATAATATCACATTTACCCTCTCACCTCCCAAGTCGTTGGAAAACAATATTGTTGCTCGTATGTACGGAGGACTACCGCGTCACGAATCTATGTAATGTGTTTTTTATTTATATTTTATATAGAAGGTAATAAAAATAAAAGAATTAATTATATATTATAATTGTAAAATTATTATACTTATGGAATTATTATATCATATATAACTTCTTAGTTTTCAATTCATGGGGGTATGATAATGTTGCTCATGTGTAAGACTGACTATCGCCTCGAGAAGCGATGTGATTTGTTTTTCACCTACCATTTAAATGGAAGGTAACAAGGACAAAATAATTGAATATATGTGATATATATTAAATAATAATGACACTATATTGGTGATTTAATATTTACCTTCCTTTTGTATCATCCGTCGAAAAAATGGAAACATCGTTCATACGTACGTATCACCGATTTCCTTTATGGACCGTGTATTTCATTTTCATTCTATAAATTTTATTTATCATTATAAATACATTTATATTTATTATATATGATATTTTTTTCATGGTTAAAAATTATGGAGTTTATATATGGATGATCTAAGTAGAATGACCAAAGACACCAAATGAAAACGTACATAAAAAGAGAAACAATTATAACTCAAAACATGATTTTAACAAGGAATTGTTAGTTAAAAGGAAACAAATATTCCAAAGTAAATAAAATGTGGTATTATAAAACAAATAAGTTTTTTAATATATTTATAACAAACTTATATTTATTATATAGTAGGTTATTACATTTACAAACAAATTTGTGACTTAGGGTAAGAGATTTTGGTCTTGATTTGTATACATTGGGACATATTCTATGTCATACACCTATATTATTTAATGATGTGTATAGATAGACCATTTTATAGGTAATATCAAAGAAAATTTCCCATAATATGTTTTGTTTCATTCTATTTTATTGTTTCATGGGGATTATGATTCAGAGGTCACCAAATTGGAAAGGGTTTTATGATACAATCTCATTACATATTAGGGGTTTTTATGTTAATTTTTATGATGAAAACATATTATGATAAATATTTGAATAAACTCGTGAATTGTCTTCCCATTTTATTATTTCATGAAAATAAATTTTTTCATTTAATTTCTTGCCCTTTTGTACTCACGAGTCTAAGATAATGCTCTTAAGAAAAATAATCATTAATTTTCTCTTCAGTCAAAAATCATTATTCTTATAAATCCATGTATTCTAAAAATGTTTTTTCAGTAATTTTTTGTGATTAATATTCAATATCTTCTTTATCCATTATTGGATTTTTAATTTTTTTAAAAGGAAGATCCCTATAATTTTCCAATCAAGGTACTTTTGACTTTTATTACAAAACTTTGAAAGGAATATTTGTTTTAACATGTACAACTTTAATGGTATTTTATGAATTCATGAACAATAAATGTTTTTAATATTAATATATATGTTTCAAAAGTTAAATTCAAAGGAATTTATTTTGAAAATATATTATGGGAATTTATTTTTAAAAAGAATATTCAAAATTTAAATGGTATTTTTCTCAAGAAATGTTCCAAGAGATTTTTCAAAATCATTTTCTATATAAGACGGCATAATTTGATGTTACATATTCATTACTAGGGATATGATTGAAGGATACCATTTGTATTCTTTGTCTAAAAGATTTATGCTTTTGATTAAAAGATATTTATTAAGCCTTTTTCTTTTCCTTGGTTTAAACTTTCATGAAATACTTAATTAAATAAATTTCCTTTTATGAGTTATGATATGATGAATGATTTATGACATTGATGAACATATAAATATGATTTTAATTATGTGATGGTTGGGACCTATATATCCTTACAATTCATTTTGTAATGATTAATGTTATATGGTATCAACAGGTACACAATATGTTATCCTAATCCTAAAAGATGGTACATGAGAGGTTATCCCAAGCTCAAAATGGGGTACATAGGAGGTTATCACAAACCCTAAGAAAGTACATGGGTGTTTATACCAATAAAAATATGTTATAAATTTCATGGTGTATATCCTTGATACATTATTTACCATACTTATTTGTATTCCCTAAATCTATTTATTATTCCAATGTTATAATCTCATAAAATATGTAATTTTATTCCATCATGATTAATTTCTTAATAAATACCAAGATTTATTCCATGAAACATGTTTATGATCTATGATATGAAGGGTTTGGTTTTCTTCAATTATTATAATCATGTTCATAAAACCGCATGCTCATGCAATGTTGATATCTCCCTTGTATACCCTTATAGATCATATGATCAAACTATTTATTATGTTTCCTTTCCATAGAATATAAATAAATGATTATCTTGGCATATAAATAATCTTCTAATCCATCTTTAATATGTAGTATGATAGAAATACCTAAAGAAAATACCTGATCAGTATTTTCATGTAAGACACATGAGAATTGAATTCAAGTGTAAATAAATTTCCCTTGACCATCCATTTTATAAAAAAATGGTTGTGATTTTGAAAATAATTTCATGTATTAATGCTCCATATGTGAAAATATGGAGTTCCTAATAATTGAATTAATGATAACCTAAATTTAATTTCCTATTACTTTAGTGAAAAATGGATTTTTATCATTGTAATGAAATAATAACTTCACGAAACACCAATTACGATGTAATCAATGTTTATTAAATACTTCAAAGGATTATTTAGATATAAAATGAGTTAAATTTATATAGAAATAGTATTGAGTTCTAATATTGTATGAAAAAAGTTCGTAATCATAGTTAGTGGTTACAAACCACATCAGATCGTGAGTCCACTCAAGAAAAATATAAACAAGTAGTGTACATTGTGATTATGGATCATTATCAAATTATCGATTTATTCTCCATAGATTATCCTAGTGAGGGTGACCCAAATAAAATTTCTAGTATCCCAATATATATTTTTTATAACATTATATATTCTGTAAGGGAGAGTACTATTCCTATTGACTATAGTACAAGATCGTTGGTGAGGACCGTTTAAAGAAATTTACGTATCCAAATTCACCCCCATCTTGATGTATTTACCTTACATGGGGTAAATAACAGAAATTATCATGACATCAAACCAGAAGTCACATGACCAACATAAAATTTACCTAACCTATTGTGTTTGAAAAATAAATCCATCAATATGTACCCAATGTCATCTTAGTCCAACGACGCTTAACCAACTACTAAGATCTCTACCCAAAGGATGATCTTAAGTCACACTAAATTTTTTGGAATCATTATATTTTAATCATATTTTAATGATAAAAAAATATTATACGTCCTGTTTAATCTATTTCCCATCATTTGTAAGGATGGTTAGTTTATTTATGCTATTGGATAAATTTTCTCTAGATATGAATTGTTATAAATCATGTTTTATTATTGTAATCTATATTTAACATTGATCTATAATTATTTAATTCATGAATGATTAAGTCTAATTCATTCTATGAATATTACTACATAATTATATATAGAGATATTTGGCTAAGTCTGAGACACCGTGACCCAGACATCGTGACCCAAACACCATGACCAGACATCGTTCAATGTTTTGCAATTGACCAGACATCGTGATCCTAACAACGCATATGTGCTACTGGTTCCTGATATCTATAAAAACATGACTTCATAACTATCTAACCAATCAAAGGAAAATAATAAGGCACCATTTAATGATGACATTGTTTCCAAGTGACAGTGTTTTCAAACAGAATGTGACACCGTTATTTAATCTATTTTTTGTTTTCAATTTAATTTCTAATAGTCATCTTTGTGTCTTTTAAATGAACTGACATAATTAATATTTCATTGTAGAAATGTCACTTGATAGTATGAGGTATGAGGTGCAGAATAGATGCATCAACTTAGCCCCATAAAATTCACTCTAAAAATAAAATGAAAAGTGTGGCCCTAAAACAAGAAGTGTGGTAGAGAAGTAGAAGAGTGATAATTCATGAGAAAGGAACTGACCCATGTAACAAGATACATATGAAGAATAGAAAACGCATTCAAGAATCCAAAATCTAGGACACCATAGATCAGAGTCAAGAAAATCATCCAAATAAACAGTCAATGACTAACAATAGCTAGACCTAATTGGAAACTAGAGCACCAGACTTTTGATAATCTGTTTCTTTCAAGAGGACCCAATTCATAAATCTTCTTCATCCTAGAAATTCAAAGTCTTAAAGAATAACACTCAAATCACTTTTAACTTTATCTCATAATATTTACTCTATTGGGTATTGTTTTTAATCTTTCTAGCTATGTGTGTGTGTGTCTGTAAAACACACACTATCTGCGCTAAACTAAAGGATACAAGATATCATTCCTCTCATATCTTTCTACCCATGTTTATTCCCATGGATAAGTGTGGAAGAGGTCCATGTGTGACATGGTAGTTTATACCCACATAAAACTGCGGAAGAAGAATAAGTGTGGAAGAGGTCCATGTGTGACATGGTAGTTTATACCCACATAAAATTGCGGAAGAAGTATTGTGACCTAGATAGTCCTATAGACTATTCTTTACCCCAATCTAGGGTGTGGATCAAGTATATTAATATAAACCTCCTGGTGGAAGGTGATAAAAAAGTAAAGTAGATTAGGTATCGGCTTGTGACTTAACCACTTTTTTATATCCTTTGTGTTGTTTAATTTAGTGTCCTCTATATTACTATATAATTCAAAAATCACTAGATTTGTTTGATAGTTAATCTTAGATGTAAGTTATAATTACTTTTCATTATTATAATACTTTAAAATTAATATCAATAACTGAAACAAAGATTACCAAGAATTAATAAATATTTTAAGAAGATATTGGAACAGTCAAAGTTTCATTACTGTATTAATTTGATGAACTGGTCGGTATTTATTTATATTTGGGAACCTTTTATGAAAAATTCTATTTTTTTTTGTAGATACTCGATTCTCCTCCACTTGAGAACTCTACTCCAACCAACATTTGGTATCAAAGGGTCTACTAATACACTGTTTTTTGAAACTATTCAACTATGATTTAGTTTTACTATAAACATCTGTAAATTTCTATTAATTATAAATTTATATCTCTTTCAAAGTATTTCTTTGTTATGGATAGTCAACTATATGGTGCTACAACAAACAGACAACCATTCTTTAATGGAACCAATTATTTTGAATGGAAAATTAAAATCAAAATGCATTTAGAAATTATGGGTTTTGAACTTTGTTCTTGAGTTGTAGATGAGTATAAGATTCTTGCTACTGATAGAATCACTTAGGATGACCCAATAAACATTGTCTACAATAACAATTGAAATGCCATGAATGCTTTATATTTTTCCTTAGGAGATGAGGAATTTAATAGAATATCTGCATTTAAAATTACCCATTAAATTTGGGATACTTTGTCCAGTTCACATGAAGGATCTTCTAGTGTGTAAGAAATGAGATTTATTACTTATACTATTAAATATGATAAAATGAAAATGATATGTGTTGAGACTATTTTTTAAATGTGTCTCAGGTTTAATGAAATGTCCGCACAATGATTTCCCTTGTAAGAGAAGTCACTTCTAATAAACAGATCATGAGGATTCTCAGGTGCATACCTTATAATTGGAGAGGAACCATTGTCTCTATTAGAGATTCATGTGACATCATCAAGTTACATATAAAATTACTCATTTGGAAACTAATTATGTATGAAGTGGAGCTAGTAGTCAACAATGGAGATGAGGATAAACCCAAAAGAATATATGTTTCATTCAAGGACACAACCTCTAAACAGAATGAAAAAGTTAAATTGGAGGTCTCTGTAGAAAGTTCTAGTAGTGAAGAATCATCACCTGATATTGATGAAGAGATGGATCATTTATCCATAAGGATTAAGAGATTTAACAAGAAGAAATCAATTTTCCAGAAATCCTAATTTCAAATGAAGATATGATAGAAAGGGAAGATGGATAAAAGATTAGAAAAGAAGTGACAATTCAGATGCGATAGTATTCTATGAATGTAATCTGAAGGGACATGTAAAGGATGATGATCCCAAGCTCATGTACAAAAAAATATGATCAGAATGATAAAATGTAGAAAAAGGAAATGAAATCAATGTGGAGTTCTTTTGAGGACATTTCATGTAATTCAGAATCTTCACATGTTGAATCGGCTAACAAATCCAAAATGTTTTTTATGACAAACACATCTGAGGCAACACAGGAATCTCCTAGACACAGTTCCTATTATTTTGGAGATGAAATTGATTCTAAAAATATGCCTAATGAATAAATGATTGAGTAATGTAATATTCATGAAGAGACATGTAATGAGCTAAAAGATAAATACCAGTCCTTAAGGAAACAGTATGCTCATACCTCAACTGTTAAATCTGAACGTACTATTGAAAGGGTGTATAATGTTCAATTACTCAACGAAAACAATGAACTAAAGCTATCAAATGAAAAATTGGAAAATGTCCTTCAATGTTTTACTAATGGTAAAGATACTTCTATATAGATGATAGGTAAAAAGATTGCTCCTAAATATACTACTAGTATTGGCTACCAACCTAGTAGAAGAAATTTTGGAAGAACCATTTTTGTGTCTAAATCTAGGACATACATATTTACTCCCATTTTAGGAAAGTATTAAGTTATTTCAAATTATTATACACTTTCTACTATTTCAAGATTTTTTGGACCAAATAGAGTATATCTTTTATGAACATTGCATAATGCTAATAAGAAAACAATGAGGCAGATATGGGATCCTAAATCACTAGTCACTAATATTACTGCACCCAATGAAATATGGGTAACAAAGTCTACTTTTATTTTACTATTTTGTAGAAAAATTTAATAAATAGATCATGTAAAATCATATGGTACTTGGACAGTGGGTGTTCAAGACACATGACAGGGGACTATTCATGCCACAAGAACTTAATAAAAAATTGATGGTGGACATGTCACCTTTGGTGACAATTCCTAATGAATATTCATTAGCCTTGGCCAAACTGGTAACTCTAACTCAGTTTTAATTTACCAAGCACTTTTTGTTTATGGATTGAAATATAATATGCTTGGTATTTCACAACTGTGTGATGATTGATTTCATGTTAAATTTGAAAATGATGCTTGAAATGTTTTTAATTCTAAAAATGAATTAGTGTTTTCAGCATTGAGAAATGAAAATGTATACTCTCTAAACATAGAGTCTTTAGTTGCTCAAAATGCTTCAGGTTTTAGTGTATTTCATAATGATTCTTGGCATTGGAATAAGAGACTTAGACACTATAATATTCACTCTCTTAGAAATCTAAGTCGAATAAGTTTAGTTAAATATGTACCCAAACTTGAGTTTTACAAATGAGAAAGTGTGTAATCATTGTCAAAAGGGAAATAAAAATAGAACATCCTTCAATCCAAAGAAATAATTTTCAACTTCTCAACCTCTCGAATTGGCTCACATGGATTTTTTTGGACCATATAGTGTTTCTAGTTTAAATGGGAAGCACTATGTTTATGTTCTTATAGATTAATTTTCTATATATAATTGGAATTTCTTATTGTCTCACAAAAGTGAAGCTTACTCTCATTTCACCAAATATGCTAAAACTATAGAAAATCTTAGTGGATATATAATTAAATCATTAAGAAGTGATCATGGCCATGAGTTTGAAAATCAAGATTTTGAATCCTTTTTTCCATAAAATGGATATAGTCATGATTTCTCTACCCCTAGAACACCTCGACAAAATGGAATGGTAGAAGGAAGAAAGAGAACCCTGCTAGAGATTTCTAGAACCATTATTAGTGAATATGACTTACATATTTATTTTTTGGTTGAAGCTATAAATACAACATGTTATATTATTAATAGAGTGCTGATTAGACCCATTCATAAAAGAACTCCATATGAGTTATGGAACAATAGAAAACCCAAAGTATGCTACTTCAAAGTATTTGGTTGCAAAGTATATATCCATAATACTAAGAACAATCCTGACAGATTTGCATCTAAGAGTGATGAAGGAATATTTATAGGATATTCTATCTCTAGTAAATATTATAGAGTGTTTAATAAAATAACTAAATGTGTGGAATAATTTGTCCATGTCAAATTTGATGAAACAGATCCATATGAGCCTAAGATGACTCTAGAGAACCTGGAGGATGATGTGTCAAATCTGGACATCAATTCCAATTCCTCTAACCATCCTATAAAGGAATATATGAAAACATTCAGTTTAGGAAATTCTTTATATTCAAGTCATAATGATCCCGAACATGTTTAAGAACCTGAATTCACTAGTCCTTCCTTTTCTAGTGCTATTAAAACTCTTAAGAACCATCCATTAGATGTAGTTACAGGTGATTTAGATAAATGAAATCAAACGAGAGCTTATCATAGGAATACGGTTGAACCACAAGTCTTCATTTCACAACTTGAACCTAAAACATTAATGATGCCATCAACGATGAATTTTTTGTGATGGATATTCCAGAAGAACGTAATAAGATTAAAAGGAAAAAAGTTAGGAAACTTGTTAATAGACCTAAAGAAACACTTACCATAGGAACTTAGTGGGTGTTTAGAAATATTGTAGATGAATATGGTAACATAGTTAAAAACAATGCTAGATTGGTTTCACAAGGTTACAGTAAAGAAGAATGATTTGACTATAAGGAATCCATTGCACCTGTAGCTAGAATTGAATCCATCCAAATTATTCTTTCTTATGATACACATCTGAATTTCAAGCTATATCAAATGGATGTTACAAGTGCATTCTTAAATGGGTATATTACTGAGGATGTCTTTGTTGAGCAACCCCCTGGTTTTACAAATCCTCACTTTCCAAATCTTGTTTTTAAATTATCAAAAGATTTTTATGGATTAAAAAAAGCACCAAGAGCCAAGTTTGATAGATGAAGTAATTTTATTTTTTCCAATGGTTTTACAATAAGAATTAATGATTATACCCTTTTTATAAAACAAATATCCAATGATGTTTTAGTGGTTCAAATTCAAGTAGATGATATTATATTTGGATCTTCAAAATGATCTTTATGTATTTAATTTTTCTAAAATGATGGAAAATGAATTGGAAATTAGTTTAATGGGTGGACTAAAATTCTATCTTGGATTTAAAATCATTCAAAATAATGTTGTTATTATTTTAAATAAAATAAAATATACTAGAGATATTCTAAAACATTTTGGCTTGGATAGAATTAAAAGTAGTTACCCTCCAATGAGTACTATTTGTATGTTGGATCATGATGAAAATGGAAAGTCTGTTGATCAAACCACATATAGAGGAATGATTGGAAGCCTACTCTACTTAACTGCTAGCTAGCCTAATATTATGTTTATTGTATGTATGTGTGCTTTTTTTCAAGGAAACCATACATAATCTAAATTTAATGATGTTAAAAGGATTTTCAAATACCTCAAGCATACACCCAATCTAGGACTGTTCTATCCCAGAGGATAATCATTTGATTTAGTTAGTTATTCTAATAATAACTTTATTGGTTTTATGTTAGATAGAAAAATCACCTCTATAACATGTCACTTTTTAGTAAAATCTCCTGTATCATGGTGTAGTAAGTAGAAAAAACTCTCTTGCATTATCTACCATCAAAGATGAGTACGTAGCTTTTGGTAGTTGTTGTGCACAATTTTGGTGGATGAAACACACATTAATAAATTATGGATATCAATTTAGACATGTACCTATAAATTGTGACAATAAAAGTGATATTTACTACTCAAAAAATCATGTTTCAAACTCTAGTACATTTCATATTGATGTAAGACATAACTTTTTGAGAAACCATTATAAAAAATGTGATATCATATTAGAATTCATTTGAACCGAATATCGTCTTGATGATATATTCACCAAAACATTTAATTATGAAAGAATAGATTGCAACATACATGAATTTTGAATAATAAATCTTAAGAAGTTAGCTTACTATTTCACAACTTATTATTTCACAGTTTATAGTTTCAAAAGTCCCTACCTTAAGATTATTCTCTAAATCTTACAGTTCCATAGTTTGTTGTCTTAAAAGTTTTTGTTTCATTTTTATGGTCTTACACTTACTATCTCTCAGTTACTGTCTGTAACGTACTATTTCAAACAATATGTTCACACCATTTTGAAATCACAAAGTCGAGATGATAAACTGAAAACTTCTTATAGTCTCACCATGAAAACTCATTATGGTCTCACAGTCAAAACACATTACGCTCTTTTTGTGAAAACATATTATGGTCTCACCACAAAGACACGTCATTGTATTATTCACATATTATAACCCAAATCTTTGTAACTGATTATTTTGTTTATTTAAAATCTTTTTCTTTTGATTTTGTGACACTGAATATCCATAAATGATAAAAATGAACTTAGATTCACTCTTTTCTTCACCCAAACTCTCTTCTCTCAAACCGTAAGCCCTTATTCAACCCTTCAGATCTCTCTCTCTCTAAAACCTTCATTGAATTCCCAAAATGAAACACCCTTCCTAATCAACTTCTGAGAATCTAACATCAAAGAAGAAGATGAAAATAGAACCAAAGATATCTCCCAAAGGTCCTCTAAATCTGAACTCTATTAATAGAATTGTAATTGTAGAAGAGGGAGTCTACCTGAAGTAGTTTCCATCATGTAATTATGTAGTATGGAAATTATTAAAAGAGCAGGGATGGCTATATTGGTTCAAAATAGAGACTTGGTTGATATATCCCAAGCTAGTAGCTCAGTTTTATTAGTTCATTCAATTCTCATTTGATATAGAAGATGTATTTGTTGTGAGAATTCGAATCAATGACCAAAGATTTACCTTTTCTTCGAGGTTATGGGCTACTTGGATAAGGTTACCTCATAAGGGAGTTTTTGAGTACTACCAGAGAGGTCCTCCTCTTCCGAGTTATATATTTATTTTAGAAGAATCCTTTGGAAGATTGAATGAAAAAAAGAGAATAGTTATTACTGCTGAGCTAGATGGTGAAACTAGACTATTCGTAAAGTTTGTTTAGAATCTGATTGGTTTAATAAAAGAAAATTTTGCTACACTGAAGTATCTTGATGTATTTTTGGTACATTCTAAGGAGAATGGACCCAAGATTAACATATGTTAGTATGTTACACATCATATGTGTGAGTTAATAAAGAAAATCTCAATGTCAGCCTCATTATTCTACTCAAGGTTAATCACTTATATGCTTCATGATAAAGGGTGTGTTGGACTAGATGAATAAGTCGTTAAGGAATATGAATTTTCTATCACAAAGGATACAATCAAAAGAATTAAAATCATTTGGAACCCACAAAGAAAATAATATGTCGAGGATAATGACTGGGTTTCTAAAATTTTCAACCCAGTTGAGAATTCTTCAAGACCTACGAACATTTCTCATCTTTTCCTAGAACCAAATGATATTGTTGAATATCTTGTTAGGGAAGAAGAAGAAGAGGTAGTTGCAACTACTATTAAAACTGTCATGTAATAGAAAGGTAGTAGACCTTTTTCTTAAGGCATAATTGAGAAGTATGTTCATGTTCCTGATGAAATTGATGATTTGGAAGAAGAACCTAATTCTAAAGAAGAATTTTTTATTAATGTAGCATAAAATAATGTTCTAGAAGAGAATTTAGAAGTAGAACTATCTCTTGGAAATGAAGCTACTTTTGAGGAACTCATAGAGGAACAATATTTTCTTGTTTTTATCTTGTATGATGATGAATGAATGGATCCATCCTTTCATTTGGATTGAAAAGAAATTGGTGATGATTTTGGGGATGAAATTTTGGAAATAAATCAAAGAACTGAATATTTTAGTCTTGTGAGAGATGCACTTGTTGAGGGGGAGTATCACCCCAATCTGGAATGTTTTGAAATTACCAAACCTGTTCATCAAAGAACTATGGATACATGGTATAAATTACCTAGATATTTTGATTTGAATTATGATTAAGAACCCTTAGTTAAAGGTATAGATCTTTCTAGTATGTTTCAATTGAAACCTATCTCTGCTCTTGAAGTTATCTCTAAAAAGGAACTGGAGCCTGTCTCAGCTCCGGTTTATGAACCATCATAATAACCTTCTACCTCAGTAAGTAAGGATGATTTGAAAGAATTTGGAGATACCTTATTGGCTTGAATTAAAAAGCTCATGAACACATAACCTTCTCCTATGACAAATTTGAACGAAACAGATTCTCCCCTATTGTTAGAAAAGATAATATGGTAGATTCATCCAAAAATGGTTCTTGAAATTCAAGATGTCACAATTGATAACAAACAACTGAGTAATGAAGTGAAGTCTCTTAGGGTAATGGTTGAAGATATTCAAATAGTGTTGATATAAAGACCATATCGTGTTGCTCATCTTGTTGAAGATGTTATTGGTCAAATTCCACTGGAATTTTTCTCTCTATGTCAACCTAATATAAACTCCTTAAATGACAAAGTTTCTGAAAGAAACAACCAAATAGTTCACAAAATGCATGATCTTGTTATTGGTCTCAACAAATTGACTGATGAATATAAGGGTTGTGTCCTAAAAGTTCTGAATCAACTAATGTCCCTTACATTAGATGTTACTTCTTATAGTACCTCTGGATAGTCATATCAACCCACTTTGGATATTGATATTCTTAGAATAGTTGTTATGAAAGAATATAAATCAGTGATCAATGGCTTTGACAAAGAGTATTTATCTGTGGTTGTCAAGAATAGTGAAAAAGTTCTTGATTTGGTAAGAATTTATATGAAGATTGAAAATGATGCACATGAAATAATTACTAATAAGATGGATTTCTATTTCAATAGGATTTTTTCAAAGCATAATATGACAAAAAAATCCATGTACCTTGTAATGAATTTGAAAATACCTCATGTCACATAAGCTTTCAAAACAACAGTTCAAATGATTAATGATTTCACTACTTTGTCGGACAAGTTCATAGGGAACAAATATGACATTAAAAAACAATATATTATGGTGGTGATATTATTCATGACTTCATCAAGTTATTGAGGCATTATCATCATGTGCAGAGCACTACTATTGTGGCTCCTGTAGCTTCACCCTTTGAATCGGGTTTTCCTCCTTCCTCATTAACTTCCTTTTCCTCTAGCTATATATATGTCTCCTAGGCTCTATGTTAGATCATACTTTTTATCCTTGACCAACCATTTCCTTGGTCTTACACCAAACCTTCTTGGCCCCCTCTGTTTTTGAAGGTCTCCCTCTACCTACTCTATCAGTTAGTTTTATTCCTTATTAAGCTTCAACATCTACTCCTTTGTCTTCCCCTGATGCTGCTAGAAAGGAAAAATAGAAGACAACCATTGCTAAAGAATAGTGAAAGATAACTTTTGATAGGGATACTTTTCTACATTTGTAACCTACTGTTTGTAATGACAGATCTTTCTCCATATAATTCACTATGAAATCTTACTTACTATTCTCTTATTTACTTTTCTAATCTTTTTTATAATCCCAAAAGTGGGAGAGACCCATACACTATAGTAGAAACAACACACTACAAATAGTTATCTCACACATATAATTTGTTATCATCAAAAAGGGAGATATTGTTAGACTTTTCACGTTTTAATCATTTTTTAATGGTCACAAATCCTATAAATCTTGTTTAATCTATTTCCAGTCATGTGTAAAGATGGATGGTTTATTTATGTTGTTAAATAAATTTTCACAAGATCTTAATTTCTATAAATGATGTTTATTATTGTAAACTATATTTAACTTTGGCCTATAATGATTTCATTCATGAATGATTAAGTCTAATTCATTCTATGAATATTACGTCTTAGGTCTATATACAAATATTTTTCTATGTCGAAGACACTATGTCCCAGACACCGTGACCCAAACACCATGAACCAGACACTGTGACCCAGACACCCTGACATAGACATCGTGACCCAGAAACCATGACCAAGTCACCGTGACCCTGACATCGTGACCGAGACACCGTGACCCATAAATCGTGACCCAGACACTGTGACCCAGACACCCTGAGCTAGAAACCCTGACTGAGACACCATGACTGAGACACCACGACCCAGACACCAGGACATAGACACCTTGACCAGACACCTTTCGATTTTTGGAAAAGGTCAAGACACCATGATACTAACACTACATCTGGGCTACCAATTCCTGATCTCTATAAAACCATTCCATCATAACTCTATCACCTATCAATGGCAAATAAGAAGAAACCATTTCATGGTGACACTGTTTCCAAGTGGCATCATTTCCAGATACACTGCGACATCATTATTTAATCTATTTTTTATATTAAATTTAATTTGTAATGGTATTATTTGAGTCTTCTAAATGCAAGGACATAATTAATATTTTTTAGACATGTAACCTGACAATACGAGGTGATGAATACATGCATCATGTAGGCCCCAACACATGCTCTCATAGAATAAAAGGAAAAGCCTGGCCCTAGAACAAGAAGTACGGTAGAGAAGCAGAAGTGAGAGCATTATTGCGAAAAGTACCGACACATGCAACAATATACATCTACAGAAAACTTGTAGCATTCAAAAATCCAAAATAAGAGATACCATATATTAGATTCAAGAAATTATTCTCAATAAAAAATCCATGAAGAACACAAACTAGATGTAATTAGAAACCAGAGCAAGAAACATATGATACTCTCTTTCTCACAAGAGGACCCAATTCATACATCTGCTTCATCCTAGAAGTCCAGAGCTACATAGAATAACACTCAGATCAAATATAATGTTATCTCATCAAATTTCCTCTATTGTGTATTTCTTTTATCTTTTGAGAAGTGTTTGTGTCTGTATAAAAATACACACTATCTCTTGCACTAAACTGATGGATACAAGATATCCTTCATATAATATAATTTTACACATGCTTATTCCCACCGAAAAGTGTGTAATAGGTTGCTGTGTGACATGGTAGTTTATAACAACATAAAACTATGGAATAGGTTATGTGACCTTGAAAGTCCTATGCACAGTTTTTTTACCCCAATCTAGGGTGTGGATCAAGTTTATTAATATAAACTGCTTGGTGGTAGGTGATTACCAAGTGGAGTGGATTAGGTCTCGACATGTGACTAAAAAACTTTTTTATATTCATTGTGTTCTTTAATTTATTTTTCTCTATTTTACTGTATAATATAGAAATCAATAGATTTACTTTGATAGCTAAGGATAGAAGTTATAATTGTTTTTCCTTATTAGAATAGCTTCGAAAGTATTATCAATAATTGAAATTGAAATTTCTAAGAATTAATCAATCTTCTAATAAGTTATTTGAACAATCAATCTTTCATAACTGTATTACATTGATTAGTTGGGAGGTATTTATTTTTATTGGGGAACCTTTTAATAAATCATTAGAAAAAAAAATTTATAAATACTCAATCCACCCCCTCATGAGTAATCTAATCCGACCAACAAAACTATATACCATGCTAGTTAAATATACCCCAATATTATATCCTCAAAGTAAGAGATTATTCAATGAAAACTTCTCACAATGGTGAAAAATGGAAATCATGGTCAATTAATCCCATAACCGTGTAAGAATAGTAAAATAGCACCCCACTACATAACTGTAATGGATCCAAAATTGGTCATATCCCATTTTTCTGATGATCGTACTCCTAATCATCTAATCATTCTTCCCAAGCATGCCAATCACTAATGTCATTAAGCATGAACTCTTCTTTCTAGTCCTTATATATACATGGTTTCCTTTAATCCAAGCCAAAATAGAATCACACTTTCCAAGTGTTATACTCCCATATTGAAATCACCTGACAAAGTATCCCATCTTTAAGGCATCAACTAGATCGGTATAGTACATCTCACTTTTCTACACTCACATTCCACATACCATCACCGATTTAAGTATGATAAAGACCCTATTAAATGGATAGAATTTAACTCAACACAATACTAGGACAAAACCCATCAAAACTATGCACTCCAATCCAGTGTCTCAACCATATCTTCTGTAAGGGTCATCATCACACACGTCATAACATTGAAAATGTCACTAATAAGAAAAAAATATCATCAATCCATCATAAATTTAATTGGAAATAATAGGAAATAATCATCTTGAATCCATACTCAACCAATGATATAGGGCCTTATATTTCCTAGGCATGAATCCATCATATCTTACCATCATCAATGATATATATCTAATACACATAGATCAGATAAAAAATTATTTTATTAATAAATAAGAAACCTACCCATTATCTGGATATGTAAAATCCCACCAATTTTTATTATAAAAATATATAATATAATATTTTTTCAACTTTAAGCAGCTGAAATTTCATTATAAATAGATTTTAAATCACAGATAATTACAAGATTATCTTTTTAATCCCTTATTCAAAATAGGATAGATGAACAAATTACTCTTTATGCATTTAGAGAAGTGAAAAAGAATAAATCAGAAAACTAGATAACATACATGGAAATATTTAACTCAATATTAATAATGAAAATCAGGAGAAACAATATCGACTCCCTGATAACATGGATTTTTTCTCAAGTACGTGTTTTATTAGTGCATAACATAGCTTATATATAATGTTATTAGATATTTTATGTCCATATTCATTATATTAAATACTAATTAAAATGAATATAAATATCTTGTACCACTTTATGACAACCTAATATTTATCATCGACTACATGCCCAATCCAGAGTGCTACATAGCCTCACTAAAAATCCCGTATATTCCAATGGTTTCTTAATATCAGTGAGGGTATGCTATACTATATGAAAAAATTATGACCTATAATATCAAAAAAAGTAATAGAAACCTAATATTAAATCATCCATTATAGAAATAAAAATTGATTGAATAATGTTGAATTATAAAAGAAATAAACTATAATAGTAACATGGTCATGCTATGAAAAAATGTACTTGAAAGTCATTTAGACATACATTCCTAAAAGATCACTTTACTATATGATTACACAGACTAAAAAAATAAAACAGAAGAAATAAATAATGATACTTTAACATCATTCTCACATTTCTATAGATATTTATCAAAATTCCCACTGGGTTTCTTCAAATAATACTCCACTATTTGGCCCATCACATAGAGTTTCATGTCATCTTTCATATCTAAAAACACACAAATATTCACACACTAGGGAAGTTCATAAAACATAGTAAGGCCATATCAATGTTGTCAATAACAAAAATCTATATATATGTGATTAAATGTGTATAATGAAAAATAGTAATAAAAAATTACCTGCATGTAACATATTGAAGTTAATAGTACATAAGAATCATCCATAATAGCTAACCCATAAACACTTGTTCTAGTGTGTATTATAGTCTTTTGGTGTATGTACCTCCATTGAGGATAGATTCCTCTCTATAAAACTCAATTATTTTCTTATAGGTTTTGCATCCCACAAAGAAAACATATCTAAACTCAAGGAATATTACATTCCACCTGTATCACCAAATTATCTCAGTAGACATCACTTACAAACCATATAATTATCATCTTAGGAGACAAAACATCCAACATATATAATAAGTATCTCAATAGGTAACACATCCAGCCTACATCAATACCATCATGAGAGGCATTATGTATGACTTTCATCATGACTATGTTGAGTGGAATGATTTCGAACCCATATCAAAAGAATCTCGAGGGGAATCATGTACATTACACATCAGAACCATCTCGGGGGGTATCACGTATAACATAAATAAAGACCATATTAAGAGAAACCACATCTAGTTATAAGAATATTAGGAGGAATAACATAACACCTACATCATTACCATCTTTGGAGTTAGAAAATCTATCCCACCTAAAGTAATCATAAGTGGCATCATGTCCAACCCACATCCCATTATCAACCAAGTATAAAACTACACTCATCCACATATCCCAACTATACATGTAATGGCCCACTGATGGAATTACAACCAACAATATTCCAATTATACATAGGGATATAATTACACCAAATCAGATATTGAACAACACCCATGAATAAACAAGGTTGGAATTGTACTCAAACAGTATCAACCCTTGTGTCATATAATCCCTAGATTTAGTTTTCATAATGTATAATAAAATATTAACATTGAAGCAATAAAACTACATGTCTTGTATCATTTACACAAGGAGACTATTACTTCCATAATCCCTTCATACTCAACTCTATAGTTATACTATGTTTGTTATCCATAATGATAATCGACAAAATCACAACCCATACACCTACAAAAGTTAGATGGTTCATAATTCTAGGAATTGGTACATCAAAAACGATTACACCAACTTGAAAACTCATTCTTAATGAATTATACATATATAATGCACATATAAGACCCGATCTATCTTATCATGGATTAGGTCCCCATATCCTTGCTCATTATTCAAGGGTCAAGAAATATTCCACCTATCACACAACATTTCATCAGAAGGGATAGATCAATAAAATTTCTAATCATTAGGTGAATTACCATCATAAAGAAACAATTATGAATTACATAAATATATAACTACATGTTTTATGTGTTATCCCAATGAATTATAATTTTATAATGAGAGTAAGTTGAATCAATTTATACATGTTTTTACTCAATAAATCCAACATAAAATATTTCCCCCTTTTAATTTATTTGAGCCTCTATCTCATCTAGGATGTGTGGATCTAATTATGTGACCACACCGATTTATCTCAAATGAATTAAAGATAATGAAAGAAACATCATCAAATATATATTTTTACAATGTTTATTCCCACTATTGGAAACAGAAAAAATGATATGTTTGATTATTATTCTATGAAATTGATTTTCCACCTATAATCATATCATTTTTTAAAATGATATGACACAATTATCATATGAAACCTATAGTGTATCATACACTTAAATAGTTTCACACTAATTCAATGGATTTTTATACAGGTAATACTAGTATTATATGATTACTTTTAATCAATCTATGAACATGACTTTGAATACGAAATGATTCTTCTAATATAACATCACAGACATAAATACAATTCGTTAACATATGAAAAAATAATTTCTATAGATCTTAATTTCAAGCACATCAATGTATAGGATAGGAATTGGACATTGAACATTATTACTATATTTATATTTATAAATTAAAAAAACTCTTACTTCTACTTTATAATATCATGTTTTTTATTACTCACTTTTTTATCCCAACCAATACTAAAAAATAATTGGTTTGATACACCCTCTATTTTATTCACTCAAAATATTACCACCTATCTCATCATTTATATATACGTATCATTAATAGTGTTCCTCCTTTAGTTAAATAATAATCATCTAATAAATGTGGGGAATGTGTTCAGTGAATTTATAAATACTTCTAACAAAAATTATTTATTTAACCGAATTGAAAACATTCTATAATATTATAGGTTTACATCCTAAAAAATAACAACAAATCTTAACATAAAATAACGTCACTGCTTCTAAAAATATAATATATTAGCATGAATTTTCTTCATGAATTATTTATCTCTAAATTTCCATCTTAGAATTATTACATTATTATTGAATCCACAAAAATCACATGTGAAATATCTTTAAATCTTTTGGTATTCTAATTTAATTCATTAAACACTTGGTTTTGACTTTAAGACCTCACCAATAATCCAAATCCTTTGAATATTCAAACAGACTATGAATTAACATCTAATAATCTATATTCCCTATATTTTTCTCCAATACTTATTTTCAATTTAGTTATGGAAAACCTTGAATTTTAGTATAACATCCAATTAACATATCATATAATAATCTCGAATAAGTCCATTTTTTATTTCTTGTATCATTTTATGATTCAATATTTTGATCATAAAAAATTAACACCTTTATATTATCTCATATTTAAGCCATATAAAATTCATAATTATTCACTTATTTATAATTTTTGATCTTCTATACTTAGTTGATTTCATTATTTAAAACACCTTCTCAGATCATCATTAAATATATCACCTTGGAATCTGAGTTATGGGATTCCTTTTCTAATGTATGTGGAACATCTAGTCTTCTAATGTTCATTTATCTAATCTATACTTGGATAAATCATTAAATATTAGAACACTTTTTCCTTCTCATCATCCCATTAAATCCTCATAAATTAATTCTTCCAATGAATTTACCTTTAGTCTTATGTAGGTTTGATCTTCTATCTTTCGAAACATCCATTTGTTCAAAGTAGTGGTAATCATGATGTATCGTGGTAAGTGAAAGTATCATCTTCTTATATAACCAACACATAATATGGTGTCTTACATCTTGATTATTCTTACACTGACCAAGAGTCCATTAATATCTCATGTAATTTAATATTTATTAGAACCTTCACCGTTGTGTGAAACCATATTTTACAAATCACCCCTCAATTTTTTTTTGGATTTAACACATCTTGAAACATATATTTTATATATATTTGTGATTAATCATCCTTTTAAAATAGGATTTAATCATCATTAAACTTAATGTCAAAACCACTGGGATAGTTTTGTCTTCATACTCCTCATTGTTGTGAATTTTTTCATTATATTTAAACTCAACATATGTAGTTCTTCATTGAGTGGTATAACATCAAAATACGTCAAATCCTCAAATTTGGATATGCAATGACTCTTACACTTCTTTTATGTGCATTTGTTAAGATTATGTTAATATCATAACCATCTCTAATCCTTTCTCACTTTACCAATCTTCACTCATTTTTCCTTTAATAAATTAAAATGATATTTATGAAGATGCATTTTCAATTTTATGTTTCTCATGTATTTTTTATTTTCCATTATTCTTGCTTTTAAATACTCGTATTTTAAAAAAATCTCTCTAAGTTAATTTTAATCATCATTAATTTGATTACTATGTTTTTAGCTAACCTAAATTAGGGAACTGTATCAACCATGGCTTAAAATTTGGACTAAGTCAACTTTTATTGAACATCAACATAGATTCACAACTAAACTAATATCCTCAATAAAATATCTAATTATTCCTTGAATAAATTTTACCCACAAATTCATTCAATGAACATAACTACATTCTTATTTAATCCTTTATAAGTACCTTCTGGATAGTACCATGATCAAATAATGTATCATCGAGAAGAAACTTCTTGAAACATAAAAAATTCACCTATAACCAAGTCTCTTCAACTTGTAACATAATTTTATAATTATTTTTAAACATAAGCATGGATTATCAAGTACATCAGAAAGAAATTATGGTTGATTGTTCTTTCATCAAGCTTCTTCACATTTGTTTGTGTATCATATAAGTACAACTCAAGAATATTTGTACATGTATGAAAATTTAGGACACCATCTTCTCTATTATAATGATAAATCATTTGTCCTTAATCAATGACACATTTATATAGTAAAATTATCATTTTATCATATTATTTCTTCTCATTTGTTATCATTTACAGTGTTAATATTTGTAACACACCATAGGAAACACCATATTCATCTACTCTTTTTTTATTCTATAATTAATACCAGATTTTCTTTTCATTGAAATTAAAATGAAAAAAATACAAAATCTTTTAATCAAATTATACATATGAATTCAATTTTACCCATATTATTTATTATAAATTGTTTTTCTAAATCTAATGATAACATTTATCGCCACATCATTTTAAATTAAATCAATGTTTCAATTTTAAGTGAAAAATAATATCATACTTCTCAAATTTTTATATTCTCAATTTAATTTCTATTATATTAATAATAATCCTTGATTTATATGGTAGAAGGTGGAAAATAATTTTCTTAATGTAATGTGCCACAAATAGACGAGTATAAATCTATATGAGCCATACCAGGTGTAAAACAATTGAATAACATGGATATTAAATTTGTAAATAACAAATTCATTGAGTTATTCTAAGTCAAACATATTATATTATGGGTTAAACAAAAGTTATTTCAATGTAATAAACTACATCCATCTCAATAAATAGATTAGAAAATTCAATCCAAAAATATGGAAAATCTTCCTTTTCCAAGACATTTATCCTCTATCAATAAAATTTAAAACCCTCCCCCTTATTCTTATAATTTATTTTCATACAATTTTTATAGAAATTATTGACTTACCTAAATAATGATAGAATAATAAATCTACAAAATTTCAATATCTAAAAAATCTTCATAATTATCTTGAGATTTTTCATATGAATCACTAGTATCCAATATTAATATTTCTGGTCCTTAATCCTTTTGGATGTCTATATTTTAAGAAATTCTACATTAAATAAATCTATGAAATAAAAACTCTCTAGATTCAATCCCCCTAAAAGAGTAAACTTCATCTTTCTTCTTCAATATAGTTGAAAATTACTGAAATATTCCATGTGGTAACCATGAATTTGATTAATGTACAATAAAATGTGGTGGATATCTTTTATAATTCAATTATAATTTTATTGAAATAATTAGAAAATGTTTACCCCCTGAATTTCATCACCTTAAATTCCCTTTTTAATTAAAACATTAAGATCACTTAAGATAATAATGTGGATTTTCCTTTGTCCATTTTTTAAAGAAACAATATATGGAAGAGTTTTATATAGAGAGGACCCAATCAATTAAACATTACTTTTATTCATGCTTTCACCATTTATTTTCCATGAAATAACCTTCTTGTAAACAACTAATTTATTCTTATGTTGACATTATAATTTTATATTATGTGAAATATCCCTTTTAACTTCCACGAAGAATGAGAAATAACAATTCTTTTTCTTATTTTTCTAACATCCTTGATTCTTCCAAATATTTTATCAATTTTTTCAGAAACAATTATTGGAACATGTTTAAATTTCTCTTTCGGTTGAGATTCCTTGCTTACTGCTATATTTTTTTGGACATGTATCTTAGATTCTAACTTCTTATTCTCTTCAAATTTCTTTTATGTAGGTTTTTTCAGTCAATTTTACATAATTTAGATAACCCGTATATAACATTCACTTAGGATATTATATTATGATTAGTTACTCATTTTAGGAACTTCATGTGAGCTTAAAAATTTTTTAAAAGGGTCATCCGATAATCCAATCCAAAAATACTCATTTTGGAATTATTTTAGTTATTATTACATATTTATAATATTATTCTGAATGTTAAAGAAAATATTAAAAAAAATCAGGAAAAAGCCTTTTATTTCACAATAGAAGCATAATATATTAGGTATGACAACTATTTTTACATTCATCTTGGGTTCATTTTGTGTGGAAACTACTATTTCATTACATCATATGGTACACATACAATTTATATTCTTTTATTTATCTATTAAATTTTTATCCTATATCAATTAACTACATATGAGTTGGTCATATTAAATCTAAACTAGAAATAATCATCAACATGACCACTTTTATAGTAACTTTTATATAAGTATTCAAGATATTCATATCTATTTAATGAAAACTAATTATTTTTATTTCTTTATTCTCTAGTTTTGATTAACAAAAATCTTCTTATCTTTATTTTAACTGCCATAATATTGGAATCCTTTTAATATTGGTATTTTATAATTTATACCAATAGTTAATAGAATAGTGTCCAATTTTCAACAACACAAGTAGTAGAAAAAAATATGATTTTATTCCTTTTTGTTTTAATCTGGTAGGTAGAAGTATCTTCTTGATTAAGAGTTCGAACTAATTGCTTTAGGAAATGTATTAGGGAACCATTCTATGACCTTTAATAATGTGATGAGTTTCTCCATACAATTCTATACCCACCATTTCCTATAAATTATATTGTATTAGAAACTATTTATATAATTGTAGGAAGTGAAAATACATATACAAAAAAATAGGGTATCATTTTTCAATGATCATATATGATATATATATCTCAATAAATTCAAGCAATATCCAGCAGTTGAATTTTTCTTTTGATAAATAAGACTCTCATTACGGATTGAAATAATGGATCTTCTCTCACTAGGTTTAGAATATTTGAGTGGAACTCTGAAATTTTCCTCATTAACATTTAGTGTCAAACATATTAATTTGAGATAATTTTTCTCAACTTCTTTATATATTTTAATTTCATCACATTCAAAATAGATCTTATTAATATGATCTATAAAAAAATATTTATGTACATAGATAGTCACAAAGCTCATTTACCAATTTAGATTTAACTTCAAATTGAAAATTATTAACATTAACTGTAACTAATGATGCATGGACCAGTTCTTCAAAAGCATTATTAAATTCAAATTTCTCACAATAAATTATACTCCATTTTTAATCCATAAAATAAATAATTTCATTGTAAACTAATGAAAATATTCCTTTCTCTATCAAAACAGTATCTGAGTGGTTTTCATTTTTATAACTTCTTGTCCAATGCATACAACATCTCATTGCATTCTTATTCTAGCTATGTGTTTTCATCATGAAAACCATAGATAAAGTGAAGTAAATATATATGAAATCTTAAATAAGGGAACTATTAATCAAATTTACATCATTCAAATTAATTTAAATACTTTTTTGACATTAAAACTTATTATGTTAATGATAATTTTCCCTTTTGAAAACTATTTTTTTGGTCGCATCAGTGGGTGGAATTTTAAATTAAATATGGCCAATTAAACGAATTTAATTTTGTTCAATGTTTTAAATCATTGGAATCAGAATGATTAATATTATATAATAATTTAATAATAATTTTGGGTTAAAATTAATACTAAAAACAGTAAAAGTTAAATAATATAGTTAATGTTAAATTGGGTTTCATGGGGAATAAAATTAAAATACAAGGATTAATGTGACCTAAATTATACAAAAATCATATTGTATTGAAATTTGAAATCATAAATATTATAAGTATCAATAATTAGTAATTTATGATCCTTTTGGAATGTTTAAAATGTTGTTATACCTTGTTCTTTTCCAAATTTCTACATGTATCCTCGCCCCAGATTTAATTGGGCACCCGCACTCTACTCCTATTAAAAAATCAAAGTCCTTTTGTTTTATACATTAAATACCCAAATACGTTACTCAATTCCACACCGTCTTCATAGTCGAATTATTCTGAATATTAATCCCTCATTTTAAGTCTTTTTGTGTAAACCTAAGGAGGTTCTCTAAAGAGGAGGTATCATTATTAACCAATCATTTTTTTAATTATTCTTAAAACTCTGAACATTATTGTCAAAAAATTATTATAAATTTTAATAATTTTATTTAATATAATTATATGTTATTATGATAATTTATTAACCCATATCCATCTACTCTTTCATAAAATTGGAAACAAAACCATTGATTATGTATATGGATGACTACTGACTCTTGAACAAATGTACTTATTTTTTCATCACTACTTCACAAGGATGGTTATAATGATGAATTTAAACTATATATATGATATTTATGAAATAATTATCCCTATTGAATTATAATATATCATATAACTTGTTATGTTTCCATACATTGTGAAATGATAACATCGCTTGTGTATACATGTGGATTAATGCCTCCAGTAAGTGATGTGATAAGTTTTTATTTTTATTTTATCATATATGTTAACAAGGTTTCATTTAATATTTATTTCAATAAATTAATAATTAAAATGGATATATAATTCCTACGTATGTGTGGCATAATTTCTCTATATATAATGGAATTCATTTTATGTCTCTAACATTGATTGATTACTCTAAATACACATAAAATGGATATATATGATATTTATATCACGGATAAAATTATGTAGATGATATAACAATGATAAAATTAAAAGAAATGAATCTATTAAAAAGAGAAATATGAAAAATAAAGGATTTATTATCCTAAACAAAATTTTTAGAATGAATTCATACTATGCAGTTGATAAATGGTTATAGGTAAATCATATTTGGTATGATATTTGTGATTATGGTCCCAGAATAAATAAATAATAAAACTATATTTATTATTTATTAGGTGTGAATTTATATAATGAATGTCTAGAAGTGTGGTAATGGATTTTCATCTCACTTTTATTTCATAGGACACATGTTAAATTCACCACTTGTTTATTTTTTGTTGTATATATAATACCCATGAATTTATTTTATGGATATTATCATTAAAATAATGTGATATAAATATCATTATTATTTTATTTCTTTCGTATGGATTATGATTCAAAAATTATTAATTTTATAAAGGTTATATATTACAATCACACTATTTATCATGATTGTTTTTTATTATATTTTTTGATGAAATAATTTGATCTACCTATCAATAACTTCTTAATATTTATTCTACTAATTTTATTTCTTGAGAAAAAATTTCATCCTTTAATTTTTCTCTCTTTACGTACTCATGAGTATGAAAATAATGTTTTAATGAAAATAGACTTTATTTCTATCTTCGGTCAAAAAAACATTCTATTCTATATCGATGTTTTGTAAAAATATTTTGAAGAATATATTTAATATTATAATATTATTATGAAAACAAATTTTTACACATGTTTTAAATTTTATAAAATTTATTAAAAGGAATATACTTTTCATTTTTTGGGAAATATTCATTGACTTTTTACAGAAAATGTGGATGGAATCTTTGTTTTGGACACATACAACATGAACTACATTTTCCAACCCCATGAAAAATAAATGACCTAATGATTAAATTAAATGTTTAAAAGGATATTTTAAATGAAAATTTAATATTTATTATTTAATATATTTTTATATTTTAGGTATGTCTGTTTAAATTGGAAGTGATATTTTCCTCAATAAATGTTCCAAGTGATTTTGAAAGTCATTTTACTTCTAAGATGCAATCCTTTGATGTTACTTAATATTTACTTGTGATATGACCCAATGATACAATAATTGTTCATTATATAGATGTTTTATATTTACAAAGAAATTATTTTTATGAAACAAATTATTTTCCCAGGGAGAATTATATGTTATGAAACTGAAATAATTATGAGCCCTATTTGTATTATACAGGTCATACCATGAAGAAATATTTATAAAACCCATTTATTTTATTAGGTTTTAATATTATTAATATTTACTAATCCTATGGAATATATATATATATATATTAATTATGTGATGGGTGGGACCTATATCTCTCTCCAATGAATTAGTAAATATTGATGACTCATGAGATAAACATGAAAAAATATAGAAGTGAACCTAGATAAATAAGAGAATTTGTTCACTATAATAGAACTAGGAATGAACCATTACTACTATGTTGGGTTGCGGAGTGAACCCTTTCCACTATGATGGAATTTGAATTGAGCCTTGACTACTAAGGAAATGATTTTATATTCATATATGTATTCCTGAAATACATGTAATATGCCTATGGTATTCCCTCATGGGTTATGTTATTTGAATCCATTATGATACATGTATTTTGAAAAACCAACATTATAGAATGACTCAAGAGTATAATCGTTGATATTATTTGTATTATTTTCAAATGTAATGGTCGTCTTCTCATACCCTTATTCCCTAGTTATGATTATGTTATCATTGATATCTCCCTTTTTCACTTATTAATAATCAGATCTCATACATTATTATGTTTTCAATCCAGAGGTTATGAAGAAAGGTTGTATATATGATATGTATATATGGTATCTAATTATGAAGAACTATGTGGGAGTTGATGTAGTTCAATTATGGGATATTTGTTAATATACCCATGTTTTGAAAGGCACTTGCACTATATGATTCTATCCTAGATTATTTTGTTATGTGATTAATATTAGTCTATTATGATTAAATATATTTGAATGAGAAGTGTGGGTTTATATAGAATTAGTCTCGTTATCTTTTTATCAAATAAACCAACATAAATATCCCCATTGTTTTGTTGATTGACCCATTATCTCTACTAGGATGTACGAATATGATTATGAGGCCTCACCACCTACACCTATATACAGTTCCTATAATGAAATAAATTACATAACATAAAGCTATTTACAAGGTTTATCCATAATGTTAGAAACCTTATCTGAGATACATTCATTTATTGTGTTGATTAATATATTATATACTAATAATGGTATAATCAATTACAAGTGGTTTGGAGTAATTTTCTCTCTGAACCCATAATTAATTCCACACTTATATATAATTCCATTGAATTGATAGAATTTTTATAATTGTACAATAAATATTAAATGGTTTCTACAAATGAACCCAAAAATAAGTATTTTACATCCAATTTTATCTTTTAATCTAGCATCATGCATGTCATCCTTTTTCTTCAAATCCTTGAAAAAAATTTATAAATCTATTAATTTTAAAGAATTAATTGTCTAGAATGATAGTAGTTTTGAACTATAAATGTACCTTTAAAACTATATTTGAGTTTTATAAATTATAAAAAACCCTTATTTATTCCTCTAAATTGTATATTATGGATTTCCAATTTGTTCGATCAAACATATCTTTTGAAATAACTGGTAAGATGAACCCAAACATTTCTTAAGTCCAAAATTTAGTCATATATCATTATTTCTATAGATTTTATTTAAATAGTTTACCCCTTTAAATAGAAAGTAATCCTCTGATAAATTTTTGGGAACATAGGATGTAGAAATTAAACTCTTGTTAGCTTAATGTATATAGTTTACCAACTTCTATAATTTCAAATATGATAGATATTTACCTTTTAAAAATATTTGAAAAACAAAACAACAACTATCTTTTAATCTTCCACAAGCCTCAGTTGTAATAATGAATTTTCTTCATGAATTTTTAATAACCAAAGATCAATCTCAACATAGTTACGTTGTGTATGAATTTACAAAATAACAAGTGAAATCTCTCAACAAATTTATGTTATCTAATTTCTTAATTTTTAATACCTAGTTTTTCCTTTTCCTCTACTGCAATGATCATTTGACTTTAAATCATTCAAAAAACTATAATGTAACATATGATCAACGCATATTCTCTGTATCATGCTCCAATATATATTCTAACATTGAAATTCAGGGACCATCTATAAGAAAATATTTTCTTCAAACTCTACCCTCAAATAGAGTAAACATATCCATTTTGGATTTTACATATCTTCTAGAGAATCTAAATTCTGGCTAGCATAACTTTTTATGTTTGGAAAAACTCAGTTAAATGTCCTCATCATTCACTTATTTTTAATGTTTGATATTTATAATTAAGATATTTCAAAACTCAAAATACCTTATAGGTTCAACTCAACTTTTATCTTCTATGTATACGAGTAATTAGTGTTCTTATCTATTCATAGTAAAACTTAGGATATTCCCATACTTAAACATAATCTCACCACTCATATTTCTCATTCACTCATGTGACACATTTTCCATTTCATTGGAAAAATTAATCTACCTAATTAACAACTTTTGGTGTGTATTCCTTCAAAAAGAAATAGGGTTAGTCCTTTATCATCATGAACCTTAGAACATAAAAACTAGGTATGATCAATGTATCATTTAATCTGTTTAATATTTGATTAGTGGATATTTCATTTTCCATTGATATCAACGCTGATTATGATGTCTTAAACTTTTCTCATTCTTGTACTGAACGGGAATCTAGTGATATACTAGGTTAATAATGATTCTCATTCACCTTCAACTTACAGTGTAACCACATTTGTTACCCAATCCTTTTGAATTTACAGATTGAAATCATCTTGAACTATAGATTTACTAAATATGTTTTATTTATATTCCGTTAAGGGAATATTAAACAACTAATTTTTCTTAATGTTTTATCAAATACATTAATTTATTATCTATACCCCCCTAATAAATCCATTCTGTTTTGATTATATTGCAACTCTTAATCCACACCTCATATTCACGTAATATAATTTTCAAATCACATAAATCAAGAAATTTATATAACCAATGACCCTTATGTTGGTCATATACACATTTAATTATATTAAGTTACTATCATGTATCATTTGAGGTATTCTCCTATTAATAAAAGTTTATACAACTTCTGTTTTGGATTGTTAAAAGATCATTACAATTCTCACCTTTCTATTATTAACATCAGATGCCTTTTTTACATTCTATAATACTCTCTCTATAACACCCCAAGTATTTTGGAGATTCATTGAATAGTTTTTTTTCATAAATATCTTGTTTTACCTACCAAAACGAGTTTAAATGAATAATAAAAAAATATTACTATTATTATTTAAACATGACCATTGTAACCTATACATTTAATATGGAAGAATTAATTGGAATATCCACATTTAAAAAACAAATATTACTTGTTTTATTTTTTAAAAATAGTTTTGGCTGAATCATAGTTTAATTTTTATATAAATGTCCGATTTCTATTAAGGTATAGGGATACCGATTACATATCCCATAGGACCAAGGCTATGTGGTCCATAGACAAGGGTAGAAGGCTCTGGGTTTGAAATCCCTAATTTTAGGCTAGAAAGACCATTTTTAGACTAAATCCCCCTCTAGTAAATAATACTACAATGGTACCTGGGATACTATAGTACCTACCAATTTAATACTTCCACTATAGTACTTTCTATATCACCCACCACCAATACAGTTCCACCATTGCTATAGTTCCTCCAATGCAACAATACTACTATTGTGCCCTACTACAGTGCTTCTATATTAACTTGGGAAATCACCCCTCTACCGTTTTGAAACCAAGTCCATTGAATTCAGGAATATGGTGTTTACCAGTCAGAAACCACCACAATTGAAAAGTAAATGTTTTTTATATAAAGAAATATTACTCATAAAAAATACGTAATTTTTAGTAAAGCCATTAAATGATTAAAAATATATTTCCCAAAACAATTGGAATTGTTTTTCTGAATGAAAAGTAAAATTAATTTTGGAAACTTTTAGAAAATTAATTTGATAAGTTTTTATTTATTATTTGAATCAAAATTTCAAAATTATCTTACTAGAAATTTTTGAGATATCTTGGAAAAGATTAATTTTTCATTGAATATGAAAAATAATGGTTTTTATAGAAAATTGAATTTTCATGTAACGAATTTATATTGTTAGATTTTATATTAAATGTTTTTAAAATTAAAATTATAAAAATAATATTTCAATTAATCCTATTTATGAAATCTTAATAAATTTTTATATAAAAACATTTTTAAAATTTTGATGTTTTTGTCTTCGGGAGACCATTTTTTCATAGCATATGCGTGTGTAATTTTAGATTAAATTATACCACTTATATGAATTGAATTTGTAAAAATCTATTAAATATATTAAATAATAAATAATAATAATATATAAGATTTTCAACTTAATTTTTATCATTTTTAATAGTAAATGTTTTAAATTTTATTCAATGTAGTTGGGGTAAAAATAGTTTTATCAGGGTGTTTATCTCAAACAAAAACGGTTAAAAATGATACATAAATTGAATAATTCATAAGTTATGTAAATATATGAACATATTAACCTTTAAGGTTCAATAATTACCAATTTTGTGACCTATGGCATGCACAAAATGTGGGTAGCTTTAATTCCTTTAAAAAATTCCAACAACATCTTCTCCCTCAATTATAAAATGCCACCCCTATTCTCTCCTCTACAGACCTAAAAAACAATTTAGTTCATCCAATAACTACCAAAATATCTTCCTTAATTATCTCCCCATTATCACTATACTATGGTTTGATTAGAAAGGTACCATAATAAGGGTATTAGTGCTAACCTAATGAGGTTTTCTAAAGAAGTTATATCATTATTAAATATGCACTTCTATATTATTTCATCCTCAAAATCATTAAAATATTATTAAATCATGATAATATAACATCATTATTATATTATATATAATGATATTTGATAATGTAGATTTCATGAAATACATACATAAAATTTGTTCTCAAACAGGAAATAAAATTGCATATAACATGTATGACATACTACCACCTCGTGAACTAACATAATTCATTTTCCATCACCACTTATTACAATTTGATATAATGATGGATTTATCATTTATATATATATATATTATATAATTTATGAGATAAATATACCCTTGGAAATATAATATCACATCTTTATTTTTACATCCCAATCCATTTGAAAACAATTCCATCGCTTGGGTGTACGGTAAACTACCACTTTGCGAACTGATGTGAGGTGTTTTCTTTTACCATTTTACTTGGATTTTAATTATGATATATTAAATATATATATGTTATATTTTTAAAATAATTTTAATAATATAATTATGAAATAAAATATACCATCTTACTTTCTATTCTGTGGGGGATATGACAACGTCACTCTTGTGTACTACGAACTACCACCTCACGAAACGATGCGATTCATATTTAAATTATGATATAAATTGTTTATAATAAGGGTATATTTTATGAATATATTTGATATATATAATATTAAAAATATTATTTAATGATAATATATTATTTACCTTACTTTTATTTCATATTTCCAAATAATGGAAATAACATTCATACTTACGTACGACCGACCATCTCCAAGAACTGTGTAATTCATTTTATATCTCAAAATTTAATGGATTAATATAAATACATATATAATGAATAAATAATTAATTTAAATAATTATCAATATTACTTATATTATGGTACCATGAGAAAAATGAAAGGATGGAATATACCAAAATAAAAAATACATGAAAAACGAAGTAGTTATTATCCGAAACATGATTCTAACAATGAGTAGTTAATAAAAAAATTTAAAAGGTCATATTTTATTAATATATGGTACTATTAATATTTATATGGTTTTGAATATATATTTAACATACCTATATTTATTATGCAGGATTTTAAAATGTGTACGATTGAATTCCATACATAAATAAGATATTTTGGTCTAAATTTGGAATTTTCAATACATATGTTATATTATAAACCTACATTATTTTATGAAGTATATATACTTCCACATTGAAATTCATATCTTAAATATAATTATATTCCTAAAATTTAATGTTTCATTTAATTTTATTATTTAATGGGACATACAATTAATAAATACTAAAGTGGTAAGGGTTTGGATGTTAGAATCTCATTATTTTTTTGGATTCTTTATGATTATGATTTGGATGATGAAATTTCAAGCTATATTTCACAATAAATTTATAATTTTTATTCTAATTTGGTTTTTTATTGATAATTCATGTTTCCCTTCATTTTCCTCTCTTTATGTAGTCAATATTTGTATATAATGTTCTTAATGAAATCTTATATTATTTTTATCTTTGGTCAAAACCCCTTCTTCTTACTTATCCCATTTTTTTCTAAAAAAACTTTTAAGAATGCTTTAATATACCTCTATGAATTATTGAATTCATTTTTACCATCATTTTAATTTTCAAAAAAATGATTGAGGATGAATTTTCAGGTCATTATCCCAATATGACTCGTTTAGATTTTGCTAAAAATGTGATTGAATCCTTATTATAAACATGTATGCCCAGAAAATAATTTTACATATCCTGAATAATTAAAAAATTAATGTTTGAATATATATTTAAATGTTTATTTTTTTGTTTGAGTGTTTTGAAAATTTTATTATGAGTTTTTATTAATTAAATTATATCCAAAGTGGAATGGTTATTTTCCTAATGAAATATTCCAAGTGATCATTCAAAATAAATTTCCATATAATATGACATCCCTATATATGAATTATTCTTTACTAGGGACATGATATAATGATACCCTCTTTATCATTTCTCTAGATGGTTTATTTTTTATAAAAATATTTATATGGAACTCATTCCTTTTCCATACCTTATGCTATGATGAAATGATAAAATGTTAACAAAAATCATTAATTTTACACAGGTTATGATATGATGAAATTTTTATGAAACCCATATCATTTAATGGATTGAGATATATTTTTTATATAATGATATATTTTGAAGAAAAAGTGTACGATTTATGTGATAGTTTAGACCCATATATAGATCCAATTCATTGGGTAATGAATAATGTTATATGAACCCAAAGGTTATATGGGAGGTTAACCAAGTCATGAAATATGGAACACATAAGGTAATCCCATGCTTGGAATAGGGTACGTGAGAGGTTATTCCTATCTCTAAATATTGTAAATGGGAGGTTATACAGAGCCTAAAGTAGGCACAAAAATGGTTAACCTATGATTTTAATGTTATGAATGTCTTGGTGGGTTGCATTGACATAATATTTTGTATCCTTACGTGTTTGACAAAAATTTATATCTTATCAAAATATTATTATCTAATGGATCATATTATTTGATTAATTTATGATTCATGTATTATTAAGTGAGAATATTTATTCAAATACTCATGTTTATGATCAAGGAAATGTAGAGTATGGTTTTTATATTTTTCTCTCTTGTTCTAATTACCATATGCTCAAATTATGTTGATATATATATAGTTTACCCTTACTGAGCATCTGATCACGCCCTTTCTTACTTTTATTTTCCCCTAGTGATGAATTAAGATAGTCTGTATGATATGTAAAATTAGGTTTCTAGTTATCATGAACTTAGTGAGATATGACAGCACTCACTTATAGACTAGTTATTTATGTTTAAAAGTCTCCAATGGTACTGAACAAAAATTATTTTGACATGGATAATTATATTATGTTATGAATATTAATCTCATAAGATGTAGTATTTATATAAGAAATTTTTAGGTTCTTTATAGTTTATATTAGATCATGATTTTGTTATTCCTTAAAATCTAGCCTGAAACAATTATTGAGATCCTAAAGGATATGTCTAAAGATATGAATACGGATAATTATTAGGATAATTATTTGTATAGGGAAATATCCTAGAATATTGGTGAAGGGTAGATTGAATGATTTCCAGGAAATTACATCCATATCTGGATATTAAATGTGGACTTGGTTCTAGGATAGATGTACCAAGGGGTAATAACTCTGAAAAAGTTATATCTTGCATGACTCAAGCATTAGTAGGTACATGAAAATGGGCCTTACTACCCACATGGTTTGACATTCTGAGGGAATGTGCTCTGGAAATTCAAAAACTCTTTTCAAACGATCATGCATGATTTAAATAATGACCCTGAATTAATCAAGAAAAGACAAAAAATTTATATATTAAAATTATGGTGTCATGATTCATGATTATGTGGTTTCCCACTATTAATTTTGTTTCTTACATTATTTTTTTTTGTTTTCAAAATATTTTTATATTAAAGAAACGATGTCTATACTAAATTCAATAGATAATAGAATTATTTCCCTCCTAATATAAATAGTGTTATGGGAGACAGAATGAAAAATATTATTTCTTTAGTTAAAAAAATTCTCAGGATATAAACCATATAGATCATTAAAATGTTCTAAAGAGGTAATAACATTAGGTTGTATCCTTTCTGAGGAAACCTCCACATTCTTTTTAGTGTTTATGCAATTCCACTATTTTCAATGTAATGGATAATTACAATTGAAAATAAATCTTCTATTATCAAGTGTTTTGTTCATGAAAATAATGTTTTGTTCTTCTATCACTTGGAATGTGAAGTAGATTTTTTTAAAGGTCAGGGCCAAAGCCTCATTTATTATTAAAGAAAAGTAAAGACCTATTTTAACTGGGTTGAGGGGGACCCATTACATAGCATGAAGGCTCAGTGGGCATTTAGCCCATTACATGGCCTATCAGATTACGAGGTGCTTACCACTAAGCAAAACACCAACTACTAGAATGTGAAGTAGATCAATGGTATAATCTTTTCAACAATACAAATCTAGAAGTTGAAATCAACTCTATAAAGTGGGATAAGTTTTTCGAGCTAATTTTTTATTAGGTACATTCTCCATATTTTTCATATGAAAATACAGAAGTAATCTCTTTATTTAAAATAAAATAATGGAGATTTTATTGGTATATATGTGTAAAATAATACAAGACTTTCAAGTTATATTGTTGTTATTATCATCTTACATGAAAGAAATCTTAATCAATTTTTATTCGCTTGATCTAAGACTGTGAAGGGTGTTATCCAATAGGTTATGCATTATATATTAAAAAGTAATTGTTTTTTCATATCAATGTGGAAATGGAGATTTTTGGTACCCATCAATCAAATGGTTTTGAATAGAAAACAAATATGGAATTCAAGGTAAACTCTAAAAATCATACAGAAAACAAGATGATTCTTATTTTATAAACTATTTATAGAAGGAAACATGGAGGAAATTTCCTGAAGGGGACTAAAAAATGTTTCTATTAGGGAATGTATGGTCATAGAGAAGTTGAATTCTAATGTTATGGGAATAAGTAGACTAATTATTCCAATAATGAGAAAGATCCACAGAATTAACTACCCACACAATAATGCATCAAGTGCATGGAGTTTGGGAATTATGAGAACAAATTCCACAGTTCAAGGGATAATTGGTATGATAAGCCACAAAAACCACTAAAGATAATGGATTTAAGGAATTATTATAAAATCACAAAACATGAAATGAATCATGGTAATTAGTTCAAACTTATCATCTACTCTTTAGTTGTGAATTTCATGTTTTATATTTTATGAAGGACAGCTTCCAAAATAATATTATTTATACTTTTGTTGATCTTGAATTTATTCCATGAATTGATTATATCCCTAAATATATATTCATGAATTATAAAATAACATTTTATATTCTATTAGTGTAAGTATGTAACCAATATTTGAATAGAAATGTTTTTGTATAATATAAGAGATTATTTAAGGAATGAAGGGTGAAATATCATTTGAAAGCACATATATATATATATATATATATATCCATGTAAGAGTAACTAAATACTTATTGACTTCATCATTTGTTTATGAGTTTCAAGTAGATCATATGTTTAAATTATTAGACACCCCTTTTGAGATTTTATGTGATTGGAGTTTATTATGATTAAGGATATTTTGGGAGACATTTATGGAAATACAAGACTTTTTTTCTATGTTTCTAGGAATATTTTATCTGAGGAGGAATGCCATAAAATTGTGTGACATTAGATTAAATGCATTGGTAACCCTTGGGGTTTATATTATATTTTATGTTGATGATATTATGTATTGTTTCAATTAGGGGTAGTTATCATTAATATATTAACATAGTATTGGGAAAATATAACATGCATGTTGAGGAACAACCAATTGCATATGGTAAAAACATATGGATTGCACCCAAAATACATGGGTAATAAGGGTATAATGCCTACCACTATACTACATGAAAGAGTTTTTATAGTGGGGAAAAATGAAGACAAATTTTACATAGTCTGTATCTTAGATATTGGTAAGTCATAAATTTATGGTTGAGTGAAAAAATTCTAAGGGGATGTTATCACCATTACCCATACCCACATGAAAATTGGGAAAATTGCAATAGATTTCTTCTTCAAACACATTAAAATGCCTAAATTGAACAATACAATATTGGTTGCTGAAAATTTCCTTAAAAATTTAGTACACTTCATCTCTAGATGAGAAAATTTATCTCAAAAAAATATTGTTAACAAAAACATTAAGAATGTAGTAAGGTTTCATAGAGTACCACATTGTATCATATCTAATAGATATCTGAGGTTTCCCTTGAAATTATAGGGATGTGTTCAACAAGATCTTAATAAAAAGTTGTGATTTAGAATATCGTATCATTCGTATATAGATGGGCCATCTGAGATAAAAAATAAAAACCTAGAGGGTATGCCAAGGTCTGGTTTTATAGACTTTAAAGGTGGTTGATATTATCATCATACTATATATGAGTTTTCTTACAAAAATATCTTTTAATAGAGTATTTAGATTTATACTAATGAATCTTTCTATGGAAATAAGTGTAAAAATCAAACATACATTGAACAATTTAGAGAAATATAGGTATTGGTACTAGATCTAGTTGATGAAATGACAGTGAGGGTATGATCTATTTATCAACACATAAGTGAATCACAATTTTTTTAGAAAAGTGATGCTAAAAATCCCAAGTGTGATAAGTAATTTGATGTTTGAGACATGATATTTCAAATAATTTTTCCTATAATAATGTAATGATATTTGGAATTAATTCCAAACTAATACTTATGTATTTTCGTTTCTTTTAAAAAATTATCATTTCACGACTATAAATTATCACTCGAACCTTCCACGGAAACTCTCTCAGATTCATGATGTGTTCCATGTATCTCTCCTAGGGATGTACATATCTGATCCATCACATATGCTAAACATAGAGGGTTAACCACTGAATAAGGAAATTTCTTATGAGGAACAACCAATAGAAATTTTGGATCATGTAGAGAATGTTCTATGAAACAAGACCACTCACTATGTCAATGTTTTATGGGGAAACCTGTAACGACCCTAAATTTTATTAATAGAAATTCCTATTTATCTAATTAAATGTCTCATTATATAAAAAGGTTATATAAAATATTAAATTTCATGGTTTTATGTTTTTGGATTTCAAAATACCATTATAAATTGTTATAGTTTCTAATATAGTCGTTGAATAGTGATCACATGATTAGTATAAGTATAGGTTATTACCAAATCCAATTTACTCAGAAAAAGGAATCGATGGCCTCAACAAGTAGAATTTCCCCATATGAAGCCCATTTTTCAGATCTCGAAAAGGACATGGCATCTTTGGGTATTTCCCTTGACCAGACCCAAGCTGAGCTTTAACAGGTTAATCTCGAACAGAACCTCCTATGGGAGAAGAGAAAGTTCATAGAGATTACCACTCGAATGATGTTATTTGAGATACCCCAAGATTCTGTCACAATCGCACACATTACTAGTCGGTCTTATGTAGGTGTTATAAGGGGTTATGAAACAAGACCATAGTTCTATGATTATGTACACTATTTTGGTATATAGAATATGCATTAATTTTATTATTTTTACTTTGTAAATATTTTTTAAAGAGTATATAGTTTTTTAGTTAATATTTAACTAATAAATCTATTTTGATGAATTAATTGATTTTTTAAATAAATAAACATTTATTATAATATTCTTATTTATAAATTACATTTTATTAAATATAAATTATAGTATAATTTTATGTATATAATTTTAATTTTTCTTAAGGTTTGAAAGCTATTATTTTCAAAACCCATGATTTTTTGATAAATGTCGTTTTCTATTTTAAAAGAAAATATTCACATATTTAAAAAATTTATTCAGATAAAATTAATACTACTTTTGGAATCAGGATATGGAAATTTTCCAATGGTGAATTTTTCATAATTTTCCGAGACAGTCGAATTTTTGGGTAAAAATTAAATACCATTTAATTATATAATGTGTTTTATAACATCATAATGACCCAATAGTGATGTAATAAAATATAATAAACACTATATTCTTCCATTATATGTATTACCATTAAAATAATGTGATTTTTAGTTTATTTTATTTATTTTAAAAATCCATATTTGACCCTCCAAGACTTATAAATCATTTAATCTTTTTTAAATTGATTTCCTTGTGAGTGTGACTCTCCTCCACATAAGAAACCCTGTTAATTAAATAATTTATGCCATTTTTCATATAGAATTTATTTTTTCACTCCCCTTGGAGAAAAACATGGGCAAAATCCATTGGATGGTTTGTGGTTTTGATTAGTTTAATCTGTGGTGTCCCAAACCAAAAATAATAATAAATAATTCCCTCCCTATTCCTATATAAACCCACCAAAGCACCTACGTCCTCTTTACTCAAAGAATTTAGAGTTTTTCTAACTTCTGACCTCTTATATCTATAATCCACCAAATATTATCCAAGCTCCCTCTATACCTCTCTCAATCCTCTCCCAAACCTTCTGGATCACACTACCAACTAAGAGATTTCTTTTTTCTCGTTTTGTCCAAATTTAATTATATTGTTATGACCTTTTAAATTTAATAAAAAATTATGGTGTATGATTTATCAACTCCCCCATAACTTACAATTTATTTTTTTAATGATGATATACCCCTTTTCTCCCTCATTAATTCTTCCAATGTACACCCGCAACCATGCCAAAATTGCATAATGAATTTCTCTCACATCATTTACAATAAAAGAATTATTTTGTATTATGAATCCAAATTCCATTACATATGTTAGTAAATGTATCCATATGACCCCTTTACTATCATTTTCATGTAAATATGATTATACACCCATTTATCTCTCATCGACCATTTATATGAATTCTTATGTCACGATGTTATGGTGCCAAAATTACACCGCGATTTTCCAAGCCAAAGTCATTGTGTAGTGAAAACCATGCCTATTTTTCTATCAAAGGTATTCACCTTTATGCATATTTACTTATTTATTATAGAGTTTCATGTATTAATTACACATTCCTTTATCATGTAATTAATCATGATGTTAAATGAATCCGTGTTTTATTATCTGTGTGGCACACTTATGCATGAAATAAAATGATTAAGAAGGGTGTGCCCTGATAGCTCTCCAATGCATTGGGTAAAGATTAGTATCATGATATGTGAAGTGAAACGAGGATTTACTCATTGTAACTCAAGTTAAATTAGGATTTACTTATACTAATTCAAATTCAATTAGGTTTTACTCATGCTCCATGGGAAATGAGCATTGGCTCGTGCTAATTCCATGTTTATTTTTGTTGCCACATTTCCCTGTAATGATAATCATTCTACGTCATGAAATAATGTTCATGTTTATTTTATGCTCCATTTATATTTTTATTTCTTAACATGTATTTTATTCTTCATGTTATGCCTTGTTTACTCTCTTACTAGGATTTATTTCTCACCTTTTTTACATGTATGTCCTCATGTTATCCTGAGCAATGCTATGTATGAGGTAATGTTGTGGTTATGTAAAGGATATTTTTTATAATGATAATGTGTGTTATATGTTTTAAGTTGTTATGTAATATTCCTATACCACAAATACACTAGACCGTTTGATCTTCTTTGTTGTATCAAGTGAAGAGCCTATGTAAAAAATCATGTTTAAGGCTGTTGTTGGCGCCAAAAATGTGGCCCGAAAGGAAGGAACGAAAAAGACAGCCGGCGCGCTGCCTCGCGAAGCACAGCCGCGAAGCCCCGTCGCGAAGCGCCCCAACCATGGAGACCCTGCGAAGCTCCGGAGGCAGTAATCCTCCGCGAACCCGTTTGACGTTCGCGAGCCGCCGCGAAGCTCTGGTGGCGGTAATCCTCCGCGAACCCGTTTGACGTTCGCGAGCCGCCGCGAAGCACCAGAGGCGGCGCGCGAGCCCTGCTTCGCGGCGCCCCTTCCCTATAAATACTCGACTCCCCCCGGAGTCCCGAGGACGGACAATCCGACCCTTCGGCTTCTCCTCTCCCGAATCGTGAAGCACGCTTTGCCCTGGGAATCATGAGCGCCGTGAGGTATTTCTACTTCGCGAGACGACTCTGATTTGTTTCGTTTTGAGCCCCTCTTCCGAGAGGGATGCCCTTCGCGAAGCTCAAGGGCGTTCGCAAAGGAAGGGGATTCCCAAGGGAACCCGGGCAGCCGCGGAGCACTTGTGCTTCGCGAAACACCCAACCCATTCGAGTAATCCCTATGCTAAGGCAGGATCGCTCCACTTCGTGAAGTACACTGCTTGGCAGGACCCTGCTTCGCGAACCACTCCTTCTTCGCGAGGCAGTGCTCCGCGAATACTGTTCTACTTCGCGAAGCACCTCCCACTCCCACTTATGCCCCATGCTAAGGCCAAGGCACCCCACTTCGCGAAGCACACTCCTCTGCTTAGCGATTCCTCTTTCCGTGCGACCCTCCAGGTTTGCACGATGTGATTTCAAAGTCCCATGGACAACACCTCCCGTAGCGTTGCTTCGCCTAATGCTTCTTCGCATAGGCACGCTAACGGCTATTGCTTCTTCGCATAGCCACGCTAACGTGGACCCCTCGATGGTTCGTCCCACGACCCCCCTTTACCATGGCCTTACCGACACCTTCCCTTCCCCAAGGACCAGAGGGTACCGGTAATGTAAGCCCTAGGGGTGTGGAGTGAACCCACCTCGTCCGAGCTGCAGGACGTTAAACTGCCAAGCCCCACTTCCTTAACACATGACGTTAAACTGTGACCCAACCTCGTCTCCCTCACGAAGGGTCCCCACCAGCTCGAACATTCATTACACCACTCGTCTCCACGGGAATGGAACTCTTCCGCACATGGAATGAGATCCTCCTTGTCGGAGTGGTGTATGTTCGCAGGGGAAGGGCTGCCTCAGAGCGTAAGCCCCTAACCATTGGTACGGATGATTGCACCCGTGCATCTCTGTACTTACCCACTACCAAGGTCAGTGGAGGACGTGATAGGGAACGAGGCACCCCCCTCTAGGCCTCCATCCTGGAGTAAGTCCCAACACCATGGGCCGCCCAACGCGTAAGCCCCTCTTCGCTTCTCACGGACGCACCCTTCGTGACATGATCGTCAGGTCCATGCAATCTCTTGTTTCTCACACCGAGCATGACACACGTGGGCTTAGAGTGAGAACCGACCCTGACAAACCCCTTCTGAACTACGAGGTCTTTGATCCATGTCAAGGCATGGTACGTAGGAAGCCTCTACGAGGTTCAAGCCCGCCCGTCTTTCACGTCGGGTTTCACCCCCATCCAGCACGACGTTAAACTGCAATTCCGGTCCAGTGGTAAGCCATTGAGACCCACCCCACCGAACTACGAGGTCTTTGATCCATGTCAAGGCATGGTACGTAGGAAGCCTCCATAAGGTTCAAGCCCACCCGTCGTTTATTCACGTCAGGGTTCACTATCGTCCTGCATGACGTTAAACTGTATTCTCCGAACTACGAGGTCTTTGATCCGTGTCAAGGCACGGTACGTAGGAAGCCTTTACGAGGTTCAAGCCCACCACCCATTGGACCAAGGTCCACTTTCACGTCCGTTCACCGAAAAAAGCCCTTTTGAACTACGAGGTCTTTGATCCATGTCAAGGCATGGTACGTAGGAAGCCTCCACGAGGTTCAAGCCCACCCATCACCCAATTCACGTCGTGTTCTACCTACGACTAGCATGACGTTAAACTACACTCTGGTCCAGTTGTAAGCCATTGCGACCCAACCACCTGAACTACGAGGTCTTTGATCCATGTCAAGGCATGGTACGTAGGAAGCCTCCACGAGGTTCAAGCCCACCAATAGTGGATCAAGGTCTACTTTCACGTCGGTTCACCGACAAAGCCCCATTTGAACTACGAGGTCTTTGATCCATGTCAAGGCATGGTACGTAGGAATCCTCCCAGAGGTTCAAGCCAAACTTCCATTTGATCAAGGTCAATCTTCACGTCGGTACGCTGACGATGCCCATCGGACCAAGTTCCACCTTCACGTCGGTACGCTGACGACATTCATCGGACTAAGGTCCAGCTTCACGTCGGTTTACCGGCACCATCCTGAACTACACGGACTTTGATTCCCTGCCACGGGGATACGTAGGAGGCCTCGTCAAGGCTCAAGCCCAACTTCACTGTCACCCCCCCCCCTGCGATGGTCCCATTTCACTCTCATCCGTCTCCGCTAGACGTTAAACTCGCGGCATACCCTGTGTTGAACACGAGAAGCTGAGGAAAACCTCAGATACGTGTCTATGACATGTAATTCCCCGCGCTCAATGTGGGATGCCTCGGGCTTTCACGACCTCGAGAAGCCTTGTGGTCAAGGATAACAGACAGACATGCCAGGTACCGCAGCATCCAGACACGCTACTGATGCCTCAACATGACTACTCCCCTGACCGAAGGTTACTGCCCTGACTGGACCCTTTGGAATGTTCCGACAGAAGCAGTGTAATTAACCGGCGTCCATGGAAACATGGCACTGGGAAGAGTTTCACGAACTACGTATTAAATCTATAAGGGAGACCCGGACTAGGTGACGAGTTCTGAGGAGGAATCCACGGAAGGAAGAACCGACATCCCATCATCCCGTTTCGATCAAGGAGAAGACGTACCTAAACAAGGAACGAATGTCGCCCACCTTTGGAAACCGGGAATGCGGGGCAACAAAGCCGCACGTCCCCCCTGACGGACGGATGCGCGCGCGCCCCGGCGAAAGCATCGGAAACAGAAATGGTGAACCCGACGTGAAATTCTTCTCCTCAGCATGGAGATTAGTAGCGTTCGAGACACCAGTAGATTGACGTGTCACCGGATCCAGATATCTATTGCCTGGTCCCGCGAAGCAGATAGCAGGCCTGTCGTGAAACTCACCGGCAGTGAGGGTAGTAGAACGTGGGGCACTCCGCTCTGCAGCGTGTTGGAATGGATCCTTCTCACAGACATGGAGGATGGAAGAACGCTGGGGCACTAGCTGTCAATCCTTTTCCTCTCAGTACTGATGAGTTGATCCCTTCGCTTGCCAGGAACCAAGTTGCTATTTCAGAGATGCGGTCACTATCCGCTCCTCGCCCGCGCAGGGGCAGGGGCAACACCACGACGGCCACTCCACATGGCGCCACCACCGCCACGACGGCTGCCACATCACGGAATACGGGACGTCCACATCCCCTTTCCCCATCAGAGGTCATCCAATGAAGGGTGATCAACAGCCTCGTGCGCAGGTACGAGGAGGAAGGGGTCATCCCGACCAGAGATATGGCCCGCTTGGACCTGGAGGCCTCTAGGCCCCGCCATCAACGCCGCCCTAACCGGCCGCGCAGGGAGCCCCTGCTCCCCACCCAGACATTCAACCGTTTCGAGAGCCTATCTCTGAAACGCCTTGACGACTCTTCGCCTTACACTGAAGAGGCAGGCGCTGTCCGGCTCAGTCCGCTCAGGGCCCCGACCCGGGGCCCCCAGGCGAGAGCTCCCGTTCGGCCACGTCAGCGCCGTCGTCCGGCCCCGCAGGAAGAGCAGGCAGACTACGTCCCTGCACCACCTGCACCAGCCCGCCTGACCCGACGTCAGCGCCGGGCCCGGGCTGAGGACGCTCTCCTAGGTGCGTCCATGTCGACAGCTACAGTGGCCCAGGCCACCGCCGACGTACATTATGAAGCCCCCGCTTACATTGAGCAGGGTCACCCCTTCGCCCAACCAGGATCGAGACCCCAACCGCCCCATGGGCAGGCTGGGTTGACTCTCCGGGTTGCAGGCCCAAGTAGTGATCGCCGCGAGCTAACCCGTGGTGATGCCACCCCGTACGGAGGTCCTCCCCGTACCACTACTCCACAGAGCGTGGGCCTTCCCTGCTCTGAGGTTCGTCATGGAGGCATGCCTCGTGCTGCCCCCATCCTGTAGGAAGACCTGCCCCGTGGCAGTGATGCTCAGCGCGGAAACATTTCCCGCGCCCGCTGTACAGGGTATGGAGTCCATCCTTCAGAAGGCACCGTCCATCCGGTCCTTCTTCAACGTGGGGGTCCCCCCTGCGTCCTCTCTGCGACTGGCGAAGGTCCTCCTCGCTCCAGCAACTCAAGGAGTGAAGGTCAGCCTCACTCCACTCACATCGACCATGGAGGCCTTCCCCATGCTCCTCCCAGTTCCAACAGAGGCCCCTCCCACATGGGTACTATTCATGGAGGTCCTCCCCATGTACCCTTTGACATTTTCCCTGGTGCCCCTCGCACCCCGGCTGTCTCGAGTGGGGGACCTCTCCGCCACGGTGCCAGCGCCGCCCCAAGGATGCCTGATAGGGGTCAACCCTGTCCCGAAGAACCACCCAGGGGCAGAAGAGCGGGTCGTCGCCGCCACAAGAAGAATCATGGGAAGGCCCAGGGGGAGATCAAACCCTCCCGCTTCTCCGATTCGGAAGCGGAATGCGATTCAGCGATGGAACCTTCTCCCAGCTCCTCCGTATCAAGGACTGGGGCAGGAACCAGGCGCGTCAGCCTCGTTCTCCCAGAATTTGAGGTCCACCGGATTCCCGTCTCTCTCCGCAGGTACATCCAGGAGGAAGAAATCTTGGGAATTCCGCAGGTTTCGACCGCGCAGTCACCGCCATCGTCACCCGAAGCGCCCTCTACCTCTACATGGGATCACGAGGAGCTGTTTTGGGGGTCAACGGTGGTAGAGACACGACATGACCGGACACCAGTAACGGCGATTCCCGTACCCGAAGCAGTGGTTGTTAGCCCGTACTATCGTGACATTGTGGTCAGATCACCTCGCTCTTCAGAGGAAGGCCCAGAATTCGGTAGCCAGTCTGCTCGCTCGCCGTATTCTCCACCGCCGAGTTTGCTATCCCAGAGGTCCGCCTCGGTACCGCTACCAGTCCCTCAGCCGCCCCCGGTTGATGAGTGGGGTAATGTAGGGCCGAACCCCGAGGACGAACCCAGGAGCTTTTGGAGTATTCTTGCAGTGGACTACTTCCCAGAGAAGTTATGGCCCACGGCGGCGCTGAATTTCCGCGTACACGAGTCGCTTACCCCTGAAGAAGTGGGATGCTTTTGTCGAACCCTGTGGGCGACGCACTTCCGCCTCCGTTGTGAACGGGTGGTATACCCCAGGAGTCGATAGAACTTCGAGGAGATTGGCAAACTGTGCCGCCTGATTGATGCAGCGGCGCTACTTGTGGCCCAGCACCCCGAGTCGCCCGGTCACCAGAGTGCCCTCCAACTAAAATGCGTTCAGAGTTTCAAGGCACTCCGCAAGATCGTCAGGGAAGCCACCCCCCATGTGCAACTCCGTGGCTGGGGACACTATGCTGCCCTTCTGTTCGATCCTATTCGACGACAACCCAATTCGCTATGCGACACCGAGGACATGCCCTCGAGAGGAATCGCGGTCCGCATGGCCGACGTTGTGGATAAGGAAGATGATCTTGAGTTCCTTGATGGAGACTTACCATCCGAGGGCATACCGCCGCTTCTCGACCCATCAGGGAGAGTTACCCGTCATCAGAGGAACCTGCTAGGCCTCCCCGTGCCCACCGAGTCACTGTCACTCGGTCAAATCACTGGCAAGGGTAAGGATCAAGTCAGAATAGTTAAGAACTCTGACCCGTCCGCCTCTATGCAGAAAACAGACGAGGATCCTGAGAAGGCCACGTTGCGCCAGTAGCTCGCTGAGCAGAAGAGGCTGGTTGACGAACTATTGCCTGAACGCGCCGCAGAGCGGCGACCCGACTATGGTAATCCCAGGCCGGGGCAGCAGGGGCAGGAACAATTTCCCCCCGGTGAGATGCCTCCGGGAAACCCTGATCATGCTACTGCCGCGGACAACGCGGAAGCCGGAACATACGGCAAGAGGGCGCGATACGTCTCACCAAACCCCCCTGAGCGATGAGGCAATCTGAAGAATCCAACCCGGGTTCCCCCAGTCGCCCAGCAGGTCGTCCAGCCAGTTGACCCGCGAGTGGTCGAAGCCATCTACCGTTTTGAAGAACTTGGAAATGCGCTTGTGGTTAGGGATCCCCGTCAAGACAGGGACCCCCACCTGGAGGACCTTATTGCGGCACTCACAGCCCGCCTCGAGGCGTTGGAAACACGGCAGGTGGCGGTCCCACCGGATGGCAAGCCTTATCCTGCGTGGGTGGATGATATGCCCGTGCCTCCGTGTTTTGGGAACCCCACTTTCTTGCCTTTTAACAGGACAGAGGACCCACCCCAGCACTTGGATCATCTCTCTTCCAGGTGTGGCCCCATGCTGGGGACCCCGGCTCAGCAAGATGCCGCTAAGCTTCGATGTTTTGTACAGACATTGGAAGGTCCGGCATTCGTCTGGTACAGCCAGCTCCCTATCGGATCGGTGACCGGTTGGGAGGATCTTCGCCGGCAGTTCTTATACCAGTTCAGCTCCACCATGTGAAAGACCAGCATTGCGGACCTCTTCAAGTGAAAACAGAGGCATGATGAGCGGGTTGCAGACTTCATCGCCCGGTAGAAAGGACTTACGTATTCCCTCGATGTGCCACTGACTCAGGAGCAATTACTGACGATGTGTGTGGGGAACGTCAAGACAGAGCTGGTACCCTCCTTGATTACCCAGAACTACCCTGGAGGGTTCAGAGATTTCTCGGATAAGGCCCAGCGCCTCGAGGAGGCCCTGCAACAGGCTAGTCAGGCACGTTTGCTGCCCCTTATGATCCCAGCCAGGAGGGCCGCTAGGGCTGAACCCACCGCGGTGGCTCAAATAGAAGCCCCGAGGCAGCTAGAATTGCTACCGGCGGCACCACCCCCGCAACCCCACAGAGGTCCTCCACCTCAAGCACAGGCTCCTGCCCAGCAGCGACCATCTCAGAACCGACAGGTTCCCCCGCGCAATGCGCCACCGCCACCTAGGCGAGACAACCAGGCGCCGCCTCCTCGGCAGGCCCCTCCGGTCACTCGACAGGACCAGGCCCCCATGGCTCCTTACCCGGAAAGAAAGTACCATACCTATTCGTTCAACGAAAATCAGGTCCCTGGCTACTTCCGAAGTGCTCTAGAGCAAGGGATTGTGCGTCTGCCTGAGTGCAGGAGGCCGGCAGAGGCGCATCTCACCGATCACCCCAACTACTGCCCTTATCATCGGATCCTGGGGCACACCCTCAAGCGATGCTATGTGTTTAAAGACTGGCTTCAGGACCAGGTCAACAACAACATAGTCAAGTTGGGCCCAGCGCCAGCGCAAGTGGCAGGCGTCTTTGCGGGATCAGAAATCGGCAGCGACAGCGAAGGTGAGTGGCAGCAGGTCCCTAGCCACGGGTCCCAGAAATACGACAACTGGATGGCTCGAAAGACCGTCGTCCGTGCCCAGGGTATCATCCGGGCACACCTGAAGCAGTCAGAACCTTCAGAAGAAGTAGCCGGTGCCTCAGCATCATCTTCACAGTCGACCTCTGCCCAAAAGGGCAAGCAGCGGCGACGCAAGAAGAAGCAACGTGCACTGCCAGTGTCATCGTCATTCCGCACTCTTGGCGACTTTATACCTCCCGAAATGGGCATTCCTCCCAGAATACGCCTAGCAGTGGATGACTCTTCGAGCGACAGTCAAGGGTACGCTTCGGTTAACATCGTGGAGCTGGTAAAGCCCTATATGACCCCCGACGAGGGGGAACCCCAGGCAGACCTCCCCAACGTTTCCAGCCGACGTCAACGTCGGCGGAATCGCAATCGCGCCGGTCATCGAGGTACGTCACCGGGCGCTTGTGACCAAGCCGTGCACGTTACCGAGACCAGGCAGCTGGCTCAGCGCAGATCTCAGCACGCGCAGACCCATCCAGCACCCTCGGCTCTACCTCCACCGCCGTTCGTGTTGCTGGATCAGGGAGAGCCGCCTCGTTCGTATCACAGCCAGTCTTGCCCGGCGACAGGCCAGCCTCTGTTGTCCGATCCTAGCCTGGCGACTACTCTTCAGGCTTCTACTGGTAGGCAGCAAGATGTACCCAGTACTAGTTACTCGCCAGTTCAGCCAGCCGGACCCGCTGTGCATCCAAATGCCGAACGACCTCCTGTAGGCAGAGGTTCGCGTTTGGCACGAAAGTACGATGTTCTGAAGCATCTGGCCGGCATCCCGGCAAGGCTTTCCATCCTAGAGGCCCTTCGCCTGTCATCTGAAATGCGTGAGGCACTTGCCGAGGCCCTAAGAAGCCCCCTCCAGTTCGAGACGGAAGTGGCAGCTGCGGAAGCCTTCCATACCGAGACGATTGAAAACACCGAATGTCAGGCGGTTATCTCGTTCTCCGGCGAAGATGAGGACCCCCCTATACAGGGGCACATTCGCCCACTGTATATCACTGGCCACTTCAATGGTGTGGAAGTCCACCTATGCCTCGTTGATACGGGTTCTAGGATCAACCTAATTCCAACCCGGACGCTGCGAAAGCTGGGTCTGTACGAAGGTGATTTGACTCCCTCTGACCTCAGGATCCAGGGGTACGACAGGACAGAGAAAACCCCGGTCGGCAAGATCCGCCTGAAGACCCAGTTCGGTGGCTTAATTGCCAGCCCCGAGTTCATGGTTGTTTCTCAGGACACCGCCTACAACACATTGATGGGTAGGCCATGGCTCCATCTGCATGCAGCGGTCCCCTCGTCGTATCACCAGTGCCTTAAGTACTCGCTCAACGGTCGAGTAGGCGTGCTCCAAGGAGACGCGTCCCCTTTCGCTTCTTGTGAGGCCCGCTCTCTGGATGCGGGTTATTACAAAAGTAAGGACAAGAAGATCCTGGTAAGCGAGGATGAGCCCGCCCCGATCACAAGTGATCCCTGGGCAAGCATGGACGACGCCTACATCCTTCCGATCCACCGGTTGGAGGCCACAACCCCCGACATGGGACAATGTATCGTTGTTTCGGGTACGCAAGGAAGGCATGTTCCCGTGTCCAAGCGACGGCGGAAAATCACCTCATACTCCTACATCAACCAGGCTCGGGTCATCCCAGAACCTCCTACCCCTGTACGGTACCGGGACGTCAAGCTCATGACAACGGCGGTGCGCCATACGTGTCTATTCCGCCGGGCTGGAATTAACCGACTCAGGCTGACACGTCACCACTGCTTTGATATCATCAAGCGTGGCCCCTTGGGCCGAAGGCCAGATGGGATCGGATCAAATGCATTCATTGCTATGGTCTCAACGACAAGTGAGTCTCCTGATGTGATGACCGCTGCTGCCCAAGACGGCACCAGCTGCCCCTCGGATTTCGAGAGCCCGGAAGTATCTTCCGCCGCGGGAAGTCCCCCCACGGCTGGGGAGGAAGACTTGGAGGATGCTCCCCCAGCCTTTGAAGAAGGCATCTCTACCACGGTTGATGAACTGGTACAGGTGAACCTTGGTAGCGAGGTAGATCCAAGACCCACATTGATCAGTGCGGCCATGTCCCTCGAGGAGCGGCAGCAGTATGTAGACATCCTCAAACAGCACCGCGATGTGTTTGCCTGGAGTTACGATGAGATGCCAGGCCTGGATCCCCAAGTGGCCGTCCACCGCCTGGGTCTCCCGGCAAAACACCATGGGTTCAAGCAGCCTCCCAGGAAAATGCACCCTTCTCATGGTGCTATGGTTGAGGTCGAAGTTGACAAGATTATCAAAGCCAACTTCATTAAAGAGGTCCAGTACCCCAAATGGCTCATCAACATTGTGCCGGTCAAGAAGAAGAATGGGCAGATCAGAGTCTGCATCGACTTCCACGATCTCAATCGCCACTGCCCAAAGGATGACTTCCCACTCCCAGTGACGGATCTGTTGATTGACGCCACGACCGAGTTACAAGCCCTCTCTTTCATGGATGGGTATTCCGGGTATAACCAGATCCGGATGGCCCCCGAAGACGAGGAGTCCACTGCCTTCAGGGCTCCCCAGGGTACCTTTTGCTACCGGGTAATGCCATTCGGTTTGAAAAATGCAGGTGCCACTTATCATAGGGCCATGCATCGCATATTCAAACCGATCCTCGGGACATTGGTGGAATTCTACGTGGATGACCTTGTAGTCAAATCACGCCAGTGCCAGGACCATCTCAAAGACCTTGAGAAAGTGTTCGGTTTCCTCCGTTCCCGTCACCTGAAGATGAACCCGCTGAAGTGTGCCTTCGGAGTCACCTCCGGGAAGTTTCTGGGCTACGTTTTCAGATACCGAGGTATCAAGATCAACCCAGAGAAGATCAAGGCCATCAGCCAAATGCCTCCCCCGAGCAACATTCGGGAGCTTCGAGGCCTGCAAGGCCACTTAGCCTATATACGCCGATTCATTGCGAATTTGGCCGGCAAGTGTAAGCCCTTTTCCCGGCTCATGAAGAAAGACGCTGCCTACGAATGGGATGGGGAGTGTCGGGCCGCCTTCGAGGAAATCAAGCAGTATCTGCTCCAACCTCCGGTCTTGATGCCACCCGTCTCCGGAAAGCCGCTGGTCCTTTACGTGACCACCCTGGAGAGATCCCTCGGTGCGCTGCTCGCCCATAAGAATAACGAGGGCACTGAGAACAGTCTCTACTATCTCAGTTGCATGCTTCTCGATACGGAGGTCAGATACTCCCCTATCGAAAAGAGCTGCCTTGCGCTCGTTTTCGCTGTGCAGAAGTTGCGGCACTACCTGCAACACCACGAGGTACAATTGATCTCTCGGGTAGATCCGCTGAAGTATATCCTGAACCGCCCCATGCTGACTGGCCGACTAGCACGGTGGGCGGTGATTCTCCAGCAGTTTGATATCAGGTTTATACCTCAGAAGGCCATTAAGGGACAGCCATTGGCAGACTTTTTAGCTGCTCATCCAACCTCCGCGGATCAATCCCTGGACCTGGATTTTCCCGATGAGACGATCCTCTCAGTCGATCATGCTGCCCCATGTTGGCAAATGCATTTCGACGGCGCCTCCCGGAGCCCCACCAGTAGAAGGCTCAACGACCCCAAGCTCAACAGAGTGGGTCTGGGTATTGTTTTCATTACCCCGGCGCAATCCGTCCTGCCGTACTCGTTCCTGTTGTCAGAAGGTTGTATGAACAACGAGGCAGAGTACCAAGCTCTCATCACCGGCCTCGAGTTGGCCCTTGAGATCCATGTTCCCCATCTACATGTGAAGGGAGATTCCGAGCTGGTGATCAAACAGGTTAATGGCGACTACGTCGTCAGGAAGCCAGAGCTTGCACCGTTGCTGGAGTACACCCTCCTCCTAATGGCCCAGTTCTCTCCTCGGCCGGAGGTTACCCATGTCCTGCGGTCGCAGAACGGCCAAGCGGACGCCCTGGCTGGCTTAGCCACATCGCTCGCAGAACCCGAGGAAGATGATTTGGTCATACACGTGGCCCACCGGAGAGTCATTGCTCTCGTCACCCAAGAGGACCGTGATAGCCTGCGGGTAAGTCATCTCACCGCCGGACCCTCCATATCGGGAGTCCCGGGTTCGTCAGACGCAGTGGTTGAAACCACCCTCGACTGGAGAGCACCTTTTGTCGAGTATCTCCAAAATGGTCAGCTCCCGGACGACCGGGCCGAACGCGAGCGAATCCGACGCCGCGCGCTTCAATTTACCCTCCAGAGCGGCCCCAGTCTTGAGCAGATCCTCTATAAGCGGAGTTTCGATGGTGTCCTCCTCCGTTGCATCCAAGGAGTAGAGATACCTCAAGTTATGCAAGAGGTTCACGCTGGTTCCTGTGGCACCCATCAAGCAGGGCCGAAGCTGTCCCAACAAATCCGGAGGTTAGGGTACTTCTGGCCCTCCATGATCCATGATTGTATTGGATACGCCAAGAGATGCCACGCGTGCCAAGTGCACGCCAACTTCTTGCATCGGCCGCCAGAACCCCTCCACCCCACCAAGTACTCTTGGCCATTTGCGGTATGGGGACTCGATGTGGTGGGACCGTATCCGCCGGCAACAGCCTGTCAGTGTAGGTTCATCCTGACTGCTACAGATTTCTTCTCCAAGTGGGAAGAAGCAGTTCCGCTCAAAGAGGTCAAGGCCCGTTCCATCGTTGACTTTGTGAGCTCCAACATTATCCACCGGTTTGGAGTCCCTCACGTCGTCCTCACCGATAACGGCACCAACTTCCGAGCAGCTGAATTGAAGAAATTGTACGCTAAGTACGACATCCGGTCAAACCATACCTCCCACTACCACGCGCAGGCGAATGGACAGATCGAGGCGTTCAACAAGACCCTCTCTAACATTCTGCAGAAGATGGTTGGTCAGAACAAGAAGAGTTGGCCGGACAAGCTCCCCAACACCCTCTGGGCTTACCGGACGACGACTCGCAACTCTACCTAGGTGACCCCATATTCCCTGGTGTATGGAGTTGAGGTCGTCCTACCAATTGACATCCAGCTGCCGTCGCTGCGCACTGCAGTTTATGATCACCAGACATCAGATGAGGTAGCCGAGATCCGTCTAGCCGAGTTAGAGGCACTGGACGAGAACCGGCTCCGTGCCCTGCACAATCTGGAAAGGCATCAGGACAAGATAGCGAGAGCTTTTGACAAGAAGGTTCGTCTCCGCTCTTTTCTACAGGGTGACCTGGTACTGGCCCTTCGAGCGCCAATGATCCCCGGTAGGAAACCACCCAAGTTAGAACCCAAATGGGAAGGGCCTTATATCATCCATAAGGTTTACCCCAACGGAGCATACTCCTTGGTGACCATAGATGGAGAGCGTGTAACTCCTCCCACCAATGCCAAATTCCTCAAGCGATACTTTCCCTAGGGCAAAAAAGTGGTCCTGCACGACCCTAAACTGTGAGAGGGTCCTGCACGACATTAAACTGCATTGGTCCTGCATGACCCTAAAACTGCGACTTGGTCCTGCACGACCCTAAACTGCGAGAGGGTCCTGCACGACATTAAACTGCATTGGTCCTGCACGACCCTAAAACTGCGACTTGGTCCTGCACGACCCTAAACTGCGAGAGGGTCCTGCACGACATTAAACTGCATTGGTCCTGCACGACCCTAAAACTGTGACTTGGTCCTGCATGACCCTAAACTAGAAGAGGGTCCTGCACGACATTAAACTGCATTGGTCCTGCACGACCCTAAAACTGCGACTTGGTCCTGCACGACCCTAAAACTTCAACTTGGTCCTGCATGACCCTAAACTGCGAGAGGGTCCTGCACGACCCTAAACTGCGACTTCGTCCCGCATGACGTTAAACTGCATGTCAAGAACTACGTACGGCTTGATTCCCATCTTCATGGGATACGTAGGAACGCTCGGACGCCTCGTCTTGAGCCCAGCCCCAAGCTTTTCTCTTCCGCTATTCCCCCTGGGGATAGTCTCCTTGGAGGATCTTTGTGTAGCAGGGAGTAGGCTTTCCTGGCCCCGCTCATGAAACCCCGCTCGCGCAAATATTGTAAAGGTCGCACCGTGCGCCCACTCCCGTTCTTATACCCTCCCACGTCCTCACCGCATGACGCTAAACTGCATGGCCTTCAAGAACTACGTATGGCTTGATTCTCATCCTTATGAGATACGTAGGAACGCCCGGACATTTCGTCCGTTGGCCCAGCCCAAAAGCCAAAATCTTCCCCTCGGGTCAAGATATGGCAGGGTGCACACTTTTGCCCCGACCCACGTCGAGCAAGCCTCGACCCGGCTGCACATTCCCCCTGGAGGTGTTTTCCCCTTTAGTGGATGAACGCAACTGAGCTTCACCCACTCCTTGGCTGGGATTCTGTCACCTTTTCATACCCGGAGGGACCCCCGATAACGGCCTGGATACAACGCCCAAGGGCTCTCCTACCGATACGGGCCAACGCCCCCGAGGGATTTCTTAAGCAACAAGTCGATACAAGTCCCGCGTTGCGAATTTGGTCAGCGGTCGATGCTCATTTGTTGCCCCCATGCGGGTCACCGTAGGAACGCTGTGTTTCGAACATGGTCAACAGTGTCCTGGATCTTCGGGTCCACCCTGAGATGCCCCAGGCATCAAGAACAGTGATCCCCTCTGCCCCATCCCAAGGTGACAAACTTCCCCCAGGTGGTGCTAGCGATCCGGGCCACGGCCCAGGATTCCTCATAAGGGTGTACGGTGTGATGCAAGACTACGTCCTCACCCACGTCAGGATCATGTACCATGCCGTACGCCCTCCCTTTACGAGGCTCAGCCTCAGGCCCTTTGGCCTCCTTGGGCCCCTTGCCCCTCGTCCTCATGTAAGACGTTAAACTACGAACCAGTCAGGCCTTCCTGACTGATAACTTCCCCTTTTCTCCGGGCCACGGCCCAGGATTCCTCTCCCGGAGTGTACGGTGTGGTGTGGGACTACGTCCTCATTCACATCGGGATCATGTACCGTGCCGTGCAACTCCCTTTACGAGGCCCAGCCTCAGGCCCCTTGGCCTCCTCGGGTCCCCGACCCCCATCCTCATGTAAGACGTTAAACTACAAACCAGTCAGGCCTTCCTGACCGAGGCTCAGTCCCAGGCCCCTTGGCCTTTCTGGGCCGCGGCCCAGGACCTATCTTATAGGATCGTATGGTGTGACGTAGGACTACGTCCTCATTCACGACGGATTCTTTACCATGCCATACACCTCCCTTGTTTAGGGGTATATTACTCCCCTCCTCGTCCAGTATGACGTTAAACTGCATTTTAAGAACTACGTGTGGCTTGATTCCCATCCTAATGGGATACGTAGGACCACCTGGATGTCCAAGACCCGGGTCCAGCCCCATCTCTCGGGAATCCTCATCCCATCTTGGCCCATCCTTCCTCCATGAGGGGACCATATGGTGTGGTGTGGGATCATGTCCTCATTCACGACAATCTCGTAATGACTACGCCATGCTCCCCCCCCCCCTACTGAGCTGTTTCGTCGATCCTTTTTCTTCGGCGGTTCACCAATGTGCTTAAGAGTACTCTGGTTTATTACCTGGAATGCCAAGCTTTACTCGGACACGTCCACACTCGCTTTCCAGGCTTTGCGTATTCCTGTATCAGGGCTTTCATCATCTTTCACACCCGGAGGGACCCCCAAGAACGGCCTGGATACAATGTCCAAGGGCTCTCCTGCCGATACGGGCCAACGCCCCCGAGGGTTTCGGACAACAAATAGATAAAATCCCGCGTTGCGAATATGGTCAGCGGTCGATGCTCGTTTGTTGTTCCCACCTCAGGCTAACGTGATACAGATGCTGTGTCTCCGTCATGGATAACAGTTTTCCTCTGTCGTCACGCCAACCCATTAAGCCCAAATGCCGGGTACAAGATTCACACCCTTCATCACTTCATCATGTCCAAGTAGAGTCTCGGGACTCTTGGTACTTTTCCCCAGTGCACGTCTGCGCGTTCGAGGAACAAGCTACATCAAAGGTGTCCTTCGAAACTCTCTGATGACTTCCCTTTGACGGACGACCCAAGTATTGCGATGAGGATACCCCCCTTGTTTCCCACCCCGAGTTTATCTCACATGGGCTTAGGGAATGGGTTGAAATCTGTGCTTTCTCGGGAGGTGTCACCACCCACGGTCCGAGCTCTAAGACCATAAACTAAAACTCTCATCTGGAACTACGTTCAAGACCCCTTGTCTTCGGACCCAGCTTGAGTTCAGCAAATTTACCTCTCTGATCCTCCCTTCAGGACCCTGATCACAGGACAGCGTGGCGCAGTGTAGGACTACGTCCTCATTCACGGCTGGTATGCAATAGCTGCACCACGCACGCCCCCATTCTGAGGTTCAGTCCTCCTGTTCCCTGTCCCGCATGACGTTAAAAGGCACCCTTTAGAACTACGTGTGGCTTGATTCCCATCCTAATGGGATACGTAGGACCACCTGAATGTCTAAGATTCGGGTCTAGCCCCACCTCTGGGAGATCTCCTGATTTCCCGGTCACCTAGGCCACTTGGTCCATCCCTCTCCAGCGGGGGGTGTGTAGGTATGATACAAGGTTTTGGGCACCATGCCCCCTTTCCCTGGGAATCTGCCATCTCTCGATCACCTTTAAGGTTGAGTCCCTTGACTCCCTGTAGTGGTTCACCCATGTATCAAGAGCACTCTAGTCTAGGACCAAGAGTGTCAGATTCAACTTGATCAAGTTCCTTCCACTTGTCAAGCTTTGTGTTCCCCTCTATTCGGACTTCCATCATCTTTCACACCTGGAGGGACCCCCAAGAACGGCCTGGATACTATGCCCAAGGGCTCTCCTACCGACACGGGCCAACTCCCTCCAGGGTTTTGGACAACAAATCGATAAAATCCCGCATTGCGAATATGGTCAGCGGTCGATGCTCGTTTTGTTAGTCCTCATTTCAGGCTAATGCGACAGGATGCTGTGTTGCGAACATGGTCAGCAGTAATCCTCTGTCGTCATGCCAGCCCCTTAAGTCCTTGAATGTTGGTTGCATGATTCACATCGTTTTCCACCCCATCTTGTCCAGGTGGAATCTTGACACTTTTGGCGCTATCCCTCAGTGCACCTTTGCATGCTAGGGGGACAAAGCTGCAATCTGGCGTCCTTTGGGACTCCCATGGTCTGAGCTCTAAGACCATAAACTAAGACCCATTCGGGACTACGTTCAAATTCCCATCCTCATGGGATACGTAGGACCGCCCAGACGCCCTGTCTCCGGGTACAACCCATTCAGGAAGCCAGTCTCTCTCCCTGTTTCACCTCTGTGTAGGCCCCTCGGCCTAAGGTTTCCCTCTCTGGATGGCGTACAATCTGATGTGGGAACATGTCTCCATCAATTGTGTTTTATAAAACTGCGCACATTTCCCGCCTAGCATCGTCTCTGATACGTCTGCGCTGCATGACGATAAAATGCATGCTTGGTCCTATCATACGACCCTAAACTGTGACATTATCGTCCTGGCCGCACGACGAAAAACGGCACCGCATTGTGGTGACCTCGCTGTAGAGGACATCACATTGGGTATTGGTCATGTGCCATGCCATTTGTCAATGCCCATCACGGCTTGATTCTTGTGGCGACATCACGACCTACTGTTCTAGGCCTGTCGCTTCACAAAAAAAAACCATTCACCTTAAAGAACAAACAAGATACATCAAATTCCGCTTCTTTAGTGCAAGGGCCACGTCCGCACTCCCCTTTTCCCCCGGCACTGGTACCTTACCGTGCCTCCTTCCAGAACTACGTATGGATTGATTATCATCCTTATGAGATACGTAGGAGCGCCCGGGTACTTCCCCGCGGGCCCAGCCTAACCCTTCTATTCGGTCCCTCGACTCGAGAATTTCCTCAGAGAACGCATGGTAAGCAGGACTATGTCCTCATTCACGTCAGGTTTTGATGTCATGCGTCCCCTGATCCCTTTTCCCATCCATGGTCTGAATTCTATGACCCTAAACTAAGATCTCCCCAAGGGAAAGGACTCTTCTCCCTCTCTCTAATACGTTTCGTTGACGTATTCAGATGTGTTTTGACAAAAAGCCCGAAGCATGGGATTTTCACAGGGACATTCCCCTCATCTCATGATCAAGCTTCGTGAGCTCGCTATTTGGATCCTCATCCTCTTCCACATCCAAAAGGACCCTCGGACGACGTGGATACTAAGCTTAAGGGCTCTCCATGAATGCTGGACCTAAGGGCCCTTCAATCGTTTCGGGCCAACGTCCCCACGGATCTCTGACAACATTTGTGACATGGTCCCGTGTTTCGAACATGGTCAACGGTCGACCCTCATTTGTTTGTTCCCACCTCAGGCTAACGCGACAGGATGCTGTGTTGCGAACATGGTCAGCAGTAATCCTCCATCGTCACGCCACCATCATTGTGATCTGAATCTCGAGCACCATGATTCACACATTTCCACTCTCTCATGTTCAAGTGGAACTCCATCATACTCGGCTCTTTCTCTTCACGCATCTAGGTGCGCTAAATGATCGTGTTAGTGTCATTGGGCCGGTAGTCACCGAGTGTCCCTTTGCCCTAACATGCCCCTTCTGTGTCGGGAAATTCCCACCACTACTGCTTGTTTCCCGCACCGAGCACGACTCACGCGGGCTTAGTAAGTTTTGGCAGGATGTGTACCAACACGGTTAGGCTGCGCCTCGTCCTGCATGACGTTAAACTGCGCTTTCAGAACTACGTATGGCTTGATTCCCATCATCATGGGATACGTAGAGACACCCAGGCATTTCACCTAGGGTCCAGCCCCAGGAATCGGAAAATCTTGCTCCTCCCCATTTCCAGCCCTCGCCAGAGGCCCTGTCTGGAAGAAAGAATGATCCGTGATCAGGCCGATGCGCCCATCTGGCGTACTCCCACCACGGTGGTGCAACTACCGAAGTGTTGGATTCTGTTTGATCAAACCACCACTCCATGTTCCACGCTTTGAGTGTCCCTTATTCGGACCCTCGTCCTCTTTCATGTCTGAAGGAACCCCCTAACGGCCTGGTCTTATGCCGCATCGGCTCACCTACCGTCCTGGGCCAACGTTCCGGAAGACTGGTCATGTCTGGAAGGACCCCCTAACAGTATGGATGTCTGACCTATGGTCCACCAACTGTCCTGGGCCAACGTCCTGAAAGATTGATCGACAACAAATTGATAAAATCCCGCGTTGCGAATATGGTCAGCGGTCGATGCTCATTTTTTGTCCCCATTTCAGGCTAACGCAGTAAGGATACCGTTTGTCCGCCATGGTTAGCGGTTGTCCTTTATTGTCACGCCATCCCCACAGTGTTCCGAATTTGGGCATCGTGATTCACACTTCCCATTTTCATCTGTTTGAACCGATTTCAGCGCCCCTGGTGTTGCCCCGTTCGTGCATAAGAGAACGTTGAAGAAACGGTAATTCGGCTATCCTGGAAGTTCCTCCTCCGATCAAGCCTTCCCCATATTTCGGGAATCTGGACTGGTTTGAGGGAATTGTCGTCAAACGTCCCGCAAACATTGTAGGGATGTAACAAGGCAATTCAACAGTGGAAATCGTGCGTGCTACGGAACTCAAAACAAAGGAGAAAGAAAGAGTTGAAGCACAAAAGTGTTAATAAAATTTTCTTTCGGGTTCGCTACAATACTCGGGGGTTGACTTCCCCCATGGACAGGTTGACTCCGTCAAAAGAGCGTTGCAGCTCCGCCACCCGCTGACTTGCGGCGTCCAAAGCCGGTTGCCGCTGATTCAACTCCCGCTCTTCTTCAGCAGCGGCGGGGCGTAATTCATCAACCCTGGCCCTGGCCCTTTCTACCTCGGCTCGAACGACAGCCATCCTTCCAGAGGTCTTCCCCATGTGCTCCTCAGCCTCCGCCAGCTGGGCCTTCAATCGTGAGACCAGCTCAGACTGCGCATCGAGAGTGGCTGAAAGCTCGTTGGCCCGGATCTGCATCTGTTGGACCTCGCCTTCAGCCTCCTGGAGCTTCCTAATGCTGGTAGCCTTCCTCCGCTGCCATCCCATGCTCAGCCCACGATCATGCTCCCAGATCTTCTCAGCCATGAGGTCTCAGATGAGCGCGTGAGGGCGTTGGGCATCCACTCCCCCAACACACAATTCGCGCAACTGCGAGCAGAGCCTATCCATTTCGGCTATCCATTGCGCTTGGGGAGTGTCCCTGAGAAAGCGCGTGATCAGCTTCCACGACCGGCGATGGACTATGCTGTTGTCTTCCTCATCAGAGGTCGTTTCGTCCCAATCCGCGCGGTCGACAGGCTCGTACGCAGGATATGCCTGCAGGAATTCCTCAGCAGGATCTGCATCTGGTGTTGAGTCTGGTACGACACCTGACGCCGACGCAGGCAGGACCGGACTGGGACCGACCGGTTGATCCTCTTCTTCAGAGTCCACCTCGATGACTTCAGGTATGGCCCTGCTGGTGGTCCCGCAAGTGATGGTGTGCGCCGCAGCTTGAGGAGGTGAAGGGACTATCGTCACCATCACCGGCATGCCCCTGGGAGGGACGCCGCCAGACATCCCGACCAGCCTCGCTGCAGCAGCCCACGCCAGTCGGAGAACTATATGACAGAAAGAGACATAAACGTTAGTTGGCATAGCCCACATGTGACAACGAGGAGACCGGTGGAGGAGACTTACGAAGATCGACCTCCGAGCGCTGCTCCTGGGCCGGTACTGATGGGACTCCGAGATGAGACCCCATGTATACTGTTGGAAGGTCTGGAGATTCCAGAGGAGCCGCCTCAGACCCCCTGGTCCCACCAGACGCAGAACTGGACGCATCCATAGGCGCGGGTTCTGAAGGTCCCGCGTCATCACCCGTCAAGGAGCGAGAACGAGGCCTACGAACAAGTTCCTCTTGCATGGCTCAAACATTGGTGATAAGTCCATAGGGATTCAATAACAGATCGTAAGGAGAGAAGTTCGGAATGCTACCTTGAGAGCCTCCGCGAAGTCGTCGGATTCTGAGCTTCGGTCTCCGACCTCGCCCTCCTCCAACGGGCTCCCTCCTCCAGCCTCATCCTCCCGAGAAGAGTCCCCTGACTCCTCCGGCAAGGGGAAGCGCTCCCTCAGATCAGCAGCCGATAACTGTGGAGGGACCGTCTAGTTCAACAGTGCGCTCACCCGGTCTCTCATTGGGCGAGGAACACCGCTGGAGTGGACGTAATCCTCCAGCTCGTTCAAGTATTGCTCCGCCTCCGCCGGAGACACCATGAATCCAGCCCGAACTGGGCCTATGCCCGGCAGTTCCATCCCGAGGTGATTCAGGTGGGCCCACATCTCAGGTGGGCTGAGGAATTGCCGGTTGACATCCCAAACGTCCCAAGCTTCCGGAAAGGCAGCATCTTCTGCCATATCGATGTGACGTAGCCGCTTCCCCGGAGCCTGAGTGGGTATCCTATGGAACCCCCTCGGTGGCCGCCCCTCCGGATGACCCTGCTCTCCCGGAACCACCGGATCCGCCGCTGCTGCCGAACCCTCGGCCGGTGCGGGTCTTGCCGCCATGGAAACCCCGCTGCCGCGAGCGGCCCTAGCTGCCCTCCGACCCCGACCTCGAGATAAAGGAGGCCCACCATCACCAACCCGGATCGTTGGCTGCTTCAGCATCTCCCCCGAGTAAGCGGCCTCCCAGCTGATGGCGTACTCCTTCACTAAGCAGAAGGCGGCGGTGGACGGAGGCAATGTGAGCTGCATCTTTCCATCCTCACGTGTGAACATGAGCCACAGCTGCCTCATCACACATGGGTGCTCCTCATGACGCACCTCCCAGTATACCTGCGGGGTCAGCCGCTGGAGGCACCGGAACTGCCTCGCAAAACGATGCGGGGTGTACGGTTCACAGATTGGCTCACGATCTATCCGAGCCACCAAAACTCCACCTCGGAAGGCCAGGAGGTAAGCCCGATGTTCTTCCGTTCCCCGTCCATCATCAGTAAGCCTCCCCGTCGGCAGTGGGAAGGGATGAAAGTTGAACTCGTCCGCCCTCCACACCCTATTCAGCACCATCGGAACAACCAATTTGAATGGGAAGCTCCCAACTGCGTTCAGAATGGAGGGGTGAAAGTCTGATCCCGGCGGCAAAATGGGGTTTGGATACTCGTAAATCCCCCTGATATGCGCCGCGATCCACCCATATAGGAGGTGGAAGGGCCCACATATTCTTGGAGGCTTCTTGCCCTCGCTAATACGCCGAAGCATTCTGTATAGTTTGGCGAGCATCGGGATCCCCAGGTTGATCCGCTGCCCCATGGCCAACATCGATGCCATGATGAACGAGCTGGGCCGTACCCCCATGCTTGTATCTCTCACCGGTAGAATCCACCCACAGATGAGAGCCGCGATGAACGCCGCCAGCCTGACTATTGGCTGTTGTTCAGTGCTAACACTGAAACCCCAGGTCTCCCATTGGCTGTCCTCCAAAACCCGCCAATACGAGGGTCCCTTGCCCCGCTGGGCTTCCCTCGGACAAGTTCGAGGCCTTGGAGGGAACTCTCGATCTTCTGGGAAGTTCAGGAAGCGTTTGAACCATCTTCTGAAGTGGACATCCCTCACTGCTTCCTTGTCCTCTCCAGGGACAAGTGCCATCAGCGCTGACGCCAGCCGTGACATTTGCTCAGCATCTCCCCACACGCTGGCAACGGGGAGGAACTCGTCATACATGTCCACCAAGATCGGGACCCCATAAACCTGATAGACATCCCACAGGCTGATGCCCACCTCCCCGTGATGCAGGTGAATAGTGTTGTTCTTGGACGACCATCTACTCAACAGCTCCGGCATCAGTTGCTTTGGTTGGTAAACATGGAACTGGGAGGCCCATGCCGCCTCATACAATCCCACTCTCCTCATCTCGGCCTCGAACTCCTCGCAGGAGGCGCCTACCCAGTAGACCCAGGCCCAGTCATTGGTAAAGTTGCCGCCCTGGCGCAGGTCCCACTCATCGGACCATCCCTTCTTCGGATCCTGCAGAGCCGCCTTCAGCATGGTGCGGTAGAGAGGAGGGGACGTCTCCGGTTGCAGTGGCCTCCCGTCAATGTCGTTCACATGATTGTAGAGGCAATCAGCGGTGACGGGTGTGAAATCCTCCTGTGCATGACCATTGGCCACCCTGAACCATTGGTGCTGGCATGGTGTGCTCCTGAACCAGCAAGCTGGTTCATCCCTTCTTGCCTCAGGGATGAAGACGTCATCCCTCAGCCCGAAGCCGTACAACGGCAGTTTCTTGCACTGCGGGTAATCCCTTTGACCTTCCGACAGCAGGTCTGTCAAGGAAGTGTGGTCCGAGTGGCTCCGAACCATTTCCCCCAAGCCTGGACGGTTGGCCATCTCATCTCGACGAGCAGCATCTGCGAGGACCCCCAAGACAGCTTCTTGATGGGCCATTTTAACTCTGGCCCTCAGAAAAGGATTCTTCCGGATGGATCGCGAAGCTCGATCGCGAAGCCGGACCGCGAAGGTCGGTCGCAACATCAAACCGTGAAGTCCGGCCAAGGCAGACAAGCAATGGTTCGCTTGGCGCGGACGCGGGGTCGGAGACCCGCGGTTCGCCGCGAAGCTCGATTCGCGGAGGGCTGTCGCGGAGTACGCGGAGCTTCGCAAAATCGAGAGCACAAAAAGACAAGGAAGGCACGTAAAGACAAAAGAGGGCGGACCCCCTATTTATAGGCGACGACCCCGAAGCATCGCGGCGCGCCTCACCCGCGCGAAGCATCGCGGCGCGTCCGGATCCGCGGCCCCGGCGAGCAGCGCGGGCCCCCCTCCGCGATGCTGCATCACGAACCACCGACAATTTTGGCGATTTTCCCTCATACTTTGACCCTTCACCCTCCGCGGCTCCAAGTCTGAGGGGGGGCATTTGTTGGCGCCAAAAATGTGGCCCGAAAGGAAGGAACGAAAAAGACAGCCGGCACGCTGCCTCGCGAAGCACAGCCGTGAAGCCCCGTCGCGAAGCGCCCCAACCATGGCGACCCCGTGAAGCTCCGGAGGCAGTAATCCTCCGCGAACTCGTTTGACGTTCGCGATCCGCCGTGAAGCTCCGGAGGCGGTAATCCTCCGCGAACCCGTTTGACGTTCGCGAGCCGCCGCGAAGCACCGGAGGCGGCGCGCGAGCCCTGCTTCGCGGCGCCCCTTCCCTATAAATACTCGACTCCCCCTGAGTCCCGAGGATGGACAATCCGACCCTTCGGCTTCTCCTCTCCCGAATCGCGAAGCACGCTTTGCCCCGGGAATCATGAGCTCCGCGAGGTATTTCTACTTCGCGAGACGACTCTGATTTGTTTCGTTTTGAGCCCCTCTTCCGAGAGGGATGCCCTTCGCGAAGCTCAAGGGCGTTCGCAAAGGAAGGGGATTCCCAAGGGAACCCGGGCAGCCGCGGAGCACTTGTGCTTCGCGAAACACCCAACCCATACGAGTAATCCCTATGCTAAGGCAGGATCACTCCACTTAGTGAAGTACACTGCTTGGCAGGACCCTGCTTCGCGAACCACTCCTTCTTCGCGAGGCAGTGCTCCGCGAACACTGTTCTACTTCGCGAAGCACCTCCCACTCCCACAAATGCCCCATGCTAAGTCCAAGGCACCCCACTTCGCGAAGCACACTCCTCTGCTTAGCGATTCCTCTTTCCGTGCGACCCTCCAGGTTTGCACGATGTGATTTCAAAGTCCCATGGACAACACCTCCCGTAGCGTTGCTTCGCCTAATGCTTCTTCGCATAGGCACGCTAATGGCTATTGCTTCTTCGCATAGCCACGCTAACGTGGACCCCTCGATGGTTCGTCCCACGACCCCCCTTTACCATGGCCTTACCGACACCTTCCCTTCCCCAAGGACCAGAGGGTACCGGTTATGTAAGCCCTAGGGGTGTGGAGTGAACCCAACTCGTCCGAGCTGCAGGACGTTAAACTGCCAAGCCCCACGTCCTTAACACATGACGTTAAACTGTGACCCAACCTCGTCTCCCTCACGAAGGTTCCCCCCCAGCTCGAACATTCATTACACCACTCGTCTCCACGGGAATGGAACTCTTCCGCACATGGAATGAGATCCTCCTTGTCGGAGTGGTGTATGTTCGCAGGGGAAGGGCTGCCTCAGAGCGTAAGCCCCTAACCTTTGGTACGGATGATTGCACCAGTGCATCTCTGTACTTCCCCACTACCAAGGTCAGTGGAGGACGTGATAGGGAATGAGGCACCCCCCTCTGGGCCTCCATCCTAGAGTAAGTCCCAACACCATGGGCCGCCCAACGCGTAATCCCCTCTTCGCTTCTCACGGACGCACCCTTCGCGACGTGATCGTCAGGTCCATGCAATCTCTTGTTTCTCACACCGAGCATGACTCACGTGGGCTTAGAGTGAGCACCGACCCTGACAAACCCCTTCTGAACTACGAGGTCTTTGATCCATGTCAAGGCATGGTACGTAGGAAGCCTCTACGAGGTTCAAGCCCGCCCGTCTTTCACGTCGGGTTTCACCCCCATCCAGCACGACGTTAAACTGCAATTTCGGTCCAGTGGTAAGCCATTGCGACCCACCCCACCGAACTACGAGGTCTTTGATCCATGTCAAGTCATGGTACATAGGAAGCCTCCATAAGGTTCAAGCCCACCCGTCGTTTATTCACGTCAGGGTTCACTATCGTCCCGCATGACGTTAAACTGTATTCTCCGAACTACGAGGTCTTTGATCCGTGTCAAGGCACGGTACGTAGGAAGCCTTTACGAGGTTCAAGCCCACCACCCATTGGACCAAGGTCCACTTTCACGTCGGTTCACCGACAAAACCCCTTTTGAACTACGAGGTCTTTGATCCATGTCAAGGCATGGTACGTAGGAAGCCTCCACGAGGTTCAAGCCCACCCATCACCCAATTCACGTCGTGTTCTACCTACGTCCATCATGACGTTAAACTACACTCTGGTCCAGTGGTAAGCCATTGCGACCCAACCACCTGAACTACGAGGTCTTTGATCCATGTCAAGGCATGGTACGTAGGAAGCCTCCACGAGGTTAAAGCCCACCAATAGTGGATCAAGGTCTACTTTCACGTCGGTTCACCGACAAATCCCCATTTGAACTACGAGGTCTTTGATCCATGTCAAGGCATGGTACGTAGGAATCCTCCCAGAGGTTCAAGCCCAACTTCCATTGGATCAAGGTCCATCTTCACGTCGGTACGCTGACGATGCCCATCGGACCAAGTTCCACCTTCACGTCGGTACGCTGACGACATTCATCGGACTAAGGTCCAGCTTCACGTCGGTTTACCGGCACCATCCCGAACTATGCGGACTTTGATTCCCTGCCACGGGGATACGTAGGAGGCCTCGTCAAGGCTCAAGCCCAACTTCACTGTCACCCCCCTGCGATGGTCCCATTTCACTCTCATCCGTCTCCGCTAGACGTTAAACTCGCGGCATACCCTGTGTTGAACACGGGAAGCTGAGGAAAACCTCAGATACGTGTCTATGACATGTAATTCCCCGCGCTCGATGTGGGATGCCTCGGGCTTCCACGCCCTCGAGAAGCCTTGTGGTCAAGGATAACAGACAGACATGCCAGGTACCCCAGCATCCAGACACGCTACTGATGCCTCAACGTGACTACTCCCCTGACGGAAGTTTACTGCCCTGACTGGACCCTTTGGAATGTCCCGACAGAAGCAGTGTAATTAACCGGCGTCCATGGAAACATGGCACTGGGAAGAGTTTCACGAACTACGTATTAAATCTATAAGGGAGACCCGGACTAGGTGACGAGTTCTGAGGAGGAATCCACGGAAGGAAGAACCGACATCCCATCATCCCGTTTCGATCAAGGAGCAGACGTACCTGAATAAGGAACGAATGTCGCCCGCCTTTGAAAAGCGAGAATGCGGGGCAACAAAGCCGCGCGTCCCCCCTGACGGACGGATGCGCGCGTGCCCCGGAGAAAGCTTCGGAAACAGCTATAATAATAAGTAGGGTTGTTATTGTTGGTATTAGAGGATAGTTTTAGTTATTTATGGGATTAGGATTGCAAACCCTCAGTGAAAGCCTTAGGTATAAGACTAATTATAATAAAAACATCCCTATATTTTAGTGAGTATGGAGTAAGTGGTTTATCATGTAAAATATATCCCTGTCTGGATATGAGTAGGTCGAGGTGGCTCTGGCACAGATATACCTAGGAGTGAAACTCCGAAAAGGAGTTCTGGGCTTGAACTGGGGTATCCTGGTACATGAAAATGGGCCTCACAACAATTTTGTTTATAACACTCCCGGGGGATATGATTTGGTAAATTCAAAATCATAGTATGAACCATTATTAATGGAATAAAAAAATCCCCTAAGAATATATGGTAGAATATAGATCATGAATAACATCGATTGAAGACAATATATTCACATGCTAAGGAAATAAAAGGTATTTATAAGTCATACGTTTTATCCATATATTACCCTTTATATGTTACCCCTAACGTACTTTTTATTCCATCTAAGGGCTGATAATAGGATGAATCGGTCTAAAAACTGATGTGAAGATCAATGTGATGAATATTCTAATGAGATTCCCAATCCGATGGGAGAAGAAACCGTGAAATTTTTCACGATACCCTCTTAGTTAACTCAATATTTGTATAGAAACACGGTTCAATAAGAACATTCAACCACCCCTAAGAATGAACAAGTCACTATCGAGAGCTTCATGAGATAAATTCAACATAATTTTAATGGATCATCTAATCCCTCAATCATTGAACAATGGATCAACTCCATTGAAAAGATCACCTCCATAATTCAATGTTCTGAACAAGAGAAGGTTCTTCTGGCGGATTATCATATGGAGGGTGAATTTCATTAATGGTGGAATTTGATCAAAAATATTAAGCCCGAGGAGGAGATTGAGGAATTGTAATGGAAGGATTTCTGGAAGATGTTTTTTGATAAATATTTTCAATTCACTATTTAACTAAAGATGGAATGGGACTTCCTTCCCCTCAAGAAAAAAATATGATCAATCTATATTAGTGTGTGAGGAAAACATCACAAGGCTTGCATGATACGCCTTCGGCATTGTAATTAACCCTGAATGAATGGTTGACTGCTTCTTTTGTGGGATGAAACCTAGCCTGTAGGAAGCCCAGGTTATCTGTGGCTTCGACAGCTATGAATAAATTATTTGTTGTTCCCTCAAGGACGAAATGGAGATCATAGAATATCGTGGGTATCATGGGGATTTGAATCATAAGGTGGAATTCAATTATAGCAGTCCGATGGGTAAATCCAACAGTGCTTAGAAAATACATCACCCTACTTGCGAATGGTGTGTAAAGAAGAAGCCCATAAATTGGTTGAAGAGGATGAGGAAATGATTTAGTTGTGGAAGATAAGGGATCCTAGTCATTAACTACCCAAAAGAAAAACCCACAGCTATAAAAGAGGAGAGGAATACTCCATTAGACCCTCGACATGTTGTTCATTGCTTCAACTACCAAGAACCATGGCAAATTTTAAATCAGTTCCCTAAGACAAAGGATTTCAGAGGCAACAAACAACCCCCAAGGAAGAAAGGGAAAGATTATTCCATCACTACCACCTATGTGAACCCTGAAAATGAAGTGGTGATAGGTAATACAGTTGTTCATTCAATAATATTGAACATAATTTTTTATTCTGGTTCTACACATTCTTTTATATCCTGAAAGTTAATAGAACAATCCCAACACCACCATAAATCAAGGAAGCAAAAATGTCGATGAGTATGGAAAATGTGTAAATCATTGAATTAAATGAATATATCTCCACCCATGTCATAATTTGAGGAATGATCTTCATGGATATCCTCTTCAAAATCCCTCTGGTGGAATTTGAGGCAATTCTAGACTTGGATTGGCTTTCTCTATATAGAACCAACATAAATTTCCGTGATAGGGAAATCACTCTCCATATGGATAATCAACCGCTAATTTTATACAAGTTCAAGGAAGAAGATGAATCTTTATTAGCACCATCATCTCAAGCATGGATATTACTGCCCTATAAGCACATGTATCTGGCTTTGATGATTGAGTCTAAAGAGGAAACCATCCTTGAATACATTCCTATTGTGAGATAATTCACTTAAGTGTTTCTTAAAGAATTTCATGGTCTTCCACCGAGAAGAGATGTTGAATTCTCAATTGACCGTATACCTGGGGCATTGCCTATATCCAAGACTCCGTATAAAATGGTTGTTGTGAAACATGAGGAGATGAAGAAAGAAAAACAAGAGAATCTGGAGAAGGGGTTTATATTCCCAAGTGCTTCACCAGGGGGTGCACCAGTCCTCTTCGTCAAGAAGAAGGATGGGTCAATGTTCCACTACATTGATTATCGCGAGCTCAGAAAAATCTTGATAAAGAACAAGTATCATCTTCCACAAATTGATGACTTCATTGATCAGCTGTGTGGGGCACAATACTTCTCCAAGGTGGATTTACGGTTGGGATACTATCAAGTAAGGGTGAAGAAGGAAGATATCCCCAAAACTTATTTTCGTACAAGATATGGGCACTACAAACTCCTAGTAATTCTTTTCGGACTCACTAATGCTCCAGTAATCTTAATGGACATTATGAATATTGTTATTAGATATTACCTTGGCAAATTTGTGGTAGTCTTTATAGATGAAATTCTAATATACTTCAAAACTAAGAAGGATCATGAGGAGCAACTAATAACTATAATAGAGACCTTGCTAAAGGAGAATCTATATACAAAGTACACAAATGTGAGTTCTGGTTGAAGGAGGCCTCATTATTAGGTCATATGATCACAAGCAATGGAATATATATGGATCCCTCCACGAAAATTGCCATTGTGGGATAGATGAGGCCAACATCGGTAACAGATATCTGTAGCTTCTTGGGGTTAGCTAGATATTATCACCGATTTGTGAGAAATTTCTAACAATTATCCAACCCTCTTACCAAGCTTACTCGGAAGGGAGAAATTTTTTCTTGGAGTGATGAATGCAAATAGAGCATCAAGGAGTTGAAAAGAAGGGTTATCACTATGACCGTGCTCACATTACCCACTAGTTGAGAACGTTTTATGGTATTCAGTGATGCTTCGAAGTAGGGCCTGGGTTGTGTGTTGATTCAGATTGATAAAGTGAAATCCTACGCCTCAAGGGAGCTAAAAATCCACTAGAAAAACTATCCCATGCATGATCTAGAGTGGTTGATTGTGATCTTCACATTGAGAATCTAGATACATTATCTCTATGGGGAGAAGTGTGAAATATATACTGATTAAAATAGCCGAAAATATAAATTCAACTAAAAAGAGCATAGTATGTGACAATGAATATGGATATAACTCATCATGGGATATAACTACTAAATCCACTACCATCCTAGTAAGAAAAACCAGGTGGCAGATGATCTAAGTAGAAATGATCCTACATCTTTATCAATGTTGAGAAGGAACCAATATTATTTGACATGCAAAGGATGGACATGGGAATCATTAAGGGAGGAACATCATCAATCATTTCTCAAATTATTTCTCAAGCATCCCTTATGAAGAAAATAATTGATGCTTAAAGAAAGGATGTGGAGATTCTTTAAAAATGTGGGTGTTATACGAAATAAGAAATACTTAGTGTTTGTGATTGACAAGGATGGAATTGAGAGACTTGTGTCATGATTATTTGTATCATTAGATCCTGAGATAAAGAAGGAGCTTCTAAATAATGCACATATCTCAACCTTCTCTATTCACCTGGGGATCACAAATATGTATCAAGATCTCCAAGAAAACATTGGTGGGAGAATATGAAATGTGTTATTTCTGAATATATATCGAAGTTCCTAGTATATCAGAAAGTGAAGAATGAGAGGCCAAAGTCTAAGGGGATGATGCAACCAATACCCATACCAACATGGAAGTGGGACAACATTACCCTGTCCTTTGTCACTAGACATCCAAGGACATCAAGAGGAAACAATGCTATATGGGTCATTATGGATTTTCTTACAAAGATATATCAATTTTTTGAGATTCGATAGGACTTCTCATGGGATAAACAATCATGTATTTACATCATATATGCAGTAAGACTACATGGATTTCTAAAATTTATTTTATCTGATCATGATCAAAGATTCACCTTGAAGTTTTGGAAATGTATATAGCATGTTCTAAGCACTGAACCGATCATTAGTACGACCTATCATCCTCAAAATGATGGCCAATATAAGTGAACTACTCAAACAATGGAAGATATATTAAGAAGAAATTATATGGACTTCAATGGAGGATGGGACCAACATCTTCCAGTTTTTGAATTCTTCTATAATAACAGTTTCAACTCAAGCATCTGAATGTCACCATGTATAACCCATTATAGGAAATGGTGTAGAACACCGGTGTGTGTTTGGATGAAGTCAATGAGCATAAGCTTCAAGGACCTGAAATGGTCGATGAAATGGTGGAGAAGGTGGAAGCCTTTCATGAGCATATCATGGAATCCCAAAGTCGACAGAAGCATTATGTAGGTAACTCTCGATGATACCTTGAATTCAATATTGGTGACATGGTATTTCTACGCATATCTCCATGGAAGAAGGATATGAGGTTTGGAATGAATGGGATGTTATGTCCTAGGTACATCGGACCCTTCAATATTCTTGATCGAGTCGGGGTTGTGGCCTATTGACTATCCCTTCCACCCACCATGACCAAAGTACATGATGTATTTCATGTATCCCTCTTAAAAAGTACATAAAAAACCTTCACATGTACTCTCTTTAGAGGTAGTACAATTAGAGTATGATCTTTCTTACGAGGATAAACTCGTGAAAATCAAATATCATAGTGAAAAAGTTCAATGAAATAATACAATGCCCCTCATTAAGGTGTTGTGGAGAAACCACAAGTTTGAAGATACGACGTGGGAATGGGAGGAATTGATGAATCAGAGTTACCCACGTCTGTTTTAGTGTGGTAAAAGGAAATTTCAAGGGTGAAATTTTGTAACAACTAAAGATTCCACGGTACGTTTCGCTTTTAATAAGGCAGTAGGTTGCGTTGTACGCAACTTGGAGTTTTAACACACTGAGATCAATCAAACTATTCTTTATGAAAAGTAATACCCAATTTTTGAAATTTTATACATTTTATTTTTCATAATTGACTTTATTTTCGAATTCAGAATATTTAAATTAGATTAGGGTAAATTTTTGGTATTTTTCTAAAAACTTTCAATTTTTGATTAATAATGAAAAACAATGTGTTATTGTTTAAAACTGAATTTTTCTCTAAGTAATTATTTATTTTATTAATATTTATATTAGTTAAAAACATATATATAATACCTAAATATTTTCAATATAATTCATTGGATTGATTTTAAAATAAGGTTAGATATATAAAACTTTATTGAACTTTTTCACGTCTTTTACCCTCCTTCTACGAGCATTTGAAAATTTTCATAAAACATAATTTTACTGCTTTTGTGAGTTAAATTTCAAAACTCTGAGACACACAATCAGTAATTAAAATTTGGTTCAATAAGATGAAAATATTTTTTTGGTGAATAGTAACTTTGGACTTTTATTTTCCACGGTTAAAAGTATATAGGGTAATTAAGGGTAAAAAAATGATATTATAATTACCAAAAAACATGACCTAATTCTATTTGATAAGTGTAATTAGACAAAAAAAACCTCAGGAATAAAATATGATCCTCTTTGGTCCCCTTGGATTAGATTAGGACGTTTATTATTATTTTATTTAAAGAAGAGTTAAATTCAATGTTTAATAAGTAAACCACTTTTAATATATGGTTACAGACAATATAAATTTTACTATAAATATTAATTAGAAATATAAAAGTATTTCCTACATAATTGTATTTTATTTATAAATTTTAGACATTAAATAATTTAATTTATTTATGACACAATGATGATGTAGTAAATTCCTTAATAATGTGATATTAAAATAATTGATATTATAAATATCCAAATAAGTATAAATTGAAACTTATGATAAATTCCACTAATTTTATAGGTTAATATGACTTGTTAGGTTTGATTAAATAAATTTTATTTGAATTAGTTTTTCGAGCTTTCAAAAAAAAACAAATACTAAATAGTGTCAAAATTGACATAATTGTGTTTTTAAAACTAATACTATATTATTAATTGATAAAACATTACATAAAATATAAGGACCATCCAAGGTAGTTAGATAAGGTAATATATATTAATAATTAACCAGTTGGGTTTCTCTTGGCTTGTTATAGTATTTTTATTAACCATATAATATAAAAATACAAAGAGACTTGGTAAATGTCAAACTATTTAACTAAGAGTTAATTCTAAAAGATAACGTTAATATGGTGACCTAAACCTGTCTAAAACCTATTGGTTGAGAGTTTTTCGACACATCCCCACCTTATTCTAGAAAAAATCATTTTGGATCCATTAGAAACCGAAAAAAAATTTATTATAAAATAATATTTCAATATTTTCCTAATGTGACCCTCACCTTTCTAATAAAAGGGTACATCCTCTTATCTTAATTTCACACCTTAGAAGACATATGGTTCAGCAAAACTCAGCCCAAATATCCTTTCAACTATCCCCCCTTCAACATATTGGACTTACTTTGATCATACATCCAACCTACAGAGCCCTTTTGATCAACTCAAAAAGAAACACCAAAAGAAGAGTTAATAATTTCACCACCCTCTTTCTAGTTCTTCACTTCTTCCACGTCCTCTTTATTTGTTGTCTACATAACAAAATAACAAATCCAGTACCTTCTACATAATGTGATGTTATTATAAATATTTTATATACATATTCATTATTTTATCCATCCTATAAATGACAAAGTCACCATACGTGCATACGTATGACTTACCGTCCCCATGTCGTGGTGTAGTTTGTTATTCAAACATTTTATTGTTTTGATGGGTATAATAATGTGTATAACTGATGTAAGTAATAAATATAACATGTTAATTATTCTTTTTATATGATTTACCATACAGTTACATATGATTTTATGACTAATATAATGATATTGTTGCTCATGCGTACGTACGGATTACCTTCTCCACGAACACGATGAGATTCATTCCCCATTGTAATCATTCTAGAATAATTTTCATCTTATGATTAAGAATAATTATTATGAACATAATATCATTCTATATATGAATAAAATACATATTATCTATAACAAATATGGCTAACGTTACCAAGCATATAGAGGAAAACAAATTAGCTAACATCGGAACCGATGATACTACTGAAATATTATTAATAATGAAATATTATTAACAAAGAAATATTATAGGATCATATATGATACCATATGTAGGTATATAGTTCTTTTATAATTTAATAAAAATGTTTTAACTATTATAGATGAGGTTAACATATCATCAGTTAAGGGAAAGTAAAAGGTAAGGGTTATTTTGACAATATCTTTTCTTATCCAAGGTTGTTAATATGTAAGTATCTACTGGAACCACTTTAGAATCCACATCCTTGTTTTCATAAAAATTGAATTCAATTTTTTTTACTATTTACTAGACTATGGAATAAAGTCATTTATACCCTTATTTTACCATATATTATTTGAAAGAAATCTTTCCGCCATTTTCCAAACAAGGTACTTCATGACCTTCTCTACTAAATATAGCTAAGAATGTATTTTTTAACTTATACGGCAGGTGCATCTATTTTTCACCATTATAAAATCCTCAAAGAATCCAATACAAATTTATAAGAATATTTTCAAAATAATTATTTTCTTTTATAATAATATGACTTTTAAATGATTTCAAAATATAAAGAGATATTTCGCTACAAAAAGTTTTTATTTCATCTATGTCAATATCCTTTGATGGATTTTAAGCTTATTTGAAGTTGACTTATTATGATACAAATATTCAATATCGTATTGAAGGTTTTGTGATATGTTTGACTGTGGATGTGTTATTTTTATGCCATTCATGGTTTATGTATAAAGTATTCACATTTTGTATGCTATTTTTAATACAAATGTTTATGTTATGTTTAAACATTTTCTTATGAGGAATGCATTGGACTTAGTAAGTGACGGGTGGAGCCTGCTATAACTCCTCGATGAATCAGTAGGTCTCATGAGACAAACAAGTGTCTTGGAATAAGGCCATGACAAACTCTTATTTTTAGTCTTGAAATAATGCCTTGACTGAGTGGTTATGAAGTCTGGCATTATGTATTTTAATATTATGAAATTGGCAATTGATATTACATGTGATTATTCGACTAGTAAAATATCCATGTGAGTGTGTAAATGGAAATATTTTATTTATATTTTCCATATTATGATTATTTATAAGTTTAAAATTCTTGTGTTTTAGTCTTATACATTTCCTTAAATGTTTATGCTTATTCACGATAGTTTCTACTATATTTTTATCCTTACCGAGTATCTGAGCTCTCCCCTTTATATGTTTTATTTTTCCCAATATGCGAAGAAGTATATTATGACTGACCAACAGGGATAGTCTAAGTGATGAATGTGGTCAATGGAGAGAATTTTGTTGTTATTTGTTTCATTTTTTAATGGAATGTAAATCTTATGAATGTATCTAGTACTTCCAAGGCTACTAAATGGATCGTTCTTTCGGGATTTTTCTCCCTTGTGATCATGAAAATGTTATGTAATAATGAACTGACTCTGGGTGACTGTGGTCAGGGTGTTACAGTTGGTATCAGAGGAAGTTTAGTACAAACCATGGAAACTAGATTTAGATAAACTCTGATTAGAGCACATTAACCTAAGATAGACTTTGGATATTGGTATAGAAGAACTTCCTAGAATTTTGGTAATATTGAGATTTTGTGTATTTTCCAAGGAATACATCCCTGTATAGATACAATAAGATAGAGGCTCTATGGCACAGATGTACCTAGAAGTGGAAACTTTGACAAGGAGTTGTTGTCTTGACCCAAGGTATCTTGGTACACGACAATGGGCCTTGCTACACCATTGGTGACAAGACTCATGGGGGATATTCTTAGGATAATTAAAATTTTCTTTACAAATAATAATGAATTATTTATGAGTATATACCTCCTAAAAGAAAACATTTTTTTATTATTATGAATTATATCCATAAATTTTCAATTTATTTTAAGTGTTTTACAAGTTTGTAATTATGTATTGTGATTTATAAACTAATCAAGTGTATGCCATTGTTTAGAAATTTCTTATTGTTGAAGGAATGGAAGTCATATCAACACACATAATCCCTATAGGGATTTCCCACCTACTCAAGATAATTATAGTGGAGCTGGTGATGCAAATGGGGGTGAACATCTTATAACCATACTGGGACAACTCAATCAAGTTATGAGTAATAACCTTACCCTTATGGAGCACCCTGATCTATAACACGGAGGATCAATGTTAGACTGCTCTTGAGGAAAAAACCACCAACATTAAATGATATTACAAATCCATTAGTAGCTTAGCAATGAATATGTTCCATAGAAAAAATATTTCATGTTTTGGGTAGTAGTGAAAGGGAAAATGTTTTCATTGTAGTTAATCGCCTCATGGGATATAAAGATCAATGTTGGTCATTAATCCAATTCACAAAGGAAGATGAAGAAGTATAAAATATGGAATGGATATATTTTAAAGAGATTTTCATATAAAAATACTTTCCTTATGACCATCGAGTGGATATGGAAAAAAAATTCTGTGTCAAAAGCAAAAGTGCGATGAGAATGTCCCAACGTATGAGGCTAACTATACAAGGTTATCAAGGATTGCAGCATATTATATATGTAACACAAGAAGTATTATTGATCAATTATTTTTTGGGTTAAAACCATTTCTCCATCGATCATTTGCCTCACAATCCTACTCATCGTACAAAGATATTGTCTCATTCACTATCAAGATAGAAAAAGAAATTTTCTAAGTCTTATGAATTCATAGAAAATAATGAGGAGAAGAGATCTACTGATCAATCAGGAAATGGAAATAAGGGGAAGAAGGGAAATGTTGAATATCCATCTTGTGGTATGTGTGGGAAAAAAACCCTGGTAAATTCCTAAAGGAATGGGAGTCAGTTACAAGTGCGGTGAAAAATGCCACCAAGGTCGTGATTACAATGGAATGAAAGAGGATGCCAATGTTGAATGCTACAATTTTAGTGAAAATGTAAATTAGGAAAATTAATGTCCTATGAACTAGTGGAATATACCTCAGAAAAGGCCAAGGGAGCAAGGCAAAGATTATGTGATCACTACTGCTAAGGTTGAAGTTTTGAAAGATTTGGTGGTAGGTAATTTAATTGTTTCATGAAGTTTAACCAATTCTTTCTTTGATTATAGATCATAAAATTGTTTCGTATCTTCTAAGTTTGCTATAAAAATTTGATATTTTCAATTTGACTTAACAAGGGATTTGTCAGACAAAACATTTAAGGGAAGTATCATTGCAACAATGTTTTGTGAATCAGTTCCCATTAGGGAATATAAATTTTCTTTATCATATGATCTCATCATCATACCCATGATTGAATTTGAAATAATCCTCAGAATGTTTTTTCTTTTAAGATCATGATGCAGAATTTTATTGTAAGAATAAAGAGGTTAAAATTTTCGATGATGATTAAAAGTACCTTATCTTTAGAGCAGAAACGTCACAACCTAATTCTTATCTTGATCCACCCCTTGTAGATCTACTGAATTCAATTATTGGGGAGGATGGAAATAAAATAATTATTGGTGAGGAAAATAATGTTCTAATAGAGGACATACCAATTTTGAAAGAATATGTTCATGTGTTTCTAGAGGATTTACCTAGACATCCTCCATAATGATTAATTGAGTTTTCCATTGATTTAATTCCTATTCCAGTGCACCTATCAAAAACCCCTTATAGAATGGCCACTATGTAATTAGTGGAACTATAGAAAAAACTAGAGTAATTGAGTAATAAGGGATTTATTCACCCAAGTGTTTATCTATGGGGATCCCCTATCCTTTTTTAAGAAGAAAGATGGATTTATGAGGTTGTGCATTGACTATAGGGAGATCAATGCTATAACAATAAAGAACGTGTATCCCCCACCTCACATTGATGATTTATTTAACCAACTTCATGGGGATCAATATTTTTCAAATATTGGCCTTCGATCTGGATATCATCAGTTTTGTGTGAAAAAGAAAGACATTCTGAAAACCGCATTTCGAACCAGGTACAGGAATTACGAGTTTACAGTAATGCTTTTGGACTCACTAATGCACCCTTGGTGTTCATGAATCTAATGAATAGAGTTTTCCAGGAATATCTTGATGAATTTGTAATGGTATTTATTAATGATAACTTGGAATACTCAAAAAGCTACAAAGAACCTGAAAATCACTTGCACACTATTCTGAAAACCCTCGGATGAAACAAATTTTATGGGAATTTATCAAGTTTGAATTCTAGATTCAAGAGATTTATTTTCATGGTCATATTGTCTCTATGGATGAAATATATGTTGATCCTTCAAAGACCAAGGCAATCCACGAATAGCCAGCACCGATGAGTATAATTGAGGTACACAGTTTTTTTGGTTTAGCAGGTTCTTATCAACGTTTCATCAAGAATTTTTCCTGGTTGGAAAACCCATTAACCAAGATCACACGTAAATAGGTTAAATTTGTTTGTAAAAAAGAGTGCGAAGAATGTTATGAAGAACTAAAGAGAATATTAGTCAATGATCCTCTCTTGAATCTATCATTAAGGAACGATGGGTTTGTTATTTATAGTGATGCTTCAAAGAAAGGACTTGGTTGTGTCCATATACAGAATGATAGAGTTATTGCCTATGCATCACGACATCTAAAAATTCATCAGAAAAACTATCACACTCATGATCTTTTGTTAGAACCTGTAATATTTTCTATGAAGATATGGAGACACTATCTCAATGGTCAAAAAAATGAGATTTATACTTATCACAAGAGTTTGAATTATATTTTCTCACAAAAAGAACACTACATGAGGCAAAGGAGATGGCTTGAACTACTCGAGCATTATGATTTAACAATACACTACCTCCCGGGGAAGGAAAATAAAGTGGAATATGCTTTGAGAAGAAAGGATCATAGAGTTTTGAACAAGATGAGAGGTGAAAGGGATCCTATTTTAATGGATCCAATAAATATTGATATGGGAATAACCATGGAAGGTGAAACATCAATACCTTTTCGAATGGCTTTCTAACCATCTTTACTAGAAAGGATAAAAAGATCTCAGACTAATGATGAGGAGTTTCAAAAGCAGATTAATGCTATAAATGATGGGAGATTGAGTGGCTTCGAATATAAATATGGAATATTGAGATTTGGGACTGGAATTTGTGATCCCCATAAACCTAATATAAAAATGGAATTGTTGAATGATGTTCAAAGATCCAATTTCCCTATACACCCTAGGAGCACCAAGATGTACAGAGATTTGAAGGAACATTTTTGGAGGGAAAACATGAGGAGGGAGATTGATGATTTTGTGTCAAGATGTATGGTTTTCCAACAAGTGAAAGCTGGAAGGAAACAATCAGGATGACTCATGAAACCTCTTCCCATACCTGAATGGAAATGGGAGAATATTATAATGGACATTATCATGGGGCTTCCAATGAATCCTTGAAGGAATGATGCAATATGAGTCATTTTTTATCGTCTTACCAAGTTAGCACATTTTCTTACTATAAGAGAATATTTACCACTAGAACATCTAGAATTACTATACATTAATGACGTTTTAAGACTCCCTGGTGTGCCCCTATCGACTGTTTTTGATTGTGATCCCCGTTTTACATCATGATTTTGGAAAAGTCTTCAGAAGGCCTTGGATACTGAACTTGGTTTGAGCACTGTCTGTCACCCTCAAATTGATGGACAATCATAATGGACTACTTAAACCTTATAAGACATGTTGTGATCTTTCTCACTTGATTTTCAAGGTATGTGGGATCAATATTTAACTTTAGTAGAATTTTCCTATAACAATAGCTTCCATTCAAGTATTCATATGGCACCATTTGAAGAGTTATATTGAAAGAGATGTTTCACACCAACTTGTTGAGATGATGTTGGTGAAATAAAACTCATAGGCCCAGAACTTGTTGTGGAAACAATGAAAATGGTTATGATTATCCAAACCCACATCAAAGTAGCTCAATGTATGCAAAAGAGAAATGTCGATAATAGGAGGAAGGATTTGGAATTTCAAGTAGTAGATCATGTTTTTTTGAACGTATCTCCATTGAAGGGTGTTATACGATTCGGTAAGAAGGGTAAACTGAGTCCTATGTAAATAGGATGATTAGAAATTCTAGAATGAATTTGAGTTGTGGCTTATTATTTGGAAATACCTCTAAATCTCTCAAAAGATCGTGATGTGTTCCATGAATCACTATTGAGAAAATATATGCCTAACCCAATGCATGTACTCTCCTTTGAGTAAATTGAACTAAAACCTATTATGTCTTATTATGAAGAGCCTTTCATGATTCTTGATACCATATAACAAGTGCTGTGAAACTAGATGACTCTTTTGGTAAATGTTCCATGGAGAAACCATAAGATGGAAGAGGAAATGGGGGAACCTGAGGAACATAATATGAAGAACCACCTAAATCTCTTTATGCAATAATATTCCAGAAATTTTGGGGACGAAATTATTTTAAGAAGGGGATAATGTAACACCCCAAGCTTCCATGGTACGTTTCCCTTTGAATAATGCAGTAGCTTGCGATGTACGTAACATAGAGTTTTAACACACCACAGACAATCAAACTAGCCATTATGAATTGTAATACCCACATTTTAAGATTTTATAAATTTAATTTCTTTAAAATGGACTTCATTTTAGAATTTGGAATTTTGAAATTAGCTTCGGGTGAATTTTTTGTAATTTTTTGAAAACATAAATTTTTTTATGAATAATGAAAAACACTGTGTTATTTATTAAAACTGAATTTTTATATAAGTAATTAGTTATTTTATATTAATTTATTTTAGGTCAAAATAGGTACATAATACCGATTTATATTCCATGTAATTAATTGGGGTCATTTTATATTAAGTTTAGATACATAAAACATTATTGAACTTTTTACCGTCTTTTACCCACCTTCTAGGTGTATTTGTAAATATGCATAAAATATTATTTTACCACTTCTGTAACTTGAATTTCCAAAATTTGAGAGACACGGTTAACATATGTAAGTAAAATTTGGTTCAATAAAATGAAAATAATGTTTGGAGAATTGTAACTTTTGACTTTTATTTACCACGTTTAAAAGTAAATAGGGTATTTAAGGGTAAATATGATATTATAATTACCGTAACACATGACATAATTATATTGGATAAGTTAAATTAGACCAAAAAAACCTCATGAATAAAATATGATCCTCTTTGTTCCACATGGATTAGATTAGAACATTTATTATTATTTTATTTAAAGAAGAGTTAAAAGAGTTTAATTCATTGTTTAATAAATAAACCGTTTTTAATATTGAGATACACACAATATAAATTCAACCATAAATATTAATTAGAAATATAAAATGATTTCCTACATAATGGTTTTTTATTTATAATTTTTAGAAATTAAATAATTCAATTTTTTATGACACAATCATGAAGCAGTAATTACCTAATTAATGAAATAATAAAATAATTGATATTATAAATATCGAAATAAATGTAAATTGAGACTTAAAATTAATTAAATTAATTTTATATGTTAATATGACATGTTAGGGTTGATTAGATAAATTTTATTTTAAGTGATAATGTTTTTATGGATCTAAAAAATCCAATTCTAAATAGTGTCAAAATTGACATAATTGAGTTTTTAAAACAAATACTATATTATTGATTGATATAATATTCCTAAAAATCTAAGGGTAGGAAAAAAGACTTAAATAAAGTTATATTTGTAAATACTGAACCACTTGGGGTTCTCTTTGCTTATTATAGTATGTTTTTAAACCATATAATATAAAAAATGAAGAGACATGGTAAATGTCCAACTATTTAACTAAGAGTTAAATCTATGAGATAAAGTTAATATGGTGACCTACATCAGTATAAAAACTATTGGTTGAGTGTTTTTATACCCATTCCCAACTTATACTATAAATAAATCATTTTGGATCCATTACAAATGGAAATTATTTTTATTATAAAAAAATATTTCAAGCTTTTCCTAAAGTAACCCTCTCCTCTCTTAAAAAAGGGTACTTCCCCTTCTCTAAATTTCACACCTCCACAACCATTTGGATCAGACAACCCCAGACCAAATATCATTTCAACTATTCCCCTTTCATCCTAAATTTCTTAATTCTACCAGAAAGCCAACCTAATGAGCCATTTTGATCAACTCAAAAGGAAACACCCGAAGAAGAGTTAATAATTTTAGCACCATCTTTCAAGTTATTTTCTTCTTCCAATTCCTCTTTCTTTTTTGTTTCCATACCAAAGAAATAACTACAATAACTTCTACATACTGTGATGTTATTATAAATATGGTAAAACCATATTCATTATTCTATCCATCCTATAAATGAAAAAGTCACCATACGTGCGTACGTACGGCTTATCGTCTCTACATTGTGGTGTAGTTTGTTATTCAAACACATCATTATTTGGATGGGTATATTAATGAGTATAAATAAGGAAAATAATAAATATAACATGTCATGGTTCTGTATATATGATATACCATCCAATTACATACGATTTCCCCATCAATATATTGATATTATCGATTGTGCATACATACAGATTATCGTCTCCACGAACGTGATGAGATTCATTCCCCATTGTAATCAATCAAGAAAAATTTTAATTTTATGATTAAAAATATTTTTTTTGAACAAAATATCATTTTGTATATGAATCAAATACATCCTATCCATATCAAAAATTTCTTACGTATCCTAGAATACAGGGGAAAAGGAATTAGATAACTCCAGAAACAATGATACAATTGAAATATTATTAACAAAGAAATATTATTAACAATGAAATATAATAGGATTATATATGATATCATATTTATGTATATAGTTCTTATATAATTTAATAACAATGTTTTAACTATTATAAATGAGGTTAACATTCCATCGACTATGGAAAAGTACAAGTTAAGGGTTAATTCTACTATCTCTTTACTTATCCGAGGTTGTTAATATGTATGTATCTACTAGGACCTCTTTATCATTCACATATGTGTTTTATTAAAAATTTAATTAAAAACATTTTTACTATTTACGTGAGAATAGGTTAATGTCATTTATTCCCTAATTTGACAACATATGTTTTGAGAGGAATCAATCCTTTGTTTTCTAAAGAACGTACGTTATGACCTTCTTGATAGAATTAAGGTAAGAATGTCTTTTTTAACATATATAGTGGGTGAAACTATTTTTTTTCATTATAACGTCGTTGAAGCTTCCCATAAAATCATATAATTTTTTTTATAATAAATGTTTCATTTTATAATTATAACACTATAAAATGACATCCAAATATAATGAGATATTTCTATACAAATTTTTTTGATTTCATCTACGTGAACATCCGTTGATGGATTTTACTGTTTTTTGAAGTTGATTTGTTATGATTCAAATATTTCATAATTTATTGAAGTTCATGTGATATTTTTGACTGTGGATTTGTTATTTTTACACCACTCATGGTCTATAGATAGTGTATTAACATTTTGTATGCTTGTTTTAATATGAATTTTTATGTTTTATTTAAACCTTTTCATATGAGGAATGCATTGGTCATAGGAAGTGATGGGTAGAGTCCGCTATAGAGCCTTGATTCCTCGGTAGGTCTAATGAGACAAACTAGTGTATTGGCACAATGCCTTGACAAAATCTAATTTTTAGTTTGGAACAAGGCCTTGACTACGCTGTTATGAAGTATAACATTATTCATTCCAACATTATGAAATAGGCTATTGATATTACATGTGATTATTTGACTAGTAGAATATCCATGTGAATAAGTAAATGGAATTATTTGATTTATCTTTTCCATACTATGATGGATTTGAAGTTTAAAAGGCTTTTGTTTTAGTCTTCTAAATTTCCTTAAATGATTATTCTTATTCTTGAAAGTTTCTTAAATATTGTTATCCTTACTGAGCATCTGAGCTCACCCCTTTCTATGTTTTTTTTAGTTTCCCCAGAATTGGAAGAAGTATATTATGACTGACCTACATGGATATTCTATGGGATGAATGTGGTCAAGGGAGACAATTTTATTTTTGTTTTTCATTTTTAGTTTAATGTAAAACATATGAATGTATCTATTACATCCAAGAATACTGAATTAATCGGTCTTTCTGAGAGGATGGGCCCGTAAGGGGCGACGCCTTGGGAGCTCCTGCGATTAGGGTTTCTACGCTGTCTTCCCCTTATTTACCTTCCCTTTCTCTGCTGGCACGCGATTGAGGGTTCGGCTGCGCGGTGATGGCGTGAGGGTGTAGATCGCCCCATGGTTTCGCGGATCCTGAGCTTTGTGTCAACCTCTGACGACGAACTAGTTTGCAGGTCTCCACTCCCGCTCCCGCGACGACTTCACCTCCGACGATGAACTGCCTCAGAGGGGCGTCGTCCTCTTTCCAGGTTAATACGCAGCCACATGAAGTGGCCTCAGGAAGGCTTGGAGTCGACAATGTCCCCCTTTTCAGTACTCTTAGTCGATCAGCGGATCTGGTGATCTACCGATGAAGATTTCCCCATCGTCTAGCCCCATCATGGATCTGGTGTGGGTTTGTATTTTTGTTCGGTGTGGATCTGGTGCGTCTTGTTCTGCACTAGCTGGCCATGGATGATGGAGATCCTGATGACGAGGATGGGGGTGTGATGGAGTTGCTGTTCGAGCTGGTTCGAGGCGATTTTTAGAAATCTCCCGGTGCGACGGTGGTGGTTCCCAGCCAAGGTTGGTGCGGTGGTGTTGGCCCTTGGCGACAGTCTGTTCGTGACGGCATGGGTGTGTTGTGTGTTTTGGGCGGGTCGGTCCTGGACTGGGTTCCCTGACCGGCCCGTCGATGGTTGCTGCTTTTGGGTTTCTTGTCAGGTTCGCTGGTTCTCACTTTTCCTAAAGTGATTTTTATAAAATCAAAAAATGTTATTTGGCTAATCGGTCTTTCTGAATTTTGATGCCTTATGATCATGCAAATGTATGTAATAATGCGTGAACACTTAGTAACTGGGGTCGGGGAGTTTCCAATTTCTTAAGGGGGGAAGATTATAATGACCCAACACTACTAGAAATTTAAGCTATAGCCACGGTTTCACATCTTTTCTATAGGCCCAAAAACCATGGATATAGGGAAATACCTATAGCCATAGTTTCAAACTATAGCTAAAGGCCTATGGCCATGGTTTGAACCATGCCTAAAGGGATATATCCACATTTTAGAACATGGATAAAGGATTTATCCATGTTGTGAAACTATTTTATAACATTAATCCACACAGGGCATATTACCACAGTTAAAAACTCTAGCTATATGGCTTTAACGATAGTTTTAAACTGTGGTTGTAGGCCTAGATCGACGGTTTAAAACTATGGATATAGAACTTTCCATTTCATAAAAAAACACCCCTCCAAACACCCCTTGAACACCCCCTGAACCCCCATGCCCCCTGGACTGCCCCCTTACACCCCTTTCACTGTCCTAGATAACCCCCTTGCACCCCCTGGACTACCCCCTGGACAGCCCCCTTACACCCCCTGGACTTCCCCCGGAACCCCCTGGGTAACACCTTTGCACCCCCCATTCACCCCCTTTGACTACCCCCTTGCACCCCCATCACCCTCATGCCCCTAGGACAACCCCCTTTCAACCCCTTGGACATCCACCTTCCACCCCCTTGAACACCCCCTTCACACCCATCCCCCTTCACCCCCCTCCTAGACACCCCCATACACACCAATGCCCCCCCTGCTCCCCCTCCTTGACCCCCTTGCACCCCCTGGTCATCTAACTCCCTCCTAGAACACCCCTTTCAGTAGCCCACCCCCTGGACACCCACCTCCCCCATGCACCCCCTACAGTATCCCACCCCAAGACAGCCCCCAATCCCCCTAGAAACCCCCCTCCTGGACAACCCCCCTCCACCCCTGGACAGCCCCCCCCCAGGACAGGACCCCCTGGAAAGCCCCTTGCACCAACCCTGCACCCCATTCCCCATGGACAACCCCCTTACACCCCCTGTGCACCCCTGGAAAGTCCCATACCCCCCCCCCCCACATGCCCATTCCCCTTGGACAGCCCCATTGCACCCCCTTGAACAACCCCAGCACCCCCATGCCCCTGACACCCCCCTCTTGGACACCCCCTCACTCCTAGACAACCCCCTTCACACAAATTACCCCTTTCACCCCCCACACATGGACACCCCCTGAACATCCCCCTTTTCCCCCTGAACACCCCCTACAGTAGCCCACCCCTGGACAACCCCCTCACCCCATGCACCCCCCTGGAATTCCCCTTGCACCCCCCACCCCTGCATTATCCCACCCCCTGCAAATTTCACTCCCCACCCCTTTAGTAGCCTAACCCCTGGACATCCCTCCCCCCCCCCACCTAGACACCCCCTCCCTTCTGGAAAACAGCCCTGGACAACCCCCACCCCCCTCCTGGACACCCCTCCCCCTGGACAGCCCCCTCTGGACAGCCCCCCTCTTGGACAACCCTCCCCCCTGGACAGCCCCTCCCTCTATGACAAGACCCCCACCCCATGGATAGGACCCCCACCCCCATAGACAGCCCCCACCCCCCTTGAACACCCCCTTGATAGCACCCCCATCCCTCCTAGACCCCCCCCCCCTCCGAGACACCTCCTGAAGGACAACCCAGGGAGACCCCTAAAATACATGTTCCATTGCTATAAAAAATCAACTGGGAAAAAATGATTTCCAGCGTGCACAAGCATTAATTCATTGAAAAACCCAAATGATTCCAAGTCAATCACATAGAACAACATGGAATTCAACACTTTTTAGCATGATAAGAGTTAAAGAGAGTGAGCAATTAACATTGAAATCACCATGAATTTTTTTTAATATTACCACTCTACCCTCATTAATGAATATTTAACATATTTTGAACAAACAAATCATGAAATATAAATTTCACTACAGACATGAACGTACATTAAAACTCAACACTCAGTATGAATTACCATAAGCAAGAATATCTTCAATAACCATCGTAAATAGATTTAGTTCAATAACATCAACATGAAAAGAATTCAATGGTTTATACACAAACACTCAACCGGCATATCTTCCTAAAATCAAGACTTTCAAAAGAGTTATAATAAGTTGAAGCATGAATGAATTTTCAAAACAAGTACAAAACAAATTAAGTACACCCCTGTGATGATATGATGCAGTTTTCTTCTTTTTAATTAGCCTATCATCCTCTTAAATTCTTCACTCAACCTGGATGTTATCATTAAAGTACCTAACAATAAAAAAAATCATCATCAGAATCCCATAACTCTATTCATCATTAGAATACATTAAATAACCAGAAATGAAATTGTAAATTACGAAGTTTCAAAGGACATATTCAAGAAGACACCCCCACCTTCCTGTTCATACCCCACCCACCCACCCACCCCCTCCCTGGATAGACCCCCCATACACACCCCCCTGTACAGCCCCCCTCCTTCCAAGATAGAATTCCTCCTTGACAAATCCCCCCAAGACAGCCCCCAACCCTCTTAGACACCCCCTCATCCCCCCTGGACAATCTCCCCCTCCAAGACACCCCTCCCTCTTGGACAGCCCCCCAAGACAGTCCCCCCCACCTCCCAGACAGACCCCCCCGAACCCGGACATCCCCCCAATCCCTCCCGGACACCCCCTGTACTGCCCCCCACCCCCCTAGACAGTCCCCACCCTCCTGGACACCCCCCTCCATCCTGGACACCCCCTCCCTCCTAGACACCACCCAGGACAGCCCCCCTCATGGACACCCCCACCCCTCCCTTCCTAGACAGACCCCTTTCACCCCCTCCCCTACTTTCAAGACACACACCCCCACCCTACACCACCCCCTCTAATTTCTAAACTTATATATATATCCACTTTTAAATTCAAGGATTGTTGACATATTACTAGGTACTACTTCATTATAGAAACTTCTTGAAGAGATAGCCAGGGTATACTAGGTATGTTTTTCCTGTCATTAATTTTATTGTTGGATATATAGTGTGTTGGGATCTATGAGCCAACATGGTGATCAAAATTCCACATCGAGAATAATCTGGACTTCATTCCAGAGTTGGTAATAAATTGGTTACTAGGGACCAAAAAATGTCTCCTACATCATTCGTAGGTCAGAAATGGTATATGAGACCTCTACCACATCATGAGAATAAATATCTAGGGAGAGATGTGTGGTGAGATAGAACTGGATAAGGACATCTTCGATGACTAGTAGGAGAACCCAATGATCACATGGGTGTCACAATTCTTGTCCTAGGGGAGAGTGAAAAAAATACGGTTGATGGACATCAATTTCATGCAATGTTTTGGGTATTTTCAGAAGAATTAATGGAAATACATATATGGAAGTTGTGTCATTATCCAAAAGATATTTAACATGTCAAGGAGAACTCATTTTAAATAATACGAGTGGAGAAAGGATGGTAGTTGTGGGGATAAAACATGAAGCTCCAAGATTCCATGTTCTGGTTAGCTGTATGTATTACTATTATGATTTTTAGGTGGATGATATCGATTTGGGATGCACACATGCGGGTGTGGCCAGGTGACCTTATCATGGAAGAGATACTAGAGATGAGGTAGGGAAAAAACCTAGTAGTCCCAATGCATGTGAAAAAATGTCTTGATACACAATGAAATGTATGAAAATGTATACTCAAATTTGGCTCATCAATAATGTAACCTCACATTAGTATCTCAATTTCGTAGTATCACATTGGGTGAGGAACTCTTACCTTATTTGGTCAAGAATGGGAAGTTGCACAAAAATTAATAGCTCTAAAAAATGACTACAAAAATGGAAATAAAAAAATTAATAAAAAATTAAATTCAGTTGCATTGATGATCACATGTTATTAATTGTGCCAAATTTTATCACATCCTACAAGAAAAAAGTCATGTTTTAAAAGTTATCAGTCCATATAAATTAACACCCAAAAAAAACATTTCATTGATGAACTTATGGAAGCCTTCTTTGTAATCATAATTTATTGGAAAACACCTCAAAAAATAAATCCTGGATATTCACCATTAATGACCAATACATGAGTCATATAATAAATGTGAATAATAGTAAAAGAAGGTACAATATAGTTTTTTTCTTTTCTACAAATTATAATACTGGTGCTATGAATGCAAGTATTGGAAATATTATTAATAAAAAAGAATTCATGTCATTGACATTACAGATTAAAAGTGAGCAGAATCATAGTATATTAATGAATAAGGGTTATATAATTTTATCATGCTGATTAAAAAATTTACCAAGACATTGGATTTTTGTTAAACTGAAAGTGCATTATACACGTATAGAAAATGAAACTGCATACAAAATATGCATACATAAAATTCATATTGAATATGAAAAGTGGAAAGATCATAATGTTGAGATCCCATCGGTATACAAAATTTATATATATATATATATAAAATATATATACAAGAACATCAAAGGTGGAAATCACTTAATATTGAGAGTTTTTTGGATTTTCAAGGAACTGAATAATTGAAATTGATTAAAGTTTGTGGATAATGTTAATGGATGGAGGATACACTGTTTTTGAGGTTTTACAAGGCCATAAACTGTTGTTAATTTCTGTTAGGACAAAAATTGTCTCTAGACAAACTTGGGTGATTTTTAAGGGCTAAAAAGTATCAGAAAAGTGAAATTTTCTTCAGGATCTCTAATGGAAACCCTCTATTCATTTTGAGAGAGTAGAAACTGGAAGTTATTAAGATGACTACATGATTTGGAAAAGTTATTAATGAAATAGTTCTGGCAATTTTTTATTCACTGATCATTGGAAATTTGGGGTTTTAATCATCTTTCTACTGATGAAATTGGTGATTCTAAACCAATATGGGGGTTTATTTTAAAAAATTTGTAAATGGAACATGATTTTGTGGAATTTAGTGGTTTCTATACTTCTTGATTTAGACTTTAGGACATTGAATCTATGTTTTTGGCTATTAGAAAATCAATGGACTCACACAATCACAAGATTCCAGTTAAATGTTAACAATATTAGGGCTTATAATTCTTGTTCTTCTAAATTTTTATTTAATTTTCTATCCCATCTTTGAATAATCTATTATATACAACAGAACTTGTATGTATAAAAAACATGTTATGATAAATAGAAAATAGACATAAAATAAATATAGAGAGAGTAGATATAACATACATAAATATATGTGGAGGATATTTCCAAGAAATTGGAATTATAAAAGTGGTTAAACTGTGATTTCGAAGAAGTAGAAGAAAAGAAGATTAAAAACCTTCATTATGCCAAGAAAATTATGCTAAAATGTGGATGAAACATATGAAATATTTGTCAGAAAATAGGAAGCAACACAAACTTCAACTTTAACGACACAAATATTCATTAATGAAAATTCATTTCGGTCGATTTAAATGTATACTTATTGTTATGAAAAATGTATGCACTTTTTGGGTTCTATATTTTGATTTTAAAAATACCATTATGAATTGTGACAACAGATAATATAGTCGTTGAATAGAGATCACATGATTAGTATAAATATAGGGCATTAACAAATCTAATTACTCAGACAAAGTAAGTGATGGCCTCATCAAGTAGACATTCCCCAAACGAAGCCCATTTGTTGGATCATGGAATGGAGGTGAAATCACTGGGCTTCACTCTTGACCAATCCCAAACCGAGCTTGAATATGTTAAGCTTGAGAGGAACCACCTACGAGAGAAGTGGAATTTGATATAGATTACCACTCGAGTAATGTTATCTAACCCCCCCACCCCACCCCAAGAGTCTGTCACCATCGCAAACCTTACCCTAAGGTCTTATGTGAGATTTTTAAGGGGTTATGCAACAATACCTCAGTACCAGGACTCTGTACAATATTATTTTATAGAGAATATACATTATTTTTATTATTGTTACTTTGTAAGTAGTTTTTAAAGCATAAGTAGTTTTTCTAGTCAATATTCAACTAGGAAACCTATTTTGAAGAATTAATGGATATTTTAATTAAATAAAATTTTTATGAAATATTATTATTATTTAATTAATTTCTACAAAATATAAATGATCTTAAAATTTGATGAATGTAATTGTAATTTTTATTAAGTTTTGAATGTTGTTTTTTGTCAAAAACCCATGAATTTTCAATAAATGTCAGTTTTTATTTTAAAAGTAAAAATTTACATATTTTGAAAATTATTTAGATAAAATGAAGATTTTTTTTGGAATCAGGTCATCGAAATTATCCAACGGTGATTTTTTCATAATTTTATAAGTTAATCAAATTTTTTGGTAAAAATTAAATACCGTTTAAATATATAATGTGTTTTATGACATAATAATGATCCAATAGTGATGTAATAAAATACTATAAACATTATGTCCAACCAATATATGTTTTTATATTAAAATTATGTGATTTCATGTCTGTTAGATTTAATTTACGAATATTTACTGGACCCTTCAAGGCTTATAAAACATTTTTGTCTTTTTAAATAGTTTTCCTTGAGTGTGTTACTCACCTCCACGTAAGCAACACTATTATTTTAAGAAGTTCGGTCATTGGACTTATAAAATAATTATTTCCACTCCCATTTGGAAAAAACCATGGGCAAAAAAATGGGTTGTTTTGTGGTTTTGATTCGTTTAATGTGTGGTGTCCCAAAAATAAATAAAAATGAATTCCTTCTCCTTTTCTTTATAAACCCACCCCAGATCCAACATCCTCTTTACTCAAAGCATTTTTAGTTCAACCAACCCCTACCCAATTCTATCTAAAAACCTCCCAAGTCACCTCAAGCTCCCATGAAGCCTCTTTCAAGCCTTTCCCAATCCATTGGGATCACACTTCGAAGTAAGGGATTCCTACCATTATCTTTTTATCCATTTTCTTAATATTGTTATTCCCATTTATTTTCAATTATAAATGTTGGGGTATGATTCCACACCTCCCCCATACAACCCTATTAATGTTTCAATGATTAGATACCATTCTATCGCTCATTAAATTTCACACATGTACATCCGTTAGTATGCCGAAATTCCGAAAGGAATTTCTCTCTCCTAATTTTTATTCAATAAATTATTTTTTATCATGAATCTAAAATCCATTAAATTTTTTTTGGACATGTATCTATATGACCCCTTTACTCACCATTTCATGTATATATTATGAGACACCCCAATCTCTCTCATCAACCATTTTTGATGAATTCTTATGTCACGCCATTATGCTGCTGAAATTACACCACGTTTTTCCAATCCAAAGTCATTGTGTAGTGAATGCCATGCCCATTTCTCTATCAAGGGTATTCACATTTATGCACATTTACTTATTGAATACTAAGATTCATATATTAATTAAACATTCCTTTATCATGGAATGAATTATTATGTTTAATGAGTCCATGTTAAATGATCCATGTGGCGCACTTATGCATGAAATGAAATATTCAAGAAAGGGTGTGCCCTAATAGCGTTCCAAAGAATTTGGTAAAGTTTATTATCATGATCCGTCAAGGGTATTGGGTGTCAAATAAAGCTAATTCAAGTGAAAAAAGGGTTTACTCATGCTTCATGCGAAATGAGTGTTTACTCATACTCCATGTGCAGAGAGCCTTAGATCATGCTAATTTCATGTTAAGTGTTGTTGCCACATCTCCATGTTAAAATTTTCATGCTTTATCATGCCTTTATGTTCATGTTTCTCTTGTGCTCCATTGATATACCTCTTGTATAACATGTATTGTATTACTCATGTTATTCCATATTTATTCCATTACTGAGCTTTATAGCTCACCCTTTTCTTATGCATGTCATCAGGTTATCCCATTCAATGTTATATATAAGGAAATGTAGTGGTCATGTAAAGGAAAATTTCAATAAAGATTTTGTATTCCATGTTTTATGTTGTTATGTAATAATCTCAATCCACAAATACACTAGAAATATTGATCTTTGATGTTTTATCAAGTGAATTTTATCTAATAAATCATGTTTAAGTGTGTAATAATGAGCAGGGTTGTTATAGCTGGTATCAAAGGATGTGTTTTTTATTTTTTGGATTAGGATTAGAAAACCCTAACAATGCTTTAGAAAAAAGACTAATTATAATAAAAACATAACCTAGTTTGGGTGAGTATTGAGTAATTGTTTTATCAAGCCATTACATCCCTGTCTGGATACGACTAGGTAGAGCTGGCTCTGGCATAGATGTACCTAGGAGTGAAAACTCTGATAAGGGGTTTCGGGCTTGAACCGGGGTATCCTAGTAAACGAAAAAGGCCCTTGATGCACTATTGGTTACCACACTCCTGGGGGATATGCTTTGGTAAATTCAAAAGCATAGTATGAAAAAATTTTAAGTGAATAAAAAAATCCCCTAAAAATATATGTTGGGAAGTAAATCATGGAAAACATAGATTAAAGCCTATAAATTCCTAAGTTAAAGAAATAAATGAAATTTATATGTTATCACTATTTAACATTGGATTCCCCTTTCTGAGTTTAGAGTGTACAAGAACACTTCCCAATGTCTATATCAGATAATGTAGATCCAGAATAAAAAAGTGAATGGTAGGGTTATCATCCATAGTTCTACGCATTTTTTTATATCCTGAAATTTTAGTAGAACAATCCCATCACCACAATATATCATGGAAGTAATGATGTCGGTGAGTACAGAAAATGGAGCAATCATCACATCCCATGAATATAACTCCTCTCCTATCATAATTTATGTATTTAACTTCCTGGAGAACCTCATCATACTACCTCTGGGAGAATTTTATGAAATTATTTGCATGTATTGGCTTCACCTATATAGAGCCAACATAAATTGCCGTGAGAGGGAAATCACTCTCCATATGGAGAATCAGCCCCTGATTCTATACCAGTGCAATGTGGATGATGAAACTTCTTTAGCTCCATCATCTCAGGTGTGGATATTACTACACTATAGGCATGTGTATATGGTTCAGATGATTGAGTCTATGGAGGAAAAAATCTTTGAAGACATTCCTATTATGAAAGAATTCACTAAAGTGCATCCCAATGAATTTTCTGGTCTTCCTACTAGAAGAGATGTTAAATTCTAAATTGATCTTATATCTGTGGCATTTCTAATATCCAAGACTACATATAGAATGGATGTTGTAGAGCTTGAGGAGTTGAAGAAAATACTATAGGAGAATCTTGATAAAGGGTTTATATGCCCAAGTGCATCACCATGGGGTGCACCCTTCCTCTTAGTTAAGAATAATTATGGGTCAATTCACCTTTTCATTGATTATTATGAGCGCAAAAAAATCATAATAAAGAATAATTATCTTCTACAACGAATTGATGACTTGTTCGATCAACTATGTGGAGCACAATACTATTCCATGGTAGATTTGTGGTCGGGTTATTGTCATGTACGAGTGATGAAAGATGATATTCCCAAGACTAATTTTCGTACAAGATACGGTCCCTATGAATTCATAGTAATGCATTTCAGACTTAGTAATGTTATATAAATATTCATGGACTTTATGAATAGAGTCTTTAGAGATTACCCCATCAAATTTCTGTTTGTCTTTATAGATGATATTCTAATAATCCACAAAACCTTGGAGGATCCTGAGGATCATCTAAGAACTATACTAGAAACCTTGCGAAAGGAGAAGCTCTATGAAATGTTCAACAAGTGTGAGTTATGGTTGATAGAGGTCTCATTCTTGGGCCATATCATTACAAAAATGGGATATTTGTAGAGCCCTCCAAGACAACTGCAATAGAGGGATGGCCAAGGCCAACATCATTAACGGATATCCATAGCTTTATGAGGATAGCTTGATATTATTGACAATTTGTGAGAAATTTCTAACGATTTTCCAACCCTCTTACCAAGCTAACTCAAAATGGAGTAATGTATTCTTGGAGTGATGAATAAGAAGAAAGCATCAAGGAGTTGAAAAGGAGGATTATCATTGTGCACGTGATCACATTACCCACAAGTGGAGTACTTTTTGTGGTATTCAAAGATGCCTCAAAGAAGGGAATGTGCTATGTGTTGATGAAAAATAACAAAGTCATTTCCTATTCTTCAAGGCAATTGAATGTTCATACGAAGAATTATCCAACACATGATCTTGAGTTAGCTATGGTGAAATTCTCTTTAAAAATTTGGTGGGATTATCTCTTTGGGGAGAAGTGTGAAATATATACGGACCACAGAAGTCTAAAAAATATGTTCACATAGAAAGAGTTAAACATGCGCCAACGAATGATTGGTAGAACTGATCAAAGACTTGGACTACTCATTCCATTACCACACTAGGAAAAAAAACAAGTTTGAATATTATATAAGTATAAAGGACATAGTGATTCTATCACTAATTAGAATTTAGAAGGATCCAATATTATTATATTTGATGAAGACGGACATGGGGATCATAAAGAAGGGAACATCATAAATCCTTTCCCAAATGATTGATAAACTGTCTCTTTTGGAAAAGTTAAAGGATTCCAAAGCTTTCTTGAATAATGGTCAGCTACGTGTAGCTGGATTCGTTTCACTTCCTCCCCAGTATGAAGTATAAGTATTGGCATATATTTCCCTCTCAGTAGCAGTTGTTGTGTCACTTCTCTTGATCGCGATTCACTTTGTTTACCTTCCCTTTCTCTCTAACCGCTAGCAGCGGTTGCACCTAGGCTTTCATGTTGTGGGAATTCAGAAGAAAGTGGATGCTATTAGAAAAGGGAAATCCTCAGAGTTAATTATAAATGAAGAAATAATTGTTAGATTTGAGAAAATTATATGTGTTCCATCATGTCTGGAAATAAAGAATGAACTTTTAGTTGAAGCACATAGTTTAAATTTCATTATTCATGAAGGAAACACAAAGATGTATCGAGCTCTATGAGAGCATTATTGGTTGGAAAATAAAAATAATGAGATCATTTAGTATACATCAATGTCCCTAGTGTGTCAGCAAGTGAAGGTAGAGAGGCATATGTCTAAGGGGATGATTCAACCATTTCCCATACCGGCATGGAAATGGGAGAAAATCACCATGGACGTTGTCACCAGACTTTCAAAAACATCCAAAGGAAACTATTCAATATTGGTTGTTGTGGATTTTCTTAAAAATTATGCACACATAATTTCAATTTGGGAGGATTTTTCATTGGATCACATAGAATGGATATACATCAGAGATGTGGTAAGGCAGCACGGGGTACCACAATCGATTCTATCCGATTGAGATCCATGATTCACCTCTATGTTTTGGATGAGTCTTCAACATGCTCTAGATACTAATGTGAACTTCAGTGCAACTTATCATCCTCAAACTGATGGCCAATCCGAGAGGACTATCCAAAAACTTGAGGACATGTCGAGAGCTAGCTCAATGGATTTAAAAGGGGGATTGGATCAACATCTTCTTCTGGTAAAGTTCTCTTATTATAACAGTTTCCACACGAGCATCTAAATGAAACCTTATGAATCTCTGTATGTGAATAGGTTTAGAACACTGGCATGTTTGGATGAAGTCGGTGAGTTTACGCTACTAGGACCTAAAATGGTCGATGAAATGGTGGAAAAGGTGAAAACCATTCAGTAGCATATCAAGGCATCCCAAAGTCAATAGAAGAGTTATGAAGATAACCGTCGACGAGACCTTGAGTTAAATGTTGGAGACATGGTTTTTCTATACATAACTCTGTGGAATAAGGTTTATGAGGTTCGGAAATAATGGGAAGTTATGTCCTAACTACATTGGCCAATTCGATATTCTTGATCGTGTGAGGTTTGTGACCTATCCACTAGTACTTCCACCTACAATGGCGAAATTACATGATGTTTTTCATGCATCCCTCATAAAGTAGTACATACCATACCCTTTACATGTACTCTTTTAAGAGGTAGTATAGCTAGAGGATGATATTCTTTTGAGGAGAAACTAGTAAAGATCTCAGATCATAGAGAAAATGTTCTACAAAATAAGACAATGCCCCTCAACAACGTATTGTGGAAAAACCAAAAGTTTGAGGAAGAGACATGGGAATCATAAGAATTGATAAAGAAGAGTTACCCACATCTATTTTTGAGTGGGAAAGGGAAATTTCAGGTATGAGATTTCTTAAGGGGGGAATACTACAATGACCCAAATATTCATTAATGAAAATTCGTCTCGGTCTATTTAAAAGTATTATTATGGTTATGAAAAAAATATGCACTTATTAGGTTCTATGTTTTGGTTTTTAAAATACCTTTAAGAATTTAACCATTTCTAATATAGATGCTCAATAGTGACAAAAAGATTAGAATAAATATAGGTCTTTTAAAAATCCAATTTACTCCGACAAAGGACGCACTGGCCTCAACCACTAGACTATCTCCATATGAATCCAATTTGTCGGAGCATGGAAAGGAGGTTGCATCATGGGGCTTCACTCCTGACCAATCCCATGAAGAGCTAGAATATGTTAAGATTGAGCGGAACCAACTTTGAGAGAAGTGGAATTTGATTTAGATTACCACTCAAGCAATGTAATAAGAGCCTCCCCAAGAGTATGTCACCATCGCGCACCATAACCTAAGGACTTCTGTAGGAATTTTAAGGTGTTATGTAACATGACCTTAGTAATATAATTATGTACATTATTCTTATATAGAAAATATACAATATTTAAATTATTGTTACATTGTAAATAGTTTTTAAAGCACAAATAGTATTTTTAGTAAATATTCAACTAAGAAACCAATTTTGATGAACTAATGGATTTTTTAATTAAATAATATTTTAATAAAATTTTATTATTATTAAATTAATTTTTATTAAATTTAAATGATCACATAATCATATAATTCAATTGTAATTTTTATTAAGGTTTGAAAGGTGTTTTTGTCAAAACCTATGAATTTTTGATAAATGTCAGTTTTTATTTTAAAAGAAAAAATTCACATATATAAAAAATTATTTAGATAAAATGAATATTATTTTTGGAATCAGGACATTGAAATTATCCAATGGTGAATTTTTCATAATTTTCTGACAAACTCGAATTTTTGGGTAAAAATTAAATACCTTTTAAGTATAAATTGTGTTTTACAAAATAATTTGCACCTAATAGTTGTGTAATAAAATACTATAAACAATATGTTCATTCAATTTATGTTTTACCATTAAAATAATGTGATTAGTGTTTGTTTGATTTATTTAACAAATATTCAGTGGACCCTTCAAGCTTTATAAAACATTTTGTCCTTTTAAATTGTTTTCCTTGAGAGTGTGACTCACCTCCACATAAGAAAACCTTTTATTATAATATTTTTTGCCATTGTCCATATAAAATATTTTTTTTCCACTCCCCATTTTTTAAAATCTTGGGAAAAAAGCATGGGCTAGTTTGTGGTTTTGATTAGTTTAGTGTGTGGTGTCCCAAACTGAAATAATAAATATTTCCCTCCATTTTCCTATATAAACCCACCAAAGCTCCCACTTCCTCTTCACTCAATGCCATTGGAGTTCAAATAACCCCTTCCCACCTCTCTATATAATCCACCAAAGGATCCCCAATCTCTCATGAAGCCTCTCTCGAGCCTCTCCCAAGCCTTTGGGATCACACTACCAAGTAAGGGATTCCTACCTTTCTCTTTTTATCCATGTTTAATAATATTGTTATGCCCTATTATTTTCAATAATAAATGTTCATGTATGATTTAACACCTCCCCCATACTACCCTATTTATGTTTTAAATATATGAGACCCCTTTATCTCTCATTAAATTCCTCCTATGTACACCCAATAGTATGGAGAAATTCAAAAAGGAATTTCTCTCCCCTCATTAACATTCAAGTAATTCTTTTGTATCACGAATCAAAATTCCATTAAAATTGTTGGAACATGTATCTATATGACCCCCCTTAATGTCCTTATAATGTAAATATTATGAGAAACCCCTTTCTCTCTCATCTACCATTTTTTTTGAATTCTTATGTCATGCCGTTATGCTACCGAAATTGCAACACATTTTTCCAAGCCAAAGTCATTGTACAGTGAATTCCATGCCCATTTCTCTATCAAGGGTATTCGACTTTATGCACATTTACATATTTATTATTGAGTTTCATGTATTAATTTCACATTCTTTTATCATGGTCTAAATGATTATGTTTAATGAATCCATGCTTTATGATCAATGAGGCACACTTATGCATGAAATGAAATGTTTAAGAAAGTGTGTGCCCTGATAGCACTCCAATGAATTGGTTAAAGTATATTATCATGATATTTCATGTGAAATGGGTGTTGACTAATGCTAATTCAAGTGAAACTAGGTTTTACTTGTGTTTCATGTACAATGAGGGTTTACACATGCTCCATGTGCAATAAGCCTTGGCTCAAGAAAATTCCATGTTAAGTGTTGTTGCCACATCTCCATGTTATGATTATCTTTCTTTATTAGGGATTTATGTTCAGGTTTCTCTTTTGCTCCATTTATATTCATATTATCTAACATGTATTGTATTCCTCATGTTATTCCATGTTTATTCCCTTATGGGGCTTTATATCTCACCCTTTTCTTATTAATGTCCTTAGCTTTTCCCATGGAATGCTATGTATGAGGGAATATAGTGGTCATGTAAAAAATGTTTTCAATAAAGATGTTTTATTCCTAGTTTTATGTTGTTATTTAATGATCATAATCCCCAAAGAAACTAGACCACTTGATCTTATATGTGGTGTTAAGTGAAGTTTCTGTAATAAATCATGTTTGAGTGTGTAATAAAGATAAGGGTTGTTATATCCTCTATAAATACAATATATGTTTTTACAGATGATTCGATTTCTCACAACACCAACATAATGGAAACACTTGCAACAAAAGTTTACAAGCTGATGTCAATTCATGAATTTTCACTCTCAGACAAATAGAGAACCAATGATTTTGAAAGGAAATACAAATAATCCTCGAAATTAAGTGATGTTAGACCAAATAAATTAGAAGAAGCTTAAAGAAGAGTCCATCAACTTCAGGATTCTCTCAACAGTGTGATTTATGATGATATACTCCATGTATGGTCAATTTCAAGTGCTAAAAAAGATTTTATGTTCCTTATCCTCCACTTCTACTTCAATAACTGATGACCATGAAGATGATGATAGTTATGCTAGCTCTGCCAACTCGTCAACCAAATATGAGTTCACATTTCCAACCCTATCTTTAGCAGCTGGGAATGGATCTCCCTTCAATCCTAATTTTCTACAGATTCCTATTTAGGACATGTCAGGTATAAAAAATTTTGGTTACAAAAATTGTGCACATATAACAGAGGGTGGAATTGATGACTTTTTCAGATGAATAACTATTCTTATACAATAGGTTGTAGTGTTTATGTCCCTACTGATTAAATGTGTTAATCTAGTTAACATTACCCTCTGGCCATGTGGAAAAGGATACCCGAAGATATATTTCTACTATGTATAAGATTGATGGAAATTGGTAGCTTTCAAATTATTCATTTTCCCTTGTTCTTTTGAAGTAAATTAGTTGGAGTGATAGGAACCAACACCAGTTAAATGAATAATAGAGGAGAACCACATATATACAAACAGAGGAGGAAGACGAATATTAAGAGAAAAACCCGCCCAATCCCTCAGGCCGCTATCCATGCCAAAAGGCCGAACTAACAATATTCTCTTTGCCCCTTTCACTCCCCCATGCAATAATATTTATAAGGGATCCCCTAATCACCATGTTTCCCCTTTAACAAAAATATTACCTCCAACAAACTTACCCAACTCCCCTATAAAAAATTGCACAATAAAAAACCACAACACCCCTTAACAGACTAAATTACTGCAGGTCCCTATCTAATTAGCAGCAGGTCTCTATCACTACCGCCGTCCCGAAAAACCACATTGTCCTCAAGGTGGTGGATCTTGATATTATGCCAATCAATCTTCAATATTCTACAACCTACTCTAGTGCGTCGTGTCGAAGTAGGCAACACAGTTCACATAGGACAAAGCTGTTGTTGTTCGGTATAAGGCGCCCGTGCCGCAGGTGCACGCCAAGCAATCTCTCAAATACTTCAGCCTTCATTATAGATCAGTTTTGGATAAAAGAGTGTGAGAATTCCTCTATCTATAAATCTATCCTTCCTTCCATTGGAGAGGCCCCATGTGTACTTCCATGAAGTGGGCCTCAAGTAAAGTTGGTACCACCCAACTTCTGTTGGAAAAAAACATTGTGTACCTTCTATATGAGCCTAGGGGCCCTAGTTTGACACCGCAAGCATGACGTGTGAAGTTAGAAGTAAAATAAAAAGTGCCCAAGAGTGAGCCAGGACAATCGGTGGGGGTTTTTGCTCCATCTTAATGAACATTGAACTGTCCGAATCTACATTGGATAAGAGGGCTAGAACAAACTGGCTAGAGGGACAATCGTTATGATGGTCAGGCATCCCCTTGTTGTAGTGGTGTGTCCCATGTTTGATATTCCCCATGAAGGTTGACACGTACATCGATGATACCGTTGGTGGGAACTCGGATGAAGTAGCAGAGACTTCTTCATCGGAGCCACCAAAATCCTAAATCTTTGTTTGTTTGATATGAGGGGGATGGGCCCGTAAGGGGTAAAGCAGAGCTAGGTCTTCTCCCTTCACCATCTCCTTTCCTCACCTCGCTCAGGCTCTGTTCTTACCTTTTGTTTGATGTTCACAACGGTGGCCTCCTCGGCTCGGTCCTTTCAGCGGTGCACTTGATTTTTCACATCATTTTCTCGAATCCACTATCTAGATAGGGTTTCATGGTGGAGTTACTGTCCAGAGGTCGAGCCCCAGTTTCTACAGGTTGAGGGAGCTACTTACTCAGTGGATGTGTTCTATGTGGTTGAGTGTGTTCTCTGCGGGATCTTCAGATGTTGGCGATGAGTGATTTCTTCTGATTTCTCTATGCTTTTATGTTTTGAGTAGGGTTTCTGTAGTGACTTCGGCTTGGTGGTTCCTGGATATGGAGGGTTGGTTGTTTTGGATCTTGACCATCGATAGTGGTGACGATGGACGTTGGTGAAGCTCACCCTCGTTCCGGTTGACGTGGTTTAACCTGTTTTTTGCTATTCATGATGGTTGCTGGATTGGGATGTGAAGTTTTTTATTGTTGTTTTTATTGCGGAGGTTTTGCGATTGATTTGGGTTCAGTCAGTGAACGATTTCAGTTTTTCGAGATAGTGTGTCGGAATTTTTCTCTGATGGTGCTGGTAATGACAGTCGCCAACGTCCCTGTTTGAAGCATATTGGTATGAATTCGCGCATAGTGTCGAAACTCGAGGTGACACCGCAATCAAGAGGATCCATTTTTCGAGGTCAGCGTGTGTTGTCTCGATGGGTTCACGTTTCAGGGCTCATGGCTCAAGGTGATGATGGCGGTGGAGTTGAAATTTGAAAGTTTATGTTCGATTTTTGGATTTTTAATTTTTAAGGTTCACACTTTCCGGAAAGTGGCTTTTTATAAAATACCAAAAAATGTTTGCGCAATGTTTGTTTTATATGAACCCAAGTAAATGTAGGTGTAGTTACTTTAGCCAGTAAAAACCAATGTTCTTATGGTCCTCACATATATAGGTGGGCCATTGGAACATTCATTTAATCTGGTATTTGATTTCATAAGAAATATTTCTCTACCTGTGAGATCCATGTCTCTAGATGTGTGGCTAAAAATTCTGGTAGATACTCATCCTAGAATTTTTTTTTCTTGATTTTAGGTTCCCCGGGCTAATGAGGCCCATAGTTCGGGCATTTGGGGTGCCATTGAGTGCGGTGTCTGAACCGCAATGCATTCCTAGGTAAGTGTGTATCCACTAGTAGTAAGCTGGCAGTGTGCGGGACCCCTGGAGGGCTGTCCCTCTGTAGTTTCCTCTTTTTTCTGTTTTTTCATTTTCTTTCTCACCCGTGACTCTTTTAGAACAGAAAAAAATAACACGCCTCTTTGTTCAACGTATTAAATGAAAACTAGTTGGGGATCCTCTCTCGTATAATGACTACAATGTGAGTCGGCCAGATAGGTCTAGAGTAGGGGAACAGAGGAATGCGATTTGGCCTGTCGGGCTGCTACTGAAAAAAAGAGTTGGAACAATGGACAAAATATGATTGGTTGTTATGCACCCCAGTCACAGCTGGATGGATTTGGTAGCACGGCATCAGAATAGAAGATATCTACGGTTCTTGATGGGGCACAACTATTTGAAACATGGAATATCTAGAGCGGTCCTCCTTATTGTGTGTGTCACATTATGTTAGTGTGCTACTCCACAGGGATCTACCTATTCGAGTGTATGCTACTGTAGAAGCAATAGGTAGTGCACTACGTCACAGATGGAGCATTCACCGGGGAGCGTCTTGTGGTCACAAACTGATTGTGAGTGATGCCACTCAAAAAAATAGACAGAGCGCGGCTCTTGCTGACATCACGTCTGGTGGTCAGCCTTCTCAAACGATAAAGAGCCCCACTGATTGCACCGATGAGGATCGAAACAGCTTTCTTGAGTGCGCACCAACAGAATCCGATGGTGATCATAGGAAAAAATATCCATCGTTTAGATAGGTCGTTGTAGCCCTCCTGCTTGAGAATAGTTGTGCGCACCTTTTGTAGGAGAGGCGAGATGGCCTTGATCATCACCTCTGTGTAAATTCCCAGCACAATGGTGTGCTCTACTGTGAATGTGATGAAACTGGTAGTGCAACTCCTTTCAGGAGTCAGGATTCAGGCCTGACCAATTGATAGGAACGAACACCGGTTAAATGTGTAAATGGGGAGAACCAGAGAAATAAATGCAGAGGAGGATGACGATGATCAGGAGAAGAACTCCCCCAAGCCTACAGGCCACTATCCAAGAAAAAATTCCAAACTGACAATATTCTCTCTTCCCCCTTTCTCTCCCCCATGCATTCATATTTATAAGAGGTCCCCTCATTACCACATGGCCCCTCTAACAGCAATATTCCCTCCAACAAACTCCCCCAACACCCCTATAACAATTTGCCCTATACAAATTCCACAATACCCCATAACCATCTCAATGACTATAGGTCCCTAACTAATTAGAAGAAGGTCTCTATCACTGCAATCGTCTCGAAAAACCACACTGTTCTCAAGGTGCTGGATCTCTCTATTATGCCATGGAATATTCCATATTCTGCGCCCTACTTTGGCATGTTGGGTCGAAGCAAGCAACACCATTGATTGAGGACCGAGCCTTTATGGTCCTGTATAAGGCGCATGTGCTGCAGGTGCATGCCAAGAAATCTAAAAAATGCATCAGCCTTCATTATGAATCATTTTTGGATAGATGAGTTTGAGAATGCCTCCTTCTATAAATCTGTCCTTCATTACATTGGAAAGGCCCCTTGTGTTCTTCCATGAAGTGGGCCTCATGTTCAGTTGGTACCACCGAACATCAAGTGGATAAAATCTTTGTGAACCTTTTGTATGTTCCTGTGGCCCCTTATCGACATTGCGGGCATGAAGAGTGTAGCTTCAGGTAAAATAACTAGATCCCAGAAGTGATCCAGGATAGTTAGTGATAGTTTGTGCTCCAACTTAATGAATATTGAAGTGTCCGACCCTACATTGGATGAGAGGGCTTGCACAAACTATCTAGAGGAACTATTTTCAAGATGGTCAGGTAGCCCATTTCTCCAGTGGTGTGCCCCATGTTTGATAGGCCCCCTAAAGTGTGACACAGACACCAGCGTTGTCGTTGGTGGGAACTTGGATGAAGTAGCAGGGATTTCTCCAACGGAGTCACCAAAATCAACAAGTAGTGTTTGTTTTAAATGTGCCCATGTCAATATAGGTGTGGCTACTTTAGCCAGTAAAAACCAAAGTTCATAAGGTCTTGACATGCATAGGAAAACCATTGTCACCTTCATTTGATCCAGCATTTTATTGCATGAGAAATATTGCTCAGCCCGCGAGATCCACGTCTCTAGATGTGTTGCTGTATATTCTGGTAGATACTCTTCCAGAATTTTTTTTCTTGATTTTGGGTCACCTGAGCCAATGTGGCCCATATTTTGGGAATTTTAGGTTCCATAGAGTTCCATGTCCAAACCACAGGGAGTTCTTAGGGAAGCGTGTATCCTCTTGTATGGAGTGGGCAGTGTGAAGCACCCCCTGCGGGCAACCCCTCTCTCATTTACCCTTTTTTCCCTTTTCCCCAATTTTTTTATCACATGTGTCTCTTGCGGAACAGAAAAAAATAATACACATATTATTTCATCTTAATAAACGAACAATTTCCAGGGCACCCCCTTTTTTAGTGTGACTATAACGCGAGTTGGTCAGATAGGTCGAGAGTCTGAGAATAGAGGAACGAGATTCGGCCGGCAATAACACTGCTAAAAAAACAAGTTGAAGCGGTGGATGTAAGTCGAGTGGTACGTAGCTACACACCCCAATCGTAGCTGGATGTTGTCAGAAGCATGTCATTGAAAAATAATCTATCTACGGTTCTGAAGGGGTGCAGATGTGTGAAATAGGGAAGATTTAGAGTGATCCTCCTGGTTGTGCGCATTACTATAGGTCAGTGCGTGACTCAACAACGATCTGCCTAATCCAGCGTCTACTATTGTAGAAGGCATCGGCAGCGCACTATGTCACAGAAAGAGCGGTCACTAGGGTGCGACTTGTGGTCACAAACTAATAGTGAGTGCTTCCACTTGAATAAAACTGGATGAGTGTGGCTCTTGCTAATGTCGCGTCTGGTGGTCAGCCTTCTCGAACGATAAAGAACACAAGAGATTCTTTTAATGAGGATCAGAATGGATTTCTTGAGTGCGTACAAACATAAAATGACGGTGCACATTGGAAAAAATTTCTTCCATTTGGAAAGGGAATTGTAGCCTGTACACATGCGAACAGCAGTGGGCACTTTCTGCAGGAGAGTCGTGTTAGCCTGGATCGTCACCTTCATGTAAATTCTCAACACAATGGTGTGTGCTGTTGTGGATGTGATGAAACTGATAGCGCGCCTCCATTTAGGAGTCTGGAGGTAGTCAAGACCAATTGATAGAAACCTACATTGGTTAAATGTATAAAATGGGAGAACCACAGAAATATAAGTAGAGGAGGTAGATGAAGATCGAGAGAAGAACCCGCCAAAGCCCACTGGCCACTATCCATCCCTAAAGGCAGAACTAACAATATTCTATCTTCCCCGTTTCTCCCCCCATGAAATCGTATTTATAAGATATCTCATCATCACCACGTGGCCCTTATAACAATAATATTCCCTCTAACAAACTCCCCCAACTCCCCTATAACAAACTGCTCCATAAAATGACCACAATACCCCTTAACCAAGTCAATTACAAGAGGTCCCTAACTAATTTGTAGTAGGTATCTATCAAAGAGGGTGACTCTAAATCACCAAGCATGATAATTGTGAGTTAAAATTACACTACTAGGCCTGTAAACTAACTTTCAATGAAAGGTAGAAGAATGGATTAAAAAGTAACACTTAAGATACATAATTAGTGTGCTGTTTTGATAATGGAAACCATACAACATGGCTATATAAAGATAGTGGATCTTGAGCACCAGTAACATGGACATGGCTAAGGGCTAAATAAAAAGGTATCCAATCTTTTTTCATGGCCTCCATGTATTACTCATGTCTGTTCTACAAGAAAACATTAATGATTTTGAATGTTTTTATTAGTCATATTTATGTGTATAGAAAGGATAGATTAAGAAAGTAGTCATCACCATGTGTTTTATTTTTTTTCTTTGTTTATCGGAGATTAGTCCTAAGCCAAATCCCCCCATCCCTACCACCTTGCTAATTTCAACCATTACCTTATGTGGTGAAAAAAATTGGGAGGTGTATAAAGATTAACATAGGTTCATTGACTTGTAAGAGGGGCAGAAAAGATGAAGATTCCACAACAATCATAGTTTTGGTGAACATCATAGGGGTTCAAATATTTCAAAATCACAAACCAATAAATCCCAAATGACATCAGAATCAATAATGATCACATAAAACTATTACCACTTAAAACCCTTCTCTATTCTCTTTCCCAATGAAGTATATAGGTCTATCACATAAGGCATCAACCAAGATCATAGTCCCAAGGCATCAGTCAAGTTAGAGGAGATAAATTAATTGGATACACATACCTCAAATAAATCTAAAGATATATATAAAACAATGAACAACATCCCTCTGAAATTTGATGGCCCCACATCTAACATTTATAGATTATTCGTTCCCATATAAAAGTTCCCAGACTCATGAAAACTCTACGTTTTCTTCAAAAAATGACATTCCATTTCACTTACAAATGAGATCATGCTCCCTTTGATGAATTTGACTATACAAGGGAACCCTTGGAAAAAGTGGACCCTACATTACTACCCTGAGGAAAGTACTTCAAATACCACTGAAGATATACCAATAATATACACTAGTGGAAGGTCCTCATAGTTTCTTATAAATATTGTTTGGTATGTATGGCCCTCCCACACTAATAACACACAACTTTCTTTTTATTTGAGGAAGCTGCTGGAATAAGGATTGTAGGACATTATACACTCCCACTACTGTCATGATTCAATTACATTCACTTCTTATTTAGAACTAAAGAGTAACTCTAGATCCCAACCATCATAGTTAGATAATGGATCAAACTGATCATCCCTAAACATCTACCATGTTAATAACCACCTTTCCACTTCATCACAGGTGGGAAAACACAATAGAATAATTCTGGATGAAATTCCTAACGTCAAACCCATTTCAAAATGATGTTATTTTATGTATTAATTTTCAAGGATCATGGGTTAAATATGTATTGGTTTGGTAAATTGATTGGTCTACTTCACGATATATCAGTCACCCATGTCTAAAATCATGAGCTCTCTTGCATTCTACACTCTTAATATCTCCAGTTAAAATATCTTTTTAATCATTTTTAACCCAATTCAAGTAAGATATTCATGAATTTTAGCCATCACTACCAATTCCCACTATCTTATTCTCATCCCTTAAAATACTTAAGTTTCAAATAACTCCATTGACATTATAGTGGTCTTGAGAAATTAGAATTTATGTGCAATATTTTCCATCCATTCTTCTGATTATTGAGGCCCCAGATCACCATTAAACATAGGCCAATTTTTCTTCGTGAACTCCTTAGACAAATCTATCATCTAGACTTTACCTGATTTAAATCATTTATTAAAAGAAAAAATGGTTCATGAACACTAATTTTATGAGATAAGGGTCTATAGGAGGATAGGTTTGTGGGGTGTTCTCTATAGATTCATCCCTTTGGTTCTTAAAGATCATTGCATAAGACAAGATCTGAATATATAAACCAAAAGAATCCAATAAATACTTAATTTATTTAAAATGGATTTTAATAAAAATATGGCAGGGAATCATCCCAAAAAACATAATATAAATAAAGAATCTCAAATTTTTATAAAATAGTCATTACAAAAGGAAACAACACAAAATCCAAACCGCCCTAGTAACTCAAGGTATGGAACAAATAAAATTTGGCCAGGAAATTCATCTCACCATCACTAGAGTCCTAACATTCTTAATCTACAAGACCACACTACCCTTGATAAATAGATGGTCTCAGATAATATTTTTCAAAAAAATTACTACAATCAATCTTCTATGTTACATAAGTCATCGCTACAAACCTCAATGTGTTTTTTCGATCACCTTGGGATAGAGAGTAGCACTAGGGTAATAATGCTAACCCATGGGAATAATTTCACCCTCAGATTCAATGAAAATTTGCTAAGTATTCCATTCATATTGAGAAATAACAATATAGAGGGATCCAAATAAGTAATTACTTCTGGGATAAAATCATAAAATTGTATGTTCACAGAAAAAACATTGTTGACTGCATAACTAAACCCATATTCTAAATAAATAAAAATCATTTAATATGGGATATGGGATTGGGGAAAGAGAAATTCAAAAATATAATTCATTTTCAATGGTAGATTAGGGGAAAAATAAAAAATAACTACCATGTTAAGTATAATCTTGTAAAATCGAACTGTGATTGGAACCCTAGATTGTTATGATGATGCAATTCAATAGAGGGTACGAGGTAGGGGTTTTTTCCTAAAAAATCACTGAATGGAGGATTTTATTAATATCCGGGTTAGATATAAATCACATGAGGAAGTGGATCTCGATGGTAATGCTGGGTTCGGGTAAGAAATCAGGGTGGTGGGGAGGCCACATCAGAGGAGGAAGATCTCATGGTGGTGGGGTAGCTGCATCAGAGGAGGACCGCCAATGCCAGTGTGGCCATGTCAGAGGATCAATGAGCAGCGTGTCAGCTACATCGGAAGATGAGGGTCATAGTGTAGTAGGGGGCCTCAAAGACATGCGGTAGGGAGGTGGGGAGGTTTTGTCCACATGGATATGGGCTTGATGCATCAAATCCGAATCAAAAGGGATGCATCAGAACTGCGTTGGAGTCGCATTAGTGGGAGGTGTGCTGACTGAATCAGAGCTGAAGGGGGAGGAGGAATCGTGAGGGGAGGATGGGGAGGAGGGGAGTAGAAATGGAGAGGGAGGAGGAATGATAGTGGAGTAATCCTCGAGGGGGGAGAAGGGTTTGCGGGTGGGAGAGGGATGTCATGATCGAGATAAAACTATGTATGGCCTATTTGCATGTGCACCTTACTACCCATATCTATATTTCACCTTATAGCCATGGATCATTTAAACTGTGACTATAGATCTATGGCTATAGGTCATTTTTCTAGAAGTGAAAACTTTTAATAACGGAAATTACTCATGATCTAATTAAATGTCTCATTATGTAAAATTGATGAAGAAAATATGAACATCCTTTTTTTTAGGTTTTCGTATTTCAAAATACCATTATAAATTGTCACCATTGCTAATATAGCCATTGAATAGTGATCACGTGATTAGTATAAATATAGGGATTTAACAAATCCAATTTACTCATAAATTGGAAGCGATGGCCTCATCCCAAATAATTTCCCTATACGAAGCCCATTTGTCAATTCTCAGAAAGGAGGTGGTGTTATTAGGCTTTACTCTTGTCCTTATCCAAGATGAGCTTCAACATGTTATTCTCGAATGAAAACGCCTATAGGATAAGTGGAAGTTGATAGATATTACCACCAATGTAATGTTATCAAAGTCTCCCCAATAGTCTCTCACAATCACACACCTTACCCTAAGGTCTTATGCGGGTTTTATAAGGGGTAATGTAACGAGACCCTTGTACGGTTATTATGTACACAAACTTTTTTTAGATAATATATATTCAGTTTATTATTGTTACATTGCAAATAGTTTATAAAGAGAAAATAGTATTTTTTGTTAATATTCTACGAAGAAATATATTTTTATGAATTAATCGATTTCTGAATTAAATAATATTTTAATATAATATTGTTATTATTATTAAATTAATTTTTATTAAATATAAAAAATTTCATAATTATATGAATGCAATTGTAATTTTTATTATGGTTGGAAAGCCGTTTTTTGTCAAAACTCATGATTTTTCGATTAATGTCAGTTTTTATTTTAAAAGTGAAAATTAAAATATTTAGAAAATTATTTAGATAAAATGAAAATTATTTTATAAATCAGGATGTTGAAATTATCCAATGGTATATTTTTCATAATTTTCTGAGGCAGTCGGATTTTTGGGTAAAAATTAAATATTGTTTAAGTATATAATGTGTTTTATGACATCACAATGACACAATAGTGATGTAATAAAATATTATAAACACAATTATAAGAAATTATAGGTTTTAACATTAAAATAATGTGATTTTAGATTTATTTTATTTATTTTTCATAGATTTTGTGGACACTCCGAGACTTAAAAAACATTTTATCTTTTTAAATTTATTTCATTAAAAGTGTAACTCACCACCACAGAAGAAATCACATTATTTTAAAAATTTCGGCCATTGGTATTATAAAATATTATTTTGATATCCTATTTGGAAAAAACCATTGAAAAAAATAGTGGTCTGGTTTGTGGTTTTGATTAGTTAAATGTGTGGTGTCCCAAACATAAATAATAAATAATCCCCTCTCCTTTCCTATATAATCCCACCCAAGCTCCCAATTCCTATTCACTGAAAGCCTTTTTAGTTCATCTATCCTCTAACATACTCTCTCTAAAATCCTCCTAAGTCAACCAAATATCTCTAGAAACCTCTCTTAAGCCTCTCTTAAGCCTTTGGGATCACACTTCTATGTAAGGGACTTCTTACTTTAACATTTTTGTCCAAATTTCATTATGTTGTTATGCCCTTTTATTTTCAATTACAAATATCCGAGTATGATTTCTCACCTTCCCCATAATACCCTCTTAATGTTTTAATTATGGGACACCCCTTTTCTCTCTTATTAATTCCTCCCATTACACCCATTACCAAGCCAAATTCCATAAGGAATTTCTCTCTCCTCTGTTACATTCAAGCAATTCTTTTTTATTGTGAATCCAAATGTCATTAATTATTTTTGAACATTGATTAATATGACCCTATTACTGTCCATATCATGTAAATATGATTATTTATAGTTTTATCTCTCATTAACCATTTTTATGAATTCTTATGTCATGTTGTTATGCTGTCAAAATTGCAACACGATTGTCCAAGCCAAAGTCATTGTGTATTGAATACAACGCCCATTTCTCAGTCAAGGGAATTCACCTTTATGCACATTTACATATTGATTATAGAGATTCATGTATTAATTCCACATTCCTTTATCATAGAATAAATTATTATTCTTATTTAATCCATCTTTTATGATCCATGTGGCACACTTATGCATGAAATGAAATGGTTAAGAAGGGTGAGCCCTGATGGTGCTCTAATACATTGGGTAAAGATTTGTATCATAATACCTCAACTTCTATGATGATTTACTCATGATAATTCAAGTGAAATGAGGATTTACTCCAGATAATTCATGTTCAATGAGGGTTTATTCATTCTCCATGGGCATTGAGCCTTGGATAATGCTAATTCCATGTTAGGTTTTGTGGCCACTTTTCCATGTTATGATAATCCTGTTATATCAGTCTTTTATTTTCATGTTTATTTTTTGCACCATTGATATGCCTATTTCCTAACATGTACTATATTCTTCATTTAATGCCTTATTTACTCCCTTACAAATCATTATAGCTCACCCTTTTCCCTTGTATTTCCTCAGGTTATCACGTGCAAAGCTATGTTCAAGGAAATGTTGTGGTTACGTAAAAGAAGTTTTAAATAAAGATGTTGTGTAATTTATGTTTTTTGTTTTTTTGACAGGTTCCTAATACCCATATACAGAATACCTCTAGATCTTCCTTTTGGTATCAAGTGATGGGATTATGTAATAAATCATGTTTAAGGTTGTAATAAAAAGTAGGGTTGTTATATTTGGTATTTGAGGGTAGGTTTAGTTATTTTGGGGATTAGTATGAGAAAACATTTTTGAAACCCTTGGGGATAAAACAAAGTAAAATAAAAACATCCCTATGTTTTGGTGTGTATTGAGTAAGTGGTTTATCAAGAAAAATACATCCATGTATAGATACGAGCCGGTAGTGGAGGCTCTGGAACATAGGTACCTAGGAGTGAGAACACTAATAAGGAGTTTTGGGCTTGACCTGGGGTATACTGGTACACGACAATGGGTCTTGCTGCACTCTTGGTTACAACACTACTGGGGGATATGATTTGGTAAATTCACATCCTTAGTATGAACCATTAGTAAGGAAGTAAAAAAATCCCCTAAAAATATATGTTAGAATGTAGATCATGGATAACATAGATTGAATCCTATAGTTTCATACGTTAAGGAAATAAAAGTTATTTATATGCCATCCATTTTTTCCATGGATTAGCCTTTATGAGTTACTCATAACCTTCCTTTTATTCCAACCAAGGGCCAGTAATAGGAGGACTCGGCCTAACAACTGATACGAAGATCCATGTGATGACTTTTATAATGAGATTCCCAATCTGATGGGAGCAGGAATCACAATATTTGGCACGATACTCTCTCAGTTAACTCAATAATTGAATAGGAACATTGGTCGAGAGAAACGTTCAACTACCCCTAAGAAAGAATACGTAGCTATTGAGAGCTTAATGATACAAAGGCCTACTAGTTTTAATGAATCATCTGATCCATCAATGTAACGCCCCGACCCCAGTTACCCAGAGTCGGTGCATTATTACATAACATTGGCATGATCACAAGAAAGATCAAATCTTGAAAGACCGATTGGTTTAGTAGCCTTGGAAACACTAGATATATTCATAAGTTTTACATTACATCATAAAATGAAAAACTACTACAACAACATAATGTTTCCACAATCCACACTATTAACCCCTCATAAAATCCCTACAGGTCATTCATAACTTACTTCTTCACATCCTGGGAAAAATAAAACATAGAAAAGGGGTGAGATCAAATGCCCAGTAAGGATAACAATATAGCGGAAACTTTCATAAATAAGAATAAACATTTAAGGCAATGTATAACTAAAACAAAAGCCTTTTAAATATGAACTTTCAACATGGTATGGCATAAATAAAATGAAATAATGCCATTTACTTATTCACATGGATATTCTACTAATCGAATAATCACATGCAAAAATCAATAACCACTTTCATAATGTTGGAATGCATAATGCCATACTATCATAACCACATAGCCAAGGCCTCGTGCCAAGAATACAAATAAGATTTTGTCAAGGCCTTGTGCCAAGACACTAGTTTGTCTCATGAGACCTACCGATGCATCGAGGAGCTATAGCGGGCTCCACCAGTCACATATTAAGTCCAATGCATTCCCATATGAAAAGGTTTAAACATAACATAAACATTCGTATTAAAACTAGCATACGAAATGTCAATACTTTCACCATAAAATATGAATGGTATAAAAATAGCACATCCACAGTCAAACATATCACAAAACCTTCAATACAATATAGAAGTTTTGTATCATAATAAATAATCTTAAAATCCATCAAAGGATGTTGACATAGATGAAATCAAAATTATTTTTAAAGAAATATCTCCTTTTAATAAAACATTTTCTTTTAAAATATTCTTATAAGCTTGTAAGGGAAGCTTTGAAGATTTTATAACGGCGGAAAATAGCCGCACCCGCCGTATAAGTTAAAAAAAACATTCTTACCTTAATTCTGTCGAAAAGGTTAAAAAAGACCTTGTTTTGAAAACGACCGAAAGATTCTTTTATAAACCACTTATAAAAGTCAAAAAGGGTATAAATGACTTTAACTCATATTCTAGTAAATTGTAAAAATGTTTTGAAATGCATTTTTAAGAAACATGGATGTGGATGATAAAGAGATCCCAGTAGATTATTACGTATAAACAACCTTGGATAATGAAGAGGTTGTAAAGTAAACCCTTACCTTGTACTTTTCCTTGGTTGGGGTAGGTTAACCTTCTGTATAATGGTGAAATAGTTGTTATTAAATTATACAAGAATCATATATATTAATATGATATCATATATGATCTTTTAACATTGATTTGTTAATAATATCTTAGAATTATCGTTGTTTCGGGAGTTAACTTACTCATTTTCTTTTATATGTTTTGTTACATAAGCCATGGTTGTTGTATCTTATTCATATCCAGAATGATATCCAGTCCTTAAACATCATTTTTAAATCATCAAATGATAATTATACTTGAATGTATACGATGGAGAATGAATCTCATCGCGTTCGTGGAGACGGTAGTCCGTACGTACGCACGAGCGACAATATCATTCTTTTGATATTAAAATAATATATAAATGGATGGTATATCATATATACATAATCATTAACATGTTATATTTATTATTTACATGAGTTACACATCATTATTATACCCATCCAAATAATATTATATTGAATAACAATTACACCACGACGTGGAGACGGTAAGCCGTACGTACGCACGTATGGTGACATGTTATTCAAAGGGTGGATAGAATAATGAATATGATTGTACCATATTTTTAATAAAATCACAGTATATGTGAGATACTGGAGTTATTATTTTAGAATGGTAAGAACAAAGGAAGAAGAAGTGGAAGAAGAAATGAACTTGGAGAAGGGTGGTGAAATCATTACCTCTTCTTCGGGTTCTTCCTTTTGATTTGATCAAAAGGGCTCCTTAGGTTGGATTTCTGATCAAACTAAGGCCTCTAGGTTGTATTGAGAGATTTTGGGAGAGTATTTGGGCAGAGTTTGGCCGAACCAAAAGGCTTTTAAGGTGTGAATAAATGAGAAGGAGGAGTGCCCTTTTATAAGAGGGGTGAGGGGCACCTTTGGAAAAGCTAGAAATATTAATTTATAATAAATTCATATTCGGTTTCTAATGGCTCCAAAGTCGATTATTCAAAGGTTAAGGTGGGGATAGGTCGCAAACCACTCAACCAATAGAATTTAGACAGGTTTGGGTACTTATATTAACCTTATCTTTAAGTATTAACTCTAAGTTAATTAGTTTCACTTTTACAATGTCTCTTTGTATTTTTATATAATATGGTTAATAAACTTACTATATACATCCAAGAGACCCCCACGTGGTACATTAATGATGAACCTATCATGATATAAGTCTCTTGGCCGAACCTTAGATTTTTAGGAATTTAATATCAATTAATAATATAATATTTGTTTTAAGAACTCTTTTATGTCAATTTTGACACTATTCAATAGTTGATTTTTTTGAAACTCATAACAGATTGATTACTTCGAACAAAGTCCATTAAATCAATCCTAATATATCATATTATCCTAGAAAATTAGTTTAATTCATTAAAAGTTTCATATTATATTTATTTGGGTATTTATAATATCAATTATTTTAATTTTTCACTATTATAGTAATTACTGAATCATCATTTTGTCATAAATAAAATAAATTATTTAATGTCTAAAAATTATAAATAAAATATCATTATGTAGGAAATCGTTTTATATTTCTAATGAATATTTATAATCTAAAATCCAACATATATAACCCTATGTAACAATTGTTTTTCTAAAAGATATATGCTTGTGTCATTTTTGTATTCATTTTTACTTAATTAAAATAAAGTGTCATTATCACTTACAAGTGGATCCATGGGGTCCCAAAATAGACCCAAAGATTCCCATGGTCGACCATGTATCAACCAATAGGGTTAAGACACGTTTTAGGGTAATTTAGTATTATTATAATATTATTTTTTAACCCTTATTTACCGGATTTACCCTTAACCATGGTAAATAAAATATTTACCGCAGTAATTATTCAAAATGTCTAAAAATAAAAGTTACCTATTTACAAAATTTGAACATCCTGATTACAAATATGGAATCCATTTTCCTAAATTCTAAACACATATGTGGCAGAAATTAATTTAAAATTAATTCCCGCTGTCAAAACAAAAAGCGTGTTTTTAAGAGATAATAACTATCAAAAGATTGACACTTGTTTATGTTCGGTTTAATTGTAAAATTATGTCCAATGACCAAAATTATATTAAATGGTAAAAATATATTCTAAATATACTTTAAAACCACTAAAATTCATAATTTATCACTATTAATTATTTTGATTAAAAAAGTTGTTTTTAATTAAAATTTAGTAATTTTCATTATTCATCAAAATATGAAAGTTATCCGAAATGTACCAAAATTTCACCTTAGGCTAAATTCGATATTCCGAATCCAAATATGAAGTCCATTTTAAAATATAAAATATATATAATTTTAAAAAGTAGGTATTACTATTCATAACGGCTAGTTTGATTGGTTGTGGTGTGTGTTAAAACTCAAGGTTGCGTACAACACACGCTACTGTATTATTCAAAGAAAGTGTACCGTGGAAGCCTGGGATGTTTCATTTTAAATTTTTGATGTCCCCATTTAGTCAAAAAGTTTAAAATATTGTATTTAAAAAGGGTTCACTATTAAAAGTTGATAAAAGTGCAATACTGAAAATGAATTTGTTCTTGCATTATATCTAAGAAACTCATAATATGGATTCTAAAATTATAAGGATTATATAAAGTTTAAAATTTAGATAATACTATTCATGACCTCTTTTAATGGCTTTTTTTTGGTAAGTCATGGTGCAATTGAACTCAGTGTTGCATTTAGTGCATGTTATTGAATTATTTTGAAGAAATAACACACTATGAAATCTTGGGGTGTTACATTCTCCCCTCCTTCAATAAATTGCGTCCTCGCAATTTGAAATTGTTCTTCGAAAATAAAAGGTTGAAAGTAGAAAATATATTTGTGGGAAAACCCACATCGGAAATTGGGTTACTAAAATTTAGTCTTAATTTGAGGAAAAGAGAAATCAAAGGGTCACCACCAAATTATGATCTCGATTAGGAGAACATTGGTGGAAATTGGAGACATATAATCGGAGGAAAAATGTAAATATTTATAGGTAGTGATTGAGGTCATCAATCACAAAAAGTATAAAATTGAGGTCCTTAAACTCATCAATCTATGATGATTTGAAGTACCATCGGTTCAACAAAATATAGGGTATCGGGATAACACATTTTTGTCATTTCAAAATATCTTAGTTGAAATCCCACATCGAAAAATGAATTAATGAGGCCTCTATTTAAAATAAAGAGTCGAAAGTATGAAGATTACTGAAAATAACACATACTAGGGTTCCATGTAGGAAAATATGGATATGGAAGAAAAATCTAACCATCAATTATCTGATGGAGAGTGGTAGAGAACATGGCTATAAAAAGGCCAACAATCCCAAAGCCATAAATTAGTGATGATTTATGGTACCATCTAGGAAAACATTTTTGTTCAAAGTTGCTTTTCTTAATATTGAGGATTTTATTTATGAGATTGGCTAAGATCATAAGGAGATATACTTACTTTATAATTAGAGTTTTATCCATTAATAAATTTCTACCACAAACTCATCTTTCACTCTAAAAGATAATAGAATGTAAAAAAAATTCTATTTACACTATTCGTATAGGGTTCCAAAATAAATGAATTTATAATTCATCTACATGATCTTTTAATAAAAACTACATTATTTAATCCAGGACATCTCATGGTCCAGTGGTAGGTGATACACCCTTGTCGCCCTTCGGTTGCGGGTTCAAGTCTCGCAGCCTTGCCGGACGCGACGGGTAGCCGCCCGACCTCCGGGTTGTCCTTTTATGGCAATCCAAAATAATCCAAACTAGAACTATCCAAAATACTTCTGTCCAAACTCACAGTCTAACATTTATAAGGAAGGTAAACATAATATAGATCCTTTTTACCCCGTAATAGCATATGAATACCTTCATCATGTATTACCATATTCCTTATTGATTACATTCATGCTCCCTTATTCCATATAGAATGCTGGATATACTTCATCAATCCAAAAATGTTTTAAACCCCAACAATGATGGAATATACAAATCGTTAATCAGTTCCAAGGTAGTCAAGAATATCCAATATATTTTTTCCAAAATAATCATGTATTATTCGAAAATCACTACCTCGGTATCAGAACTATATTATGGTTTATCATTCTCTCAACCATATATTTTCCAAAAATTTATCCTGCTATTGAGTCACTTTTCTTTGTTCCACACAATCTCAAGTCCTTAATGAAATAGTACTGCAGTACAATCCTTATATACTCCATAATTATTATAACAAGTACATTGTTGATACAACACTCAATTGACATAATCAACATAAGAACTCTAATCATTCCTCTTCATCTGTGGTAGTATCATAACTTGATTATTATCCAGCAGCATCATTTGCGTCATAGTCTGATGACTGGGACATAGGTTCGCGTAGTGTCCAAACTCCTTGCAAATGAAGCATTGTACATTTGAAACCATTTTCTTACCCTTGCAGTCATGTACTTTGTGCCCTTTTCCTCCACACTTATAACAAACTCCAATTCCTTTTAGGCAAGTTCCAGGGTGTTTCTTTCCACAGTTACCACATATGGGAAAATTCTTCTTTTCCCTCTTCCCTTTATCCATCTTTCTCTCTTCCATCCTTTTCTTCTCTTGCTTCCCTTCAAAGCCATAGGACTCAGTAATCTCTTTACTTATCTTATCAATACATGATATTATTTCTTCATATGATGATAATATATGGGAGACTATTTCTTTTATAAATTCTAGCTTAAGACCATGAAAGATATGATCCTTCCTTATCTTTGGATCATGTGCATTTCTGGAGTTCTCATTCCTTCTACTGGGCACCATTTCTAAACAATGGCATACACTAGATCAGTTTATGAATCAAAATACATAATCCCATACTTATAAAACACTTTACATAAATTGAACTATTTATGGATATAATCCATAATCATAAGAATGTTTTCTTTGAGGAAGTATATACTCATAATCCCTTCAAAATGATTTGTAAAGAAAATGAGAGTTATCCTAAGCATATCCCCCGGGAGTGTCGTAACCAAGAGTGCAGCAAGGCCCGTTGTCGTGCACCAGTTCCCGTTCGAGTCTAGCTCAAAGCGGTGTTTTCGGGTTTTACCCCTAGGTACATCTGTGCCAGAGCCGCCTCTACCTGCTCGTATCCAGACAAGGATGTATTGCTCGGAAAACTCACAAAATCTCTACAATACCAAAATTCTAGGAAGTTCTTCTATACTAATCCTCAAAGTTAATCTTAGGTCTACGTGCTCTAATCAGAGTTTATCTAAATCTAGCTTCCAAGGATTGTACTAAACTTCCTCTGATACCAACTGTAACGCCCCGACCCCAGTTACCCAGAGTCGGTGCATTACTTCGTAACATTGGCATGATCACAAGAAAGATCAAATCTAGAAATATCGATTGGTTTAGTAGCCTTGGAAACACTAGATATATTCATAAGTTTTACATTACATCATTAAACGAAAAACTACTACAACTACATATTTTCTCCATAATCCACACTCATATCCCCACATAATATCCCTGCAGGTCATTCATAACTTACTTCTTCACTTCCTGGGAAAAATAAAACATAGAAAAGGGGTGAGCTCAAATGCCCAGTAAGGATAACAATATAGCGGAAACTTTCATAAATAAGAATAAACATTTAAGGCAATGTATAACTATAACAAAAGCCTTTTAAACTTGAACTTTTAACATCGTATGGCATAAATAAAATGATATAATGCCATTTACTTATTCACATGGTTATTCTACTAATCGAATAATCACATGCAAAATCAATAACCACTTTCATAATGATGGAATGCATAATGCCAGACTATCATAACCACATATCCAAGGCCTCGTGCCAAGACTACAAATAAGATTTTGTCAAGGCCTTGTGCCAAGACACTAGTTTGTCTCATGAGACCTACCGATGCATCGAGGAGCTATAGCGGGCTCCACCCGTCACATATTAAGTCCAATGCATTCCCATATGAAAAGGTTTAAACATAACATAAACATTCGTATTAAAACTAGCATACGAAATTTCAATACTTTCACCATAAACTATGAATGGTATAAAAATAGCACATCCACAGTCAAACATATCACAAAACCTTCAATACAATATAGAAGTTTTGTATCATAATAAATAATCTTAAAATCCATCAAAGGATGTTGACATAGATGAAATAAAAATTCTTTTTAAAGAAATATCTCCTTTTAATAAAACATTTTCTTTGAAAATATTCTTATAAGCTTGTAAGGGAAGCTTTGAAGATTTTATAACGGCGGAAAATAGCCGCACCCACCGTATAAGTTAAAAAAAACATTCTTACCTTAATTCTGTCGAAAAGGTTAAAAAGGACCTTGTTTTGAAAAAGACCGAAAGATTCCTTTATAAACCACTTATAAAAGTCAAAAAGGGTATAAATGACTTTAACTCATATTCTAGTAAATAGTAAAAATGTTTTGAAATTCATTTTTAAGAAACATGGATGTGGATGATAAAGAGATCCCAGTAGATTATTACGTATAAACAACCTTGGATAATGAAGAGGTTGTAAAGTAAACCCTTACCTTGTACTTTTCCTTGGTTGGGGTAGGTTAACCTCTTGTATAATGGTGAAATAGTTGTTATTAAATTATACAAGAATCATATATATTAATATGATATCATATATGATCTTTTAACATTGATTTGTTAATAATATCTTAGAATTATCGTTGTTTCGGGAGTTAACTTACTCATTTTCTTTTATATGTTTTGTTACATAAGCCATGGTTGTTGTATCTTATTTATATTCAGAATGATATCCAGTCCTTAAACATCATTTTTAAATCATCAAATGATAATTATACTTGAATGGATACGATGGAGAATGAATCTCATCGCGTTCGTGGAGACGGTAGTCCGTACGTACGCACGAGCGACAATATCATTCTTTTGATATTAAAATAATATATAAATGGATGGTATATCATATATACAGAATCATTAACATGTTATATTTATTATTTACATGAGTTACACATCATTATTATACCCATCCAAATAATATTATATTGAATAACAATTACACCACGACGTGGAGACGGTAAGCCGTACGTACGCACGTATGGTGACATGTTATTCAAAGGGTGGATAGAATACTGAATATGATTGTACCATATTTATAATAACATCACAGTATATGTGAGATACTGGAGTTATTATTTTAGAATGGTAAGAACAAAGGAAGAAGAAGTGGAAGAAGAAATGAACTTGGAGAAGGGTGGTGAAATCATTACCTCTTCTTCGGGTTCTTCCTTTTGATTTGATCAAAAGGGCTCCTTAGGTTGGATTTCTGATCAAACTAAGGCCTCTAGGTTGTATTGAGGGATGTTGGGAGAGTATTTGGTCAGATTTTGGCCGAACCAAAAGGCTTTTAAGGTGTGAAGAAATGAGAAGGAGGAGTTCCCTTTTATAAGAGGGGTGAGGGGCACCTTTGGAAAAGCTAGAAATATTAATTTATAATAAATTCATATTCGGTTTATAATGGCTCCAAAGTTGATTATTCAAAGGTTAAGGTGGGTATAGGTCTAAATCCACTCAACCAATAGAATTTAGACAGGTTTGGGTACTTATATTAACCTTATCTTTAAGTATTAACTCTAAGTTAATCAGTTTCACTTTTACAATGTCTCTTTGTATTTTTATATAATATGGTTAATAAACTTACTATATACATCCAAGAGACCCCCAAGTGGTACATTAATGATGAACCTATCATGATATAAGTCTCTTGGCCGAACCTTAGATTTTTAGGAATTTAATATCAATTAATAATATAATATTTGTTTTAAGAACTCTTTTATGTCAATTTTGACACTATTCAATAGTTGATTTTTGTGAAACTCATAACAGATTGATTACTTCGAACAAAGTCAATTAAATCAATCCTAATATATCATATTATCCTAGAAAATTAGTTTAATTCATTAAAAGTTTCATATTATTTTTATTTGGGTATTTATAATATCAATTATTTTAATTTTTCACTATTATATTAATTACTTCATCATCATTGTGTCATAAATAAAATAAATTATTTAATGTCTAAAAATTATAAATAAAATATCATTATGTAGGAAATCGTTTTATCTTTCTAATGAATATTTATAATCTAAAATCGAACATATATAACCCTATGTAACAATTGTTTTTCTAAAAGATATATGCTTGTGTCATTTTTGTATTCATTTTAACTTAACTAAAATAAAGTGTCATTATCACTTACAAGTGGATCCATGGGGTCCCAAAATAGACCCAAAGATTCCCATGGTCGACCATGTATCAACCAATAGGGTTAAGACACGTTTTAGGGTAATTTATTATTATTATAATATTATTTTTTAACCCTTATTTACCGGATTTACCCTTAACCATGGTAAATAAAATATTTACCGCAGTAATTATTCAAAATGTCTAAAAATAAAAGTTACTGATTTACACAATTTGAACATCCTGATTCCAAACATGGAATCCATTTTCCTAAATTCTAAACACAGAAGTGGCAGAAATTAATTTAAAATTAATTCCCGCTGTCAAAAAAAAAGCGTGTTTTTAAGAGATAATAACTATCAAAAGATTGACACTTGTTTATGTTCGGTTTAATTGTAAAATTATGTCCAATGACCAACATTATATTAAATGGTAAAAATATATTCTAAATATACTTTAAAACAACTAAAATTCATAATTTATCACTATTAATTATTTTGATTAAAAAAGTTGTTTTTAATTAAAATTTAGTAATTTTCACTATTCATCAAAATATGAAAGTTATCCGAAATGTTCCAAAATTTCACCTTAGGCTAAATTCGATATTCTGAATCCAAATATGAAGTCCATTTTAAAATATAAAATATATATAATTTTAAAAAGTAGGTATTACTATTCATAACGGCTAGTTTGATTGGTTGTGGTGTGTGTTAAAACTCAAGGTTGCGTACAACACACGCTACTGTATTATTCAAAGAAAGTGTACCATGGAAGCTTGGGATGTTTCATTTTAAATTTCTGATGTCCCCATTTAGTCAAAAAGTTTAAAATATTGTATTTAAAAAGGGTTCACTATTAAAAGTTGATAAAAGTGCAATACTGAAAATGAATTTGTTCTTGCATTATATCTAAGAAACTCATAATATGGATTCTAAAATTATAAGGATTATATAAAGTTTAAAATTTAGATAATACTATTCATGACCTCTTTTAATGGATTTTGTTTGGTAATTCATGGTGAAATTGAACTCGGTGTTGCGTGTAGTGCAAGTTATTGAATTATTTTGAAGAAATAACACACTCTGAAATCTTGGGGTGTTACAATCAATCATCGAACTATGGATCAACTCCATTGAAAAGATCTTCTCTATCCTTCAATGGTCTGAATAAGATAAGGTTCTTCTGGATGCTTATCGTATGGCGGATGAAGCTGATCAATGGTGGACATTTATAAAATATAATAATCCTAAGGAGGAGATCAAGGCAATGGAATGGAAGTATTTCTATAAGTGGTTTTTTATAAATATTTTCCATGTACCCTCTGACTAAATATGGAAAGGGGATTCCTTGAACGCGTGAAAAAAGACGATGAATCCATCAGAGCGTATAGGGAAAACTTCACAAGGCTTGCACGATATGCCTCTGGCTTTGTTGTTACCCTAGAATGCAAGGTTGAACGCTTCTTTAGTGGGCTGAAACCGAGCCTGCAGAAAGCCCCGGCAATACATGCCTTCGACATCTATGAGGAAATTGTCTGATGTGCCCCCAAGTTCAAAATTCCTATTGGAGAATCTTAGGGGTATCATGAGGATAATAAGATTAAGGTGTACTTAAATTTTGGTAGTCTAATGGATAAATCCAACAGTGCTAAGAAACTATACCACCCCACTTGCGAAAGGTGTGGAAACAAGCACCCCAGAAATTTCATGAAGGGAATGAGGAACTGATTTAGGTGTGGAAGAGATGGGAACATATCCCTTCACTGCCGACAAGAAAAACATGCAGCTACGAAAGAGGAGAGGAATAATCTATTCGACCCTCGATGCGTTGTTCATTGCTTCAACTACAAAAAACCATGGCACTTTCCAAATTAGTGCCCTAACCCAAGGGGTTTTGGAGGAAACCAAAAACCCCCCATGGAATCAATGGAATTATTTTTCCATCACTACTGCCAAAGTGAACCCCGCCAATGAAGTGGTGATATGTACTCATGTTGTTCATTCAAAAATAAAGAATGTACTTTTTGATTCTGGTTTTACACATTATTTTATATCCCGAATGATTAGTCGAATAATCTCAACACCACCACAAATCATAAAAGAAAAGATATCAGTGTGTGTGGAAAATGGGGGAATCATTTCATCGCATGAATATAACTACTCCTCTATTGTAATTTGATGATTGAACTTCTCAAAGAACCTCTCCATACTCCCTCTGGTAGAATTTGATGCAATTCTTGGCATTTATTGGATTTCCCTATATAGAGCCAGCATAAATTTCCATGAGAGGTAAATAACTCTCTATAAGGAGAATCGACCCCCGATTATATACAAGTGGAAGGAGGAAGATTAATCTTCCTTAGCATCATCATCGCAAGAATGGATATTACTCCCCTATGAGCACACATGTCTGGAATAGATGATAGAGTATAAGGAGGCAACCATATTTAAAGACATTCCTATTGTGAGGTAATTCACTAAAGTGTCGCCTGAGGAATTGCCGAGTCTTCCTCCTAGAAGAGATCTTGAATTCACAATTGACCTTATACATGGGGCATTTCCAATATCAAAGAATCCATATAGAATGGTTGTTATGGAACTTGAGGAGATGAAGAAACAAATACAAGAGAATCTAGAAAAATGATTTATATTTGTAACACCCCAAGATTTCATAGCGTGTTATTTCTTCAAAATAATTCAATAAATTGCACTACACGCAACACCGAGATCAATCACACCATGAATTACAAAAAAAAATCCATTAAAAGAGGACATGAATAGCATTAACTACATTTTTAACTTTATATAATCCTTATAATTTTAGAATCCATATTATGAGTTTCTTAGTCATAATGCAAGAACAGATTCATTTTCAGTATTGCACTTTTATCAACTTTTAATAATGAAACCTTTTTAAATACAATATTTTAAACTTTTTGACTAAATGTGGACATCAAAAAATTTAAAATGAAACATCCCAAGCTTACACGGTACGCTTTCCTTTGAATAAAACAGTAGCGTGTGTTGTACGCAACTTCGAGTTTTAACACACACCACAACCGATCAAACTAGCCGTTATGAATAGTAATACCTAATTTTTTAAATTATATATATTTTATATTTGAAAATGGACTTCATTTTTGGATTCGGAATATCGAATTTAGCCTAAGGTGAAATTTTGGTACATTTCGGATAACTTTCATATTTTGATGAATAGTGAAAATTACTAAGTTTTAATTAAAAACAACTTTTTTAATCAAAATAATTAATAGTGTTAAATTATGAATTTGAGTGGTTTTAAAGTATATTTAGAATATATTTTTAAAATTTAATATAATGTTGGTCATTAGACATAATTTTACAATTAAACCGAACATAAACAATTGTCAATCTTTTGATAGTTATATCTCTTAAAAACACGCTTTTTGTTTTGACATCGGGAATTAATTTTAAATTAATTTCTGCCACTTATTTGTTTTGAATTTAGAAAAATGGATTCCATATTTGGAATCAGGATGTTAAAATTGTGTAAATAGGTAACTTTTATTTTTAGACATTTTGAATAATTACTGCGGTAAATATTTTATTTACCATGGTTAAGGGTAAATCCGGTAAATAAGGGTTAAAAAATAATATTATAATAATACTAAATTACCCTAAAACGTGTCTTAACCCTATTGGTTGATACATGGTCGACCATGGGAATCTTTGGGTCTATTTTTGGACCCCATGGATCCACTTGTAAGTGATAATGACACTTTATTTTAATTAAGTTAAAATGAATACAAAAATGACACAAGCATATATCTTTTAGAAAAACAATTGTTACATAGGGTTATATATATTGGATTTTAGATTATAAATATTCCTTAGAAAGATAAAAAGATTTCCTACATAATCATATTTTATTTATAATTTTTAGACATTAAATAATTTATTTTATTTATGACACAATGATGATGAAGTAATTACTATAATAGTGAAAAATTAAAATAATTGATATTATAAATACCCAAATAAATATAATATGAAACTTTTAATGAATTAAAATAATTTTATAGGATAATATGATATATTAGGATTGATGTAATTGACTTTGTTCGAAGTAATCAATCTGTTATGAGTTTCACAAAAATCAACTATTGAATAGTGTCAAAATTGACATAAAAGAGTTCTTAAAACAAATATTATATTATTAATTGATATTAAATTCCTAAAAATCTAAGGTTCGGCCAAGCGACTTATAGCATGATAGGTTCATCATTAATGTACCACTTGGGGGTCGTTTGGATGTATATAGTAAGTTTATTAACCATATTATATAAAAATACAAAGAGACATTGTAAAAGTGAAACTAATTAACTTACAGTTAATACTTAAAGATAAGGTTAATATAAGTACCCAAACCTGTCTAAATTCTATTGGTTGAGTGGTTTTCGACCTATCCCCACCTTAACCTTTGAATAATAAGCTTTGGAGCCATTATAAACCGAATATGAATTTATTATAAATTAATATTTCTAGCTTTTCCAAAGGTGCCCCTCACCCCTCTTATAAAAGGGCACTCCTCCTTCTCATTTCTTCATACCTTCAAAGCCTTTTGGTTCGGCCAAACTCTGCCCAAATACTCTCCCAACATCCCTCACTACAACCTAGAGGCCTTAGTTTGATCCGAAAGCCAACCTATGGAGCCCTTTTGATCAAATCAAAAGGAAGAACCCGAAGAAGAGGTAATGATTTCACCACCCTTCTCCAAGTTCATTTCTTCTTCCACTTCTTCTTCCTTTGTTCTTACCATTCTAAAATAATAACTCCTGTATCTCACATATACTGTGATGTTATTATAAATATGGTACAACCATATTCAGTATTCTATCCACCCTTTGAATAACATGTCACCATACGTGCGTACGTACGGACTACCGTCTCCACGTCGTGGTGTAATTGTTATTCAATATAATATTATTTGGATGGGTATAATAATGATGTGTAACTCATGTAAATAATAAATATAACATGTTAATTATTCTGTATATATGATATACCATCCATTTATATATTATTTTAATATCAAAAGAATGATATTGTCGCTCGTGCGTACGTACGGACTACCGTCTCCACGAACGCGATGAGATTCATTCTCCATCGTATCCATTCAAGTATAATTATCATTTGATGATTTAAAAATGATGTCTAAGGACTAGATATCATTTTGTATATGAATAAGATACAACAACCATGGCTTATGTAACAAAACATATAAAAGAAAATGAGTAAGTTAACTCCCGAAACGACGATAATTCTAAGATGTTATTGACAAATCAATGTTAAAAGATCATATATGATATCATATTATTATATATGATTCTTGTATAATTTAATAACAACTATTTCACCATTATACAGGAGTTTAACCTACCCCAACCAAGGAAAAGTACAAGGTAAGGGTTATTTCACAATCTCTTCATTATCCGAGGTTGTTTATATGTAATAATCTACTGGGATCTCTTTATCATCCACATCCATGTTTCTTAAAAATGTATTTCAAAACATTTTTACTATTTACTAGAATATGAGTTAAAGTCATTTATACCCTTTTTGACTTTTATAAGTGTTTTATAAAGGAATCTTTCAGTCGTTTTCAAAACAAGGTCCCTTTTTAACCTTTTTGACAGAATTAAGGTAAGAATGTTTTTTTTAACTTATACGGCGGGTGCGGCTAATTTCCGCCGTTATAAAATCTTCAAAACTTCCCTTACAAGCTTATAAGAATATTTTCAAAGAAAATGTTTTATTTTATATGGATCTTAAATTATTTCAAAATAAAAAGAGATATTTCTTTAAAAAGAATTTTGATTTCATCTATGTCAACATCCTTTGATGGATTTTACGCTTATTTGAAGTTGATTTATTGTAATACAAAGCTTCTATATTGTATTGAAGGTTTTGTGATATGTTTGACTGTGGATGTGCTATTTTTATACCATTCATAGTTTATGGTGAAATTATTGACATTTCGTATGCTAGTTTTAATACGAATGTTTATGTTATGTTTAAACCTTTTCATATGGGAATGCATTGGACTTAGTAAGTGACGGGTGTAGCCCGCTATAGCTCCTAGATGTATCGGTAGGTCTCATGAGACAAACTAGTGTCTTGGCACAAGGCCTTGACAAAATCTTATTTGTAGTCTTGGCACGAGGCCTTGGCTATGTGGTTATGATAGTCTGGCATTATGCATTCCAACATTATGAAAGTGGTTATTGATTTTTGCATGTGATTATTCGATTAGTAGAATATCCATGTGAATAAGTAAATGGCATTATTTCATTTTGTTTATGCCATACCATGTTGAAAGTTAATATTTAAAAGGCTTTTGTTTTAGTTATACATTGCCTTAAATGTTTATTCTTATTTATAAAAGTTTCCTCTATATTGTTATCCTTACTGGGAATTTGAGCTCACCCCTTTTCTATGTTTTATTTTTCCCAGGATGTGAAGAAGTAAGTTATGAATGACCTACAGGGATTTTATGAGGTGTTAATAGTGTGGATTGTGGAAACATTATGTTGTTGTAGTAGTTTTTTATTTTATGATGTAATGTAAAACTTATGAATATATCTAGTGTTTCTAAGGCTACTAAACCAATCGGTCTTTCGAGATTTGATCTTTCTTGTGATCATGACAATGTTATGTAATAATGCACCGACTCTGGGTAACTAGGGTCGGGGCTTTACAGTTGGTATCAGAGGAAGTTTAGTACAAACCTTGGAAGCTAGATTTAGATAAACTCTGATTAGAGCACGTAGACCTAAGATGAACTTTGAAGATTAGTATAGAAGAACTTACTAGAATTTTGGTATTGTAGAGATTTTGTGAGTTTTCCGAGCAATACATCCCTGTCTGGATACGAGCAGGTAGAGGCGGCTCTAGAACAGATGTACCTAGGGGTAAAACCCGAAAACACCGCTTTGAGCTAGACTCGAACGGGAACTGGTGCACGACAACGGGCCTTGCTGCACTCTTGGTTACGACACTCCCGAGGGATATGCTTAGGATAACTCTCATTTTCTTTACAAATCATTATGAAGGGTTTATGAGTATATACTTCCTCAAAGAAAACATTCTTATGATTATGGATTATATCCATAAATAGTTCAATTATGTTAAGTGTTTTATAAGTATGAGATTATGTATTTTGATTCATAAACTGATCTAGTGTATGCCATTGTTTAGAAATGGCGCCCAGTAAAAGGAATGAGAACTCCAGAAATGCACATGATCCAAAGAGAAGGAAGGATCATATCTTTCATGGTCTTAAGCTAGAATTTATAAGAGAAATAGTCTCCCAGGTATTATCATCATATGAAGAAATAATATCATGTGTTGATAAGATAAGTAAAGAGTTTACCGAGTCCTATGGATTTGAAGGGAAGAAAGAGAAGAAAAGGATAGAAGAGAGAAAGGTGGATAAAGGGAAGAGGGAAAATAAGAATTTTCCCATATGTGGTAAATGTGGAAAGAAACACCCTGGAACTTGCCTGAAAGGAATGGGAGTTTGTTATAAGTGTGGAGGAAAAGGGCACAAAGTACGTGACTGCAAGGGTAAGAAAATGGTTTCAAATGTACAATGCTTCATTTCCAAGGAGTTTGGACACTACGCGAACCTATGTCCCAGTCATCAGACTATGACGCAAATGATGCTATTGGATAATAATCAAGTTATGATACTACCACAGATGAAGAGGAATGATTAGAGTTCTTATGTTGATTATGTCAATTGAGTGTTGTATCAACAATGTACTTGTTATAATAATTATGGAGTATATAAGGATTGTACTGCAGTATTATTTCATTAAGGACTTGAGATTGTGTGGAACAAAGAAAAGTGACTCAATAGCAGGATAAATTTTTGGAAAATATATGTTTGAGAGAATGATAAACCATAATATAGTTCTGATACCGAGGTAGTGATTTTCGAATAATACATGATTATTTTGGAAAACAATATATTGGATATTCTTGACTACCTTGGAACTGATTAATGATTTGTATATTCCATCATTGTTGGGGTTTAAAACTTTTTTGGATTGATGAAGTATATCCAGCATTCTATATGGAATAAGGGAGGATGAATGTAATCAATAAGGAATATTGTAAAACATGATGAAGGTATTCATATGCTATTACGGGGTAAAAAGGATCTATATTATGTTTACCTTCCTTATAAATGTTAGACTGTGAGTTTGGACAGAAGTATTTTGGATAGTTCTAGTTTGGATTATTTTGGATTGCCATAAAAGGACAACCCGGAGGTCGGGCGGCAACCCGTCGCGTCCGGAAAGGCTGCGAGACTTGAACCCGCAACCGAAGGGCGACAAGGGTGTATCACCTACCACTGGCCCACGAGATGTCCTGGATTAAATAATGTAGTTTTTATTAAAAGATCTTGTAGATGAATTATAAATTCGTTTATTTTGGAACCCTATACGAATAGTGTAAATAGATTTTTTTTTTACATTCTATTATCTTTTAGAGTGAAAGATGAGTTTGTGGTTGAAATTTATTAATGGATAAAACTCTAATTATAAAGTAAGTATATCTCCTTATGATCTTAGCCAATCTCATAAATAAATTCCTCAACATTAAGAAAAGCAACTTAGAACAAAAATGTTGTCCTAGATGGTACCTTAAATCATCACTAATTTATGGCTTTGGGATTGTTGGCCTTTTCATAGCCATGTTCTCTACCACTCCCCATCAGATAATTGATGGTTAGATTTCTCTTCCATATCCATATTTTCCTACATGGAACCCTAGTATGTGTTATTTTCGGTAATCTTCATACTTTCCACTCTTTATTTTAAATAGAGGCCTCATTAATTCATTTTTCGATGTGGGATTTCAACTAAGATATTTTGAAACGTCAAAAATGTGTTATCCTAATACCCTATGTTTTGTTGAATCGATGGTATTTCAAATCATCATAGATTGATGAGTTTAAGGACCTCAATTTTATAATTGTTTGTGATTGATGACCTCAATCACTACCTATAAATATTTACGTTTTTCCTCCAATTATATGTCTCAAATTGCCACCAATGTTCTCCTAATCAAGATCATAATTTGGTGGTGACCCTTTCATTTCTCTTTTCCTCATATTAAGACTAAATTTTAGTAACCCAATTTCCAATGTGGGTTTTCCAAAAAATATATTTTCTATTTTCAACCTTTTATTTTTGAAGAACAATTTCAAATTGCGTGGACGCAATTTATTGAAGGAGGGGAGAATGTAACACCCCAAGATTTCATAGCGTGTTATTTCTTCAAAATAATTCAATAAATTGCACTACACGCAACACCGAGTTCAATCACACCATGAATTACAAAAAAAAATCCATTAAAAGAGGACATTAATAGCATTAACTACATTTTTAACTTTATATAATCCTTATAATTTTAGAATCCATATTATGAGTTTCTTAGTCATAATGCAAGAACAGATTCATTTTCAGTATTGCACTTTTATCAACTTTTAATAATGAAACCTTTTTAAATACAATATTTTAAACTTTTTGACTAAATGTGGACATCAAAAATTTTAAAATGAAACATCCCAAGCTTACAAGGTACGCTTTCCTTTGAATAAAACAGTAGCGTGTGTTGTACGCAACTTCGAGTTTTAACACACACCACAACCGATCAAACTAGCCGTTATGAATAGTAATACCTAATTTTTGAAATTATATATATTTTATATTTTAAAATGGACTTCATTTTTGGATTCGGAATATCAAATTTAGCCTAAGGTGAAATTTTGGTACATTTCGGATAACTTTCATATTTTGATGAATAGTGAAAATTACTAAGTTTTAATTAAAAACAACTTTTTTAATCAAAATAATTAATAGTGATAAATTATGAATTTGAGTGGTTTTAAAGTATATTTAGAATATATTTTTACAATTTAATATAATTTTGGTCATTAGACATAATTTTACAATTAAACCGAACATAAACAAGTGTCAATCTTTTGATAGTTATTATCTCTTAAAAACACGCTTTTTGTTTTGACAGCGGGAATTAATTTTAAATTAATTTCTGCCACTTCTGTGTTTTGAATTTAGAAAAATGGATTCCATATTTGGAATCAGGATTTTCAAATTGTGTAAATAGGTAACTTTTATTTTTAGACATTTTGAATAATTACTGCGGTAAATATTTTATTTACCATGGTTAAGGGTAAATCCGGTAAATAAGTGTTAAAAAATAATATTATAATAATACTAAATTACCCTAAAACGTGTCTTAACCCTATTGGTTGATACATGGTCGACCATGGGAATCTTTGGGTCTGTTTTGGGACCCCATGGATCCACTTGTAAGTGATAATGACACTTTATTTTAATTAAGTTAAAATGAATACAAAAATGACACAAGCATATATCTTTTAGAAAAACAATTGTTACATAGGATTATATATATTGGATTTTAGATTATAAATATTCATTAGAAAGTTAAAAAGATTTACTACATAATTATATTTTATTTATAATTTTTAGACATTAAATAATTTATTTTATTTATGACACAATGATGATGCAGTAATTACTATAATAGTGAAAAATTAAAATAATTGATATTATAAATACCCAAATAAAAATAATATGAAACTTTTAATGAATTAAAATAATTTTCTAGGATAATATGATATATTAGGATTGATTTAATTGACTTTGTTCGAAGTAATCAATCTGTTATGAGTTTCACAAAAATCAACTATTGAATAGTGTCAAAATTGACATAAAAGAGTTATTAAAACAAATATTATATTATTAATTGATATTAAATTCCTAAAAATCTAATGTTCGGCCAAGAGACTTATAGCATGATAGGTTCATCATTAACGTACCACTTGGGGGTCGCTTGGATGTATATAGTAAGTTTATTAACCAAATTATATAAAAATACAAAGAGACATTGTAAAAGTGAAACTAATTAACTTAGAGTTAATACTTAAAGATAATGTTAATATAAGTACCCAAACCTGTCTAAATTCTATTGGTTGAGTGTTTTTCGACCTATCCCCACCTTAACCTTTGAATAATAAGCTTTGGAGCCATTATAAACCGAATATGAATTTATTATAAATTAATATTTCTAGCTTTTCCAAAGGTGCCTCTCACCCCTCTTATAAAAGGGCACTCCTCCTTCTCATTTATTCACACCTTCAAAGCCTTTTGGTTCGGCCAAACTCTGCCCATATACTCTCCCAACATCCCTCACTACAACCTAGAGACCTTAGTTTGATCAGAAAGCCAACCTAAGGAGCCCTTTTGATCGAATCAAAAGGAAGAACCCGAAGAAGAGGTAATGATTTCACCACCCTTCTCCAAGTTCATTTCTTCTTCCACTTCTTCTTCCTTTGTTCTTACCATTCTAAAATAATAACTCCAGTATCTCACATATAATGTGATGTTATTATAAATATGGTACAACCATATTCAGTATTCTATCCACCCTTTGAATAACATGTCACCATACGTGCGTACGTACGGACTACCGTCTCCACGTCGTGGTGTAATTGTTATTCAATATAATATTATTTGGATGGGTATAATAATGATGTGTAACTCATGTAAATAATAAATATAACATGTTAATGATTCTGTATATATGATATACCATCCATTTATATATTATTTTAATATCAAAAGAATGATATTGTCGCTCGTGCGTACGTACGGACTACCGTCTCCACGAATGCGATGAGATTCATTCTCCATCGTATCCATTCAAGTATAATTATCATTTGATGATTTAAAAATGATGTTTAAGGACTAGATATCATTCTGGATATGAATAAGATACAACAACCATGGATTATGTAACAAAACATATAAAAGAAAATGAGAAAGTTTACTCCCGAAACGACGATAATTCTAAGATATTATTAACAAATCAATGTTAAAAGATCATATATGATATCATATTATTATATATGATTCTTGTATAATTTAATAACAACTATTTCACCATTATACAGGAGGTTAACCTACCCCAACCAAGGAAAAGTACAAGGTAAGGGTTATTTCACAATCTCTTCATTATCCGAGGTTGTTTATATGTAATAATCTACTGGGATCTCTTTATCATCCACATCCATGTTTCTTAAAAATGTATTTCAAAACATTTTTACTATTTAATAGAATATGAGTTAAAGTCATTTATACCCTTTTTGACTTTTATAAGTGTTTTATAAAGGAATCTTTCCGTCGTTTTGAAAACAAGGTCCCTTTTTAACCTTTTCGACAGAATTAAGGTAAGAATGTTTTTTTAACTTATACGGCGGGTGCGGCTAATTTCCGCCGTTATAAAATCTTCAAAACTTCCCTTACAAGCTTATAAGAATATTTTCAAAGAAAATGTTTTATTTTATATGGATCTTAAAATGATTTCAAAATAAAAAGAGATATTTCTTTAAAAAGAATTTTGATTTCATCTATGTCAACATCCTTTGATGGATTTTACGCTTATTTGAAGTTGATTTATTGTAATACAAAGCTTCTATATTGTATTGAAGGTTTTGTGATATGTTTGACTGTGGATGTGCTATTTTTATACCATTAATAGTTTATGGTGAAATTATTGACATTTTGTATGGTAGTTTTAATACGAATGTTTATGTTATGTTTAAACCTTTTCATATGGGAATGCATTGGACTTAGTAAGTGACAGGAGGAGCCCGCTATAGCTCCTCGATGCATCGGTAGGTCTCATGAGACAAACTAGTGTCTTGGCACAAGGCCTTGACAAAATCTTATTTGTAGTATTGGCACGAGGCCTTGGCTATGTGGTTATGATAGTCTGGCATTATGCATTCCAACATTATGAAAGTGGTTATTGATTTTTGCATGTGATTATTCGATTAGTAGAATATCCATGTGAATAAGTAAATGGAATTATTTCATTTTGTTTATGCCATACCATGTTGAAAGTTAATATTTAAAAGGCTTTTGTTTTAGTTATACATTTCCTTAAATGTTTATTCTTATTTATAAAAGTTTCCGCTATATTGTTATCCTTACTGGGCATTTGAGCTCACCCCTTTTCTATGTTTTATTTTTCCCAGGATGTGAAGAAGTAAGTTATGAATGACCTGCAGGGATTTTATTAGGGGTTAATAGTGTGGATTGTGGAAACATTATGTTGTTGTAGTAGTTTTTCATTTTATGATGTAATGTAAAACTTATGAATATATCTAGTGTTTCTAAGGCTACTAAACCAATCGGTCTTTCGAGATTTGATCTTTCTTGTGATCATGCCAATGTTATGTAATAATGCACCGACTCTGGGTAACTGGGGTCGGGGCGTTACAATATTCCCATGTGCTTCACCATGGGGTGCACCAGTCCTCTTCCTCAAGAAGAATGATGGGTCAATGCGCCTTTCCATTAATTATAGTGAGATCAAAAAAATTGTGATAAATAAAAAGTATCATCTTCCACGAAATGATGACATTTTCGATCAGCTGCATGGAGAAAAATTCATCTCTACGGTGGATTTGCAGAATGGATATTATCCAGTGAGGGTGAAGAAGGATGATATCCCCAAGAATGCTTTTCGTACAAGATACAAGCTCTATGAATTCATATTAATTCCTTTTAGACTCAATAATTCTCACACAATCATTATGGACATGACGAATATAGTCATTATAGATTACCTTCATTAATTTGTGGTAGTCTTTATAGATGATATTCTAATATACTTAAAAACCTAAGAAGATCATGATGAGAATCTAAGAAATGTACTAGAGACGTTGCAAAAGGATAATCTCTATGAAAAGTACAGAAATTGTGAGTTATGGTTGAAGGAGGTCTTGTTATTGGGTTATATCATCATAAGCAATGGGATATCTATAGATCCCTCCAAGACAACTGCAATTGAGGGATGACCGAGGGAAATATCAGTAACAGATATCTATAGCTTTTTGAGGTTAGATGGATATTATTGCTGGTTTGTGAAAAATTTCTCATGATTTTCCAACACTCAAACCAAGCTTACTGCGAAGGGAGTAAATTTTTCTTGGAGTGATGAATACTAAGAGAGATTCATGGAGTTGAAAAGGAGGCTTATCACTGAACGAGTGCTCAATTTACCCACAAGTGGAGAAATTTCTGTGGTATTCAGTGATGATTCAAATAATGTAATGGGTTGTGTGTTGATGTAGAATTATAAAGTGATAGCCTACACCTCATTGATGATAAAAATCAATGAGGAAAACTATCTCATGCATGATCATGAGTTGGCGGCTAAGATATTCGCATTGAAAATCTTGTGACATTATATATATGGGGAGAACTGTGGGATATGTACTGATCACAGGAGCAAAAAATATATATTCACACAAAAAGAGATTAATATATTCCAATAATGATGGATAAAACTCATCAAGGATTATGACTTATCAATCCACTACCGTCCCAGTAAGGAAAACAATGTGGCAAATTCTCTACGTAGAAAAGATTTGGTATCTTTATCAATGATGAGAATTGAAAAGGATCAAATATTATTATACTTGCATAAGATGGACATGGAAATCATTAAGGGAGGAACATCATTAATCCTTCTCAAAGGATTGCTTAGCCATCCCTCATGGAGAAAATAATGGATGCTCAATGAATGGATATGATGATTCTAAGAAAGGTGGAAGCTATCAGAAATGGGAAATCCTTAGAATTCTTGGTTGACAAGGATGTAATTGTAAGATTTGGGTCCTAATTATTTTTACCATCCGATCCTGAGATAAAGATGAAGCATATGAAGGATGCACATAGATCAACCATCTCTGTTCACCCAGGGAGCACAAAGATGTATCAAGATCTCCAAGAAAATTTTTGGTGGGACAATATGAAAAGGAAGATTGCTGAATATACATCAAAGTGAAGGGCAAGTAAAAATAATAAGGTTGAGAGGAAAAAGTCTAAGGGGAAGATGAAACCACTACCCATAATATCATGGATGTGGAAAAACATTACCATGAACATTTCCACCAGACTTCTAAGGAGATCCAGAGAAAACAATGCTATATGGGTCATTTTGGATCATGTTACAAAGATTGATCACATTATCGCGATTTGAGAGGACTTCTAATTGGATCATAATTCACATATTTACATCAAATAAGTTTTAAGGATGCATGGAGTACCACTGTCTGTTGTATCCGATCGTGGTCCGAGGGTCACCTAGATGTTCTGGAAAAGTCTATAGCATGATCTAAGAACTAAACTGAACATCAGTACGTGCTATCCTCCTCAAACTGATATCCAATCTAAGCGAACTATTCTGACACTGTAAGATCTATTATGATAATTTTCTATGGTCATCAATGGAGGATGAGACCAAGATCTTCCACTGGTTGAATTCTACTACAATTAAAGTTTCCACTCAAGCATCCGAATGGAACCATATAAGCCCTTTATGGGGAAATGTGCAGAACACTAGTGTGTTTTAATCAAGTCAGTGAGAATAAGTAACTAGCACATGAAATGGTTGAAGAAATGGTGGAGATGGCGAAAACCATTATGCATCATATCAAGGTAGCTCAAAGTCGATAGAAGAGTTATGAAGATAACTGTCGATGAGATGTTGAATTAAATTTTGGAGACATGGTATTTCTATGCATATCTCAATGGAACAAGGACATGAGGATTGGAAAGAATGGGAAGTTAAGTCCTTGGTACATCATCCCCTTCGAGATTATTGATCGGGTCGGGGTTGTGGCCTATCAAATATCACTTACACCCACCATGGAAAAAGTACATGTTGTATTTCATGTATCCCTATTAAGGAAGTACATACTAGAACCTTCATATGTAATCTCTTTAGTGGCAGTATAGTTAGAGGATTATCATTCTTATGAGGAGTAACTGGTGAAAATATCAGATCATAGAGAAAATGTTCTATGAAATAAGACAATTCCCCTAATCAAGGTGTTGTGAAGAAACCACAAGTTTGAAGAAGCGATGTGGGAATCAGAGTTACCCACATCTGTTTTAGTGTGGGAAAAGAAAATTTCAATTATAAAATTTCTTAATGGGGGGATATTGTAACAAACAAACCTTTTATAAATGGAAATTCCACTTAATCTAATTAGAAGTATCATTATGTAAAAAAGTTGTATCAAATATGAACATCCTTGGTTTTATATTTTTGGATTTCAAAATACCAATAGGAATTTTTACCGTTCCTAATATATCCTTAGAACAATGATCACATGATTAATATTAATACAGGGCTTTAAAAAATTCAATTTACATAGAGAAAGGAAGTGATGGCATCATCTGGTAGACATTCCCCAAACAAATCCCATTTTTTAGTGCTCGGATAATAGGTGGTGTCACTGGGAGTGGCTCTTGACAAAGACCTATTAGATCATCAACACGTTAAGCTTGAATGATACAAATTATGGGAGAAGTGGAAGTTGATAGAGAGTTCTACCCGAGCGATGTTATCTGAGCCACTCGAGGAGATTATCACCATCACACACCTTACCTTTCAGTCTTATGTAGGTTTTATAAGGGTTTATGTAATGATACACTAGTGCTATTTTTATGTACACTATTTTTTGTATAGAATATTCATTTTTTTATTTTTTTTACTTTTTAAATTTTTTTTAAAGCGCAAATAATATTTTTATTTTACACTCAACTATGTAATCTATTACAATAAATTAATGGATTTTGGAATTAAATAAAATTTTAATAAAATATTATTATTAGTAAATTAATTTTTATGTAATATAAATTTTCATATAAGTTAATTAATGCAATTTTATTTTTTATTAAAGTTTGAAGGCAGTTTTTGTTAAAACCCAATATTTTTCGATAAATGTCGGTTTTTATTTTAAAAGTGAAAATTAACCTATTTAGAAAATTAATTAAATAAAATAAATATTATTTTTATAATCAGGACACCTAAATTGTCCAATGGTGAATTTTTTATAATTTTATGAGTGAGTTTAATATTTGGGTAAAAATTAAATGTCGTTTAATTATATAACGTGTTTTATGACATCATAATGACCCAATAGTGATGTAATAAAATACTATAAACACTATGTTTGTAAATTATATGTTTTTACAATAAAATAATGTGATTTTAGGTTTATATGATTTATTTTACAAAGCTTTAGTGGACCATCCATAACTAATAAAACATTTTATGTTTTTAAATTGATTTCCGGGAGAGTGTGACTCGCCTCCACATAAGCAACCTTATTATTTAAAGAATTTAGGCCTTTTAATTATAAAATATTTCTTTCCACTCCCATTTTTTAAGAAAACCATGGGAAAAACCATGGATTGGTTTGTGGTTTTGATTAGATTAATGTGTGGTGTCCCAAAACTAAATAATAAATAATTCCTTCTCAATTTTCTATATAAACCCACCCAAGCTACCACTTTATCTTCAATAGAACCCTTTTAGTTCATCGAAACTCGGCCCTCATCTCCCTAGAATCCTACCAAGGCACCCAATCTCCCTAAAATCCTCTGTTGATCCTTTTCCAAGCCTTTGGGATTACACTTCCATGTAAAAGATTTATTCCTTTCTCATTTTAGTCCAAATTTCTCTACATTTTTTTCCCTTTTATATTCTATTACTAGTCAGGGGTATGATATTTCACCTCCCCCATACATCACTATTAAATTTAGAAGGATAAGAGTCCAATTTTCTCTCTCATTAATTCCTCCCATGTACACCCGTTACCATGCCGAAATTCTGTAAGGATTTTCTCCCTCCTCATTTACATTCTAGAAATTCATTTGAATTATGAATCCAAACGCAATTGCTTGTGTTGATACCTGTATCTATATAAACCCCTTAATAAAAATTTCTTATACATATTATGAGACACCCATTATATCTCATCAATCATTTTTATGAATTCTTATGTCACGCCGTTCTTCTGCTGAAATTGCACCAAGATTTTTCAAGCCAAAGTCATTGTGTAGTGAATACCTTTCCCATTTCTCTAACAAGGTTATTCACCTTAATACACATTTACATATTGAATTTAGAGTTTCATGTATTAATTCCACATTCCTTCATCATGGAATAAATGATTATGTTTAATGAATCTTTGTTTTATGATCCATGTGGCACACTTATGTATGAAATGAAATGACTAAGAAGGGTGTGCCCTGATAGTGCTCCAATGTACTGGGTAAAGATTAGTCTCATTATACGTCAAGTGAAAATAGGATTTACTCATGCTTAATCAAGTGAAATGGGTATTTACTCATTATAATTCAAGTTTTAATGAGGGTTTACTCATGTTCCATGTGCAATGAGCCATGGCTCGTGCTAATTCCATGTTAGGTGTTTTTGCCACATTTCCATTTTATGATAATCATGCTATATCATGCATTTATTTTCATATTTCTTTTGTTCTCCATTTGTATGCTTATCGCCTAAAATATATTGTACTCTTCATGTAATGCCTTGTTTATTCTCTTACAAGGCTGTATAGATCACTCTTTTGACATGTATATCCTCAGGTTATCATGTGCAATGCTAAGTACAAGGGAATGTCGTGGTAATGTAAAGAATGTTTTCAATAAAGATGTAGTGTGTTTTTTGTTTTTTGTTTTATGTTTTTATGTAATGTTCCAAAGCCTTAAATACAATATACCGCTCGATCGCCCATGTTGTATCAATTTAATAGCTTATGTAATAAATCATGTTTATGGTTGTAATAAAAAGTAGTGTTGTTATAAAACAACTAGCTTGAGGAAGCTATGTAGAAACTAGGGAATGTAATGATGTAGAAGTATCCTCAATTATTTGACCCAAAGTTACATAATTTCAAGGTTGAAATTCATTTTTGTGAGGGGGAGTAATGTAATACCCAGAGATTTTATGAAATATATATATTTTAATAAATATAATTTCTTCAATATATTACATTACACAAAAAACCATGTTCTAACAAACTACAATGTACTATTAATATTATTATTTTAAAATCACTATTTTAACCTAGATGTTAAAATTAGTGGTATGAATCAGAATAATATCCTACAAAATGTCATATATAATTGTTTTATCCAGAGAAAAAATATTGATAAAGAACACTTAATTGTTTTTAGTAATGTAATTATATGTTTTGAAAATATTATATTCTCAAAAAAAAGTTTTAATTTTTTTGAACAAATATTAAGAGTAATTTTTTTTTCAAATTTTAGGAAATGTATTTTAAAAAATTAAACTTCATTTTTTAAATCTACATAAAAAAATTATATTATAGTGGATTCTTCAAAATTTTATGAAAATACCAATTTTTGAGGAAAAATAAAATTTTCTGTATCTTATTTAAAAATTCCTTTTGAAATAAATAATTTACATGATATATTACATTTTCATATTGTATAAAAAGTAAAATTAGATTAATTATATTTCTATTAATATAATTTAGGACATTAGAATCAATGTAATTTTAAAACTGTATATTAAAACATTATATACTTATGAAATCTTTCTCTTGGGGAAACTAATTATCATCATGTAAGTAGGTAGAATTTTAAATTAAAAATTTCCACATATATGAATGGAATTTGGAAAAAAAAAATTCTATTTTTTAATTATATTAATAAATACTATATTTTATAGTAAAATTAATGTTTGGTCAAATGAATTGTAAAAATAGTAAAAATTAAGCCCTATAGTAAAGGTTTAAACAAGTTTACATTGGAATGAAATGCTAATATATGAGAAAATATAAAATAAAAACTTGTACAAAAACCATTTCCATCCAAATTCTGACCTTATCACCTTTATGGTTTGAAAATGACTCTTTTTAAAGCCTTGTGACATGTGAAAAAATTGGGTACACTTTTTTTTATTAAAAATTTCTGTAGGAGTTCTCTCCCCCAATTATAAAAGGAAACCCCTCACCTCTCCTCTCCAAACAATCAAAAAAAAATTTGTTCATCTAATAAATATAAGGGCCCAAACATTTAAAAATAATATTCATTTTGTGATTGAATTAAATGCCCTATTATAGTTATATACAATATACACAGTATTTTGGTTTTATCCCATCAAATTTAATTATCATTAAGCATCATAACCATTAGTAATTTATCCTTTGAAAAGTGATAATGTTATAATATAAATATAGGGTTTCTATAAATCCAATTGATATAGATATAGGAAGAGATGGCCTCGACTATTAGGATCATTCCCTATGAACCTCATTCATTAGAGTATCCGAGGGAGATTTCATCAATGGGCCAACTCTTTGAAAAATAAAAAGTCAAGATCCATCAACAAAATAATGGTAAAACCCATTTAAAGGATAAGGTAAATCCCATTAAGACCACGACTCAGACCTTCAATACTGAACCACACCCTAAAAATTTCCCCTCAATGAACCTTACCACCAGGGAATTTTCTATTATAATAATGGGATTTGTATCAAGAACCTAATAGTATATATATGTCTATGTCATATTAAATATAATAATGATTATGTTTACTTTTAATTATTGTTACTTTATAAATTATTTTTCTTTTGATATGATAAAACAAATTGTTTTTGTTATATGAAATTTCAATTAAGACGTTCCTTTTTTATGAAATAATGAATTTTAAAAATAAATATTAATTTAGTAAAATAATTCAATTACACAATTGTTTGGAATATAAATGATAATATATATTTTATGAAGTAAAATGTAATTTTTTGAAGGGTTTGCGAACATATTTTGTTAAAAAACCCCAACATTTCTCAATATATATCGATTCTTGTATTAAATTTTAAAATATTTATTTTAATAAAATAAAAATTATTTTTTGGAATCCTCTATTCGAAATTAGTAAAAACTAGATTTTCCATAATTATCTAAGGCAATCAAATTTGGGGGGGGGAATTAAATATTTTATAAATATATAGTGTTTATTATGAAATCATAAGGAAACAAAACTAATATAATAAAAAAATATAAAGGCAATAAATCATAGAATATATGTTTCCCCATTAAAATAATTTGTTTTTATTTTATTTTATTAATTTTATAAATCCATTATGAATCATCCAAACCCAATATAATATTTTAAGTTTTTAAAATAAATTCCTTTCAAACATGAATCACTTCTACCACACCAAGGGTAAAATTTAACTAATTTTTCCCTTGGAATTATAAAATGAAGAAAAAAAATCATATTTTGAGGAATCTATGATATTTTTTTGGTTTTTAGTACTTATTTATATAGATTCCAAAACCTATGATTTGTAAATAATAATGATCTTGAATCTAATTTAATATATAAACTCCCCAAATATCCTATTGCAATTCACTAAACACCTTATATTTTGTACATAAACTACCATCCCTTTTCTATAGTCCTCCAATGGTTCCTCCAATATCTCATGAATCTCCTCCCATGTATTTGGAATCACCAAGTCAATGTGCCTGAACTCACTCTCTTCTTTTCAATTTAATCATCTTCATTGTATTTAACCATTTGAGTCGAAATTGGTTATGTTTTCTTGAATTTATAGGTGAGAATTTAATTTAAAGTTGTTGTTATTATAAAGAGATATAATGTATCCTCTCTCATTATAGCCTTTACCTAATCCATTACTATACCAAAATTTAGTAAGGTATTTTTCTCTCTTTTTCCCGTACAAGAAACTTCTTCGTATTTTTCCTTTTGAATATCAATTTATATATTTAAATGAATTTTTAAATATACCAATACAAAAAAATATGTTCTAATTATTATATATAATTTATCCCTTCTCATTATATCACTTACCTAACTCATTACTATGATGAAATTTAGTAAGGGATCCTATCCTTATCCTCTATATTCAAGCATCTTATTCTTTTTATATATTTTATTTCCCATTAATAATGTCGGTATATATTTTTACACATCACTATTACTTTCCATTTTTTGTTTAAATTATGATATTCCCCTCTATCCAATAATAATTATTTTTTGAAACCTTATGTTCTATTATTTTGCTGTAGAAAATTCATTGGGATTTATCCATGCCAAACCATTTTATCTGGAATACCATCGCTATTTTTAGTAAAGGTTATTCACATAGGCAAGACTATAATTATTTTATTTGGTAATTCAATATATTTATTCAAAAATCCTTGACCAACGAATTAAATGTGAAAAAATATATTCTTATGTTTTATGATCTATGCATCACGCTTATGTTTGTGCAAGATATGATTATGATGGGGTAGTTTTTGCATCCCATGTATATAACTCCCCCTATAAAAACTTCAGGTCTTAAATTCTTATAAAACCATGTGATAACTTCTTTATTGCAATATAATGAAATTATATTTGGGGATTGACTTTATATATTTAGATCCACCATAAATTTTATGGGAAGGAAAACACCCTCTATATTGAGAATCATTATATGATTTTGTACAAATGCAAATATGAGGATTATTATTTTTTAGCAAAAACATCTTAATAATAGATATTATTCCTATATGATAAATAATATATCTCTCAAATGATTTATTCTAAGTAAGTATAATCTTTGAATACCTTCCCGTTTTAAGGGAATGCGTGAATATGTTCCCAAAGAATTACCAAGTCTTCCTCATACCTGAGAAGATGAATATTCAGTCGAGTATATATCCCAAGAATTAACAATATCCAAGAATTTATATATAATGGACGTTGTGGAACATAATAAGATGAAGAAACAACCATTGGAAAACATAGATAAAGGGTTAATATTTCGAAGTGTATCACCATAGGGTGCACCAGTTCTCTTTATCAAGAAAAAGGATGGGTCTATGTGCCTTTTCATTGATTGTACTATGACCCATAAGATCCCAATAAAGAACATGTATCATCTACCATAGATTTATGTATTATTCTACCAGCTACATGGGTCCCAATACTTCCCAAAGTTTTATCTTCGATCATGGTATTATCAATTAAGTAGAAATAAAGAGGATACCCCCATGATTTCTTTCCATACAAGGTACAATTACTATGGGTTCATATTAATTCCATTCAGGATCACTAATCTTCCCACAATATTTATGGACTTTATGAATATAGTATTTAGGGATTAAAACATTTTTTATTCATTATTAATGATGTTCTAATATACTCAAAAATTAATGAGTATCATGAGGAGAATATGAGCACGTTTCTAAAGACCTTTTGAAATGAGAATGTTTATGAAAAGTATAGAAAATGTGAGTTCAAGTTAATGGATTTATTATTCATGTGGAATATTATCATAATTAAGTGGATTTATATGGAACTATCATATATAGAGGAATTTGAATAATGGATGAGGCGGGAATCTATGATATAAATCCATAGTTTCCTTGTATTAGATAGGGACTATAATTGATTTTTGAAAAAATTATCATTATTTTCAAACCATATAACCATGATAAATTGGATGGGAGTCAGGTTGTTTTAGAATAATTAATGTTAATAGAAGTTCTAGGTGTTGGGAAAGTAGTTAATAACTAAAACTATACTTATTCTACCCAAAATTTGGGATCTTATTTTGGTACACAGTGATTCATTGTGTAACAGATGAGGTTGTGTAATAATAAAAATTATAAAGTGATAGCCTATACCTCAAGGGAATTAAATTTTCATGAAAAAACATACCAACACATTATTTTTTGTCATCTACAGTAATTATTATGTAGAAAATATGGTGGCATTACTTATTTGGGGAGATGTCTGAAATAAAGACAAATCATAATAGCCTCAGGTATATGTTCAAATATAAATAGTTGAATATACGTAAATGAAGATAGTCATAGATGACTAAATACTATGACTACCGAATCCACTATAATCCCATGGAAAAAAATAAAGTGAAAAATCATTATTGAAAAAGGATCCAATTTTTTTTTCATTAATGATAATTGAGATGGATCTGATTTTCTTAAACTTTAATAGGATGGACATGGAAATCATAATGGGTGAAACATCATTATTATTATCAAACAATGTTGATCGAACATCCCTAATGGTGAAGATATATGATTCTCAAGGATATTATGCTGAAATTTAGAATAAGATAAAAGCTATAAGAAAAGGGAAATCCAAGTAGGTCATAATTGATAAAGGAGTTGTATTATTTGGAATACAACTATATGTACTATCAAATCCCGATTTCAAGAACAATCTATTGTATAATTCCCATATCTCGACATTATCCATCTATCCAGGATGTAAAAAGATGTATCAAGCTTCCAAATATCACTATTGGAGACACAATATGAAGAATAAGGTCATGGTATATACATCAAAATGTCTTTTATGTCATCAAGTAAAGCATGAAAGGAAAAAAATCCAATAGAATGACCAAATGTAACCCATACCTACACGTAAATGGGAAAAAATAACCAAGGAATTTGTTTTCAGTATTTTGAAGACATCAAGGGGAAATAAAACTATTTGGGTTATGGTGGATAATATTTTAAAGTATGATCACTTCATTGTAATTCGAGATGACTTCCCACTCGATCAACTAGAAAGGATTTAAATTTATGAAGTGGTGAGTCTATATGGAACACCCCTATGTATTATATCTGATCAAGACCCTCTTTACCTTTGTGTTTTGGAAATGTTTAGAACATTCTCTAAATACTAAGTTGATCTTTATATTGTATTATTGCACTAAAATTAAAGGAAAATATGGTAAGACTATCCAAACACATGAATATATTATGATATTATGCCCAATGGTCTTCAAAGGATAATGGGATCATCATCTTACTATGGTTGAGTTTTCATATAGTAATAGTTTCTACATAAGAAACCAAATGCCCACATATAAAGCCCTTTATGGGAAGGGGTGTAGAAAACCTACATGCTATGATGAGGTTGGTGAATGAAAATTTATCGATCCTAAAATGAATGAGGAAATGGTGGAAAATGTCAAGACCATTCAGAAGCACATTAGGGATACTCATAGTCAATATAAGATATGTAATGACAATCATCAATGAAACCTAGGGTTTGAGGTTGAATATAATGTATTCATATATATATACCCATAGCAGAAAGTTCTAAGATGTGGGAAGAAGGGAAAGCTTTATCAAGAATACAAAAACCCCTTTGATATCCTTGATAACATTAGAGCGGTGGCCTACCAACTACAACCTCCACCAATATTATCTTAATTTCATGATGTGTTCAATGTATCCGTCTTGATGATGTACATACCATACCCCTTACATGTGTTGAATCTGGTGGGGGAACTGTTGGAGAATAATATTTCATATTAATAAGATCTAGGTAATATATTAGATGATACAAAAACATTTCTTCAAAAATATAAAATGCACACAGTCAAGGTGCTATGAAGAAACAACATGATTAAAAACCGACATGGGAGTTCGATGATGTGATGAAATAAAACTACCCTCATACTATTTATTGTGAAAATGATAATTTCTATGTATAAATTTATGAACGGGGAATATTGTAAGACCCAAAATTTTATAAATAGGATTCCCTTTTTGATTTAATTGAATTAAATATAAAAACTATATAAAACATATGAACATATTTTTTTATCCTATCTAATTTAAAATAACTTCATGAATCTTAACCATTGATAATATAGTTGTAAAAAATGTTATCTTATGATTAGGATAAATATGGGGTTTTGATAAATCCAATTGACCTAAATAAAGGATGTGATGATTTCAACTAGTAGGATCATTCCGTATGAATCCCATTTATTAGATATTCCAAGGGATATAGAATCTCTGGGATTTTCCCTTGACTAAGACAAAGCAATTATCCAACAGCTAAAGCATAAGTGAATCCCTTTTTCGGAGAAGTTTAAGCTCACTGAGATGACAACCCAAACCATGTACATTGAATGAACCCATGAAAATACCATCATTATGCACCATACCCATAGGGTGTTTTTTAATAAATATCTATGAAGCATGAATCTTAATATATAAATATTTATATAGTATTTTCAAGAGAATAATCAATATAATTATTTCTTATTACAAATAATTTATATATGATTTTTATTCTGTTATGATAAAACACAAATTATATTATTGTGTAATATAAAGTTTCAATTAAGTAATGTATTTTTAATGAAATAATGAATTTTGAAAATAAATGGTAATTTTATAAAATAACAAAATAAAATATATTTTAAATATAAATGATAATGAAGTTTTTATGAAGTCAAATGTAATTTTTTAAGGGTTAAAAAAATATTATTGTAAAGAAATAATTATTTCAAAATAAATGCCTATTATTTTTTTAAAAGATAAAATTTCCATATTTATAAATTTAGTTAGATAAATATTTTTTCCAGTCATCAAATCTTGATTATCCAATGGTAATTTTTTCATAATTTTCGAGGATAGTTGATTTTTTGAGTAAAAATTAAATATTGTATAAATATACAGTGTGTATTATGACAACATAATATTCTAAAAGTGATGTATTAAATGATAAAAATGTTATAAATGAACCAATATGTGTTTCACATTCTAAATAATGTTCTTTCAGGTTACTTTATTAATTTTATAAAGCCTTTATGAATCTTCCAAAACCAATTTTATTTTATTTTTTGTTTTAAAATCTATTATTTATAATCCTGACTCACATCTACATCACAATGGTCAATATTTTATTGTTTTCAAAACATAGCCTTATAAAATAAAGAATATCCCTCTTCGTTGAATGAAACCATGTGTAAAAACCATGAGATGGTTTGGTTTTTGATTAATTTTTTTATAGGATCTTAAACCTAAGTTTGGGAAATAATAAATAATTCCTCTCTCTTTTCCCATATAAAATCACCCAAGATCCAATTCCTCTTCTCTAAAAAACATCGGATAATGTTTTTAATCTCCAATACCCTCTATATATTCCTACAAAGGTTCCCAGAGATATCTATAAGCTCATTCCAATTTTTTGGGATTTCCCTATCATGGTAAGGGACCTCTCTCTCTTCTTTTAAATTCAAGAACCTTCTTTTTTATTAAACATTTTCCATATCTGTTCATTATATTGTCATGAAATTATAAATTTAATATTATTATAAATTTTTTTTCTTATAAGGATATATCATTTATCCCACATCATTATAACATTTACCTAATCCAATACTATGCTGGAATTTAGTATGGAGTTTCTCTCCCTTATTTACCATCTAAGAACTATATTTTTTATTATGGTTTTGAATATAAAGTATTTATGTTTCCATGAATTTATAAAGATCCATGTACTATAAATTTTATGTCTTAATGATGAAATATAATTTATCCCCTCTCATTCTAACATTTTCGTAAACCGATCAATATCGAAATTTAGTAAGGGATCCTCTCCTTATCCACTTTATTAAAGCATATTCCACTTTTCATTCCTCTTATTTATAATTTTTAATGTTGGGATATGATTTCCCTCATCAAAATTACATTTTATTTTAGTTACATATTATTATATTCCTATTTATCTTTCATTAATCCATTTTATGAACCTTTATGTACAACAGTTATAATACCGAACATTCATTGAAATTTTTTGTGTCAAACCTGTGTGTTGTTAATACCATCATTATTTTCACTCAATGGTATTCAAAAAGACATACATATAATTATTTTATTGGGTAATAACATGTTTTTATTCCTCACTCCTTGATCATGACATTAAATGTGATTAAATATGTTTTTATTTTATATTATCATTATAGAACACATATGCATGTACATTATATGATTATGATGGGTGATCCTAGATAGCACTCCAATGAATTGGGTAGTGTTTTATTCTCTTTATATGTCAATTATATTTTATGGTAGGTTATCCTTATAACATTATGTTATGTTTCCTTGGTTGATAACCTTGACTTATTATTATGATGATTTATTCAATATTGTTACCACATCTCCATGTACCCTTTATCTTATCATGCTATATCATGTCTCATTGTTAATGTTTATTATTCTCACATATTTTATGTCCCATTGAAATGACTATTGTCTAACATGAAATAATTTCTTGATGTTATGCTATGTTTATTTCCTTTCTAGGATTATTATCCCACCCATTTCATGGGTATATCCCTAGGTTATCCCATGGAAATTTAAGAATGATGGAATATTATGGGAATGTTATGGAAGTTTTAAAAAATATTGACATACCCCTTATTTTATGTTATTATTTAGTGTACCTAATTTCTCAAACACACTGGGATTCTCAATCTTATGGGTTGTAATATGTATATTCTTATGTAATAAATCATGGATTCATAAGTAATAAAGATACAGGTCGTCTTAAGAACTATCCAAATGTAGTAATTAATTCACCCACTTCATCATATATTCATTATAATTATTATGAAAATATCCTAATATTTCATTAGATATAAACCTAATGTGGTTCCCCAATGTATAGTTAAAATTATTAACCTTTCATTTGGTTTTATTTATTCCTCCAATTCCATAAAATCATATTAAAAATGATAATATAATAACATCAATATATACCATATACATATATTTTATTATTTTAGTTAAATAAAATATATCCATATCCTCCTCTATCCAATATGAAATTAAATCATCGATCATTTGTATGGAAGACTTCCCCCTTGTGAATCAACACAATTCATTTTCGATTACCGCTTCTTGTATATTGACATAATGATGAATTTACTGTATATATACATCTATGATATTTATGACTAAAATATACTTATAGAAATATAATATCACATCTATATTCTCATATCCTGAACCGTTGGTAAAAAAAGATATCCCCCATGTGTTTGGCGGACTACAGCATCAGAAACCAATGTGAAGTGTTTTTCATTTATATTTTTTTAACGATGTTAATAAGGATTTAATAAATGAATATATATGATATTTTTAACTTAATTATACTTATTTAATTTTAATATCAATTATACCTCATTACTTTTCATTTCATAGGGGTATAATAATGTCGCTCGTGTATATGGTTGACTACCACATTTTGAAGCGATGTGATTAATTGTTTCACTCAGGATTTACATAGAAAGAAACATGGATATGTTTAATCAATTAATGTCATATATATGACATACTAATTACTTAATAAATTTCATTTATTATTTAAATACATTTCATTCAATTTGTTGATGAAATGGAAATAGCATTCATGCGTACGTGTGATAATCCTTCTCAAAGAACGATGTATTTCATTTTATATACGTAAATTATTTGTAATAATAATAATAAAAATATAATGATTATATATTATATTTATTTCATCTTTCAAAATTATATAGATTATAGAACCATGATCAATGAATAAGTTACGATGATACTAAACAAATTCACTAATGAAAAATGAAATAGTTTTTACCCAAAACATGATTTTATCAAGGAATTGTTAATAAAAAGGTAATAAATGGTCATAAATAAATAATATATGGTATGATAAATATGATTATGGTTCCATAATATAGGTATAATAATCTTATATTTAGTATACATGAATTTTGAATTTGTACGAAGGATGTTGAGACCCATGCTAAGGGATTTGGTCTCAATTTGTCTTCTTTGGGACATACATTGTGTTATGCACGTATCTTATTTTTTTGAGATGTGTATACATAAATTTTTTACTTGTAATATTTTTAATTTATTTATTATCATGATATTTTAAGTTTCAATTAATCTTATAACTTCATGGGAATTACAATTTAAAGGATTCCAATGTATTAAGGGTTTTATGATACAATATAATAATTTATCGAAATTGTTTATGTTTATGATTATAAGGATGAAATATTCTGACATATATCCAAATAAACGTATAAATTATCTTATAATATGGTTATTTCATGAAAATAAATTATGTCTTTTCATTTTCATCCCTTTATATACACCAGAGTCCAAAAGAATATTTTTATGAAAAATTGACAGTATTTTTCCATTAAATCGAAAAGAATATTTCTTCCAAATCCAAGGTTTATATATTTCATAATATTTTAATATGATTATTTAAAGTAATTTTTAATCATTATTTTATTATAATAAAAATAAAAATAAATTTCCCAACATTTTAAAAACAAGGTACTATTTTCTTTTCTTACAAAAAAGGTGAAAGGAATCTTCATTTAAATGTGAATGGAAAGAATGTTATCTTCCACTTCCATAAACAAAAAATGTATTAAATATAACATTATATGTCTCCAAAATTTTTTCAAAGGAAATTATTTTGATTTTGTTTCTTATGTTTTAGTTTTAAAAAGTTATTTTCAAAGTGGAAGGGAAATTTTCCTATTGAAATGATTCACGTTATCATTAAAAATAATTTTCTATCAAAGATGACATCTTTTGATGTTAATTTTCCTTTATTAGGGATATGATCAATGGATTCCATTCTTATTACATTTCTAAATTGTTTCATTTATGATGAAAATTTGTTTATGAGAGCCATTTATTTTCCATGGGATATTCTATAATCAATTTTTTTATGAAACACATTTATTTTCATGAATTTTGTTTTGATGAATGTTTTATGATCTTTTAGTGCATGTACATATGATTATAATTATGTTATGGGTGGTACTTATATCTCCATCTAATGAGTTGGGTAATTATTAACGTTTTATGAGTTTAAAAGGTATATTACATGTTATCCCAAGCCTATGATATGGAACACATGATATTATCCCATGCTCAAAAGAGAGTACACAAGCGGTAATGAAAATCCATAAGAAGGTATATAGGTTGTTATCCCATGAATAAAGTGTTATGAATGTATTGGTTTATATCCTTAAGATAAGATTTCTTAATACTTATACACAATCCAGAAAACTATGTTTTACGTAAATTTATTCTATCATGGAATATTTACTTTGATTACCATATGAATCATGTCATAAGAACTTCCAATATTTATGTGATGATTGAATTTATTGATGTATGATATGAAGGGTATGATTTTTCAAAGGTAAATATCATATTACCATACCCATATGCCCATGTTATTTTGATATCTCTATGTCAAGCCTTAATGAACATCCATGATCTCCATTTATTATGTTTTATTTCCCTATGATATGAAGAATGATATTATCCGTGATGGGTTTATGTCAAGTGAGTGTTATGAAGAACTTAGTGGAAGATGTTTTAGTTCAATTATAGAATAGTATTTTATGTATCTAAGTTTCCAAGTCTCTAAAACTAAATTATTGTTGCATGGATCATAATGTTATATAATGAATATTCAAATATTATGATGTAATATTTATGATTGAGATGTTTGGTTCATTAAAAAGCCACACTCAAAATTTTCATTGATCTAAAAATCTAGGTCTCCAGATTAACAAAACCAACATAACGAAGTACAAAAAAACCAATGGAAACAAGATCCTGAAGATCCATCTTGGGTATTTTTGGTCTTTTTCAACTGATTAGTCTCCCAACAACCACTCCAAATGTAATGGTATGATGGATCCTCTTTCAATGTTGCCTTAGCCTCCCTTCAAGGGCCGAAAAAGATGACAAAGAAGGAGCTGATTATTTATCCGCGTTATTCTGGCTAGTTAGGCCTTTCCCAATACTAGATACCCACCTTATGGATGTTCGTTCTTCTTAAACAGATGGGTCTCCATCACTATTTTGTCAATTAAAAATTGTTTAAGAGGTAGTTTAGATTCATCGGTGGACTCTTGTTTCCCTGTTCAGTGTTGAAAATCCCCCCTCACTCGCCTTTATAATTTTGTGGCCTCCAACGACCTATAATCAAAGGTTGATATATACTTTCTCAATATAAAATATTTCTCTATGGTTTTGGATTCACATGAATATTTTTTGACAAAATGATTGCAAATCCTCCAGGCAGTTAGCAAGAGGTGCTTAAATATATTCCTTTAGTATATGGACATTCTCTTTGACTATGATTCACTGAAAGTGGCTACATGATTTAAAATTTATTTAATCCCCATCAACCTTTACAAACTAGTGTTCTTGCATGTTATATGGGACTATATTCATGCCTTTATTTACATGGATGAAAAAACTCTTCAACTAAAAGATGTGGGGATGGAGTTAATTTGTTTGGATATATACCATTCCTTCCCTCTTCCATCCTACATCCTCTTCGAGAGAGGTGAGTTAGTTTTTGGGTGGATACCACTTGGTTGTCTCTATCTTCCCCAGTTTTGTTCAGAATTCCTTCTAAAAGGTAATTATCTCTTTTTATTTCATAGATACTATTCAAAGGAGACATTTCACATCATTGATTATTATGCTGGAGCAGACCCCTTATTAGTTGTAAAGGAGGGTGTATCTAGAGGACATGGTGAACCGCTTCCAATGGTGGATTCTAGTATAGTTACCTCACCTCTACCGAATTCCCCAAAACATCATGATAAATATCTAATAGAAAAGAAGTTGATGTGTATAGATATTATGGTTTTTCATCTCCCTATAATTCTTTCCCACATTCTCGAACAAGTGTGATTTTTTGGCATGTCGGGCATTGAGCTCCTCAACTGTTTCAATTTCTTATGGATTTGTTTCGCAACAATCATCTTATCAGAATGGAAAAGAGGTTGTTCTTCCCTTACCCTCATGATAGAGGATCTTGTCCCCCTCATATCACATCTTATTCACCTTTCCAATAGTTTTTTATCATTATCTCATGTCAAACCTAACTTATAAGGAAACATTATTTGTCCTCCTCCTCAAAGTGCATGTACAAGGGCTTATGAAAAAAGGGAGAAAAGACCTTATTCAATTAAATCCAAGGGATTTTTGATGCAGGGTTCCAAATCTAGGAACATTAATCTCCAATTATAACCTTCATCATATAGAAATACTGGGGACTAGGATCCTATGTGAAGTTATATTTTCCTCTTTCTAAGATTCTTTGTAATAAAGTCTCAGTCATTTAAATCCTCAATAAAAAACAACACCCCTATAAGATGCACAATTTTTCTATCATACTTGGTCTTCATAACTATATGCATGGAAACCCTGATAATAAGAAAATTTTTATATTTTTTTGTGTCTCAATTTTATTTTTTAATCTTTCAGTCCCCAATCAATAAATTTCCACAATGTTTAGTGATAAAAATTTTAAGTTCCTCATCTCCTTTGTTTACGCTAAGTGCAATTTGAGCAATATGGGGTTTCTTTGAAAAAAACTATAAATTATCAAATTGAGTGATGAGGTGTGGATTTAAGGGGTGATTTTAACACCAAAATTGATATAAAGGAGAAAAATTATGGTATTACAGTCCTAAGAAGGGATAAAGATGAGTTCAATTCATTTACTTCTCATAATAGATCCTTAATATGGGAAACATGGGTGATATATTTTCATGGTGTAATGACCAGACATGAAACTGCCACACATGGAGTCATATGGATCATTCCATGTATGACATCCATTATGTCTCTTCTTTTCGAAACATCTAGGTTGGTAACTTGTTTTGAGAAATTTCAGATCATTCCCATTTCCTTATTCGATTGGGAGACCATGGAATGAGAAGTTACAATTTCTTCTACTCCTACCAATTTGAGGATGACCCCAAATTTCATCTACATGTTTTATCATTCATGTTTAAGGTTATATAGGAATGATCATTTGTGGGATTTCATAACAAATTATGATTCTGGTAATATGATCATTGGGCATGGGATAATATTAGTCTTTCCCATTTCTCTGGCCAGGATGGTATTTAAGATGACATCAAGCAAGATGATCTAAACATGGAAACTTGATGGGATGATGATCTTTTATATAATATGGTTATCCTAAAGGCCTTCTTATGAAAGTTTATTCTTGAACATGAATGAGTTTTGAGGGAACATTTGAGGGTCACCTAGATAAAGGAAGGAGAAAAGAGCACTACTTACTTCCATGATTGCATTAAAGAATTAAAATATTCCAATTCCCCTAAAATCATACTTGATGAAAAATCCATCACCAAAGGTCCTAGTGTGGTCGGAGATATAGATATATTTTAATATTACTCAATTATTGTAGATCCAAACCCTCAATGGAAGAATGTAATTCAATGTGAACAGGATGAATTCTTTGTTAACATCCCATGGGTGATATCTTTGGATATACACAAATTCTTCAACAATGTAACTAGAGAAGTGGGTATTAGGGAGAAATTTAAGGTTCTTAACCACACAATTACTCTCTTTATTAATGGGTTTTCAGGATTTCTCTATGCAGTTTGATGGTACATCGTCAAATATGATCTTGTGGAAGTCATCTATGATTTTGTCAAGGGGTGATTCTTCCCAATGTGGCATGAACCACCACTATAATTCTCACTCATAAAGTTAATAATCTCACTTCTATAATGAAATATATAACAAATAATATGTTAAATTTCAAATATAATCTCCTTAATACTGATATTAACATGAGGATTGTAACATATCTTCACAACTGGATATCTAAGGAGAATCGTGGTTTTATCTGGGGTATGTGTAACCAAATAGACATTTGTTTGGATCATGAAATGATAACATGTGTTGATAAAAAGGTACTAGGGTCTAACACTAACATTGAACAAGATATAGACAAGGAATGTGATAGGATTTAGTGTAGTTTTATTATCAAAGTCAGGGGATGTATGGGCTTCTCCAAGATAGTGATCGATCTATTTTTCAGGTGCATATAATTCTACATTTTTTATTCTCCATCATGAGATTGAGTTATGGGTTTTTCAAGTCAGTACATGGAATTATCTGAGTATATCTCTTATACCCTAGTATCCCCAACATGATTTAGGATTATTTTAGCTGTTATATGATACATGAGGGTTGTATTCAGCCTTATTAGAGTAGGTCAAACGTCAATGGGGTCTCACACATATCTTTTTTAGATTATTTTCTCCTCTTTATCGATGGTTATAGTTAATACTTCCATAATCTTAACTGAATCATTGATAATCACAAAAAATGGAGTGGTCAGGTTTTTAGTAAAGAAAAAAGTATCAATTTTACTTCAAAAAAATAGGAAAATAGGGGGAAGGGGATTGCATAGAGGTTGGGAGTTCATAGAATTATATTTCTAGAAGATTAACTGGTGGATCCTCTCTTCATGGGTAGAACCTATATTGATCATTTTGAGGACTTATTGGATAAAATATCATTTTGTATTCTCAACTATAGATATAAATTTCTACAATTTTGGGCCTGTATCCCCTAGTAAACATTGTTCTTACATCGATACACATGCATGTTCTATCAACAATGAACACCACTAAGACAATACTGTGGATTATCGATAACATCCTTACATGATTTATTTTCAATTTTCAAGGTAAAGAAATGTATCACTGGGATTCATGGGATAGATTGGCTAGGGAGGTGGAGGATGGAGTTATTATGGTTAGGAGTGTTTTTGGAAACCATGCACATCCTCTAGTGTAAGTTATCATGGGATTTCAGGGAAGGAAAATATTTTTGGTAAGGCTTCATTAGAAAAATATGGGGTGTGTTTTGATGGATCAAGAGGGAGACGATCTAGAACATGGGATCCAAACAACCACCACATTATTTCTCCATAAGATAATTGAAGATGGATCATGGAGAAATGCATGATTCATTTTTAGGGTGAAAACTTGTTTAGGAGCATGCTTGGATTCCCCAGATATCCCATGCCAGGTATCTCCCCCTCCCATGAAAGAAGGTTTCCAGTCCACAACAAAATTCATCTTAACCCTCAGAAAATGGAAGTATTCCATGTTATTTTATTTCACTATGACCTAGATAGACTTGTGTATATTAGTTCTTCATTAGTTCTATTTTCAACAGAGGAATTTCACTTGGCACTCCATATAACCTCCAACCACGATGCAAGGGGGTCTTCGCTCTGGTGTAATGAACTCCCCCCCAAACTCAAAATTCTTTTATGAAATTATTATAACCATGATCTTCCCACTGAAAATGGAGTGTGATATAATGGGGTCTATACCATATCTAACTCCACATTTTGATGTAATTCCAAGGAATAATTGGCTACCCACTAGTTATTTATTGGATAGTGGGCCTCTATGGGTTGGCAGTGCTTCACAAACTACAATGTATGTGAGGTGAAATAATACACATGTAATAGATTCCTTCATGCATCGGTCCATAAAAAATAGAAAATATCCACAAATGGAAGCCACAATAATTTTTTCTTTTCTTTGGTCCACTAGAACATACAAAAATCTCACTATAAGGCATGAAATGAGTATTTCATGAGCTCATTAGTGAAAAAGACTATCTAATCAAGGTCTATGGATGATAATATTGTCTTTCTCTTTAATAATGAGGAACTTCCCCTCCACTTAGATCCCTCATTTCAAGAAAACGGTCCCAATAAATGGGGAAAAGGATGAATATTTAGGGTAACTTGGTTATATGGACTCCCCCTAAGGGTGTTTTTAAACTTCATGTTGATGGATCATATAAGAATGAGGTTGTGCAAAGTGTAGGGGTTTTGTCAACTAGAAATGTTCAGTTATATTGACCTTCACAATTTTTCGGTGTTAACGAGGAATCTATCATGGATAAAGATTCATTTTTTCTCAAGGGGATTGATCTTTGTCACTATCATGATATCCTTCTAGATTGGGTTGAGATAGACTCCATACTATCTAAAATTCCATCTTCAATGACATTATCATCCCATGGGAGATCACATTTCTTGTCCACAAATGAAAAGTTCTACACAATTTGTCAGATGGAGAAGTCACACACACTACAAGAGAGAAACTAGGTGGCTAACTTCATATCATTCATGAAAATACCTGAGAGCTCATGTAACATATTTACTTCCCATGGATACCTTCCCGAAGAGTGTGCTATCCTAGTTAGGGGTGATCCACTAGATCATTATTATTTCTGACCTCATTGCCCTTTTTGGGATCCAACCATTTTATTAATGAAAAATTATTAATATTGTATGAATAAGAACTGGACTTAAAAAAGACAATTCTCAATGATAGAAACACATAAACAATTTAGAGATGGACTATATAAAAACCATTGTATGAAGCCATCAAGGAGTGAAAAAATCATCCCATTCAACCAAAGCGTTTTTAGGGTCCAAATAAAATCAATATAAAACATAGGCCAAAAAAAGGACTTTCTAAATTAAATAACTCAAACAATACCCCATTTTCACTTTATATAATTTTTAAAATAAAACAACCAAATTTCAAAAAAAAAATCCCATCTAGAATTTTTAAAATGCTAATGCCATTCGAATTTTAAGAACATGGAATTTTCCCAAAATCGTAAAATTGAAATCAGTTTAAAATTATAAAAATCCTTTATCAAAATTACTATTAAGATCCAAAATAATACCACAAATAAAAAATACTTCAGAAACCCTTTTTCAAATTTTAAAACACATCATTTACTCTTAGATTCATATTTTATTTTTGAAACACCAACATACATTGATTAATACTCTTCAAAGCATCACAAAACTACAATTTATTAGTTTTAAATCATTTTTTACCCTTTAAAATTCAATTATCCATTTATTTTTGATAAACTATTATTAGAAGTAAAAAAAGTGAATTTTTATATCAATTAATATATGTAAACCAATTTAATTTCATTTAAAACCAAAAAATAACAATTTTAAAATCATTTTTTAAAGATAAAAACTCACAAGTATCCCCAAAAAGAATAAAATGATATTATAAAAATCAATAAACTAAAATGTATAATTAAAATTGGGGACTAGTGTTTGTCTGATACATGGCCATATGTCTTAGATGACCGTATGAAAACTGCACAATGGGAACTATGAGTCATAATTAACCCTATAATTAGGGTTTACATGGATTCCCGTGACCTTCATACTCACTAAGAACCAGCATTTCACAACCCATTTCATCCCTAAATCACCAAATAATTAAAAAAATCACAAAACAAATACTCAAAGATAGACATCCCCAGGTAACATAAATGATTAGATGAGTAAGATCTCATGAAAATGTTTTATCCTTCACCTGTTGAGTTATAAAAGTCTTTATCTCCAACCTACCAGATATCCCCAAATCAAATAGGTCTGATTTGATACTATTTTTTCATAAAAAAACCCCATCATTCCATCTATCCGATGAAAAATATGGTTCCTAATAAGGATTTAAGGGTGTTCCCGATCCCCACATAACAGAACATGATGATGGGAATTAAGGAATCACCTTTAGGGAATGATTTATCCCAAACATATTAATTAATCATAATAAGGAAAATAAAATTTCTTTATGACTCATATATATATATCTAATGATAATATCATTGAAAAATAAATAAAAAAGACAACCAAATATCAAAGTAGAATGTGGTTAACCACAATGAGCAGTAGAGAAATACCTTAATACTCTAGTCTCCCTCTGATACAAGTTAGAGACAACTGTCAAATATATTTTCTTCATGTACTTGTTGTTATAACACCCCTCCATCCGAATAAAGTTAAAAAATCCTAATTATAAATCGTGATATAAGAAATATAAATTTTACAATATAAAAAATATAATTTCCCCTTATTATATATGAGTCACATTCCAAAAAGGAAACCATAATTCCCTATGATCAAGAATAGATATTCTAAAACCTATATCCGAAAATGATAATATGTAGGCATGAGAACTGTGAAGAACATTAGGGATTCCAAAATAAGAACCAAACCACATGGCTAAACATTTAAAATAAAATCATTTCATGTTAGTTTGAAAATATAAAGATATAAAATTAATCTTTTCATTTCATTTAAAAAAATCTTGTGACTTGATACCATAAAAAATCCCTTCCCATTTTATTTTTAAAACCATTTCCAATGAATTATAGATTATAAAAATTCATTTATAAAAATATGTATATAATTAAAGAATATTTTCATTGGAAAAAATGGTAGAAATCATATCACAAAGGGAGATAAAACATTATAATGTATAACATGTATAAACAGGTTCTAAAATAAGTGTTTTTAGTTAGAGAATAATAGTTGAAACCATTTGATTGAAGTGACACTAAAAAGAAGGAAACTGAATACCTGTAAAATGTTTATAATGGGACATTCCTAGACATCAAGTGATGAGACCCTATAATTAATTGGTTGATAACCATATTATGACCAATCGATATGATCCATAGTTAAAAACCAACCTAGATACTCTCTACTAGCCTCACCGATGGGATAACACCCATCACCATTCCCTGCCACAAGGATATAGTACATCAAATTTATACTAAATAGGAACCATCTATTGACTGCCAATATGATTCCTTGGATCCCTAGGATATAGTAAATGTTAAGGGGAGGAGCCATTATCTTGGAACAAAAAATCACAAAATTCCATGCATAATCACGTATGCTTATCCCACCCCCGAAATACACCCATTTGAATTACCCCTTAGAACTAGGAGTACCCATTGATGTTTCTGGGTCTTACTAAAAATATTAAAATGTACCAACCAGGACATATATTTTCGAGTACTCAAATTCATTTATATGGAGACATATTAACTTTCTAAATTCAATTATTAATCCAAAGAAAATATTAAAAATGTGTTAGAGGTTCTAACAAATCCCTATTATTTTAAAAGAACAACAATTTATTTGAAACATTTCCACTTTTTCCAAATGATATCAAGTTCCAAACCACGGTTTACACATAAACACCTATACATGTCGATATATACAGATATATAAGAAACCCTTTTTCAATGTTTCTATTCCCATCTCCCTCAATGAATATGTACATATAGGGAACCAATATATATATATCTATATATGTAGATATGGTTATGACACATTTGGTATATCAAAGGATTAGAAACCACTAGAGATTATTAGGAATCCAAAAAAATAAAAATGAACATTATGGAAAACAAGTTGATTGTAAAAAATATATGGAAATTTAAAATTTCTATGAAGGAAATCATTTGAATACAATGTGACTACTTAGGATGTTAAATATTTCAAGGGAAACGTGAAAAGATGATTTAATAAGAAAACCCCACCATTAAATATATGGAAAATAAATAAAATCATAAAGTAAACCAACTCTATTTATTAAAAAAATTACAATTTAAGTACATCATAATATAATTAAAACACCCAATAAACCACCATGAAATTATATTTTCCTATTTAACGGCTTATACATAGTGTAACCTTCCTCAAAACTTATCAATTTTAAAAACGGTGCCTCAAATACACCTCATAGAGGTCCAAGGATCCCTAAAGAAAAAATGGAATAAAAAATCACAATATTATTATTGAAAATTAATCCATAGAATAAGAAAATAATAAATCGTACTATAAATTGAGTGAGAATTCATCGCCTTCAAAAACAGTGGTACGAACAAGACATAATCCAAGCTCATGTTCCCTAGACACCAAGAACCAATTAATAAGAGACCTCAAAGTCAATTAGGGTTTTAATGGGTCACACATAGCACAAGGAGGATAGATAAAATAGAAAATGAAAGCGATTAAGGAGAGAGATGTGGAGGGGGGATGACAACTCACGGAGAGAACATATGGGATAGTAATAAGACACAACCAATTTCATGGTCGAATGATGGAGGGTGGCACAAGGCTATGGTTCCTTCTTGCTGGGGTGGACAAAATGAGAAGGAAGGGGAGGTTGTGGGGCATTATGATTAATGGGGTAAAGGGTGTATATTTAGGTTTTATAGTTTTTATTTTTATTTTTATCAAAGTTCTTATTTAATAATTTTTTTAAATAGTGTGACATGTGTATTTTACCCAAACCATTAATCAACATTGCACCCTCACTAGCCACACTTAGAAACATACAAGGTTGGTCAACATAGTAAAACTATCCATGAACCAACCATAGAAAATGAATCTTACAAGAATATTAGGTAACATAAAAAGTGTTAACATGGTTTTACTAGCCATTTGGGCTAACCACATCCCTTGAAAATAAATTCCAATGAATTTAATAAATTTAGGGGGACTCCATGTGAAATTTATCACTAAAAAATACATAATAAATTAATATAGTTATAATATAAACAGATGGCATGTTAAAATATTAATCATTTCAATGAAATTTACTTGTTCTTGATTGAATAAAGGTCGAATATTTTATTTTCATGCAAATATAAAACCAAATGGTATCATGTGGGTACACAATTAAGAGAAAATGGCCAAAAAATATTTATTTGAATTAAATTAAACCCATCTTAAAAAATATCCAACATAGGTTTCTAAATTAATAATATTATTTTTAAATGAATTATTTTAATTCTCAAATAAAAACTTTGTCGAGTAAAAGGTTTCATAAATTGTAACATTATGTTAATTTCGTGAAAATGCCTTAAATTTATGGTTTTTTTAAAAACCATATTTTTTAATTCACTAAATGAATAATATTTTTAATAAAAATACAAAAAAAATTTCTTCATAAAATATTATCCTATTAAATCCTAAAATAATTTTCTTTTAAAAAAATTAAAATCTCAAAAATTATATTTTTATCTTTTAAATTAAATAATCTAATAATAAAGATTAATATTTACAAACAAATAAATTTCTTTTGTTTTGAGTGATTATATTTAAATTTTTTATTATTAATTAATTATTAAAAGTTTATAACTAATTATATATACCTATAAATATTTTTTAATTTATGATCTTCATTTCTTAAAATATTGTATTTTTCTCTTAAATATGGAATCTAAAAAACTGTTTTAGTGGAAAAATCATTATATTTTATGATTTTAATATTGTCTCAATGGAAAATTCACTTTTCATAAAACTAAATTATCATGATTTAATAATATTTTTACAATGATACATTATACATAAAATAAAACAAAATTTAAAATATTAATAATAATTTATAATAAAACATGTCACTTATTATTTTAAAAAGAAAATTTTAGGGTAATAAAACATGTACAAAAAATTGGGTAACAACAATTTAAGAAATTAAATGAACATTATATAACATATTAGATTATAGAATACTTGAAATATATTTGTATAAAACCATTTTTATCAATATTTATTCATCATAGAATTGAATAATCATTTTTATTAAAATTATTTATTCAGCAAAGGAAACATTTTGGGTGATAAATATTTGTATAAATATTTGGTTTAAATATTTTAAAAGAAGTAAATTAATGTAACATTTTCACTTATTATTTAATAATGAAAATATAAAAAAATTATTCATTTTAAATCTGGGATATCACAGTCTACCATATTAAATAAATTTCATCATCACTTTTTTATTTTCATTCACTAATGAAAATATAAAAAGGTATTTGAAATATATTGTTTACTCCTGATATAATTTAAAATTATAAATACGACCCACTTCCTTTGGTAATAATAACACCTCATTTCTCACTCATAATAGGTGTATGTTTTTATTTTCATTTGTCACAATCATTTATTCCAAATATAATTCCCTTAGTCAGTTATAAGACTCATGATTTTCATAACTTCATTTTTATCATCCTATAACCAACCAAATTCTAAAACCAAAATGGTTGTACTATTATCTAATAAAATTAGAGGAGAAAAATACCATGTTTCCTTACACAATGAAACATTAATAATTACTTTAAATATTTAGTTATATTCCAATTATTTGAGAAGAGTATCCCACATTTTTGTGTATCAAGACTCATTTTAAAGAACGCAATTTCTAAAGGGAGATTATAAGAATCCATTCATTGATATTTTATAATAGAATTTTTTAGTACATTAAATGAGGATTACATATACTGAAAATTTATTTTATCTCTATTTAAGGAGAGAAAATCCTTGTATAATGCCACATAAAATTATACTGAGTGTAGAAGAAATAAATCCGAAGGATGAATCTTCCTATAATCCTCTATTAGAGAAGTGTTATATATTATCGATGATATTATCATACCCTGAGGTGTTTTCATGAATAATTTAATACCAAATAATTTAGATGGAGAATCAATATTCTTAGTAAAAATTCTCGATATGTAACATTGAAAAGAACTAGAACCAAAAAAATAAATTTTCATATTTAGATAAGTGAAAAAGCGTACCTTTAACTACATAATTATCCTGGGCCATTTTAATAGCATTGATTTTATAGGCGCTTGTATGTACCATTGGTATTGGAGGTTACCAAATCCTACAATCCTTATTATCCTTTGAGTAAGAGAATTTATTTCTATGATTTATAAACTCCCCACATTTAAAACATTGAATTCATAGTGGTTCCCTAAGAAAACATTATTTCCCTCCATCATGGTAACTAAATGATTCATTTTTCATTGGTAGTTTTTTCTTAATGATTTCATTTTATACAAAAATATCATATTTATGTTCCTTAAAGACATTTACCTATGTGTATCATTCAACTTTCTTGACCTGTAGAAAGTTGAAACTTCTTCCATGCACTATCTTAATTACCTAAACTTCAACTAAACTCTATTCTTCTCTTTTTTAGAATGTTTATAAATTCATCTAGGATCAAGTTATTAGTTATAACCATAGATATATGGTTAGGAATAACCATAATATTTTTTTACTATATCTCCTATGTCGCTTGATTTATTGTTTGGAGAACCACCATATTGTCTGTAATGACCTAAGATTTTGTATCCTTTAATAGGAATACTATGTCATATAACTTATGTCACATGATACACCCAAAATAAAAACAAAAAACATATTTAAAATGTAATTATTAAAAAAGTTATATTAAATTATATCATTGAAAATTATAAACAGTTATTACTTTTATAAGGTAAGTAATTCATATGACATAATATTAAAGATGATTTTGTCAATAAAATTCATTTTATTTAACTTATATTTTTGAAAATATAAATTGATATTTTTATAATTTAAATTTTAATATAAAAGTTCATTTTTGAATTACTCTCAAATATTTATCATGGGAAATATTTTTTGTATTTTTTTTAAAATATTTTTTTTGAATAGTGAAAATACTGATTGTTGTAATACATACAATTTTATAATAATTAATATTTTTTAAAAACATCTTCCCATAAATTTAGGTATATTATAATGTGTAATGAATAATTTTAAAATAAAATGTTTAATTTATAAATCTATTCCTAATTTTTTTAAAATTTATGTTGTGTACTAATGAACTAGTTTTTTGACAATTTTATTTAATTAATTATAAAATAATGGAATAAAGTATTTGATTTATATTATTTTTAAATACATAATATTTTAAAAATAATTAATATTTAAATTGAAGTATTTGGGTTTGAACTATAACATCATTAATAGTGACAAAACTTTTATTTGGGAACCTACCACAAATGGGGATCTCTCTTCAATGTCTTTTTGTCTCGAGACAATCATGGGGAATCCTAGTATACGGGATAAGGTGTTGATTAAGAGATACTTTACTCCTTCCATATTCACCCTTGTATAGTGGGTAATTCACTATAGACTAGAGACTGACTATTTTTTGGATGGTGCTAGAATTAATATATATTAGAGGTGTGTTATTTGCAATAAACACTGGGATGATGTTAACAACATTTTTCTTAGATGGGTCAGAACTACTTACATGTGGAAAACAATAATAATAGATATATTTGAAATCAGGGTCCCATATATAAGTAATGTTTAGGAAAAACTTATTCAATGTATCATGCTTCTACTATCTCAACAGCTATTAAACATGTTTCAGGTGGCCTATTCAGAAATCATACACATACTTTGGACCAACTCAAATTAAATTGTTCACACTAAATCTTACTTATACTCACACTCAAAATTTTATTGTATCTTTGATGATGTTATAGATGGAAATGAGATTCAAATTTGGTGTTGTGACAACTTAAGACCTGAATTTTATTTCCATTAACGTTTTGGTATTACAGATAACAATCATCCCCCCTTGTTTCCTTATAGGTTATCTAGATCACTCCACTTATAGGCTAGATCAAATAAAACAAAAAATTGAGAATAATGAGGAAATAATAGTCATTTTTATTATGGTTCCATATTATGAAATTATAGAGGTTAGGTAGTGGGATTATTTTATGGTCTTTGGGGAAGAACCAATTCCCCTGATTCTGAAACGCATGGAATTATTAATGAGGTGTAAATTTTAATGAAATGATTTTATGATAATTTATGTCTTGAGTGTGACTAGACCAATATTGTTCAGGTAGTTAGAAGTTTAATTACTCTTCCTTAAAGTATGATGGATTCTAGATTGAGAAACAACATAAACTTCCTTGCATCGATGTCTCACATCATCACAAAAGCATAGTGTGAGGAAAATTAGTTGGTCGATGGGATCACTAATAAATGGATAACATATATAGATTTAACATGGATCAAAGACATTCTAGAAGATCTCTTATATTTTTGGAAAATGGTTTTCTATCAAAAAACAACATTCAGAATCTTGTAACTTTGTTTGTTATTTAATATAAGAGGCATGTTCTTTTAGGTAAAATCCTATTATACAAAAAAACATGTTTTTACATAACACTAACACTAAATTTAAGATTAAATTTTCTATAAATATAAGGTTAATTAGATTAAATGATTATTATATTTGATAGAATAATTTTTATACTACTAAATATATCCATTTTATTTTTTAGGTATAATATTAAGATTATATAAATTAATGCTAATTTCCATGATATTGGTCAAAAAATTAATTTAAAAATTATTAATTTTTTAATATCATGGATTTTTTATCAGAAACATTATCTTTAAATCATTTCAATAATGAATATAATAATTTTTAATCAAATATATAAATATTTAACCACACATTTAGTTGGTAATCAGTACTAAATAAGTTTAAGAATCCATAATTTATAAAATTCCAATTTTTAAATAAAATAGTTTTTCTACACATTGGTTTTTTAATTTAGAAGGTAATTATATAAATTTCTGAAATTTAATTAGAATAAATAAATGATAAATTTAGTTCTATCACAACCAAATTTATTTATCAAGGTTATGTTAGATGTTTAATTAAACATAAAATTTCTTAGTTCTAAACTAGTTTTTGACTTAAAAAATGATAAAGTAAAATGGAAAAAAATAATGGTGAAAATTATATAACATGATTTAAAAATGTTGGAAAACTCAAATTTTTGAATTTAGAGATGAAAATACACCCTAGATGAAATAATTTTGAAACGTTATAGCTATTTAACATGTTAATGTGTAATAGAATTATTATATTATTTAGGGTGTTTCCAAAAGATCCCTTTTCATATCTTATAAATGTGGATCAATTACACCCATTAAAAAAGACATAAATTTAGAATTAATAATTTAAGATCTTCCATTTTACTCTATATAGAGCCTTATTCCCCCAAAATAATCTTATATTCAAAAGTAGGTAGCCTAAGACATTCAATTTAAAGATAACTTCCATTGGAAAAATCAAGTCTTGAATGTTTGTGTTATCTCCTCTTAATAGTTTCTTCTTAGTCTTAAACTTACAAATATATTATAATCAAACTATTATAATGAATTCAGAATCATTTTTATATTAATTTTTTTAATATTAATAGTACAAACCTTATTTATAAATTTTGATCTACTTATAAAAAAAGAACATCATTAGTGTGTTGTGTGGACTACCAGGTTGTGAGTTCCTTACCATTTCCATAGAGGTATAAAGATTTTTTAGGTACTATTATACGTTGTTTTTATTATTAATTTTAAGGTTTTATCTTCAACATGTTTGGTAGAAATTTTAATTTTTTGGAAGGGTTTTGGGTAGTACGTTGTTGGCTCATGATATTCCCAAACTGTGTGCCCTTCCCCAACAGAATGTGCATCCTCCGGAAGAGGAGGATTGCATAGTTGGGAACAGTTTGACGAACCATGTTCCAAAACACAAGAAACACTCCACATGGGTTTAATTTTTCATAAAATTGGTTTCAAAATTCTTGAACCCCCCTAAATCCACCCAAAGTGAACCCAACTCGATGCTAAATGATTTCTCCCTTTTTGAAGGTTCTTAGAAAGATTCCAAGGCCTTTTAACCTCATTTCATGATGATTCAAAGCCCATATTGAATATATTCACCAAGATTGGTAATAGTTTTCATCCCATATGGTTTCCTCTATCTCTCCCATCTTTCTAACCTTCTTCGTAGGGATGTTTTCCTCCATTAGTGATGCATGTAGATCTACGTTTTTTATATATCTAATTTTTCTTTACCTTTTATCTAGGTTTCAAATCTAGATCATGATCTTTATTATCAAATTTATTGTTCAACATCAAATTGGGGAGTTATAATAGTGAGAATTCATCACCAACCACTAGGTAGGTGGAATAAATTAAATTCCCATTATCTTGAATTACCATTATAATGTACGTATTGTGGGATTTTTGTTGGTACATTTGGGAATTGTATCCCTAATTGAGTAATTTATTTGTTTATTTAAATTATTGTATTATGGAACCGATTCATCGATTTTCCATGTGATTAAGAAATGTTTTGAACATAAGAAAATTAAAATTGGTCATTGTGATTATTTACTTAGTGAATAATGATTCATTAAATTTATTGATTAATGAGGTTATAAAAATTACGCAATTAATGGTATTATAAAATATTCCAATTAATGGTATTGTATAATGTGTTAATTGGTTGGATTGTGGAATTGATTATTAAATTGATTATTTAATTGGTTTATTAATGTGTATATTGGAATGTTTGGATTAATATTTATGGTTAATTAATTATTTGATAAAACATTGATAATGGGTTTAAATGTGAAATGTTCATATTATTTACCATGTTTGAAATGAAGAGTTGTGATTGTTGTGGTAAATTAAAAATGTGTAATTAAATTAGAATAATTGATGATAATGTTAATGATGAATAACATTAATGTATACAAAATTGTGATTTGTGTAATATATTGATATTATTTATATATGTGACATTGAGGTGTGGGGTAGGGACTTAGGATCCAAATACTAATATGTGTTAATGAGTGTCGGATAGGGGTAGAGGATCTAAATACCCTTATGTGTAAATGAGTGTGGGATAGGGATTGAGGATCTAAATACCATATATGATGGTGAGTGTGGGGCATGGAATTAGGATCCAAATACCTTTGTGATATTGGGTTATGTGGCAGGGACTGAGGCTCTAAATACCTATGGTGTGTTAGACATGATGTTCTATGCCCATGAGGCTGGAATTGAACTATGATTCAAATTGGATATGATATGAATTGAAATTAAATGATGAATTATAAAAATGTTATTGTGATATAATTCAGAATCTGGTATGTTCCATAATAGGTATTGATGAAATGTGTATCCTCAAGAACCTGGGGGGGGGGGGGGGTTATGTGGTTTATTAAGGGATAAAGAAATGAGATAACTATTTACCCTTTTCATTATTATCTATTATTTATACAACTGAATACAATATTATTTACTATATATTATATTAAATTCTATTGTTGGTGGCCTATTGAGTTGTAATCACACATTACTCAGACTGCCTAGTTGGTACATGAGTAGACTACATGTTTTGTGGAAAGGATAATGGTAAGAGCCCTATGATTGATGAATGGGTCATTATGGATCTTGGATGAGGGAACTAGACATGGTGTCAGAATCCACTAGGAGTTGTAAATTTATTTTTTTGTTCATTTGATACATGGCACACACTTGTCATGACATATCTATAGTTCTGGTTTAAAATTATATTCCTATTTTTGCCATCACGTGACATTGGTTTGTTTAGTGTATGATTATTGTCCATTGATTTTTACTTTTTTATTTCTATTGTTGATCTAGTATGATAAAGAAGATATAATATCCCTATATTAATATCTCAAACCCTAACCACTACTTAGAATCCTCTTGCATACTGGGAGGCATGCTTGAGGTCATGTAACCGAATAGCTTGAGACACCAGTGTGTGGCACCCGGGTCGGAATGTTAAAATGTTATGTCAAAGGAGTTTTCTTTTATTTTCTATTGTCTCAAAATATGTTAAAGTTATAAAAGGTACTAGAATGAGTATGTCCTTAGTTAAGATCTCATTCATGACAATAGTTATCCTATGTATGACTGTAAAATCCACGTAGCAAGGAAGGTATTGTTGTTATTGAAGTTTGTTGTTATGGATGGATGTTATTTCACCTCGAGTAATGCACTTTTTGTGTGATGTGATTATTTATTAGGATATTTTATTAGATGTTACTATGGAAAATAATGCAATGAGAGTTATTTATGAATGAATCATTCTAGGAACTTAGGGTTTAATGTGAAAAGCATCGTTTTTGGCATGCATGGAATATATTATATTGGGTATGTTGTGGAAATTGAAATCCTTTTTCTTACATGTGAAATTAAACTAAAAATGGTTCTTGATGTGGAAATTAAAGTTGTAAAATGATTAAAAAATGTGTAAAATTGGTTTATAATGAGGGGAATTAATAATGAGAATGAGTTTACTCTTTTTTCACCCTAACCTAGATGTTGGATGGTTATGGGTAATGATAGCACCTTATTTTTGACAGTGTGGTGGGGTTTGGGGTGGGGACTTTTTATGAATTATTGTGAACCACTCTTACATTAACGTGTTATTGTTGTCTTATGTGTCCTATGATGTGTCTTTGTAATTGTATAGATATGCATCCGTGAGGGGGATTATTGATAGAATTACTGAATAATATGGATTGAAATGATCCTCTAACTTTAGAACCTTATGCAATGATAGTACTGGATGAAGAAACTAGATAGAAGTTCCATGAGAACTTCTCACACTACATACTGTTTATAGAGAGAGACCTAGAGCGGGTGGTAAAGAGTATGTCTAACCTTAAATGAGAGACTCTGTTTCAATACCCTCGGAGTTTCCCCGATGAGGGTGGAGCTGAAGTAGAAGAATTCTGGATTGAGTTCTTCTAGACAATACCTAACCATTTAGAGACTCGTACTGAGAATAGGGTAATGTTGGTTGAAGATATGTTATGAGGATTAGTGAAGTGATAGTAGGATTTTTAGGCTTGGAAAGTGAAAGAATATTGTATGGCATGGAAGGAATTTTTAGATAATTTAATGGATCAATTTTATCTTGAGACACTGAGACAAGAGATGGAAGTTGAGTTCATGTGGTTGACTCAGGAGAGTATGTATGTGATGGACTCTGCGGGTCAATTTCCTAACATTCATTTCTTTTCTCTAGTACTGACTGGGGACAATACAATAATGGGAATGATTTTACAGGATAGGATAAGATGTTATATTAAGTCCCAAGTTAATATCTTTTGGCAGAAAAAGTTTTCAGAATTATTGGATCAGGCTCTCATTTCAAAGTGTAACCGGAAGGAATCATCTATTGGAGTACCAATGGTTTCTTCAAAATGATCATGAGGTATGTCTTTCGAGGTTACTATGTTTTATTATCAAAAAAATTACTTGACATTTTTAAAGAAGAGTGGCCATGGGGGAGGATCAGTTACTCATGATCTTACCCTAGTACTTTTCCACTACTACATAATGTCGGACAAATTTTTTAGGCACTGTACACGACTAATAGTAGAGTTCTAATCTTGAGGAAGGATGTGAAATATATAACGGTTCTGTAGAAACCCATGTTTGACTGGTAGTGATGGCGCATCTAGAAAGAACCATGTTATGGGAAAGGGATCATCTATAACATATCATCCTAAAAACTAGTGTTCTTCCAGTTATAGTGATAAAGGCATTGAGAATGGTGTTTCTAGGCATGAACACCTGTATCAATAGAGTGGTGCAGCTCATGGGAATCATACTGCATCACTGGGAAGAGGATTATGAAAATTTCATGTATTTCATCCTAAACTTGCGTATTTCAAGGCTAAACCGCCGAAATTTAGAGTTACTATTATTATAGATTCAATGTGTGATGGTGCCTTATATGATACTGGTGCCTCTCATTCTTTTATATCTGCATAATTTTTGAATTTTTTAATCATTAATGTAGTGTTTTTGAGTGTGGTTCTGATGATAGATCACCCTTGATAGTAGGGTTGAGATATATCTTTTTCTGAAAGGAGAGTTCACTCAAAATTGTGGAGTATCAATTAAGTTGGGATATTTCTAATATGAATATGCGAGGCATTAGGATAATTATGTTTGTGGACTGGTTAGTATAATACTATGATCACAAATATTTTTACTTATTATGTCTCTCAACGGTGAAAAATATATTCACTGTGGAGAGTGGCATATCAAGTATGGTCATGCAAGGCTAGTTCATCTATAAATGTGGGAGCTCACCACCCTGGACTCTAGTATTTTTATGGATAATGGGGGTCAAAATCATGATGTATTTTCTCCTATAGAAAAATGATTTCATCAAATATTTTAGAAGACTTATCAGGGCTTCAACCTAAGAAAGATATAGAATTTATAATTTAGCTCATGCTTGGGGATGAGCCGGTTTCTATTCCACCGTACATAATTTATATAACAATGCTTCTGGATAATAAGACTCAACAAGAAGAGTTGATGCATAGGGGGTTTATTCTTCCAATTAAAACACCTTAGGGTTATCTTGTCTTGTTTAAAATAATTTTAATGAGATCATGTTCTTATATATTGATTACAGGAAGTTTAACCAAGTGATTGTGAAGAATTGGTATCCTCTTCTGCATATCAAAAATCAATTTGATCTGTTTAGGGGAGATTGTGTTCTATCGATGATCGAAATGTGACTAGGGTATCATTGGTTGAGAGTTCGACCTATTGATATACTGTGGACAAACATCAGAAGTAGGTATAGAATTTATGAGTTCTTCATGACATTGTTCAGGTTGAAAAACACACTAGCATTGTTTATGTACTTAATGAATAGAATATTTTACCCACACCTAGATCTATTTATGGTAGTCTTTTTTGATGACATATTGGTGTACTACCAAACTTTGGAATATCATACCCAACATCATGGAATCATCTATTGTACACTGAGAGAGAATCATCTATACATGAAGCAATCTAAGGTTCAATTCTGTATCAATAAGGTACACTTCATGGGTCACATCATCATATAGGAAGGTGTCTTAATATACATAGAGAATGTCAAGTCAATGGTTCATTGGTATAATCCCATGATTGTTTTTCGATATCCATATTTATTTGGGTTTAGAGTGATATTATTGGATGTTCATATACGAGTTTTCCTAATTGGAAGCACCACTTTTGGGATTGACCAATAAGGGAGTGAAGTTTATTTGACTATAAGATGTGATAATGCCTTTTAGGAGTTGATGAAGCACTTGAAAATGATTCCAATATTGATCCCACCAGTGTTTGGTGAGGAGTATATGATGTTTGTGATGATTCTAGTGTAGGACTTTGGGAATTGTTGATGTCGGGATATCGGTTTGTGTCATATCGATCTCATATGTTAATTCCACCTGAACAGAAATACCCTATTCATGAACAATAATTAGAAGTGGTGGTTAATGCTTCAAAGTGTTAGTGGAATTATTTTTTGGAGAAAATTTCACTGTGAATATGAACCATAAGATATTTATGTATATCGTTTATCAATGAGATTCGAATCTTCAGTAGTGTAGGAGGCTTGAGTATATGTGGTAATTTTATTTTGAGCAGGCTTATCCTCCCATGGAAGGGAAAAACATTGCTGACACATTAATCAAGAAAACATTGAGTCAGATAGTTCAGTTGTCTCATGATGAGCCTAAAATGATGACTTTTATGGATGAGATGCATGTTGTGGTTTAGGAGCGTGAGGAGTGGATGACTATAATATCAGTGTCAATGGATTCAACACTTTTGATTCAGATTACGGAAAGACGATATAAGGATCCATAGTTATTAGCCTTCAGGGAAACCCTTGGAGGTGGGGAGTTACCTTTGGACTAGGAAATAGATGAGGATGACATCATCTATGTCTAAAACCAGGTGTTTCTACCTTTACATACTTGGGATAATCTGATGGATGAATTTCATGACCAAAATTTAGCGGTACATCTGGGTTTGAAAAAAACATATTGTTACCCACATTGGAAATATTGGTGTCTAGACATGAGAAAGGAGATATCACGATTTGTGACATGATGATACACATATTAAAAGTTAAAGGTTGAGTAATAATGACATATTGGGTTACTATAACTACTTACCATTCTTTAATGGAAGTGGGATGACATTACTATGGACTTTGTGGTGGGTTTCCTGAGGACACCTAAGAAGAATGAAAATATTTGGGTGGTTGTGGACCATTTAACAGAGTTAGTGTATTCTTTTCCTATAAGGGAGATTATTCAGTGGACCAGTTTGTAGATTTTTATGTTTGAGAGATAGTCCACCTACACGGGTATCCATAGAGTATTTTTTTAGAACATGAATCATGTTTCAGTTATCTCTTTTGGTAGGGATTACAGAAGGCGCTTAGTACTCATGTATTTTTGAGTATAACGTCCCACCCATAGATATATGAGAACTCATAACACACTATATAGTTTCATGGGGATGTTCTACAAAATATGTTCAAAACTTTAGTGGGTCTTATGAAAAAACATAACACACATTGTGTTATCCAATAAAATAGTTATCATAAAAGAATATAGATGGAACCATATGAGGCTTTTTCTAGTTTTCCATGTAGATCCTCTCTATGTTGAATTGAGGTAGGATAGTTTGAGATGTTGGGAAACTGTCTAATGTAGGAGAGGATGGAGTTAGTTCAATTGATTCAAAAAGTATATCTACAAATTATATTAGATAGAATTCCTATCTTGATAGACATCTAAGATATATAGACTTTACTAAGGGTGATCATGTTTTCCTTCAAGTGTAACACAGATTGGGTCATTATTGGATCCAGAGACTGGGAAAGTTAGCACCCAGATTGGTTGAACCGTTTGAGGAATGTAGAGAGAATAGGTATAGCGGAATATAGATTGGGTCTTCTATACTGGTAAAATGATATTAATGATTTTTTTCATGTTTTATAGCTTTTTCAGTATCACCCCGACCCTTCTAGTGTGATTGATTTGGATGATGTGGAGCTTGAGACTAGTTCAACCTTTGAGGATCATTTGATATGTGCATTAGATCACACTATGAAATTGTTTGTGGGAAATACAATGTTTAAGATCAGTGTGTTATGAAAACATGGACGTGTTTAGATGGAAACATGGAGGAGAGAAGTGGATATATTGGCTCAATGTTCTGATCCTTTCACCATTGAATCTTAGAGATGCTTGGTAGTATAGCTCCAGTATGATCTATTTTATAGTGGGAATATTAATATATCTTAACCATTTATAGAGAGGTATCATGTTCTTTTTCATGTACCCTTCATCCTTGTTTTGGGGATATTTTTTTGGGTTTTTTGTGGGTGAATTTGGGTGAAATTTGGATGTTTTGGACGTGTTTTGGGTAGTGCACAGTTAGCACACAGTTTTCCCAAACCATATTCCCTTCCCCATAAAACACTGAAACCCTAGGAAGAGAAGGATTTCTTGGTTGACACATTGTTGGGAAATCTTTTTTTCCCTCTTAGGAGAAACCATGCACCCCTATATGAGAGGCACATAGTTAAGGTGAAATGATTGGAAAGCCGTGTTCCCATATATAAGAAACAACACACGTGTATTTAATTATTCCAAAAATTGCTTTTAAAATTCCAAAATGCCACAAATTCCACCCGAAGTTGATTAAAAATGACCATAAATGATTTCTCTCATTTTGGATGTTTTTGAATGGATTCCAAGGCCCTGTAAATTATATTCATTATGGTTCTAATCTTGAATTGAATATCAGAACCTCTACTATTGAGATATTATCATTTAGTATGGTTTCCATCATTTCTCAGATCCATCTCTCATCCTTGGAAGGGAAGTTTTACTCTACTAATGATGGATATATATCTCTATTATTATATATCTAATATATTTTATCTTGGATCTAGGATTCAAATCTAGATCTTGATCAACATCATTCTCTTGGTTGTTCCATTTCAAATTCAGAATTTCAGTTTGTGAGAATTCATCATCAAACTTTAGGTAGGTGGTATAAATTAAATTCCCATAGTCTTGAATTCCCAAATCCATGTATGTATTGTATAATTTCAATTGAATCATTTTGAAATTGAATCTAGAATAGAATAAATGAATTTATAAATTAACATATGGAATGATGGATTTTATAAATTGATTTTCATGTGATTAAGAAAGTATTTGACCATTAGAAAATTGAATTTTGTATTTCTTATTATCAAATTGGTAAATAATGAGATATTAAATTGATTGAATAATGAGGTAATGAAAATTGATCTATTAACGAGATTGAATAATTAGAAAATTTATGGGATTGTATATTTGATCAAATGATTGGATTGTGGAATTTATTATTTAATAGAATGTGGAATTGGTTGATTAGTGTGAATAAAGGGACATTTAAATTAATTTTGAGGGTTAATGAATTATTTTATTAAACGTAGATAATGGGTTTACTAGTGATAATATAATATTATTCATTTTGTTTGAAATAAATAATTTTGATTTTTTTGATAAATTGAAATGGTTCAGTAAAATGGTATTATTTGATGATAAAGATAATAATGAAAAACCATGATGTATATGATATTTTTATTTGTGTCATATTGTTATATTTTTGATGTTTGGGATATATGTGACATTGAGGTGTGGGATAGGGACTAAGGGTCCAAATACCCATATGTGATAATGAGCATAGGATGGGGATTGAGGCTCCAATTACCTATATGTGTAAATGTATGTGGAACATGGAATGAGAATCCAAATACCCATATAAGATAGTAAGTGTGGGGTAGGTATTGAGGCTTCAAATACCTAGGTGATATTGCGGTGTGGGATAAGGACAATCAATCCAACTACCCACAGTGGGTTAGAAATGAGGTTTTATGCCCACGAGATTGGCATTAGACTATGGTTCCAATTATTCATGAAATGAATTAAAATGAAATGATAAATGATAAAAATGGTATTATGATATGGTTTAGACACCTGTATGGTTCATAGAAGTTATTGAGGATTTTGGGTGTCCTCCTGAACCATGGGGTTTATGTGGTCAATTAAAGAATAACGAAATGTGATAAATGTTTACGTCATTCATTGAGATTTGTTATTCATAAAATTTCATACACTTTTATTTTCCTGATATTATTTTATACAGTGTTGGTGATGGCCTACCAATTTTTACTCCCACCCTACTCTGACTGAATGATCGGTACCATAATAGACTTCATGTTTGAAGGATAGGATCAGGGGAAGTTCCCAATGTCATATGGCTAAGTCCGGATGGAGCATGAATAAGGGAACCATAAATGGTATTGAACCTATTTGGTGTTTTCAATGTCATATTTTTTGTTTTTTTTCATTTGACACTTAGTAAGCCAATATCAATTTGTTCATGTTTGGATATTGTATTTTTTTCATTAAGTGATTTTGGTATGACTGGTTTACAGTTATTGTCCATTTATTATTACTTATTTGTTTCCATTATTGAGATACATTGAAAAGTAGGGTATTGTATCCCAATTATGATATGTTATACAATGGATACTAGACATGGACCTCTAGTATATATGGAGGTATGTCAGTGGTCATGTGACTAACCTGACTGAGGCACTAGTTTTCGGCACCTAGGTCAAGATGCTACACAATTCCAGAAAGTAATAATGATTTCTCCTTATATCCATTCATTGATGGTTTTAATAGTTTAATGTTGAATGAATAAAATAAATATCATATAAATATTATTCTGAAACTTCAATTTAATATACAGTATCATCCACTCTCACAAGTTTTGAAATAGGAAGACTAATCGTGCATACGTTTTGATTACCACCTCTACGATGAATACTTATTCATTTTCCATTTAGATTTTCATACATAATGTTAAAATATTAAAATTTTGTTCAAAAACATAAAAACATTAAAAGAATGTAATTATGATTTTTTATAATGATATTTTTACCAAATAAATTACTCCTTAACAATACTCTCCAATCATGTTAATGTATGTTCAAATTTGTGTAATTTTAACCACCCATGAGAACATTGATTTAAAAGGTTATTATGGATGACCTTGAGAACATAGAAACTCAAATTATTAAAATATATTAATAAAATAATAATAATTATTTGGCTTTAAAATATTGTTTTAATTATTTAACTTTATATTAAAGTGATTTTTTCATTAGCTAAAATTTCTGAAATAAGTCATCAACAATTCTGTTATTACATAATGTAACCAAAAAACATATAGAATGAAATAAAATATTTCAATAAAATATATTTTATATATTATAGTATCATAAATTTTATATAAATAATTAACTTGGTATATAATTATGTGTAATTATGTCAAAAATGTTAAACTTCACAAAATAGTTAAAGTTGTTAGCACCTGATTGTCATAATACACAATATCTAATTTATGTGTTCATGAAAAATTTTTAATATGGATTATAGAAGATAAATATTTTCTATTAATTTTATGAAATAGGTTATTAATATATACTTTTTTAAAGGATAATACATTTTGATCCAATAATAATTGAATTAAAGTATGATTTTATGTCTCAATGTTTTTATATTGAGGTTTGTTTATGTTATACTCCATGTTCGATTTTGTATGGTTCAATTACCACCAGATTATAACATATATATAAATATCCTCTTATATTTCATTATATTAAATTTCACATTTCATGTTGTCTTTCTCATTGGATTTTGATTCCAATGTTTCTATGGTTGTAAGGGATTTTCATCGGAATTTTCTCTTCATTGATACATTTTTTGTATTACACACCTATTTGCATTTAATTGAGGATTATACTGACTATATGATATATTATATAAGGAATTAATTCATCATTCATGGTATTCTATGATAAATTTCATGTCATTCTTCTTCTATAGTTATGATTTAAATATTACATAAATAATAATAATTTAATTTCAACTTCCATAAAAAAAGTTAAGACCTCTCAAATGTGATAAAATAAATAATGAATTTTACCCTCATTAATTATAAATACTGTATAATTTTATTTCACTCTTGTTATCTTTGTTAAAATTCAATTTCTGTTTACATTATTTAAAATTGGACTTTTTAATTTTTTTTATACATGTGGGTCATCAATAAGGTTATTTCAAAATATTCAAATGATTTTTCCATCCTTTCAAAAAAAAAGTTTTTTCATCAACTATAAATTTTCTACTAATTAATATTATGTATTTATTGGGACTGAATTATGAAGTATTATTTTCAAAATTAAATTATTTCAAATTATTTTCCCTTATTTTATTGAAAATTGTATGCATTTTTCATGTTTCCATTATTAAAGACTATTTTTAAATTTAATATTTTCCCATGTTTTTTAACTTTTATTATTAAATATATAATTACTTTATTGATTTAATTTATTAAATATTATTTTTGAGAGCAAACATTTACTAGGTATTTCCTCTTCTTTTATTGAAAGAATTTTGTATATTTCATGTTTCTATTATTAATGTACTTTTTAGAAGAAAAAATTTACAATTTATTTACCGTTCTTTTATTTTAAAATGTATATATTTTTCACATTTTAATTATTATTTATTCATTCAAAATTTAAACCTTATCATAGTATTTTCACTTCTCTTATCGAAAAAATTATTTCCTTTTTATTTTTACAATATTTATGACTCACTTAAATTTAATTATTTTAAAAGTATTTTCACTTATTCATTTTGAATCCTTTATTTATATTCAATGACTCTTTATTAGGAACTATTTATAATAATGTTGTTTAATTTATTCTATTTCTGTTAATTTTTTTAAAGTACTTTTCACTTCAAATTTTTATGATAAATATTTTTATTTTTTTATTTTGACATTTATTTTCACTATAAGGTTTATTTTTCATTATGTGATGTTTTTATCACCCTTTATATGTAATTATGATATGATTTATTTAGGAAAATTATTTTTATGGTATTATTTTATTCCATAAGATTATGTCATGTGATGTTTTTGAATTTCTTGAGAAACCCATTTTTTTCCATGGGTTCATTATTAGATAGTGAATATTTGATGTTCAAGTGGCATGAAAATGAATGTATTATAAGAAGGATTGGACCAATATATCCCTAATATTCATTGGGTAAAGTATTATTTATCATGATATAGAAATGTTATGTGAACATGTTAGAACGTATATAGGTTACCAAAGGGTTAGTGTGATAGTTCTAAGATCTACTCACAATTTTACGTGTAAATGGTTAGAAGGTCTCTAGATTCACAAAGGGTGAATGTTATGGTGTTATGATCTACCAAATATTTTAAATGTGAATAGTTTAAAAATTATCTAGGTTTATAAAGGGATAGTGTTATATAATTAATATCCAATAAATATTTTACATTTGGATATTTTATTAAGTCGGTAGATTCAATAACGGTGAGTGTGAGGGAATTAATTTCTATTATTAATTTTATCTGTGAATAGGTTGGTAAATAACTATTTCCACAAGGATAATAAATTTGTTACTTATGATTTTGGAAACTATTCATGTTGTTTATCATGTTTTTCATATATTTCATTATTATGCCTTATTTTTAAGGTAAGCCAGACTTTTTATATCATTCTCATATGTTTTATGATAATTTATTTTAGTTTTTTTAAGTCAATTTGTTTTATTCCTCCATAATAATCTTCTTATGATCTTATGTTTCTCCATAATTTTTTACAATTATTACCCATGGTCTTTGGATATTTTTTAAATTATTTACTATTAGTCATATTCATATTCATGATTATGATATAACACTTTATTATATGTTTTTTCCCTTACTGAGAGTTTTACCTCACCCCTTTATTATATTAAAAATACCCATGTTATGGTGATGCTTTTATCATGTGAGGTGTCTAGAATGGGTCAAGAGGATCAGGATTATAGATAAATGCTTTTAAGTGTTATAAAAAAATTACCAAGGTTATGTTATTTTTTGTGAGATAGATTATTTAAATTATTATATTACTGTAATATTTATGTTTTTTTATCATGGGTCACGTTATTTTACATTACATCCATGTCTAACTATGTTTTTTATTTTTTATACCATTAAATGAAACCAAATTGTTTTTATATGATTAATAAAGAATAATATAATAAGATAATTAGAATGTACAACTATATAATTATGAAAAGTCTATATTATAAATGACTTATTGTAGGTCTCCTTAATTTTAGAATAAAATATTTTTATTTGAAACCATATCACTTTTTCTTCAAAATAGTTATATTTAAATTTGGATATATTAACTTAATCCTAAAAAATAAAAAAATCCCACAATAATACTAACTTAGATGAATGAGTATTAATATTCTTACATTTTACACCATTTACATAATTGAAACCATGCATCTATCAAATAATTAAAAAATATTCGAACCTAGAGGTTTAACGTCTTTGAAGATTAACTACGTCAACATATTATTAAAAATTATGGCTTCAAAATATCCCAGAAACAACGTTATATAAAACCTTCTTCTACACATAGTACTACTTTTAGTTTCATAAGTATGTGTAAAACAAATTATATAGTGAGGTCAAATTCTCAATAATAGAAAACATATGAACGATCCAAGAAGTGTTTGATCATAGAATTAAATCATCTAAAATATTTTTGATTAAAAGGTCCCCTAAATCAATATATTTAATCATAAGAAATTATAGAACATCATATATCATGGAATGATATCACAATATTCTAAAAGGATCACATTGGAAGGTTAAAAAAATTCCATTCCATGAAATGAGGTGCTACTGATTATAAACCATGGAATCAAAACATTGTAATATGGAATAACATGAAACTATGGTGTAGAAAATTTAGCACAATTAAAAGAATAAAATTGTGGTGAAGGGTAACTACAAATAAAATGACACATATGATTGTGAACAAAATTATTATATTCATGCATTATGCTATGAACAAAGCAAAAATGTCCATGCATAAAGTTATGAACATAAATAAAAATATCCACTCATTCGATCAATATCTCGAGAGATATAAAATATTAACCAGTGGAATTTAGGGATAAATAAAACACCACCGTTCATATAATTATAATCATTGTGAATGTGTGCCTCAATGAAATTACACATTCAACATAGCTTGAAAACCCCATGGATAGAATATACATTTCATATCATTTCGAAATAGTATCACATAATATGATATCAATAGTATAGCAATACTTAACAAAATTTTAATCCCCAAAAGGAGTATAAAAGAATTTAGATAATGATATGAAACATTTATATATAATATATATAAATTTTTTATATATTGAGGAAGATATAAGTGAATACATTAAAATATCCTTTCAAAATCATTTTTTTGATACCATAACAGTCAATCCTTCAGGTCACATTTAGAATTTATTTTTAATAATGTGATTAGAAGATATTATGAAACTTCACATTAGAAGAGGCCCTAATTATTTTAAACGAAATTATGTTTACGTAAATAAGTTTAAAGTGGGAGATTAAATTATAATATCATCAAAATAAATACAATTTTATCTTTTCGTTAGTTCTAAATAAAAATCTACATCCAAAAAAGAGTTAATATAATTTATTTTAAATAAGTGATAAAGGGAAATATGAGAATTAAAAAATATAATACATTTGTGTATTTCATTATAGAAAAGAATATAATTTTTCAAAAAAATAATATGAAAATAGAGGAAGAAGATCCATTATAAAGTATTGGAATTATTAATAACAATATTATATTTTTAAAATCATTGAAATTTATTAAAAAATAATATTTTGATCTAAATATTTAATTTAACAAGATATAACGATAAAATACTATATCTAATAAATAAATATAATAATAAAACAATCATATAACATAACATTTGAGAAATAATGTTTATGTGCCAACAAAAAATAATTTGAGTTGATTAAACCCGTAAAAATTATACAATGTTTTGATTAAAATATATTGGAAGATAGAAATTGAAATTAAAATTAAAAAATATGAATAAATATTGAATCATTACATAAAATTTTAAAGATTTGGTGTATAAAATTTATAAATAAAAATAGGTTAACAATACAAAACATTTCTCATATGAGGAAATTTGAAATGAGAAGCCCTTAGGAATTTGGAATTTTATGAATAAAAGGATCATAAATATAGAATATTTAAATGTGATTAACTAAATTAATTGAATTAAATAAAATATTTCCATAAAATACATTCCAAATACCTATTAGGTATATAATTTTAGAAAGTATGGAAAATAAATTAACTAAAAACTCATAACCTTTTACCCAATAGACATTTTATTTTTCCAACTATGAGAGAAACTGATTAATCCATATTGACTATTTAATAACTCCAAAAAATCTCTATATAATAAACTCATATATATATCAAAACTTTTCTATTCTCCATAACATTGAGGCTGGATCTTAAGAAAGGGGAGATCTCACATTCTCAATAAGGTCAGACATAATAATTAGTAGTCAAATATAATATGTGGGCGTAATATGATAATATGGTTATAATAAGGGTAGATAAAAAACTTATTACCATGAATTCAAGGATCAAATATCATAGAATAAGGCTTTACATATCATAATACATGTATCACAATATTTTGTAAATATGATTCGAAAAACATGAGGAATGATAGCATAATCATATGTATATAGATTCAATATGTCACATGACCTTAAATCCTTGAATAATTAATCCCCATGTTAGAAAAATAAGCATATTGATGTTATAACATTATGAATAAATATTTTCCATACTTTCTATTGTGAAAACAATTCCCCACTTCTTGTCTTGAAAACAATCTCCATGCTTCATATTATGAACAATAAAAATTCCCACACTTCATATTTTGAAAAAAAAATTCATTCTTCATTTAGTGATTTTTTTTAATGTTTCATGTTGTGAACCTAAAAATTTGCACACTAAATTTTTTGAATAATAAAAATGCCCCCAAATAATATTGTGAACATAAAAAATGCTAAAGCTTCAGGTTATGAAGAAAACAAATCCATGATTGAAATACTTCATTGAAGTGACATAAATCCTTAACCAATGAATTATAGGGATATATATGACCCTCCTAATCAATTATCAATAAATAATAATGCTACTAGAGAATAAAATTTTTTATATCATAAAGAACCTAGTAATGAAGATTACGGTTCTTAATCTTTTCAAAAAATAACATAACCTGAACTTAAAAATTATATGACATGAAAAATGTCATTTTAAAAAATAAAACATATAATAATAAATATATAAGGCTATAAAATCATAACTTCATGATTGATAAAAATTTTAAGTTAGATAAAATTTAAAACTACAAATTATTCAAAAAATCATTAAAAACATTTTTATAAAATATGATGAACAAATTAATTTGAAGAAAAAATTAAGAAGGGAAACAGAATAATTTTTAGAATCATATTATATAGAGTTCCAAAAAAACATATCCTTGGAAATTCATCCATGTTATAAGAAACATATACTAGAGGGTTAAACATTTAAAAATGAAATGATTAAATACCTTGTTTTGAGAATATTTTAAAATACCTTTTAATAAAACACCATATTGTAAAAACAGTGTTAAAGGTTAATTTTTAAAAGGGGGAAAGATAATGACTATAATCCAGATAAATAAAAAATAATATATTTTTCAAAAATATAGGATAAAAGTAGTGGGAAGGTATATATAGACTTGAAATAGGGAGATAATTAATCAATGTGGTTTTGTTCATGATAACATCATACTTTTATGTGATAGATAAATCAAGTAAAAAATTGGAATCATAAGATAAATGATAACAATAAATATTAAAAATAAAATAAAATAAAATTGGAAATAATTTAATAACGAAAATATTGATAGTAGATGTTCAGAAGAAGATATATAGCTCATAGAGAAATATTTGACTTACCAAAGTCCCTTACAAACAACATAGTTAATGAAGTAAGATGCTTTAAAATGGATATTTACATGGTAAATATTTAAATACATATAATTCAATAGATAACCATACATTATATAATCATAGGATAGAATTTACCTCATTATATGAAATATGTTCAAGAAGAACAATTATATCACATTGATGGAGAATTGATAGAGAAAAACCAGTAGAACATAAAGAGAATTTCAAACAATAATATTAATATATTGAGAATTAAATTGAACATAAATTACCATGAATTAAAGTCATTTGATGATATAATAACTCAATTAGGATTCAAATACACCATATAAAATAAATTAGGAGTATAATAAAAAAAGGATTCAAAGAGAAGAATTCGAGATGAAAACCCTTACCATGAATTCATGTTGAGTTTATCGCACTAAAACCACCATTATAAAAAAATAAAAATATTAATAACCTATTTTTTTAACATTATTCATGTCTATTACCTTTTATAAAAATCATTTACAATTATTCCCCACATGTAAGTTAGTTAGTTATTATCTATTTTCAATATCAGGTGTGAGTATTCCTGATTGTTTTGAACTTGTTTTGTAATATTGGTTTTAGTCGACATTATTATTCAAAATTTCATCAATATGAGAAAATATAATTCACTTCAATTTATTTATTATTTTATTCTCTAAAGTTATAACTTCATTTTATGAGATTTTTGGTTACGATTATTAATGATGAATTTGGTGACTGGCATGGTTTGATGATTCTTAGAGAACTTAGGGTATTTTCTTCAAAAAAGGTTATATTTTTATATTAATATTCCATAAAAATAGTTAATTACTTTCTCATATGTATCATTTATTAATTTAAATTATATTCATATTTTAATCCATGATATAAATTTATAACATTGTTAGAGTATGTTGTTAAACCAACCAAAAGAGGAATATTTCATAATTAGTTAATGATTATAAATTGATTTAGTTGTAATATAAATATACTAGAAGAATAATGAAATTATATATTTTTTATTGTTAAGATAGATTATAATTTTAAGGATGTAGAATAGTTGTATAACTTATAAGATGTTACATTATGGACTGAAGAAATCAATATATTCTATTAGAATACCGTACTGGATGATAGGATTTACCACAGTTCTGTATTCCTACTATCATCAGTATATTTTAAGATTAGCCTTTATAGTACCATAATAATTTCATAAGAATAATGTTTATAAATTAAACCCATTTTTATGGCCGTCAATGAATTGTAATGATGAAATGGAAAATGAAAATCAATCATTCCATGGAGCTTGTAGTCCACATGTACACATGAATAATAATTTAATTTTATATAGAATGATGAAAAGGATAAATATAGTTTATCACTTAATAAAATAAAATATTTCAAAAACATTATTTTTAAAAATTAAATTACTAATTAGGATTATCCGGGAAATTTGGTGAAGGAAAATAAACATGTTACTTCATGGAGGCAGTAACATGTACAACACAAGGTTAAAATTTAAATTTTTATTAATAGAAACGGTTAAATATTTGAAAATTATAATATCATAACTATAAAAAAACATGTATAATAATTATAATTTTTTAAAGATTTTAATATGGTGTAATAGAACTTTAGGATGAATGAGTGCACAAAAAAATTAGGAATAAGAAAGAAGTGGTTAGATATTTATAACTCACCATTTGAATTATCTTCTTTGTGAAGGGGTATAAGAAATTTATGGATAGTGTTTTGATAATACAAGAACCATTTCAAGGTGGATATAAGGTTTTATAAGTGTAATAGGTAGAGCTCAAGCTATGTTAATGGGGTTTTTAAGAGGGAAACAATGGAGTTGGGAGGATATAATGTTGATCCACACCAAAACTAATCAATTAAGACCACGTTTTTAACATGTTTTGACCTTTAACTCTAAGGTCACTGATTTTTAACATTTTTTGGTTTTAACCTTGTGACTATTTTTTCATAGTTCATTTATCCTTGTAACTCCCCATGCCCAGTTACCTAGAGTCGGTGCATTATTAAATAACATTGGCATGATCACAAGAAAGATCAAATCTCGAAATACCGATTAGTTTAGTTTCCTTGGAAACGCTAGATATATTCATAAGTTTTACATTACATCATAAAAATGAAAACTACAACAACATAGTCTCCATAGTCTACACTCTTATCCACTCATACTATCCCTGCAGGTCATTCATAATTTACATCTTCACATCCTGGGAAAATAAAACATAGAAAAGGGGTGATCTCAAATGCCCAGTAAGGATAACAATGTAGCGGAAACTTTCATAAATAAGAATAAACATTTAAGGCAATGTATAACTAAAATAAAATCCTTTTAAAAATGACCATCAATGTAGTATGGAAAAAATGTAATGAAATAATTCTATTTACTTATTCACATGGATATTCTACTAATCGAATAATCACATGCAATATCAATAACTACTTTTATAATGATTGAATGCATAATTCCAGACTATCATAACCACATAGCCAAGGCCTCATGCCAAGACTAAAAATAATATTTTTCCAAGGCCTTGTTCCAAAACACTATTTTGTCTCATGAGACCTACCGATGCATCGAGGAGCTATAGCGGGCTCCACCCGTCACATATTAAGTCCAATGAATTCCTCATATGAACATGTTTAAACATAACATAAACATTCATATTAAAACTATCATACGAAATGTCAATACATTTTTAATAAACTATGGATGGTACAAAAATAACACATGAATCGTCAAACATATAACAAAACCTTCAATACAATATGGATGTTTTGTATCATAATAAATCAATTTCAAATAATCTTAAAATCCATCAAAGGATGTTGACATTGATGAAATCAAAACTCTTTTTAAAGAAATATCACTTTCTCTTTTGAAATCATTTAAAATTCACATAATTATAAAATAAAACATTTACTTTGAAAATTTTCTTATAAAATTGTAAGGGAAGCTGTGAAGATTTTATAACAGCGGAAAATAGCCACACCTGCCGTATAAGTAAAAAAAACATTCTAACCTTAATTCTGTTGAAAAGGTTAAAAAGGACCTTATTTGGAAAACGATGGAATGATTCCTTTATAAATAACTTATTAAAGTCAAAAAGGGTATAAATTAATTTAACCCATAATCTAATAAATAGTAAAAATGTTTTGAAATACATTTTTAAGAAACATGGATGTGGATGATAAATAAGTCCCAGTGGATTATTACGTATAAACAATCATGATGATGAAGAGATTGTGAAATAAACCCTTACCTTGTACTTTTCCTTTGTTGTGGTAGGCTAACCTCCTATATAATGGTGAAATAATTGTTATTAAATTATTAAATAATCATATACATTAATATGATATCATATATGATCTTTCAACATTGATTTGTTAATAATATCATAGTATTATCGTTGTTTCGGGTGTTCAGTTACACGTTTTCTTTTATATGTTTTGTTATGAAAGCCATGTTTTTCATGGATAGGTTCTATCTTAATCATATCCAGAATGATATAAAGTCCTTAGATACTATTATTAATCATCAAATGAGAATTAGACTTGAATGGATATGATGGAGAATGATTCTCATCACGTTCGTGGAGACGTTAGTCCGTACGTATGCACGAGCGACAATATCATTATTTTGATATTAAAATAATATATAATTGGATTTATATCATATATACATAATCATTATCATGTTATATTTATTATTTACCTTAATTACACATCATTATTAAACCCATCCAAATAATAATTTATTGAATAACAATTACACCACGACGTGGAGACGGTAAGCCGTATGTACGCACATATGGTGACATGTTATTCAAAGGGTGGATAGAATACTGAATACGGTTGTAAAATATTTATAATAACATCATAGTTTATATAATATAATGTATATATTATTTTAGAATGGTAATAACAAAGAAAGAAGAAGTGGAAGAAGAAAGGAACTTGAAAAAGGGTGGTGAAATCATTACCTCTTCTTCAGGTTCTTTCTTTTGATTTGATCAAAAGGGCTCCTTAGGTTGGCTTTCTGATCAAACTAAGGCATCTAGGTTTTAGTAATGGAAGTTTATAGGGTATTTCATCAGAGTTTTACTGTGCTAAATGGCTATGAAGGTGTGAATTAATGAGAAGGGGGAGTTCCCTTTTATAAGAGGGGATATGGGCACCTTTGGAAAAGCTAGAAATATAATTTTACAATAAATTCATTTTCTATTTCTAATGGCTTAAAAGTGGAATATTTAAATGTTAAGGTGGGGATAGGTCTAAAACCACTCAACTAATATAATTTAGACAGTTTTTGGTTACTATAATAACATTATCATTAAGTATTAACTCTTAGTTAATTTGTTTCACTTTTACAATGTCTTTTTGTATTTTTATATTAGTTGGTTAATAAACATAATATATAAATCCAATAAACCCCCAAGTGGTCCATTAATAATACACCTATCATGATATATGTCTCTTGGACGATCCTTATATTTTTAGTAATTTAATATCAATTAATAATATAATATTTGTTTTAAAAACTCTTTTATGTCAATTTTGAAACTATTCAATTATTGATTTTTTTAAAAATCATAAAAGAATTATTACTTCTAAAAATGTTAATTAAACCATTCCTAACATGTCATATTAATCTAGAAAATTATTTTTATTTATAAAAAGTCTCAAATTACATTTATTTTTGTATTTATAATATCAATTATTCTAATTTTTCACTATTATGGTAATTACTGCATCATCATTATGTCATAAATAAATTAAATTATTTAATGTCTAAAAATTATAAATAAAATACCATTATCTATGAAATCTTATTAGCTTTCTAATGAATATTTAAAATCTAATTTATCTTATGTTTAACCCTATATTAAAAATGTTTTAGTGAATAAACCTTGATTTTAACTCTTTTCACTCTTCTTTGAAATGAATCATAATAAATGTCTTAATCTAATCCAATTGGACCTAAATGATACTATTTTATTCCTAAGGTTGTTTTTAGTCGAATTAAACTTATCTAATAGAATTAGGACATGTGTTAGGGTAATATTAATATCATTTTTCCCTTAATTACCCTATTTACTTTTAACCGTGGTAAATAAAAGTAAAAAGTTATTATTCACCAAAAATTATTTTCATCTCAATGAACCACATTTTAGTCCTTGATATTAACCGTGTCTCTCAAATTTTTGAAATTCCACTCACAGAAGCTGTAAAATTATGTTTCATGAAAAATTCAGTTTTTTAACTACCACTTAGTGGTTTCACTATTCATAAAAAAATGAAGTTTTTTAAAAAAATACAAAAAATTCACCCTAGTCTAATTTTGATATTCTGAATCCAAAAATGAATCCCATTTTGAAAAATAAAATTTATAAATTTCAAAAAATGGGTATTAATATTCATAACGTCTAGTTTGATTGGTTGTGGTGTGTTAGAACTCAATGTTGCGTATAACACATGCTATCACATTATTTAAAGAGAAGCGTACCGTAGAAGCTTGGGGTGTTACATTCTTCCCTCCTTCAAATAATATCATCCTCTAAATTTATAGAATACTACCACATGAAAAGACTGGGGTGGATCTTCATCATAAGTTCCTCGGGTTCCCACGTTGCCTCTTCCATCTTATGGTTTCTCCATAGAACTTTTACCAGACGAGTCGTCTGGTTTCGCAGTACTTGTTCTCTCGTATCAAGAATCCTGACGGGCTCTTCGCCATAAGACATATTGGGTTCCAGTTCTAATTCCTTATAGGTGATTACATGCGTTGGGTCAGGCATGTATTTCTTCAATAGTGATATGTGGAATACATCATGAACTTTGGATAGACTTGGCGTCATTGCCAAACTGTAAGCTACAACCCCAATTCGTTCTAGAATTTCGAAAGGTCCGATGTACCTAGGACTCAATTTACCTTTCTTACCAAAACGTATGACTCCCTTCCATGGATATACCTTCAAGAAAACATGATCACCGACTTGAAATTCCAAATCCTTCCTTTGATTATCGGCATAGCTCTTCTGCCTACTTTGAGCTGATTTGATGTGATTTTGGATTACCTTCACCTTTTCCATTGTTTCCTCCACTAGTTCTGGACCTACAAGTTTTCTTTCTCCAATGTCATCCCAACAGGTTTGTGTGCGGCATATCTTTCCATATAACGCTTCATATGGTGCCATATGAATACTCAAATGGAAGCTTTTCTTATAAGAAAATTCTACCAGAGGTAAATATTGATCCTACATACCTGAAAGTCAAGTGTGCAGGATATCAACATGTCTTCTAAAGTTTGAATAGTTCGTTCTGATTGTCCATCTCTTTGAGGGTGGTAGGCAGTGCTCAAATAAAGTTCGGTATCCAAGGATTTCTGAATACTTTTCCAGAATCTCAAAGTAAAACAGGGATCACGATCAGCAACAATCGATAGGGTTACTCCAGGAAGTCTCATGACTTCATTAATATATAGTCTTGCAAGTCGTTCAAGTTGTAAATCGTCCCTTCTAGCTAGAAAATGTGCTGACTTGGTAAGATGATCAACAATGACCCATATTGCATCGTTCCTTCTAGGTTTCTTTCATAGCCCCATGACAATGTCCATCATAATATTGTCCCATTTACACTTTGGTATAGGAAGAGGTTGCATGACTCCCCCAGGCTGTTGCCTTCTAGCTTTCAGTTGTTGACAAACCATACATATTGACACAAAATCGGAAATATCCCTCTTCATGTTGTCCCACCAAAAATGTTCCTTCAAATATCTATACATTTTTGTGCTCTCAGGGTGTATAGAGAAATTGGAACTATGAGCATCATCCAGCAATTCCCTTTTTAGATCAGGTATATCGGGAACACAATGTCTCTTCCCAAATTTCAAAATTCCATCTTCATACACAAAGTATCTCAATCTCCAATAAATCAGAACTATAATCTTCTTGTGAAATCTTTCTTCATCGGTCTGAGAACTCTTAATCCTTTCTAGCAAAGATGGTTTTGCAACCATTTGAAAAAGCATGGATGTTTCACCTTCCCTGGTTATTCCCTTGTCCATCATCACTAGATCCATGAAAATTGGATCCCTTTCAATTCTCATATTGTTCAAAACTCCCTGATCTTTTCTGATCAAAGCATCTGCCACCTTTTCTTCCTTCCTGGGTGGTAGTGTATCATGTAATCATAATCATTGACTAATTCAAGCCATCTTCTTTTCCTCAGGTTGAGTTCTTTTTGTGAGAAAATATACTTCAAACTCTTGCGATCAGTATAAATCTCAGATTTTTCACCATAGAGGTAGTGCCTCCATATCATCAAAGCAAAGATAACAGCTGCTAACTCAAGATCATGAGTAGGATAGTTTTGTTCATGAATTTTCAACTGTCGTGATGCGTAGGCAAAAACCCTATCATTCTGCATAAGGACACAACCCAGTCCTTTCTTCGATGCATCAGTATAAATAGTGAACCCATCATTCCCCGATGGTAGAGTCAATGTAAGAGAATTGACTAATCTTATATTCAGTTATACAAAACATTCTTCACACTCTTTTGTCCAAACAAATTTAATCCCTTTACGTGGGAGCTTTGTTAATGGGTTAGCCAACCAGGCAAAATTCTGGACGAAAAGTCAATAATAACCTGCCAAACCAATAAAACTGCGTACATCAGTTATACTCATCGGTGTAGGTCATTCTTGGATTTCCTTGGTCTTAGAAGGATCAACAGAGATTCCATCTTTAGAGACAATATGGCCAAGAATAGAAATCTCCTAAAGCTAGAAGTCACACTTGCTAAACATCCCATATAATTCATGTCTTCTCAGAGTCTTTAGGATAATGCGCAAGTGATTTTCATGATCTTCGTAGCTTTTGGAGTATACCAAGATAACATCAATAAATACCACCACAAATTCATCGAGATATTCCTTGAAAACTCTATTCATCAGATTCATGAATACAGAGGGTGCATAAGTCAATCCAAAAGTCATTACTGTATACTCGTAATGCCCGTACCTGGTTCGAAATGTTGTCTTTGGAATGTCTTCCTTCTTCACACACAACTGATGGTATCTAGATCGAAGGTCAATATTTGAAAAGTATTGAGCTCCATGCAGTTGTTCAAATAAATCATCAATGTGAGGTAGGGGATACTTGTTCTTTATTGTTATAGCATTGATCTCCCTATAGTCGATACATAGCCTCATAGATCCATCTTTCTTTTTAACAAAAACAACAATGGCTCCCCATAGAGAAACACTAGGGCGAATAAATCCCTTATTACTCGATTCCTCTAGTTGTTTCTCTAGTTCAACTAATTCTACAGTGGCCATTCTATAAGGGGTCTTTGATATAGGCCTTGATCCAGGAATTAAATCAATGGAAAACTCAACTTCTCATTCTGGAGGATGTCCAGGTAAATCTTCTGGAAACACATCTACATATTCTTTCACAACAGGTACATCATCTATTTGAACATTCCTTTCCTCACCCATAGTCATTTCATTCTCTTCCTCCCCAATAATTGAATTTAGTTGAGCTACTGGGGGTGAATCTAGATATGAATTAGGTGGTGATTATTCTTCTCTAAAGATAAGGTGTTCTTTATCATCATCATCAAAAATCGTAACCTCCTTCATCTTACAATAAATCTTCGCATGATGGTCCGAAGGCCAATCCATGCCGAGGATTATATCAAACTCAATCATAGGTATGACGATGAGATCAGCGGATAAAGAACATTTATGTGCTCTAATGGGGACTGATTTACAAAACTTTGTTGCAATGATACTTCCATTAAGAGTTTTAACTAAAAAATCCCTTGTTAAATCAAATTGGAAATATATAATTTTCTTAGCAAACTGGGAAGATATGAAATAATTCGATGATCCAGAATCAAATAATGTATTTTATAAACTTGAGGAAACCATTAAATTACCTGCCACCACGTCTTTCGGAGCTTCTACCTCAGTAGTAGTAACCGCATAAGCTTGGCCTTGATCCCTTGGCCTTTTCTGAGGTAAGTTTCCTCTGACGCTTAGGACATTCATTTGCATAATGTCCAATCTCCCTGCAATTGTAGAACTAAACATCGGTAGCTTCCTTCTTCCCCTTTAAATCACGAGCTTGGTGGCCTTTTTCACCACACTTGTAACAGAACCTCTTTCCTTTTAAGAAAGTATCGAGGTGTTTCTTCCAACATTTACTGTAGGATAGATATTCAACTTTTCCCTTCTTCCCTTTATTTCCATTCCCAGATTGACCATCAGATCTATTCTTCTCTTTCTTTGCTTTAAAGTCATAAGACATTGAGAATTCTTTCTCTGTCTTGATAGCACATGAGACAATGTCTTCATACGACGAGAAGGATTGTGAGACTAATTCTCGATGGATAAATGGTTTTAACCCATCAAATAAATGATCAGTATTACTTATTGGGTTATGTATATAATCTCTAGCGTACCTTTCTATCCTTGTAAAGTTATCCTCATACTTTGTGACATTCTCATCATCCTTTTGTCTCCGGCTTAGAAATTTCCATTCCATATCTGCTCGATGGTCACGAGGAAAGTATTTTTCTAAAAACAGATCTTTGAACTCCGTCCATTCCATATTTTATACTTCATCATCTTCCTTCATGTTTTGAATCAATTACCTCCATGGATCATCATCTCCAGTGAGGCGATAAACTGCCATGACAACGTTTTCCCTTTCACCACTCCCCAAAGCCTGAAATATTTTCTATAGGGAACTTATCCATTGCTCAGATACTAATGGATTTGTACTCCCATTGAACGTTGGTGGTTGTTGCCTCATGAAGTGATCTAACATTGATCCTCCATGTTGTGGATCAGGGTGCTCCATACGGGTAAGGTTATTATTCATAACCTGAGTGAGTTTTCCCAGTATGGTGATTAGTTGATCGGAACTAGTTGAATCACCAGCTCCACTATAATTATTTTGAGCAGGAGGGCAATCCCTACATGGAGTGCGTGCATTGATACAGTTTCCATTTCTTCCACTAGGCGCCATTTCTAAACAATGTCATAAACTAGATCAGTTTATGAATCAAAATACAAAAATTCATACTTATAAACACTTAACATAAATTGAACTATTTATGGATATAATCCATAATCATAAAAATGTTTTCTTTGAGGAAGAATATACTCATAAACCCTTCATAATAATTTGTAATGAAAATGAGAATTATCCTAAAAATATCCCCTGGGAGTGTCGTAACCAAGAGTGGTGCAAGGCCCGTTATCGTGCACCAGTTCCCGATTGAGTCTAGCTCAAAGCGGTGTTTTCGAGTTTTACCCCTAGGTACATCTGTGCCAGATCCACCTCTACTTGCTCGTATCTAGACAGGGATGTATTTCTCGGAAAACTTCCAAAATCTCTACAATACCAAAATTCTAGGAAGTTCTTCTATACTAATCCTCAAAGTCCATCTTAGGTCTATGTGCTCTAATCAGAGTTTATCTAAATCTAGATTACAAGGTTTGTACTAAACTTCCTCTGATAGCAGCTATAATGCCCTGAACCCAATTACCTAGAGTCGGTGCTTTATTACATAACATTGGCATGATCACAAGAAAGATCAAATCTCGAAAGACTGATTAGTTTAGTAGCCTTGGAAACACTAGATATATTAATAAGTTTTACATTGTATCATAAAAATGAAAACTACAACAACATAGTATCCATTGTCTACACTCTTATCCCCTCATACTATCCCTGCAAGTCATTCATAATTTACTTCTTCAAATCCTGGGAAAATAAAACATAGAAAAGGGGTGAGATCAAATGCCCAGTAAGGATAACAATATAGCGGAAACTTTCATAAATAAGAATAAAAATTTAAGGAAATGTATAACTAAAACAAAATCCTTTTAAACATTAACATCAACATAGTATGGAAAAAATAAAATGAAATAATGCCATTTAATTATTCACATGGATATTTTACTAATCGAATAATCACATGCAATATCAATAACCACTTTCAAAATGATGGAATGCATAACGCCAGACTATCATAACCGCATAGCCAAGGCATCGTGGAAAGACTACAAATAAGATTTTTCCAAGGCCTTGTTCCAAGACACTAGTTTTTCTCATGAGACCTACCAATGCATCGAGGAGCTATAGTGGGCTCCACCCGTCACATATTAAGTCCAATGCATTCCTCATTTGAACAGGTTTAAACATAACAAAAAAATTAATATTAAAACTAGCATAAAAAATGTCAATACATTCTTTATAAACCATGAATGGTATAAAAATAACACATCCACAGTAAAACATATCACAAAACCTTCAATTCAATATCGAAGTTTTGTATCATAATAAATCAATTTCAAATAAGCTTAAAATCCATCAAAGGATGTTTACATAGATAAAATCAAAACCCTTTTTAAAGAAATATCTCATTCTATTTTGAAATAATTTAAAAGTCACATAATTATTAAATAAAACATTTAATTGGAAAATTTTCTTATAAGATTATAAGGGAAGCTTCGAAGATTTAATAACGGCGGAAAATAGCCACACATGCCGTATATGTTAAAAAAACATTCTTACCTTTATTCTGTCGAAAATGTTAAAAAGGACCTTGTTTGGAAAATGATGGAAATATTCCTTTATAAAACACTTATAAAAGTCAACAAGGGTATAAATGACTTTAACCCATATTATAGTAAATAGTAAAAATGTTTTGAAATACATTTTTAAGAAACATGGATGTGGATGATAAAGAAGTCCAAGTAGATTATTACGTATAAACAACCTCAGATAATGAAGAGATTGTGAAATAAACCATTACCTTGTACTTTTCCTTGGTTGGGGTAGGTTAACCTCCTATATAATGGTGAAATAATTGTTATTAAATTATACCAGAATCATATACATTAATATAATATCATATATGATCTATTAATATTCATTTGTTAATAATATCTTAGTATTATCGTTGTTTCGTGTGTTAACTTACATGTTTTCTTTTATATGTTTTGTTACGTAAGTTGTGTTTGTCATGGATAGGTTGTATCTTAATCATATGCAGAATGATATCAAGTCCTTAGATACTATTATTAATCATCAAATGATAATTAGACTTTAATGGATACGATGGAGAATGAATCTCATCACGTTTGTGGAGACGGAGGTCCGTACGTATGCACGAGCGACAATATCATTCTTTTGATATTAAAATAATATATAATTGAATGGTAAATCATATATACAGAATAATTATCATGTTATATTTATTATTTACCTGAATTACACATCATTATTATAACCATCCAAATAATAATTTATTGAATAATAATTACACCACGACGTGGAGATGGTAAGCCGTACGTATGCACGTATGGTGACATGTTATTCAAAGGGTGGATAGAATACTGAATATGGTTGTACAATATTTATAATAACATCACAGTATATATAAGATACTGGAGTTATTATTTTAGAATGGTAATAACAATGAAAGAAGAAGTGGAAGAAGAAAGGAACTTGAAAAAGGGTGGTGAAATCATTACCTCTTCTTCGGGTTCTTCCTTTTGATTTGATCAAAAGGGCTCTTTAGGTTGGCTTTCAGATCAAAATAAGGCCTCTAGGTTTGAGTTAGGTAAGTTCAGAGAGTATTTGGGCCGAGTTTGGCTGAGCCAAATGGCTTTGAAGGAGTTAATTAATGAGGAGGGGGAGTTCACTTTTATAAGAGGGGTGAGGGAAACCTTTGGAAAAGCTAGAAATATTATTTTATAATAAATTCATATTCTATTTATAATGTCTCCAAAGTAGAATATTTAAATGTTAAGGTGGGGATAGGTCGAGAAACACTCATCCAATAGAATTTAGATAGGTTTGTGTTACTATATTAACCTTATAATTAAGTATTAACTCTTAGTTAATTAGTTTCACATTTACAATGTCTATTTTTATTTTTATATTATATGGTTAATAAACATACTATATACATCCAAGAGACCCCCCAAGTGGTCCATTAATGATAAAACTATCATGATATAAGTCTCTTGGCCGATCCTTAGATTTTTAGAAATTTAATATCATTTAATAATATAATATTTGTTTTAAAAACTCTTTTTTGTCAATTTTGACACTATTCAATAATTGATTTTTTTAAAATTGATAACAGAATTATTACTTCAAAAAATGTTAAATAAATCATTCCTAACATGTCCTTTTAACCTATAAAATTATTGGTATTTATAAAAGGTCCCAAATTACATTTATTTGAGTATTTATATTATCAATAATTCTAATTTTTCATTATTATGGTAATTACTGCATCATCATTGTGTCATAAATAAATTAAATTATTTAATGTCTAAAAATTATAAATAAAATATAATTATGTAGAAAATATTTTTATCTTTCTAATGAATATTTACAATATAATTTATCTTATGTTTTTCTCTATATTAAAAATGTTTTAGTAAATAAACCTTGATTTTAACTATTTTAACTCTTCTTTAATTTAATAATAATAAATGTCCTAATCTAATCCAAGTGGACCTAAATGATAATATTTTTTCATAAGGTTGTTTTTGGATGAACTAATCTTATCCAATAGAATTAGGACATGTGTTAGGGTAATATTAATATCATTTTTACCCTTAATTGCCCTATTTACTTTTAACCGTGGTAAATAAAAGTAAAATGTTACTATTCACCAAAAATTATTTTCATCTCAATGAACCACATTTTAGTCCTTGATATTAACAGTGTCTCTCGGATTTTTGAAATTCCACTCACATAAGCTGTAAAATTATGTTTTATGAACAATTCAGTTTTTTAACTACCACTTAGTGGTTTTACTATTCATAAAAAAATGATGTTTTTCAGAAAAATACCAAAAATTCACCCTAGGATAATTTCGATATTATGAATCAATAAATGAAGTCCATTTTGAAAAATAAAATTTAAAAATTTCAAAAAGTGGGTATTACTATTCATAACGGCTAGTTAGATTAGTTGTGGTGTGTTAGAACTCGATGTTGCGTACAACACACGCTATCGCATTATTTAAAGAGAAGCGTACCGTAGAAGCTTGGGGTGTTACAATACTGCACAACCAAAACATAAAATAGTCTTTATTATATAATTTATACCTAATGATTCTAAATTTTAAATAAATTTTTTTCTTCAATTTTGAGATTCATGGGTGGATTGTAAAATAATCATGGGGGTCAATTATGGGTGACCAAATTTTACTTATTTTATGACACATAAAAAGGTTATTTAATTAAGTGGATCAAAACTTTTTTATTAGTTAGGATGGGTGGATATTTAGAAACTTTTCCCCACCAATTGACCCTTTTTCTATGGAAATGATATTAGGGAAACAACACATGATTACTTTTATAAGGTTAGAAAATAGTTTGAAAACATAATCCTTTCCATGTCAACTCCCATTGAGCCACAAATTATTCCAGTAATAATCAAGTCAAAAATTAAAATGTGGCATTTTGGGTAATCACCCTTAACCCACATACTTTATGTCACACATGACCTTTTTAAATAAATTTTATTTTTTTATTTCTTAGTTTCAGGTTCTCGTGCCAATGTCCTGGGATTGGTTCTGGTTTAAATTTTTCGACATTTAATATGTTTAGGAGGTTTAAGACCAGTGTGTGGTCGCTGCATAGTGTGTGGTAGGCGCATTGTTAGGTCGGGTTCCACACAATTGTTTAACGATTAAAATAAATAACATTTTATATAAATAAGGTGGGTTGAATGTTTAAATTGTAAGATGAATACTGTTATAATTTAATTAATAATATTATTATTACTAAGGAGTTATTATTATTATTATTATTTCATTATTGTCTATGTTATTTATATTTATATTATTATAATTATTTTTATTATTATTACCATTGGTTATTATTATTATTATTATTGCAATTTTATTATTTTTACTCCTAGTTTTTATTATTACTATTATTATTTTTATTATGATTGTAATAATATCATTATTTTATAGAAAACAACTTAGTGTAAACCCTAATTCCCTTCCAGCTCCCCTTTTATCCTATTCCTCACCGCGGGCCGCACCCACCTCTCTGTTCCCTGCACGAACTAGCCTCCCCTCTACCTTCCTCTCCAACCTTGCCAGCTCCCAAGTCGTGCTCCCCCTCTCGCCTAATGAGTCTCCTCCACCCTCACTACCCTCTCTGGTTGCCCCTACTCCAGCCACCCTGCTCTCCGCCCTCAACTCGTGCCTCCAGCCCATCCTGAAAACTCCACCCTGACCCACAGATCCCGTCACCCCCTCTTCCCCGTCGCGATCCATCCCCCCCAGTTCACTGTGCATTGCCACCCCGTGGACCTCTCGCCCAGAATCCCCTCCAGACTCCTCTCGCATGGCCACCTCCAATTCCCTGCACCACCACCCCGTTCAGATTCCAGCCGGCCTCCTCCCACATCCAAGGCTGTGTGACCCTTCATTCCTGCTCCAGCTCTGGCCGCCCATGTCCAAGCCACTCCGGCATCAGCCGCAAGACCCCGCCACCCGTTCCCTCTACCTTTGGCCTACCAACCAACTCCAACAATTCTGCAGCGCCCCCTGAAACCAAGTGCCCTTCCCATCGTGCCACCCTCCCATCTTTCAACCGGTTTCTTTCTAGCGCATCCATTCACCGCTTTCTTCGGTTTCCCCTAGCGCTCCAGCCTTGCTATAGTTGGTTTCATTCATCAACATCTCTAGATAAATTTAACATGTTTGTTTAAATCTATAAATGTGTTCTTTGTTTTTATTTTGTGGTGTGTTAGATGTTTTGATGTTGTTTGGGTTATCATTGTTTGAGAATGGACTCATAGTGAAGGAAATTGTTATGTTTTTATATGTTTTGTGATGTAATATTTCAATGAAATGGGTTTTAAGAGTGTTTGGAAGGTGTGAAATGGGCTTTACAAATCTTTTGTCACGCGTGTGTGAGGAAATTGTATTTTCTATTTGAAATGCTGTTTTTTTCATTTTGGTTTTGTTTTGGTTATTTTATAGAAGTGTTTAATCAATTGTTTATTGGGTATGAATTATATTTTTAAGGTGGTCAACATATTTAAGTGTTGAGAATATAATTTTTAATGGGAATCAGTGATGTTTTGTGTGTGAAAACGGATGCGTTATTTTATAAAATGTTTTATGGGTTGGTTGTTAGGTGTGAGACATGTTTTGGAGTGATGATGTTGTGTGTTTTATTTGAATGTGTTTTCTTTGGTGAAACTGAGTATGTTTTGTTGTAAACCTTAGTTTCACCATTTTTGGATGTTTTATTTATTATTCAAATGGTTTATTACTTTAATCATGTGGTGTGTATGATGTTTGTAAAGTGGTAGGTGTGTCTGATGGCCGTGATTGGATTCTAATATAGAGATTGGTTGTGTTTTGATACGTATTTTGATGTGATATTTTCAAAACATGTCAAGCCAGTTATTTTGTATTTTTTGTTTGTTTGGATCATTTTAAGTCCATGTTTATGTGTTTTTTGTTGTTTGTGTGGTTGTTGCATGGTGTCGGTGAGGAAAACCACGATACTACGATTATCACCTTGTGCGGGCTTGCACACCTTTGTGAGTTGTGTCACGTCGTCATGTTCGAGTTGCAAATTGAGGTACTTCCCCCACTACACTCGCCTTTAAATTTAGAATTTATTTATTTTTTGATATTTTATTAATTTAAATAAATGGGACATAATTTAAGATAATTAATTTTTAAATGATTATTTGGTGTAAAATAGCTATTTATTTTATTCACAAAACTTGAAATATCTTCCTGATGAACGGACTCCCAGAAGTGAAAGAATGCATGTTTGGACTTTAAACATAATTCATTAAATTTCAAATGTACTTCAAGTTTATTGATATATAATTTCTTTTGAAGCACGAACTAATGTTTTGGTTCTCTTGAGAAATGAAAATTTTCATTGAGATCGGTGAAGGCCTGTTTGGCACTTTAATAGAATAAATTATTTTGGAAAACTCTCTTTGGGGTGAATCAAGGGTGATCTTTGGTGTACCTTGACTGCATTAGTTTTTTGTGATTTTGGTGCTACTTGATTGGCATTATTGTCTCAACCCTTAACCTTTTATAATACGTGCTGACATGGGAACCTAGCATAGTAAGTGAATTTTTCTAAGAACGATTTCCACACTAGTTTCGATTACGCACTGGCTAGTGGGCCTTAGTATGAAGTATAGTCTTATAGGGGATTGGTCCACTAAGTTAGGACATGAAGGGAAACACCAGGCATTAGGGCATTATGACATCATCAAGAGTAGGCATGCCTTCAGGATGAGTCACATGTATGGTATGATCTAGATTGTTCATGAGCTCCTAGGTTTGACCCATGTTTTCTATAGTGTTTATTTTCATGTGGAGGACGATTGAGTGGTCTAGTTTGGTTTCTAGCCCCTATGTGCCACTTATTTTCCATTTCCCATTGTGTTTTGTGTGTGTTGTGTGTGGTTTTCCCTTTGACTAATAACTGAAATTTGAATATATAACTTGTTCGTAGAAATGTCTTAAAATGAAAAGCACCAATTCCTTACAAAAATTAAACTTGTTTTTAAATTAAAAAGGGAAATGGGACGTTACTTGTCATAGAAACAGATGTTTGTGTGTGGAAACCCATATTTTGTTTAATTTATCTCAAATCTAGAATTAGTAAATTTTATTGTTTAAAGGTAGTTCATTGGGAATAGTTTGTTGGGCATGCCTGCGGAGTTTTAATACTCACACCTATAGTGTTCTCCTGTTTTTCGTTTTGTTGCTGGATTGACTTGAGCTTGCTCACCGTGGGAGAGAGTTGGTTATAGACTGGTGAGTGACACTTTGAGTCACGAGGAATTTCAGTCGTGGTCAGGTTAGTTACCTATTGGCGGTTCTTTTTCCATTTTTGTGTCATTTATTTTCCTTGAATTATTCTATTTTTTTCAAATACATTACTTGTATTTCATTTATGGGAAAAATCATTCCCTGTTGTTAAATTTTGATACACAGTACTAGCTGCCAGCCCATGGGGATCGGGAACGCCCTTCGGGCCATCTCGCGGACCATCTCGGGTGACCAGTTTAGGTTCGACCCAAGTTGGTTCATGAAAAAATGTTATCATAGGAGGAACTTGTTAGTTTGGGTGTCCAGTAGATGGAGATTAGGACTGTCAGGACTTGAGAGGTAGGCACGGGAAGGACATCATGATCCCTCGCCTGTTCCAAACCGCGAGTCGCCAGGGGTAGTCTGAGGAATGAGTTTTTGTCTCGTTCAGATTTTTTTTTGGATTGAGGGATGACAATGGAGGCAAACCGATGTTAAATTGGGATTTTACGAGGATTAGTGACCCATGTGGAGTCTGCGTACATGGTTTATGTTCTTCCCAGTCATTGATGATTACTTAGGGCATGGCCCAGTACCATGTCTCTAGGTTATGCATGACTACTAGTTGCACTCATTGGTGATTTAATGCATGTTGTGTGTTGTCATGGTTCTTGTGGGTGTAAGTGCACTTTTGAAAATGAAAAATGGGTTTTGAAATGAGAACGATTTCTTTTAATGGGATTTAAATTTTTTAAATGGATTTTTTTTAATACTGAAATCCCTTGGTCAAAAAATCCAGTGTTTTCTTGGAACTGGTAGAGATAGGGTCTGATTTCAACCTCAGGTACTCTTTATGAACGTTTTCACATGTGAGAGAATCAATGGGAAGTGCATTTTGGCATGTATGGAAGGAAGCGGATGAAGACATGTGCAATGGTTCATGGGATTATTGGGGTTTGCACTTGGAATTAAAGGATTGAACTCATTTTTCCAATGTAATTTTAAAAAATAAATGATTTTTGTAAAATTGAATTTGGTTTTGAAAATTGGACTCGGTATTTAGAATGTGGCCTTGAAGGAAGACGATTTTGAAAGAGGAATTTTTGATTTGTGTTTGTTTTTGTTTGTTCTTCTTTGAGCTGGTTGTTTTCAGATGATAGTGCTTTCAATGATGTTTCATCGGCTTGATATTGGTATTATCTTTGTGTTTTATATGTTTTTTAGAACCACCCACCTAGACAGGTCCCCAATGTTTCTTATAAGTCATGCCCAATTTTTGGTCCTCCTCAGACATTGTCTGTACTTAACAGTGATCAGGGTCTGTTACAGGTAGTTATGTGGTTTGAAGAGGTTGAGTGTGCTTTTAGGATGTTGGGAACTCCTGAAGTTGTATGAGTGCATGTCGTTTTGGGCATGTTTGAAGGTCCATCTTTGGACTAATGGGAGTTGTTTGACTTTCCATAACTACAAGTTGGGATGACGTGGGATGACTTTAAATCTGTCTTTGTCCGATGGTTTATACATGAAGAAGTGAAGACAATGAAAAGGGAAGATCTTCTGCGTATTCAACAAGGCCAATGGACGGTGATGGCATATGTTGACAATTTCAACGAACATGTGTCTTTTTCTCCCAAGGTAGCATCACAAGATTTGATGAAGACTCATCTCTACATTGGGGGTCTTCGTCCAAATATCAAGGAGCAGGTCCTCCCTTTGAAGGGACATTGTTTCATGAAACAAGTGGATGAGGTGTTCTTAGCTGAGTGGGTCTTCGGAGTGTAGATTGTCAGAAATCCAGTGTATTTGGTTGCTTGTAATGGTTCCAATTTGGCGAGTAGGGTGTGCTAGAGGAACTGGATTCAAAAGAGTCCTCTGTAGTTGTTCTGGATTCTAGTTCATGGGACCGTTCAGTGGTGTGCCACTAGTGTGGATAGTTCGGGCACATGAATCTGTCATGTCGCATCCCTCCGAAGACATGCCATTGTTGCAGATGTCGGGTTCATTTAGAGAAATTATACATGGAGCGTCACATGAAGAAGACTTTGTGACCGGAGAAATTCTAGTGTCTGAATGTGAGACAGGATATGCTTCAGCCATTAGATCCCCAGCCACAGGTCTTGGGGTGAAGCTCGTGCATAATAAGGAGTTTCTAGGGGTGTGAAGCCTTGGTCCGGGTTTGTGTATCGTGTTTGAAGTGGAAAATTTAAAGTCTTTTCATATTTTCTTTTTCTACTGTTAATGTTTTTTCATCGTAGTAAGATCATTTCTTCATCGTGGAGTTATAATAGACATGTTCTCTTGTAATTCAAAACTGTTTTTTTGTCGGATTATGGTTTTTTGAATCATGCGTTTTTCTTAAATGTATGTCCGACCCTTGTATATGTTGACCTCATATTAGCTATATATTTTTGCAGATGTATGTTCTGGTGGAAGAATCGATGCTTGTGGTTATTCTCAGGTTTACTATTTGAGTTAAGTTCTGTTTAGTGGGTTTTCTCTAGTATTAAGTGTTCTGGTCTAGGTCAAGAGATTCATGGTTTAGTGGGGGTTGTTCGCTCGTGCTATAGAAGATAGTTTGGATTGGGTGGGAGTTCTCGTGTGGCCCCCCTCTCAGGGTGGTATGTTTGGGTGTTAAAATTTTCCCAATAGTTGAGTTTTTGTGGTGGGGATAACCCTCTCGTGTTATCTCATTCTCTTATGTTGTTGTTTCTTTTTTGATTCATTCCGGAATGGATTCTTGTTTCGTCTATCATTCATCTAGGTTACTTTCTGGGGGCAGAATGTGTCTGTGATTGGGATATTTGTCAAACCAGACCTTTTTAAATAAGTTTCTATTTTATTATTTATTAGTTCTGGGTTCTCTCACCAATGTCTAGGATGGGTCTCGATTTAAAATTTTCAACATTTAATAAGTTTATGAGGTTTTGGACTAATGTGTAGTCACTGCATAGTGGACGGTAGGCGCATCATTAGCTCGGGTGCCGCACAAATGTGTAACAATTAAAATAACTAATTTATTATATAAATAAGGTGTGTTGAGTGTTTAAATTATAATAAGAATAATTTTATTATTTAATTAATAATATTATTCTTACATAGGCATTATTATTGTTATTATTTCATTATTCTCTATGTTATTTATATTATTATTGTTATAATTATTTTTATTATTATTGTCATTTGTTATTATTGTTATTATTGTCAGTATTTTTATTTTTTTTATTTTAGGATTTTATTATTATTATTATTATTATTATTATTATTATTGTGATAATATAATTATTTTTATAGAAAAAAGGGAGAGTAAACCCTAATTCCTAGCCAGCTCCCCCTTTTTCATGTTCTATCCCGCGGGCTGCACCCCCCTCTCTGTTCCCTGCGGAAACTAGACCCCCTCTGCCTTCCTCTCCGACCTTGCCAGCGCCAAAGACATGCTCCAGCTCTCGCCTCACGAGTCACCTCCACCCTCACTACCCTCTAGGATTACACCTCTTGCAGCCACCCAACTCTCTGCCCTCAGCTCATGCCTCTAGCCCGTCCCAACAACTCCACCCCCGACCCACAGATACCACCACCCCCACTTCCCCATCGTGATCTAGGCCCCCCGGTTAACTACGCATCGCCACCCCCAGGACCTCTTGCCTAAAATCCCCTCTCGCCTCCTCTAGCATGGCCGCCTCCAACGCCCTGCACCACCGCCCCATTCAGATTTCAGCTGGCCTCCTCCAGTATCCAAGGCCACTTCTCCCCCGCTTTCCCGCTCCAACACCAGCCTCCCTTGTCCTGTCTGCTCCAGTAGCAGCCACAAGACCTCGCCTCCCTTTCCATCTACCTTCGAAATACCGACAAGCTCCAGCAGTGCTGTAGTGCCCGTTGGAACCCGCTTCCCTTCCCTTCATGCCACCCTCCCTTCATCCGACCGGTTTCTTTCCGGTACATCCATTCGCCTCTGGTTTCGGTTTCCCCCAATACATTATCCTTCTTGTAGGGGGTTCCATACCTCTACATATCTAGATAAATTTGAAATGTTTGTTTAAATCTCAAAATGTGGTCTTTGTTTTTTGTGTGGTGATTTAGTTGTTTTGAAGTTATTTGGGTGCTCATTGTTTGAGAATGGACTCCTAGTGAAGGAAATTGTTATGTTTTTATGTGTGTCGTGATGTAATATTTCAATGAAATGGGGTTTAAGAGTGTTTGGAAGGTGTGAAATGTTCTTAACAAATGTTTTGGCATGCTTGTGTGATGAAATTGTATTTTCTATTCGAAATGGTGTGTTTTTCATTTTGGTTTTGTTTTGATAATTTTATAGAAGTGATTAATCAATTGTTTATTGGGTATGAATTATATTTTTATGATGGTGAACACATATAAGTGTTGGGAATATAATTTTTCATGGAATGCGGCGATGTTTTTTTTGTGCAAATGGATGCGTTATTTTATAACATGTTTATGGGGGGTTGTTAGGTGTGAGACATGTTTTGGTGTGATGATGTTATATGTTTTATTTTAATGTGTTTTCTTAGGTGAAATTGAGTATGTTTTGATGTGAACCTTTGTTTCACCATTTGTGGATGTTTTATAAATTATTAAAATGGTTTGTTACATTAATCATGTGGTGCGTATGATGTTTGGAAAGTGGTTGGTGTGTCTAAATTTCGTGATTGGGTTCTAATATAGAGATTGGTTGTGTTTTGATTCGTAATTTGATGTGATATTTTCAAAACATGCCAAGATTGTAATTTTGCGTTGTTTTTTCATTTGGATTGTTTTAATTCCTTGTTTATGTATTTTTAGTTGTTTGTGTGGTTGTTGCAGCGTGTCGGTGAGGAAAACCGTGATACTATGATAATCGGCTTGTGTGTGCATGCACTCCATTGCAAGGTGTGTCACGTCTTCGTGTTCGAGATGCAAATTAAGGTAGTTCCCTCACTGCACTCACCTTTAAATTTATAATATATTGATTGCTTGATATTTTATTAATTCTAATAAATTGGAAATAATTTAAGATGATTATTTTCTAAATGATTATTTGGTGTTAAAAGTGCCATTTATTTTATACAGGAAACTTGAATCATTTTCTTGATGAACGGACTCCCAATAGTGAAAATTTGATTGTTTGGAATTTAAACATAATTCACAGAATTTCAAATGTATTTTTTGTTTATAGATAAATGATTTCTTTTGAAGCATGAACAAGTGTTTTGGTTCTCTTGAGAAATGAGGATTTTCTATTGGATTGGTGAAGGTACGTTTGGCACATTAATAAATTAAATTATTTTGTAAAACTCTCTTTGGGGTGACACACATGTTATCATTGATGTATCTTGAATGAATTAGTTGTCTGTGATGTTTGTTCTACTTGATTGACTATGTTGACTCACCCCTTACCTTTTTATTATACATGCTGACATGGGAACCTAGCATAGTAAGTGAATTTTCTAAGAATGATTACCGCACTAGTTTAGATTATGCACTAGATAGCGGACCTTAGTATGGAGTATACTCTACTTGTGGATTGGGCCCCTTGTTTAGGCCACGAAGGGAAACACCGAGCATTAGGGAGTTATGACGTCATCAAGAGTAGTAATGCCTTCAGGATGAGTCACGTGTATGGTATGTTCTAGATTGTTCATGAGCTCTTTGGTTCTACCAATGTTTTCTTGAGTGTTTATTTTTATATGGCGAATGATTGTGAGGACGATTTCGGTTTCTGGACCATGTGTTCCACTTCTTTTACATTTCCCTTAGTGTGTGTTGTGTGTTGTGTGTGGTTTTCCCTTTGACTGACAACTAAAATTTGAATTTCTAAGTTCTTCGCAGAAATGTTTTAAAATAAATTGCACCTGTTCCTTTCAAACATTAAACTTGTTTTTAAATTAAAAAGGGAAATGGACTATTAATTTTTGTAGAAATGGAAGTCTATTTGTGGAAACCCATATTTTGTATAATTTTGTTCAAACATGGAATTAGTAAATTTCATTGTTTAAAGGAAGTGGATTTGGAATAGTTTGTTGGGAAAAACTGCTGAGTTTTAATACTCACGCCTATAGTGTATTCTTGTTTTTAGTTTGGTTTCAGGTTTGACTTGGGTTTTCTCACCATAGGTGAGAGTTGGTTATGGACTGGTGAGCGACTCTAGGAGTCGCGAGGGGTTTTGGTCGTAGTCAGGTTAGTTATCTATTGTTGGTTGTTTTTCCTTTTTCGTGTCATTTATTTTCCATGCGTTAATCTATTTTTTTCTGCTTCTTTACTTGCTTTTAATTTATGGGACAAATCATTCCCACTTGTAAAATTTTGATGCTTGACACTGGTTGCCAGCTCGTGGGGATCGAGAATACCCTTCAGGCCATCTCGCGGACCGGCTCGGGAGATCGGTTCAGGGTCGACCTGAGTTGGTTCGTGATACTTTACTTTTAAACACAAGTGAATGACATATATACTTCATCCCATAGTTGAGATATATCATAAATAACTCCTCTTATCTGTCAAAAAATGTATAAAGATTACCATTAGATAAAAGGTTTAATTTTAATGTTAACTGTAACATATAATAGTGATTTCTTAAAATATCATATAAAATATATATATAATATTTTTCTAGTATTCCATTTAGTAATAAAATATCTAATGTTCTTCTTCATCATCAAGTATGACCCCATTCGTTTTTCCTTAAATTTTTTCTTGAATTCTTTTATTTATAGTGCCTCTAGCCCAATTAGACATGATTTCATCTATTGCAACTATATCTCCATCTAGTAATCCTCCATCTTGTAGACCTAAAAATACTACATCACTAATATATTCCTATGTTTGATGAAAAAAATATTACACCTATGACCAGTTCCTTCGTATGATGCCTCTGATCAAAACCATCTTCTTATTCATATTCTTCAACCAAATGTTTTTTGGATAGGAAACTAATGTTGTTTTATAACCTTTAGATCTTTACCTCAATCATGAATATAAATATTTTTACCTTCTACGATACCTTCAATAAATTATATTGACTATCCCTCTTGAGAGATCATAGGAACCCAAATATATTAACCCACCACACTAAAAAATTGAATTTCGAAAAACATTATCAATTTAGCATCACATGAAACCTGGGAAATGTTCTAGAACATTACTAAAAGTCATTTAAACTCAATGTAAATGAATTTATTCAAAAATCATTAAAATATATATATTATAGAATATTAAATGAATAACTTATCATTATCTTTTTAAATTTCTACACATCATTTATATAAATATCTCTAGAACTAAAACCAAAAAAATGTTTTTCTAATAAGTTGAAAAATAACTTAGAAATCTAGGGAACTATTTTTCACCTCTCTAAGATCGAATTCAACCAATTGAATAAAATTTTAGAATCATAATTTCTTCATCTATTTTAGTTCTCATGCATCCTCTGACCAATTCACATTATATATGTTCATCTGATAAGATTTATCTAACATTTGGGAATGTATCCATTTGACCCATGTTGTATGAACTCAGTATGCATATAGGGATTTGTTCATAACACTCATTCTAGTATTTCCTCGTAGAAGTTTTTGTCTAATGACATTTAGTTTTTTTATATGATGCTCATCGATCTCATGGATATATAATGATCAAACTGACTTGAAAACACATCATAATGGATTTATGATTATTCAATTTTCTTTCCAACCAATGTACTTCCTACTTCATGTTATGATAGACTAGTGAACGTTATTATATCTTTAAATTTATATAACCTTTATTCCAACTTCAGTAATTTGTACGTCCTTATCTATTAAATATCAAATTATTCTCAAAATTCATACAACATTCAATGGGAGGAGTGAATTCAAATTTCTCCCACCAATGAAATCTTAAATCACTATCTATAATCATCAGGTATCTCAATCAATTGAATCATTTTGAATGTTCATTAGTTCATCTTCATAGGAATCCATATGGTCAAAATTCATAAGAATCTATCTTATGGAATGTCAATGAACACTAGCGCTTTTGATATCCTTTTTTCATTATGTGGTTCTGGTGATATATTGATAGGATTATACTAATCGGTAGATGATGTTAATCTTGGTCTAGTGTATCATTGTAACCATATTCATGGTAATCATTTTACATATCCATGGATTTGTATCTTAAAATAGAAAATTTCATGTCTCTTCAATTTTGTAGCTTCATCTTTTTCAAACATTCAACTTATACATCGAACACCCTTTCAATATTGTGTACTTTACCCACTAGCCTTCATCCTATCTTTTTATCACTCTAGATATGTTAACATATCTTAGTTTTAAAGTTATTTAGTGTCAACTCATACTCCATAAATCAGACTCTAACGTCATCCCTCCATCCTTAATGATTATACTATATAACTTCAATGTCGTTGTTCAATGGTTTTTACCATCAAGATAACATTATCCATCATGCATTCATTCTTCTTATATACCAATACTGAATTATTCAAATTGTAAGGATATATATAGTTCATCTATATCTTGAATCATTCTTAAATATTTTTTTTGTCTCACTATCATACAATCATATTTTGGACCCTTTACCCATAGAGCCTTTAACTTTATGTACAAGTTTTCATAATAGAATATTTTGAATGTATACAATTTAATAACAATATCATAATAGATGACCTTCAATATCCACATTAATTTTTTTTTCAGTACCAAATTCTATTTAATGTCAATGACATTTCACCCACACTTAATAGTATGGAATTTAGTGTCTAATTCTTCTGAGAACATAAGTGAGGGAATAAATTTCACCCCTACTTAATTATTTAAATATTTAATCTCCCTTGTTAACATAATGGGGAGAGGTAGGAACACTCTACACACCTTTTATTTTCTAATTCTTTTCTTCCACTAAAAAAATAAGAACAATAAAATTTTTAATAGAAGTAAATAATAATTTTTCATAAATTAATATGTCCTAAATTAACCAACTTTAAATCTACATGAACCATTCTCGTTATAGAAAATAATAATGATTAAATCATTTATCATTGATTTCCATTATGTTTTCCTAGTGATGTAAACAACAAAGAAATATTCATTCTGGGAATAGAACCATATAATTTAATTTAACATAGTTTTCTACATCTATCTCAAAAAACATATAAAAAATGTCCAATCATAAAAATGAAAAAGTTTTATCCCCCTTTAAAAGAAAATAATTTTTTATCAATAATATAACCCCTATTTAATATTTAGACTTCAGTTTTACTATGAAAAAAGGATCATAGAAAAAGTACCTTAAGGATGATGGCATCATCAATTATTATTATCATTTGGAGTTTCTTTTTTGGGTAATTTGTTCTAAAAACCACTATATTGGGATCATCTAATGTTTTAACACCTTGGTTTACATGAATAACTTTCTACATTAATTTATAATGATTCCATAACACCAAATTCAACTTAACTTCAGGGATCCCTATAAATATTTTCACTTTTAACAACATTTTAAAAGATTTTTATTTGGAACAATAGATGGAATATATAGGATATTTCTTAGATTATTTGGAAAGGGAAATAGGGTTGAGAATTGTTTCCCAAACTTGAAACTTCCTCTTTACTTTTCGTCAGGACATTAACCTTATCATTATAAACAAAATTCTTCTTGGATAACATGTGTTTCTTCTCCATAGTTTTTATTTCAACATTCAATGGTACATTCCTCTTAGATTTGATACCAAGGGACATGAATTTTTCTTATTTTATTCAACAGAAAATATATTCCTTAGAGTTTGGTAGCCAACATACATCTTCCACACAACTTATTATGTACCAGTAATTTTCTCTTCAATCAACACTTTTAATTAAGTAATATTTCTTCATCAGTGACGGTTTATGAATTAAAAATCTATGTCTCCATTTCTCAGCTTGATTTTTTTTATTTGAGATTATTTCCAATATCTAGAAAACACATAGTGAGATTAAAATTTTCCATTATGTGGCCTTTTCTTCCATTGAAGTAGAATCTTTTCATGGGCATGAAAAACTCTGAAACATTCTTCATGGGTGTAATAATATTATTTGATTATTTTTTACACCACATTATAGTCACACACTCTATCTTACATCTATTTTATTTAATATTTTTTGGCCACTACCCATTTGTTGAACTTGTGTTCTGATTGATAGTAGTAAACCAATACTCTTACTCACCATAAGAACATTATACAACACACTCAAAAAATATTCAACATATCCAAATATTTTTTATAGCACCCCAATCTTAACATAAATTTATATTACATCCTTTTAGATGAATATTTAGTACATTACAAAAATAAATTCTAGAGGACTATAATATCTTAATGACTTTGGAAACATGTAATGAAAATATTCTATCTTGGTGCAATATCATCCACAATTCCCATAAAGATCTCTTCCTTTAGTACTTCTACCTAAATTTTTTTTTCATAACCCAGAGAATAGAAACATAAGAAAGGGGTGAGCTCATATGATTTATATGGGTAATATAGGGAGAAATGTAAGAATAATCTGGAGAATAAGGGTCTAATAACATTATCATGATGATAGGAGATCATACCTTAAAAATAATATATAATAACCAAAATATTGTCCTAAAAATGGGAAGTTCATAAGAAATTAATCATAAGAAAATAAACATATTAATCCATAAAATCATAACTTTGGAATAAGACATGGTATTTATAGAATACATAAATGAAAAGAAACATTTATGTTATGTATACCTTCTAAGACCTTCAAAACATGTTAGTATTGGGAAATGACTCATGTACCTAATTTAGGATTGGGCTAACAACCCATGTACCCAATTTCTTTTAGTCTTGGCTAAAACCCATTTACCTTCTTGTTTTGGGGCTTGGGATACTAGCTGTGTAACCTCTTTAATTTATGCTTGGGTGACAACCCATACCCCCTCTTTCTTTTTGGGCTTGGGATACAACCCAAACAACCAATTTCTTTTCATGTTTTGGATACAACTAGTGCACCTTTAGAGCTCATATAAAAAAAAGCATTACCCAATTCATTGGAGGGAGATATATGTCACACCCATATCGTGGTAAAATCATTCACACATGTGCCAAAATAAAGTAAAACATTAATCATATCATGACCGATAAAAAGATTTATATCTCATAAAAATAAAATTAGGACCCATGAAATGAAATTGGTATCATTAACATTTAATCTCATCATAATTGATGGAAAAGATATGGTTTTCATAAATATTCCATCGAATCATGTCCCATGAAAGAGAAACAAATTTCATAAACATATAACCCTTGAAAAAGATACTAGTTTCATAAAGACCAGGATATTAAGAGTGACCCATTCATTGAAAGGATATGAATAGAAACATTACTGAATTTCCAAAAAGGGAATGAGAAACATCAATGGATGTCATCTTATGTGGAAAATAGTTTTGAAATATTGTTCAAAAATGTTTCTTGGGAAAAATAATCTTTCTTCTTTGAAGAAGGATTATTAATACATAAAACCATTTAAAAATCATTTTCATAGAAAAACATGAAAACATATAAATAAGACTTGAAACCAATTTAAAAATGGATTTATTTCATTTAAATTACATTCAAAACAAATTCTTAATTATTCATCTTTTAAAAATGAAAAGTAATCTTCAAAGGAATGATGGTGGGTAAATCCATACATGTCATACGAAGTAAAAAAGAACATTCCATTTTTACAGTAAAAATGTTAGAAGGAATGAATTGTTTATAGAGTGACAATATGATTACCATAAAGAGATTGGTAAATAAAAATTGTGTAAAAATTTCATTAAAATCTTATAGTATAATGGTATAATATTCTTGAAAACCCTTTTTAGAAAACATAGATTTCCAATCGATGAAAGTGTAATGTCGGGCTTTCCTAAAAACATTTTATAAACTATATTATGTAGCAGATCATAAAATTCAGTAATAATACATGATTATATCATGAACTAAAAGAGGAGAATGAAAATAATTAATATTTCTTGGAGATTGATCCTAATTTTTCATCAAGGGAGTTAATAACATTAACAATTTTGAAAAGCAATGAGATTGTCTCACTAAACTCTTATAACTTTGTAACTTGGGATCATACTGTCCATGTAAAAAAGGAAATTACAAGAAGATTAATACATAATAAAAATAATTATATTCAAGTTATAATATTTAAAATGGACGTATATACTCCTTAAATAATAATTTAGTTTCGTAATAGAACATGTATCTCAAAGAAGGCAAATTGATAGAAAACCCTTTTATCGATTTTGTATGTTTTGAAGATAAACCCCATGGAAGATAGATCATCAAATGGGAATTTGAATACCCAAAATTTTATGTAAATGTTAAATATAATACAATAATTGGTTGTACATAAACCACATAAAATAAAAGAGTGGTGAGCATAGCTTGTATCTCACTGAAATTAAATGTGGGATAAAATGCCCATACTTTGTGTCTGGATAATCTCTATATTCATAAAAGAATAATGTGTAATAAATATACATTTATAATACATATTTTAAAGAATCATATTATTATATCTATTACCATATATTGTTTTATTAAAACCTTATATTATCTTCATTTTAATGATCCTATATTAGTGTTTCACTTATGGTAATATTCACTTTGTTCTTCACATGTGTCTTAAGTTGTTATATCATTAATCCTTATAATTATATCATGATTCCAGAATTTATATAATGATATAAATATTATTTACATCTGTTATATTAATATTATAACACTTTATATCATATAGTAGTACGAAATTTAATACATCGTTCAAGGAGACGGTAAGTCGTACGTATGCAAGAACGTTGTTTCTGTTTTTATTATCATATTGACAAAACGGTATGTAAATGACATATATATGTATATATATATATAAATATATATATATATATATATATTTATGTATATATAAAATTTTTAATTTATTTTTAATATATCATATATATCATATAATTTCATTAAACCCACCCTTAATACATTTTATGTTGAGTGTGAATGAATCACATTTCTTTGAGGGGTGGTAGTCCACACTTCCTCAAATGAGATTATTGTATTAACCCCAAATGGATGGAAAAAATATTTGTGTTGTAAAATTAATAAATAATATTAAATAAATAATAAATATAATATATTACACATATAAAAATAGTATCCATTATATTGTCCGCCATGAATTGTGGTAAATGATAAATGAAAAATCATCACATCATGGGGTAGTAGTTCATTGTACACAGAAATACTATGTTCAACATCCCTTAGATGGAGTTTTGTGAAATTGTGGGTCAGAACCTTTAAATAAAAACATCATATTATATGTGTTATTCTATTTTTTCCTCACAATAATGGAATAATGATAGTTTAAGGGGTGAATAATTAGAATAATGAAAATGAGTTTGAGAGAAGACGTTACCTCTAAATCGTGTAACTCATTTTGGTTTGTGAAAAAAGGCATCCTTCAGAAGATTTAATCCCAAAGGGAGGATTAGAGGTTTAATGTATGATTTTTGGGAGGCTACATGGAAAGATCTTGGACTAAATTAAATGTTTTCAGAGGTAGAGTAATGGGTAGGGATGGTGGCCTTTTATAGGGTATGAAAAGGACTCACATGGAATTTTAAGAAAAAAATTCAAGTGTTCTTATGTTCTTACTTAAAAATAGTCATACCAAACCAACATAAAAAAATAATGTAAGATTTATGGACGAAATATTAAAATAAAATGGGTTTTAGACAAGTTTTGTTGGTCATTTGGGCCCCTGATATTATGGTTTTTCCCCAATTAAGCTTAATTTGGCCTTAACCACTGATTATTTTTAATCACTTTTACTAATCATTTTGGTCATAAAATTAACATTTTATTATTAGAATCTAAAAAATAAACTGAATACAATTTTTTGTGTAATATGTTTTAAATTCCATTCATAGAAGTGGAAACATTAATATTACTTCTAATCATGTAGACATGACAAAATAAAAGTGTTTTAAATTTGGAAAAGTTCAAATGTTTGTTAAGTTTTTTTAGTTCATTTTATTAAATGATTTAATATTCATATAATGTGACCTGAAAACTTATTTACCATATCATTTATCAATAATTCATAATTATACAATAAGGCAGTTTATTTCTAAAATGCAGAATTTTTCACTATTTAACAAAAATGATGTTTCCCAAAAAATTCCAAAACAATCACCCTAGGATAACTTTGACAATCTGAATTAGAAAAAAAAAATTATTTTAAGAAATGAAATTTCTTAATATTTCTAAAATTACATTCATTCGAAGGGAATTAAAAATTTTTTATTTTAGAAAATGATATTTTTAAACATAGAAGGACTTTACGAACAATCATATATTTTATAATCAATATATTTTATTTATATAAAACAATTATAAAAATATTTTAACAGTAGTTATTAGTATTCATAATACATTTTTAAAATATTTAAAATAATCAAAAGATATTCTTCAGAAAAACTCATTGTTGTGTGTATCATACATCAACTCAGTGTTGGGTGCATCGTATGCAAAGTCCATGTTGTATGTAGCGAAAGCCAAGTTGGTATTGCGTGTAGCGTAGGACAAGATGGTATTTCATGTAGCACAAACCATTTTGGTATTAATTTTGAATGTTATGTTTTAATTAGTTTATATATATATATATTACTATTTCCAGTGTCATGTGGAATAAAAAATATTGAAAAGTTGAATTAATTTGAAAAACAATTCTCAATATCCTGGGTTGTTACATTTTACATCCCTTAAAATGAATTTCTCCCACAAAATTCTTCTGGGTTTTGAAAGGTTAAATACTGTAATGTTTCATTAATATAAACCCACATCATTAAAATAGATTCTATTCCATCCCTTTAAAAGGTAAATTTGGAAACATAATAGTTACCCAAAGTAACATATAACTGGGTCTCCACATAGGAGAACATAGTTTGGGAATGAAGATTGTATAAAGAGGGAAAAAATATTTATATGGAGTAATTGAGTCATCAATCACAATCATGTGAATTATGAATGGAATGAAGATGGACTCAAAGTCAAAAATCATTGATGATTTTAGAATCCATTCGATTAACGAGTTTTAAGGAATTAGGGAAATATTTTTTATCACTTTCTGAATGGTGAGTAATTCATGATAAATTATTATAAATATAATTTAATTATTTGGTTGTGGTTCGTAAAATTTCTAATATATCCATTACCTTAGGGAATAAATGTCTAGAAATTAACATTAATGAATAAATCATTAAAATATTCCTTTAATGGATCATAAAGCCCGTAAAGGAATGAAAAGCCAAACTATTTGTCTATTAAAAAAACATGCATTAATCTATAAAAAGTAACACTAATTTTTCATTATACATTTTTATTCATTAAAAACTAAATGCACATTAACTAGGACGTCGTATCACACAATGTTATGCATGAAATGCCTATCGTCCTTCAATCATGGGTTCAAGACCCACAACCTTTCCAGACTAGATTGGTTGTCACCCGAAATACAAGATGTACATATTTCTAAAACCACACTAATATAACATATATGATGAACATTCTAGTATTATGTTTAATCTATTATTATCCATTTAACCAAGGTTTTCAATACAAACTCAGGGCACAAATAAATCCTCATAAGCATAACATAATCATTTCATGAACGGTTCACCTTATATACCCTCTCAAAGTTGAAAATACAAAACCTTAGAAAGAGAGTAATAAAATTAGATTAAAATTGATTCCCATGCATCATAAAGTATAACTTGATTTTAACATTCTAAAAAAGTGAATACCCTTATTGTATACTCCCTTGAAACATTGTAACAACCCGAATTACCATAAATCCTTTTGGAAAACACGCATTCTTCCTCATTCCAATGTTTATTTTATTTACTCCTTAAATATAAAAATTTTGTAAACTTAATTAGTGGTAACATAAACAACCTATAAATAGGTCTTTACATAGTTACAAGGTAATCACTACCATATGATTTTCTATTTCATATCCCACATATCATTACCCATTCAACATTATCTTAACATAATAAAAATGTTAAGGGTAACCTTCCCTTAGTAAAAATGTTAATTATCCTAAGATAAACTTCAAGTCTATCGTGACCATTCAACATATTCTTTTAAATCCTTAGAAAAACACAAACTGAAGATTTCATACATAATTAACCATTCGTAATTCTAGAATTCAAATAAATAAATACTTTGATTACTTCATCCTCAATCAATTAATTATAATACAAATTTCGTTTCAAATGTCATTTGTAGTCTCTTCATCATCCACAATGTAACCATTACTCATACTAACTTGCTGATTATCTTCATGATCATTCCTCTTATGATATTGGGTTACGTAATGACCATTTTCTCCACATTTAAAACAATTAACCTTAGATGACAACTTAGGGAGGATAAAATTCCCATCCATCTCCTTAAAAAACTCTTCATTTTTCCCTTTTATTCACTTGATTTGTGTTCTTCATTTCCATTGTAAAAACAATTTCTTATTACTCTAAGACACTTTCATAGGTGATTATAACCAAATTATTGACTAAAAAGATACTGAATCTTCTTTCCTCCATGGAATCCATTACCCAAACTATCAAAACAATCCATATTTCTCTTCCTCGGAGAGTTAGAGAGTTGGTTAAGGTAAACATTTTTAATCATATTACGTGAAAACTGATTAGGTGTGATCATGACATCTTTCACTCCAGTGATCATCCCACTTAACCGATCATTATAAAATCTCCCATAACATTCAACATTAATCTAGTTTCTTATTATTCCCACCATTGACTAAAACCAGAAGCATTGTGTGAGCATTACCTATTATAAATGAAAATCACATAGTCATGAAAATAATAAATTATATGACGTATAAAACATGACACCATCAATAATCTATGACACCTTGGGTTTATCCTTGGTTATTAATAACTAACTTAATATCTAAATAATTTTTGGTAGTTTATGAGGAGTTTGTGAATTCCAAATGCATATCCCCTAGGAGTGTCAATCTTGGTGTGCAATAAGGCCCATTATCATGTATCTGATTTATCTCGAGTCAAAACCAAAACTTCTTGTTGGATTTTCTACCCTTAAGTACTTACGTACCAGAGTGACATACACTTTTTGTATCCAAACATTGATGTATTTCAAGAAAATAACTCACTATATCCTTTATAAAAATTCTAGGACGGTTCCGTAATTGTTAACTTGTAACACCCTATGATTTTATAAGATAAAATCTTTTTAATTTCTATTATATCTTCTGTTGTACACTACACCGAGTATTTCTTGCACTATACACAACACCGTATTAGCTTGCAGTATACGCCACACTAATCTGGCATCGTGTTAAACACAATTTCAACTTTGTTTGGTAGTAATTATTCAACGGAACATTTGGTGTATATATACATATATATTCAATGTATAAATGAAATATGGATAGATTTTTTTATACGCAACAACAAAGGAGTCTTTCACTACACGCAACTCTGACTTGGCTTGCGTTATACGCAATCGCGACCTTCCTCTATAGCGTGTGTAGTACGCAATACTGAGTTTCACTAAACATCGATATATTATTATAATATTATAAACTATCCATTATGAATAGTATTAAAAGAATTTTTAATTTTATATCATTATTATTCATCTTAAATATTTTCTAGAATATGGTATAAGAACAAAATAATTTTTTTGTTAAATAACTATTTTTCAAAAAATGCAGTTTTGCCGCCTTTTAATGGCACACCCACATTAAATATAGTTTTTGACATGTTTATAATTTAAATTTGACAAAATAAAATTCTTCTTTGGAATCGGGATATAAAAATTTACTTTGGATATATTTTTCATATTATTCTGGTAACTTTCATATTTTGATGAATAGTAAATACACGCTATATTTTAATTAAAAACAACTTTTTTCATTGTAATAATTTATATCATTAAATTATAATACTGAATGGTTTTAAAGTATAAATAGAATATATTTTTCCCATTAAATATAATGTATGTAATTACCTTTAATTTTACATTGAATTCTAAGATAAAAACATTTCAATCTTTGGAAATGTTTTAACTTTTAAAACATGTTTGCATAACAATGATATTGATTTTAAATAAATGACTACAACATATGAATTTTGAATTATGAAAAATGGATTCCATATTTGGATTTAGTGGGTCTAAATTATGTTAATAGGTTACATTTATTTTTTTTATATTATGAATAGTAACTACAGTAATTTTTATTTACTGCAGTTAAAGGTAAATATGGTAATTAAGGGTAAAAATAAGATTATAAAGTTACCCTAAAACTTTCCAAAATCCTATTGTATGAATAAAAGTCGACCCTTATCACCTAAAGGTCGGACTACATTCATTTCATGGACTTTTGACCATGAAATAATATAATTATTATTAACACAAAAGAAAGTGACAACATGTCACTCTCTTAAATATAATAAGAAAAATAATTTTAATTTAGTGATAAACTTCTTCACACTTCGAACATGAATAGTATACAGAAATAAAATAAAATTATATAAATCATATGAATTTATTTATAATTTTTAGGGATTAAATAATTATCATTAATTATGACACAATAGTGAAGTTGAAATTATTTTATTAATTGAAATATCAAATAAATGATTTTAAAATTAAAAAAAATAAATATTATATGAACTATTTAATGTGATTCACTAGATTTATAGATAAATATGACATGTTAGGAACCTATTAAATATTTTATTTCTAATATATCATCTCTTTGGATTTTATGTAAATTCAAATAAACGAATAGTGTCAAAATTGACACTATTGTTAGTTTATAAAAATAACATATTATTAAATTGTTTAAAAGTCACAAAAATATTTAAAAATTATAAATTGAAATTTATATAGTCTTCAATTTCCTAAAATATCAAATTATGGAAAATAAACGACACATAAGTGATTATCTATGACCATTTAAAATTTAGAATTTTATTACCACAAATAAAATTAAATAGATTAAATAAGGATAAATCAAAATGATAAGGTTTAAAATAAGATCAAAACACGTCTAAATTTTATTGGTTGATGATATTACATCCCTATCTAATCTAATCATTGAATTGAGTCATTTCTGGGGGTTTTTATGTGGGGATTGAATTTATGTTAAACTAATATTCTTGTGGATTCCAAAGGTGCCTCTCTCCTCCCTTATAAATGGGCACCTCCTCCATCTCATCTTTACAGAACTTTGAGCCTTAAATCTTGGCCAAACCTAACCCATTTCCATTATAAACTTCCCTTGAAATATTCTAGAGGTCCTGGTCTTCTTAAAAGACCACATTTAGTGTCCTAAGAGGTGATTTCAAAGAGGCGTGTCGAAGAAGAGGTAATATCCGTTACCGATTCTTTGAAATTTATTTCTTCTTCAACTTCCCCTTCTTTTGTTGTTTCATTATGAAGTAATAACATCATTATAAATAATATACTGATATGTTATTATATATATTAAACAACCCTATTTCATCTTCTATCTATCCTACGGAAAATGAAATCACCGCACGTGCGTACGTACGAAATACCGTCTCCACGTCGTGGTGTAATCTGTTTTCCACCACCACCTTACTTGGATGGGTATAATGGTGTAAATAAATAACTATATACGATTATTGAAAGTTGAAAATTATTCTGAAATATTATACAGTCACTTTAATAAAATTCTGTGATCATGGGAGTGATATCATCGCTCGTGCGTACGTACGGACTACCGTCTCCACGAACGCGATGAGATTCATTTTCCATGATTAACCATTAAAGAATGATTATAAAGTATATATAATAAATAATAATGAAATATATTACATAATAATGATACTAGATTTGTGAACATATATGTTTCATTTACTTAATTCCATTTAATTCAATAAGTAAATGAAAACTGCATTCATGCCTACGTACGGCCTACCGTCTACATGAACGTTCTATTTCATTACCTTTATCGATATATTATATATATTATGAACATATATTATATATAAATCATGTTTTATATTCCATAATTATGTAATCATGATCTAAGTAATCATATTAATAAGTACAAGTCATAACACAGACGATAAATGAAATGATTTTACCCAAAACGCTACTTTAACATGAATTTACAAAAGAACTGGTAATATAAAGCCATAAGTGAACCATATATGATATCATAACAATGAATATGATTCTATAACAATTCAATGAAATTATTTTAATCATTATACAGGAGGTTGGGATACATACGAAGCATATCGTATCTAAGGTAAGGGATAATGTTTCAATATCAATTGTTTTCTATCCATGATTTCTTATACGTAAATATTTATTAGGGTTGTATTTATCATCCATGTCCATGTTTTATAAAAATGTTTTAATGTATATTTAATGTCATTTTCCCCATTTTTTACTTTTACTACATGGTACGTAAGGAATATATTTTTTGTTTACCATACGTGGTACTTTTTGACTTTTCGAAAAAAAGTACGAGAAGAATGTTTTTTTAACTTATACGGCATGAATAGATTTTTACAGTTTCATAACCCCTTATTTTCATGAAGATTACTCTATAATATTTCATAATTATTTTCATCATAATCCTTTATTTTAAAATTTCATGTCATTTTGTGAAAAGAAAATGATTTTGAAGAAGAAAGGATATTTTCCTCAGGAATTCATTTCAAGTGTTTTATCAAAACCATTTTCCATCTAAGATGTGATTATTTTATATGAGTATATTTCAAGTATAATGTCTCTATTATTTTCATGGTTTCACTCTTCTTATGATGAAATGATATCCATTTGTTCTATATGGACTATGTAATGAAAAAATGATGTTTCTGTAACCCAATTTATTCTTTGGGTTATGATGAATGATTTATGATTGTTTTGTAGAACACATAAGAATGATTTCAATATGAGATGGGTGGGACCTATATCTCCCTCCAATGCATTGGGTAAAGATTTGAATCTAATGGTATAGACATGGATGAAACGACAAGTAAATCTTGTCCAGTAATACAGGGCTAGAAGGGAAAGTAATCCTGATTCAATAAGGGACTTTTTCCACTAAGATGGTCTTGGCAGCAATGCCTTGGCTACTATGGAAATCATATCAGGTGATTAATTTTTTTCCACAATTAAAAGATTTATTTCCATGATATTTTATCATTATTGATGTTCCATTATGATCTATTCCTTACGTACTTCCATGTTTTATGTCATTTCTCAATATCTTTATGTTTAAACATTATGTTCATGTTTTTATGTTAAGATATATATGTTTTGTTTTATTTTCTCCATGCTTACCCTTACTGAGAATTTGAGCTCACCCTTTTTTATGTTTAATTTTCCCCCACGATTAAAACAAATGTTTTAGGTAAGGAAACAAAAAGGGTAAGATAGTTATGGGAGATGTTGAAGATCTTTGAACATGATTAGAAGTTTATTTTCCAAGTTTCCAAAGACACAAACCTATTATGGTCCTTTGGTGTCTATTTTTGTTATGTATTATATATTCCACAAGAGTAATGTAATGTCTATGTACGTCAGGCTTGGGGACTCTACAGTTGGTATCAGAGGAAAGGTTTAGTTAACCTTTGGAAACTAGGATGCGAAAACATTAGTGAAATCACTAGAGATATTTATAAGGAATGTCTTGGGATGTCCCTAAGTTGTAGTATAACTATAGGTTATAGTCCTAGATTTATGTTGAAGGTAATTAATAACCTAGGGTGAACCTAAGGTTTCATGGATTAAAGAATGTGTGATAAGTTAGACATCCCATAAGTGACTTTTAATGATTATGCGGTTCCTCATTATTTTTACTATTTCTTACACTATGGTTTCTGGTTTTAGTCAATGGAGGGAATGAGAAGAAATTCAGTTAACGTTTATTTCGATGGAAAAATTGGTGATTGTGATCAACAAAATTGTTTAATTCCTATAGAGAAAGATATTGGGATTATTCCAAATCAGTCATCATGATATATGATTAACAAGGTGAACTTTGGTGGTATTCCTAAGTCATTAAATAAGAGGAAGATGGAATTTTATGCATGTTCACATGGTGAGGAGAATAGAGAAAGGAAGATTGATATTTCTAAAGAAGGGAAGAAGAACCTTGAGGAATACCTCAAATGGAGGGAAAGATGTTATCTGTGTGGAGAAAAGGGTCATAGAGTGATATACTGTTATGGTGTTCAATGTATTATTTGTGGAGAACATGGGAATTACCAAACTCAATGCCCTGACCTAAGAGGATACTTCTAAATCAAGGGATGTCATATTCCATGCCAATCATTGAAGAGGATGGATTGAATGGTTTATGTATTGTAACTAATGAATGATGTTGTTGAGTTAATTTTATGGTATATTGAAATATCTATGTATTGTTCCATTGTGGTTTTCCATAAGAATATGGTACCAGTAAACCTGAAAAGTGATTTTGGAATGTATATGGTATGCACATAAATAAGGGATAAGGATAAAATGAAATTTTTAATAGTATTCATGAGCTAATGACTAATATAAGGACAAAGTGATATCATGATTTGAGTATATAGAATTTTTGGGACTTCTATATGTGAAAAGGGTTAACTTTTATCAGCATTCATGTTTTCACTAAGGTTCTGTGGGTATTCATTTTTCAAGAGAATACATGATTAAGGTATTCAGATGTTGGAAATGTGACCAACAAGATATATTGCGTGATATATGGGGGATAAATGATGGTATTCAAATTCTTGTTTGATGACATTTCTAGTAATCGTTCTCTTTATGCTATAAGATTGGATAGAAGTATTTTAGATAAGAATAAATATTGGAATCGATTATGTTGGACATAAATTAGTATTGTCTAAGGCTAGAATATTTTTTGATGGGAGGTTATGATAATGTAGTTTTAGAAAAAGGAAAACCTGCAAGATGGGCGACAACCCATCACATCGGACAAGGGTGCGGGAATCGAACCCACAACCGATGTGCGACAGGACTTTATCGCCTACCACTAGCCTACAGGAAGTCCCTTGATAGTAGAAACTAGTTTTAATTTATTAAGCGGTATGATAGATGAAGTATAAGTCCATTTTTGGAATGATATACGATTAATCTCATCATAGATGGACTTATGTATATAACTATTGCTAACATTTTGATTGAGACAGATGGAATGAGCCATCATTCTATCACATGATCTTCTAAAACTTCACCAATGACAAATCAACTTCATTTCTTTAAGAGATGAAGTGGAAATTGTCCAAGGTACGAACACCAGTGAGACTATATAGAAATAAAGTATGTATTTCTTCTAATTCAAATTCTTTAAATTTAGGGAAATGATCTTGAAAACAAAAAATGTTGTCCTAGTGCCCTTATATCTGATTAATCAGATGCTACCTTAGATCATCACAAATTTATGGCTTTTTGATTGTTTTATTTTTCATAGCCATGTTCTCAACCACTCTCCATCCGAACTTGATGGTTAGATTTATCTTCCATATCCATATTTTCACCTATGTTGTTCTCTATGGAAATCTAGTGATGAGTTACTATGGGTGGCAGTTATGATTCTAACTTCCCTTTTTAAAATGAAGTTTTAGTATTCCTTTTTATGATGTGTGTTTCAATTAAAACTTTCGAGTAGTAAAACATTTATAACTCCGATGAATTTTGCAGGTGAAATTCATTTTAAGGGGGTTAGAATGTAACACCTCGAGATTTTATAAGATATATTCTTTTTAATTTCATTCATATCTTCTGATGTACGCCACACCAAAATTATCTTGCGCTATACGTAACACTGTATTAGCTTGCATTGTACATAACACTAATCTTGGATCGTGTTAAAAACAATTTCAATTTTGTTTGACAGTAATTATTCAACGCAACATTGAGTGTATATATACATATATATTCAATGTATAAATGAAATATGGTTGTATTTTGTAATAAGAAACAACAATGGAGTCTTTCACTACATGAAACTCTGACTTGGCTTGTGTTATACACAATCGCGACCTTCCTCGGTAGCGTTTGTAGTACGCAATACTGTGTTTCACTAAACAAAGATATATTATTATAAAATTATAAACTAGCTATTAGGAATTGTATTAACTGAATTTTGAATTTTATACCATTATTGAGCATCTTACATATTTTCTAGAACATGGTATGAGAACAAAATAATTTTTTCGGGTAAAATAAGTATTTTTAAAGAAATGCAGTTTTGCCGTCTTTTGATGGCGCACCCACATTAAATCTAGTTTTTGACAGGTTTATAAGTTCAATATGACAGAATAAAATTCTTCTTTGGAATCAGGATATAAAAAAATACTTTGGTTAAAATTTTCATAATATTTTGGTAACTATCATATTTCGATGAATAGTAAACACACGCTATATTTTAATTTAAAAAAACATTCTTTATCACAATAATTTATATGGTTAAATTATAATATTGAATTGTTTTATAGTATAAATAGATATTATTTTTACCATTTAATATAATGTATGTCATTAGCATTAATTTTACATTGAATTCACAGATAAAAACATTTCAATCTTTGGCAATGTTTTAACTTCTAAAACCCGTTTACTTAACAACGAGATTAATTTTAAATTAATTACTACAACTTCTGTGTTTTGAATTTTGAAAAATTGATTCCATATTTGGATTCAGTGGGTCAAAATTATTTAAATATGTTACTTTTATTTTTTTTGATATTATGAATAGTAACTACGATAATTTTTATTTACTGAAATTAAAGGTAAATCTGGTAATTAAGGGTAAAAATAAAATTATAAAATTACTCTAACACTTGCCAAAAATTATATTGGATGAATAAAAGTTGATTCATATCACCTAAGGGTATGACTAGATTCATTTCAAGGACTTTTGACTATGAAATAATATAATTCTTATTAAAACAAAAGAAAGTGACAACATGTCACTCTCTTAAATCTTATAAGTATAATAATTTTAATTTAGTGATAAACATCATGAAACATCGAACATGAATAGTCTACAGAAATATAATCAAATTAGATAAATCATATGAATTTATTTATAATTTTTAGGGATTAAATAATTATCATTAATTAGGACACAATAGTGATGATGACATTATTTTATTAATTGAAATATCAAATAAATGATTTTAAAAGTATTAAAATAAATATTATAAGAACTATTTAATGTTCTTCACTAATTTTATAGACAACTATGACATGTTAGGAACCTATTAAATATTTTAGTTTGAATATATCCTCTATGTGGATTTTATGTAAATTCAAATAAATTAATAGTGTCAAAATTGACACTATTGTTATTTTATAAAAATAACATATTATTAAATTTTTAAAAAATAAAAAAACTATTTAAAAACAATAAATTTTAATTTATATAGTCGACAATGTCATAAAGTATCCAATTATGGAAAATTAACAACACATAAGTAGTTATTTATAACCATTTAAAATTTAAAATTTTATTACCAAAAACAAATTTTAATATATTAAATAAGGACAAATAAAAATGATAAGGTTTAAAATAAGATCAAAACATGTCTAAATTTGATTGGTTGATGCTATTACAACCTTATATCATCTAATATTCGAATTGAGTCATTTTGGGAGGTTTTTATGTGGGGTTTGAATTTATATTAAACTAACATTTTCGAGGATTCCAAAGGTGCCCCTCTCCTCCCTTATAAAAGGGAACCTCCTCCCTCTCATCTTTACAGAACATTGAGACCTCAAGATCGGCCCACCCCTAACCATTTCCCTTCGAAACTTCCCTAAAAATATTCTAGAGGTCCTGGTATTCTTCAAAGACCAATGTTAGTGCCCTGAGAGGAGCTTTCAAAGAGGTGTGTCGAAGAAGGGGTAATGTCTGTTACTGATTGATTCAAATTTATTTCTTCTTCTACTTCCTCTTCTTTAGTTTTTTCATTATGATGTAATAACATCAGTATCAATGATATACTGATATGTTAATATATATATGAAACAACCCTATTTCACCTTCTATCCATCCTATGGAAAACGAAATCACCGCGTGTGTGTACGTACGGAATATCGTCTCCACACTGTGGTGTAATCTGTTTTCCACCACCACCTTACATGGATGGGTATAATGGTGTAAATAAATAACAATATATGATTATTTTAAAGTCATAACGATTCTGAAATATTATACAAACACTTCAATACAATTCCATGATCATGGGAATGATATCATCATTCGTGCGTATGTACGGACTACCTTCTCCACGAACGCGATGAGATTCATTTTCCCCGATTAACCATTCATGTATGATTATAAAGTATATAAAATAAATAATAATAAAAGATATTAAATAATAATAATACTGGATTTATAAACATATATGTTTCATTTACTTAATTCCATTTAATTCAATAAGGAAATGAAAACAGCGATCATGCGTACGTACGGCCTATCGTCTCCATGAATAGTGTATTTCTTTACCTTTATCGATCTATTATGTATATTTTGAATACATATTATATATAAATCATTTTATATTCTTTTATTATGTAATCATGATCTATGTAATCATATTAATAAGTAAAAGTCAAAACACGGAAGATAAATGAAAATATTTTACCCAAAATGTTACTTTAACATGAATTTACAAAAGAACAGGTAATATAAAGTCATAAGTGAACCATATATGATATCATAACAATGAATATGATTCTATAATAATTAAATGAAATTATTTTAATCATTATATAAGAGGTTCGGATACATACGAATCATATCGGACCTAAGGTAAGGGATAATGTTGCAATCTCAATTGTTTTCTATCTGAGATTACTTATACGTAAGTATTTACTGGGGTTATATTTATCATCAATTTCCAAGTTTTATAAAACTATTTTCATGTATTTTTAAAGACCTTTTTACCCATTTTATACTTTTACTACATTTTATGTAAGGAATATTTTTTTTTTACCATACGAGGTACTTATTTAATATTCTGGAAAAAGTACAAGATGAATGTTTTTTTAACTTATACGGAATGAACAGATTTTTACTGTTTCATAATGCCTTATATTAATGAATCTTTTTCTTCAAGATTTCAGGATTATTTTCAACAAAATCCTTTCTTTTAAAATTCCAAGTCATTTTGTGAAAAGAAAATGATTTTGAATAAGAAAGTATATTTTCCTCAAGAATTCATTTCAAGGGTTTTATCAAAACCATTTTCCATCTAAGATGAGATTATTTTATATGTGTATGTTTCATGTATAATGTCTCTATGATTTAAACGGTTTAACTTTTCTTATGATGAAATGATATCCATTTGTTTTATATGGATTATGTTACGATGTAATGATGTTTATGAAACCCATTTTATTCTTTGGTATATAATGAATGATTTATGATTGGTTTGTGGCACACGTAAGAATGATTTCAATATGAGGTGGGTGGGACCTATATCTCCCTCCAATGAATTGGGTTAAAATTTATATCTCATGAGATAGACATGGATGAAACAATAAGTAAATCCGGTTCAGTAATACAGGGCTGGAATGAGAAGTAAACCCAGTTCAGTAAGGGACTTTGTCCACTAAGATGGTCTTGGAAGCAATGCCTTGGATACTATGGAAATAATATCATGTGCTTAATGTTTTTACACAACTACAAGTTTTATTCCATTGCTATTTTATCATGATTGATGTTCCATTATGATCTTTGCCTTACATACTTCCATGTTTTTTTTTTCACTTCTCAAGATCTTGATGCTTAAACATTATGTTCATGTTTTTAAGTTCAAATACATATGGTTTGTTTTATTTTCTCCATGATTAACCTTAATAAGTATTTAAGCTCACCCTTTTTATATTTTATTTTCCCCCAGGAATAAAAGAAAGTTTTTAGGTAAGGAAAAAAAGGGTAAGATTGTTATGGGAGATGTTGAAGATCTTTTAACATGATTAGAAGTTTATATTCCAAGTTTCCAAATACATTAAACTATTACTGTCCTTTGGTGTCTATTTTTTTATTTATTAGATATTCTGCAAGAGTAATGTAATGTCTATGTACGTCAAGCTTTGGGTCTCTAAATAACTCATCCTTTTACATATCCTTAGAAACATCACTTGGCATATCCATAGAAATAAACCCATGGATATCACTAAGGTTTTATCATCCTAGTTTCCAAATGTTTACTAATCCTTTCCATTTATACCAACTATAGAGACCCAAGATTAACATACATGGATATTACATCCTATTATATGAATATTAAGTACATTAAAAAAATAAATTCTAGATGATTGTAATAGTTTATTATGTTTGGAATCTGGGAAACAAAACCTTCAATCGTGTTGAAAGATCCTCATCATCTCCCTTAAATATCTCCACCTTTAGTACTTCTACATAAAACCATTATTCATAATCTGGATTAAGGAAACATAAGAAAGGGGTGAGCTCAGATGCTCTATAAGGATAACCAAGGGAGACATGTAAAAATATTAATGAGCATATGGGCTTAAGAACATGATCATGAAGATAGAAGATCATTCCCTGTAAATAAATTATCATAACAGAGATCATGGAATAAATATTGGAAGCTCATAAGACATAAATCATATGTAAATAAACATCATGTGCCATGAAATCTTAACTAAAGAAGATAACATAGGATTTGTGGAATATAAATCTGAAAAGAAGCTTTTTGTTAGAACTAACTACCAAGAACATTATAACATGTTAGGCTTGGGATACGACCCACGCACTTACTTTGGGATTGGGTTAGAAACCCTTATACATAACTTCTTTTAGGATTGGGATACAACCCACGTACCTTCTTTTTCTTCTATCTTCGGCTACAACCCACATACACTCTTTAATTTATTCTTGGGCAATAACCTGTACACCCTATTTATTTTTGGGTTTGGGTTACAACCCAAACACCCTCTTTCCTTTCAGGCTTGGGCTACAACCTATGTACCATTTCATCTCATATAAAGCATATCCTCACCCCATGCAATTGATTTATATATTGGTCACACCCATATCATAATAAAATAAATCACACATGTTCTAGAAGATAATAAAACATTCTTCATATCATGACACATAAAAAGATATAGGTTTTATAATCATTAAATCATAACCCACTAAATGAAATGGGTACCATTAGAATTTCATCACATCATAACCTATAGAAAAGAGATATGCTTCAAACCCATTTAATCAATGCAAAACTCTCTAAAGAGAAATGGTTTTCATCAACATATAAACCCTGATAGAGGAATAGGTTTTGTAAATACAATGTCATTAAGTGTGGCACATTCATAGAAAGGATATTAATTGAAACATTAAAAACGTTTAAAAAAATGAATGAGTAACATCAACTAATGTCATATTAGACTGAAAATACTTTTAAAATATCTTTTAAGATTGTTTCTTGAGGTAAATATCCTTTATTCTTTGAATAAATTCTTGTTAATACATTAAACCATTTAAAATCATTTTTTCAAAAAATACATTGAAAAATATAAAGAAGAGTTAAAACCATTTTGATAATATTTTCCCATAAAAATTAATTGGAAAAAAATTATTTAATATTAATATTTAAAATATGAGTAGGAGTTTTCAATGGAATTACAATGGGTAAATCTGTACATGTCGTACGAAGTAAAAAAGAACATTTATTTTTCATTGTAAAAAGGATAGAAGGAATGCCTTATTCAAAAAGAGAAAAAAAATATTCCATTGAATAAATTTTTAGAAGAAAAAAAGCATAAAAATTTCATTAAGATATTATAGTTTAATTATATAATATTTTTGGAAACCCATTTCTGAAAACATAGATTTCAGAACAAAGAAAGGGTAATATCGGGCTTTCATGAAAACACATTCATCACTATATTATGTAATAATGAATAGAATATGATAATAATGAATGAGTATATCAAAAAATAATATAGGATTGGGAAAATCATTAATATTCTCGAGAAATGGATCAAAATATTTTATCATGGTGTGGAATAACATAAAAAATATCGGAAAGTGATGTGATTGTCTCAATAAACTCTTATAACCCGGTAACAAGGGATCAAGATCTGCTTGTAAAAAAAGGAAATTAAATTAAGCTTAATATATCTTTAAAAGAATTATATTCATGCCATGAAATGTAAAATTTATGTTTATAATCATTTAATGCGAATTTAGGTTCATAACAAAACATGAATCTCAATGAAGGCAAATTGAGAGAAAACTGTTTTACCGATTTAGTGACTTTTGAAAGCTAAAACCGATGAAAGAAGGATCATAAAATGGGAGTTTAAATAACCAAAATTTTATTTAAAATATAAATATAATAAAATCATTTTCAGTTCATACACCATAAAATTGAAATAGTAGCGAACATATCTTTTATCTCATAAAAAATAAAAATGAGATGAAATCGCCTTACCTAGTGTCTTGACTCTCTCTATACTCATACAATATTTCTATTTAATAAATATAATAATATTATTAATAATTTACAGAATAATATTATAATATATATTACCGCATATAGTTTTATTATAACATTATATTTCATTCATTTTAAAGATCCTATATTAAGGTTTCACTTGGGGTAATATTTGCTTTGTTATCAACAAGTGTCTTAATTTTTTATATCATTTATCCTTATACTTAAATCCTTATTCAAAAATTTATATCATGAAATAAATATAATATATATCGAATATATATATATATATATATTATAATAATTTTTATCATATATATGTACAAAATGGAATACACCGTTCATGGATATGGTAAGTTGTATGTATGCAGGAACGCTGTTTCAGATTTCATTGTCGTATTAAAAGATATTATGTATATAAAGTATGTTTAAATTTTTATATATATATATATATAATTAATAATGTATCGTTATTATATAATATATATCATATAATTTCATTAAATCTAGCATTAGTACATTTAATGTGGTGTGTGAAGAAATCACGTCGCTTCGAGGGGGTGGTAGTCACACTTCATCAAATGTGATTATCGAATTAACACCAAAAAGAAGGTAAAAATATATGAGTTATAAAATAAATAAATAAACTTAAATACATAATAAATATAATATATTACATATATAAATATATTTTCCTTCAAAATGGCCACCATTATTGGTGGTGAAGTAGAAATTAACAATCATTGCTTCATGAGACAATAGTTCGCCATACACATAAATAGTTTGTTCAAAATACATTAGATGGATGTGTGTGTAATTGTAGGTCTGAAACATTGTATAAAAAATCATATTATATGTAGTATACTATTTTTGGAAAAAAAAATATGTAATAAATATAGTATAAGGGGAGAATAAGTGGAATAAAGGAAAGGAGCTTGAGAGATGACGTTGCCTCAAAATTGGTTAACTCCTTTTGGTTGGTTCAAAAAGGCTTCATTGAGATGATGTATTCCAAAATGAAGCATTTGAGTTCTAAGGGACTATTTTTGGGAGTCTACTTGGGCAGATAATGTACGAACTTAAATGTTTTGTTGAAGTGTGAGGAATGTGTAGAGGTGATTCCTTTTATAGGGAAGGAAAAGGAATATATGAAAATTTTAGAAACAAATTTCTTGTGAAAATTTCCTTATTAAAAAAAAGTAATGAAATACCAAATAACTCAATAATTTAATGTTTATGGATTAAATATGGACATAAAATAGGGTTTTCACAAGTTTCTAGGTCATTTGTGTCCTTAATTTTAAGGTTTAGTTCATAATTAAGCATAATTCGACCATAACCCATGTGATTAATTTTAATCACTTTTACTAATCTTTTTTGTCAAAAAAATAAAATGGTATTATTAAACTAAAAATATTATAATAAATAAAATGGTTTATGTGAAAAAATTTAAATTTCATTAACAGAAGTAGCAGAATTAAAAATATTGTTAATCCCATAGAGGGGAATAAATAATATTGTTCTAAAATATGAAACGTTCAAAATTTTGTTGAGATTTTTTATTCATTTTGAAAGTGAAGTTTATCCTAATGAACGAAATCATATTATTGGATTAAATAATCATCTAATGTGACCTTAAAATATATTTATAATATCATTTATCATTAATAGCTAATTATAAAAAGTTAGTTTTTACTAAAAAACAATATTTTTTATTGTTGATCAAAAATTATGTTTCTCATAAAAATAAAAAAAATCACCATAAACTAATTTGTACATTCATAATTCATAAATGAATATTATTTTATCAAATTAAATTTCTGAATTTGTATAAAATTACTTCTATTAAAATGGAATTAATAGTAGCTTATTTGAGAATAGTGTATTTTTAAACATAGAAGGTCTTCACCAATAATCATATCTTTTATTTTCAATATGTTTTATTTATATAAAAAATTATAAAAAAATTGTATAAGTAGTTATTAAAATTACTAATATATTTTTTAAATATTTAAAACAGTAAAAAGTGATTTTTTTTGTAGAAACTCAGTGTTGAATGTATCGTACGCCAACTCAATGTTGTGTGCATCTTATGACTAGTCAGTGTTATGTGTAGTGCATGCCAAGTTTGTATTGCATGTAGTGCTAGACAAGTTGGCATTTCGTGATAATGTAATGTTTAAATTAGTTTCATATTATATATATATAAAGAACCATTTCTAGTGAATGTGAAATGAAAAATATTAAAAAGATAAATGAATTCGGGAAAAAAATATCAAAATCACAGTGTGTTACATTCTACCCCCCTTAACTTGAATTTTCCCTATAAATTATTCTCAACTATCAAAGGATAAATACATGGATACTTAATTCATCGAAAACGACATCATAAAATTGGATTCTAAAATGGCCATTAAAAAGGGAATTTTGGAAGCATAAGGGCTACCCAAAGTAACATATACCTGGGTCTCCACACAGAAGAATAAAGATTTCGAGTGAATATTGGAAAAGGATAGAAATTGTAAATATTTATAGGGAGTGACTATGGTAATTAATCATCGAAAATTGAATGAACAAAGGAATGTTTAGGAACTCAAATTCATAAATATTTATCAATTCTAGAAGCCATTGGTTCAACCAGATTTGTGGTATTAGGAAAACCTTTTTTTGATCACATTCAAAAAGTTGAGTAATTATTGATAAATTTCTATAATGAAAAATTCATTCATGGGTGGTGCTTTATAAAACTTCTACTACATCTTTTACATTTAATAATTAATGTCCATAAATTAACATTGATTAATAAAGCACCTACATTATCCTTTAACGGATCTTAAAGACCATAAAAGAATAAAAGTCTGACTATTTGTCTCTTAAAGACAACATGAATTAATATGTAAAAATTAAAAATAATAGCTCATCATAAAAATTTATTCATTAAAAAATAAATACACATTAACACAAAAATCATGTCAACTAGTGGTTGCTGTGATAGCCTTATCATCCTCTAGTCATGGGTTCCAGACACGTGGCCTTACTAGAACAGATTTGTTGTCACCCAATATACATGATGTCCTTTTTAAAACCACAATAATGTAATAAATAATAAGGAAATCCTTGATATATGGTTAATCACTTATTATACTTTAAACCAAGGTTTTCAACACAAAACCAGTGCACAAATACTTCATCTTAAGATTAACATAATATTTTCATGAATAGTTAACATTATATCACTTCTCAAAGGTTAAAATAAAAAAACATAGAATTAGAGTCACAAAATAAGGTTAAAATTTATTCCCCTATATCATAAAAAATCTCTTGTTTGTAACATTTCAGGCATCTGAATACCCTTACTGTATATTCACTTGAAACATGGTAACAAAATGAATTACCATAAATCCTTTTAAAAAAATGCATGCTTCCTCATTCCAAAGAATATTTTATTTACTCATTAAATCCAAGAATGTTATAAACATAATTAGTGGTATCATAAACCACTTATAAATAGGGCTTTACATAGTTACAAGGTAATCACAACCATCCGATTTACTTATTAATATTTCATGTATCTTTATCTATGTAACATTATCTTTACATAAAGAACATGTGAAGGGTTACATTCCCTAAGTCAAAATGTTAACATTCTTGAGAAAACCATTCTAGTCCATCATGACCATTAAACATATTCTTGTAAATCCCTAGAAAAACCTAAACCGTACCATCCATAAATAATTCACTATTCTTAACTCTATAATCCAAATAAATAAATACATTTTCTAATTCATCATTAATCCATTAATGATAATTCCTCTTTACATTAACATTTCATCCGTAGTTTCCTCATCATCCACAATGTATCCAACACATGCACCACCTTGGTGATTCTGTTTAGGAGCTTTCCTTTTATGTCATCGGGTTGGATAATAAACATTTTCCACACATTTAAAACACATAACCATCGATGAAAACATATGGAGGACAAAATTCGCATCCATTTCATTAACTAAAATCTTCATTTTTCTTATGAAGTCACTTGCTTTGTGTTGTTATTTCCCATAGTCAACACACCTTATTTTTCCTCTAAGACAATCATGTAGGTTATTATTTCCACATACATGACATAAATGAAACTGAATATTCATTCCTCCATGGTCTATATTCCTCAAACTATCAACGAAATCCTTATTTCACTTCCTTGGTGAGTCTGAGAGTTGGTTAAGTTAAACACTATTTATCATATTATCTAAAAATTGATATAGCATGATGATGAATTCTTCCACTCTAGTGATCGTCTCACTTGATATCTCATTAGAAAATCTCCCATTACATTCAAAATTAATCTAGTTCCTTTTAGTTCCTGCAATTTAATAAAACCTGAAGGATAGTCTGAGAATTACTTATCATTGCAGAATATCACATAGTCATGAAAATAATTACTTATATGGTGTCTAAATAATGAAACCATTGGAAATCTATGTCACCTTAGTTTTATCCTAGTTTATTCATAGCTAACTTTTAATTAAATCATTTTGGGATGGTTCGTGAATAGTTTGTAAATTCCCAAAGCATATCCCCCATGAGTGTGAAACCAGTTGTGTAGCAGGGCCCGTTTTCGTGTACCATATTAACTTAAGTCAAGCATGAGACATCATCTTAGAGTTGTTACCCCTTGGTTCATCTGTGTCCGAGCTACATCCACTTGTAGTATCCAGACAAGGAAGTATTTATTCAAAACCAATCACTCTATCCTTTACCAAAATTCAGGACGTATCCCCAAATTTTAACTCATAATTATACTTATCCTTAGATACATCCCTAGACATATCCTTTGGAAATAACCTAGGGATCTCACTATAGTTTTCTAAAACATGATTCTAATGGTTTACTAAACCTTGACATTGATACAAAATATTGAAATCCATGATTAACATACACAGATATTACATCCTTTTAAATGAATATTCAGTAAATTATAAAAATACATTCTAGTGGACCGTAATAGTTTATTGTCTTTGGAAACATGGAAACCCAGTCTTCTATCGTGGTGAAAGATATTAAACATCTCCTATAAAGACCTCCACATTTAGTACTTCTACCTAAATCCTTTCTTCATAACCTAAAGAAAGGAAACATAAGAATGGGGTGAGCTCAGATTATCAGAAAGGGTAAAAAAAGAACACATTTAAGCCTAATCCTATTCATAAGGGGATGAGAACATGATCATAATGATTGAAGATCATACATTCCAAATCAAAGATCATAACAGAAATAAGGAAAAAAAGGTTGGCAGTTCATAAGAAATTAATCATAATTAATTAAACATCATGAGCCATGAAATCATAACTAATGAATAATACATAGTATTTGTGGCATACATATAAGAATATAAACTTTTATGTCAGGGATACCTACCAAGTCATTTATAATATGTTAGGCTTGGGCTACAACTTTTGTAACTAATTTGGGTTTGGCCTAGAAACCTTTGTACAAACATTTTTTTATGAATGATATATAACCCATGTACCTTATTGTTTTCCGGCTTGGACTACAACTTGTATACCCTATTTCGTTTAGGCTTTATCTAGAACCCGTACACCCTCTTTATTTTTTGTATTGGGCTATAACCCAAACACCCGCCTTTCTTTTCAGGCTTGGGATACAACACATTTACCCTTGGAGCTAATATAATACATATCATTTCCCAATTAATTAGAGGGATATATAGGTCCCATACATCTCATAGTATAATATTTCAAACATTTTCCACAATATAATAAAATATTCATCATATCATGACCCATAAAAAGATATAGGTCTTATAAACATCAAATCATAATCCAAAAAATGAAATGGGTATCATTAAATCATAATCACATCATAACCTATTTAAAATAGAGAGGTTTCGTACCCATTTCATTGAAGCATAACCCATGAAATATAAATGGATTTCATATATATATAACCCATGAAGGAGAAACAGGTTTCACAAAGTCCATGACATTAAGCGTGACCCATTCATAGAAAGTATATGAATGGAACCTCTGTATAATTTTAAAAAAGGGAATGAGTAACTTCAATGGATGTAATATTATATGGAAAATAGTTTTGAAATATCTTTCAAAATTAGTTCTTGAGGAAAAGATAATTTCTTCTTTGAAAAAAGATTATTAATACACAAAACAAGTTAAGTCATTTTCTTAGAAAATAATTTGGAAAATATAAATAATACCTGAAAAAATTCTGAAAATATTTTTCCTTGAAAATTACCTTTAAAACAATTTCTAAAATATTAACCTATAGAAAATGAAAAATAAATCTTCAATGGAATGATGGTGGGTAAATCGGTACAATTCATACAAAGTAAAAAAGGAATATTCCTTTTTACAGTAAAAAGGTTAGATGGAATTGATTATTCTAAAGGAAATAAAATATTCCCTTGAAAAATCGGTAACATAAATAACCTATAAAAATTATTTTAAATGATTATATGCTAATGGTATAATATTCTTGGAAACACTTTTTAGAAAACATATATTTCTGGCCGATGAATGGGTAAATTCGGGCTTTCCAAAAAACACTTCTTAACTATATTATGTACCAAATATTAGAATATGATACTAATAAATTATTATATCATGAAATAACGTATGATAGTGAAACATATGAATATTTTTTAGATAAGGATCTTAATATTTCTTCATGGGAAGTAATAACATAAACAATATAGAAAAGCAATGAGATTGTCATAATAAACTCTTATAACTTGGTAACATTGGATTGTACTCTCCATGAAAAAAAAGAAATTAAATGAAGCTTAATATATAATGAACTAGATTATATTAATTTTATAAAATGAAAAATGTAATTATATACACCTCATTTAGGATATGAATATCATAAAAAAACATGAATCTCAAAAAAGGTAAATTGAGACAAAATTGTTTAACAAATGTGGTAAATTTTTAAGGAAAACCCGAATAGAAAAAGGAAAATAAAATGAGAATGTGAATAAGAATTTTTTTTATTAAAAGATACATATAATAAAATAATTTTTAGTATATACACCACACAAAAGGATTGAGTGGCTAACAAAGCTTTTTTATCACCGAAATTAAAAGTTATCTGAAATCCCCTTACATTGTGTCTAGACTCTCTCCATACTCATACAAGGATACTATATAATAAATATATGATTATTATTAATTTTTTATATATGAACATTCTTATATCTATTACCAATTATTTTTTTATTATAAACTAGTATTACCCTCTTTTTTATCGATCCTATATTAGTGTTTCCCTTGGGGTAATATTGGCTTTGTTCACCACATGTGTCTTAATTTGTTATATTGTTGGTCCTTATACTTATATCATCACTCCATAATTTAGATCATGATATAAATATCAGTTATATAATTTATTTTAATATTATAATAATTTATGTCATATATAAGTATGAAATTGAATAAACCATTCATGGAGACGATAAGTCATACGTTTGCATGAACATTGTTTCTGTTTTTATTATATTATTTAGAGAATGTATGTAAATGAAATATATATATATATATATGTGTGTGTGTATTTATGTATATATATAAATATTAAATTAGCATGAATATATCATGTATATCATATATGTTCATTAAAACAATCCTTAATACATTCTATGTGGTGTGTAAATGAATCATATCGCTTTGAGGGGCGGTAGTCCATATATCCTAAAACAGGACTACCATGTTAACACTAAATGGAAGGTAAAAAGAAGTCTGTTGTAAAGGTAATAAATAAGATTAAACATAAAAAATATAGTATCTTACATATATAAATATTGTTTCCATCATAATGGCCATCATGATTGGTGGTAAAGGAGAAAGGAACAATCATTGCTTTGTGAGGCAGCAATTCTTCTTACATATAAATAGTAGGTTTAACATCCCTTATATGGAGGTGTGTGTATGTATAGGTCATAATTGTTTCATAAAAACATAATATTATATGATGCATAATTTTTTTGTCACAAAGTAATTGAATAATGATAGCTGAATGGGTGAAGAAGGAGAATAAAGGAAATGAGCATGAGAGAAGATGTTACCTCTAAATCGGGTAACTCCTTTTGGTTTCTACCAAAAGGATTCATTTAGAAGATTTATTCCCAAAGGGAGGCTTCAAGGTTTAAGGTAGGGACATTGAGAGGCAAATTGGGTATATCAAGGACAAACATAAAAGTTTTTATAGGATTGATGAATGGGTGAAGGTGGTGGACTTTTTTTGGAAGGAAAAGGACATCGATTGATTTTTTTCAAAAACATTAGGTGTGAACATGTTCTCACCGTTAAAAATTCATTAGAAACAAAAAAACTAAATAATGGAAGTTTTAGGGCTTATATATGAAAAAATAGGTTTTGGGGATGTTTCTAGGTCATTTGGGTCTTAATGTTTTGTTTTAGTCCTTAATTAAGCATAATTAGGCCTTGACTACTATGATTAATTTTAATCACTTTTACAAATCATTTTAGTGAAAACAATAAAATGGTCTTACTAGACACTATATATTATACTGAATAAAATGGTTTAGGTCAGATTTTTGAAATACCAATCACAGAAGAGTCAAAAATATGATTAGTTCTAATCATACCGATGGGACGAAATTGTATAGACCAGTAAATTTCACGGAAATTTTTTTCATAAATAACTTGGAATATTAGGAGTCTATGGATTCTGATGGCACCTGATTTCGGGGCCCGATGTGCCCGGAATAATTTTCTGACGTTTAGCTCATGTATGTTCAGTGAACGAATGACTGACTCTTTCTATCTTTTGAACCGGTGCTCGGAATTGAAATTCGAGGGCACCGATGAACTCGCAGTGCCCGTAATTTCTTAAGTGGACTCTTACCGAAGATGTGTTTTCACAGGATAAGAAGTTAATTTTTGTGTATTAATTGAGAGATGAATAAAATTGTGGTCAATTTTATTTTTATATCTTAAGTGGCTATAACCTACATGGGGAAGTTAGGATGGGACCCACTAACAACCTAACTACCCATGTGAGGATAAATGTGAGGTGGGGCCCACATGATCCCCAACCCCTCACATTTCCATAACTCTCATAAACTCTCCCTTTAAAACATGTTAACTCCCTTTAATTAAGCAAATCTCCCACTCTCCCACTTTATTGCATGCCAACACACACATTAATTAATTAATTGAAACTCCTCATTAATTAAATAAGTGTTTGAATTTTGTAAATTTTAATACATGGAATGACTTAATAAAATAAGGGAAGAATTATTTTATTTGTGGTGTTGGCATGTTGTGTTGAGTTTTTGCGGAGAGAGCTCTAGTTTTATTTTAAGAACTTCATCCTCAACAAAGAACGCCAACTCTTCGACGAAGAACATCGACTCGACGACCCCATTACCTCCGTCATATTCTTCCTCCGCGACAAGGGAGGATACACCGATGCAGGAACTCGCCAACGATGCCACACCTCTCAATCTTCTCTCTATGACAGAATTGGGAGACGCTGCTTCCTCCTCGGGCACACTCTGTTGTCGCTTACGGAACCTCGCCTCACGACACCATCTTCCGCGAAGCCCGGCGAACGAATTTGTTTATCGAAGTAGGGCGTGTTGATTCAATTTATTTGAGAATAAAATTGTTTGTTGTATTTAGTGAACCATGTGCATTCTTGGCCATGTGATACCGTCTAACGCGGAGGGCGCGGGCCGAACGAACACGGCCCGACAACCCTCCACTAGAACTTTATTCCTTTGGAATTGGCAACCGGAGGCGGAGGAAGAACACGGTGATGTCATGTCATGCCGGGATCGTGACGAAGGGAACTGGTGCCGTCACGCCTGTTGTGCGGAACGAACAGCGGCATGCAACGTGGGCCGCTTCGGCGGAAGAATCGACCGGCCCGTCTGCCGGCCGAGCGAACTGGAGCTACAGTGCCAGGAGGGCACTGCGCTGGAGGACCGACAGCCCGCCTATGTGGGCCACGTGCACAGAAGACCGGCCGACTTGGCCGGCTGGTTCAGGGAAGGGCGGCGCCACTTGGCGCCGCAGGAGCAGAAGACCAGGGGGCCGCCACACCTATCACCCCCGGTCGACACTTAGAGGTATGACTTTAATTTTAAAATTTTTATCTCATGAGTTTAGATTGTCGGTTTATTTAATTGCTTGGTTGATATGTGGACTGATTCGACAAGGGGCTTCCGCAGTGGCGCTGATAAATGCATGTTGGCCTTACATCGCTTGGCGTGCGTGCGTGGCATGAGCAAGCTGGATAAAATTTATTTTAAGTGCGCTGATAAGTGCGTGTTGATAAGTGCGCATTGGCTTCACGTCGCTCGGCACGTGGTGCCGATGCTCGAACGTTAAATAATCGGATAAATTTTTATTTTGGTTTTATTGGTTATTATTGTATTATGATTGTTATATTATTGTTATTATTATATTATTATTATTGTTATTATTAATTTTTTATAATTATTATGATGTTGTTGTTATTATTATTAATGCTAATAATATTATTATTTCTATTGATTAGTATGTTATTTGTATTAATATTATTATCATATTATTATTGTTTTGATGTTATTATTAATTTATTTTAACTTGTTTGTTCAACTCTCCCCCCACATAAACCCTAGCCGCCACCCTCCACCTTTTTTTCCTTCTTTAAAAAAAAACTTAAACCACACTGCACAGTTTACAAATAATAATAAACAGCCAAAGTGAGTTTTCTCAATAAAAATGGACTTGCACCACATAAATATACCACTGGAAAATTAGATGTATATTTAAAAATTAATCAAAACTAATATTTCAATATGGAAACTAATTATCAGGGTGCTGAAAAATTAAACCAACACGCAAAAGATCGCCAGATGATAATTGAGTGTGGAATCACCTACCTCAAACAGGCGTGGAAAAAGACACGGCGCAAGACTCCAGTTGCGCCGTGGTTGCACCGTCTTGAGCCATCAAACATGTCCTAAAAACAGCAGATCGTACAAGAGGCTCAATAACATTGTTAACATAATAATAATAATGATAATAATAATAACGTAAAAATAATAATAGTGAAAATAACAAAATAATAATAACAATAATAATATAATAATAACAACAACAACAACAACAATAATAATAATAATAATAATAATAATAATAATAATAATAATAAAAATAAAAATAATAACATAATAGAATCATAATAATAATATAATAATAATATTAATAATAATATAATATAATAATAATAATAATAGCATACCCATAATATAGTAATGATAATTTTATAATATAATAAAAATAATAATAGCATAACCATAATTTAATAATAATAATAATAATTTAATAATAATAACATTAATAATAATATAATAATAATAATATTATTATTGACATAATAATAATAACAGAATAATAATTATAGTAATAATGTAATAATTAACATATTAATAATAATAAAAGAAAACCTTAATATCTTATAAGTTAAAATAATAGAATGAAATAAAAAAAATAAAAAAAATGAACAAACCGACGGGGGGGGGCAGGAACGGCACAGAAGAGGAGAGGGAGAGAGCGCCTGCTGGGGAAGAGGAGGAAGAAGAAGAAAAGAAGAAGAAAAAGAAGAGAAGAAGAAGAAAAGAGAGAAGAAGAAGAGAAAGAAGAGCGGCAGGGGGCGCACTGGCTGGGCGGAGGGGGGGAAGGAGAGCTGCAGGGTGTGGCTGGTCCGCTGCGGGTGAAACAGGGGAGCAGCAGGTCGGCCCGAGGCGGAGGTGTGGCCGATGCAAGTCCGGTGTGGGTGCAACCGGGGATGAGGGAGACAACGGGCTGAGAGGGAGAGGGTCAAGGCAGAGAGGTGGTCCGACGGGGGGTGCGGGTGCAGGGTGACTGGTCCGACGCGGGACAGCGGGAGCGGGGAGGCGCGGAGTGCAGAATCGGCGCAGGTGTGGAAGGATGAGGTAGGGGAAACCGGGAAGAGGGAAGGCCGGCGGTGCGTCGCGCACGACAGGCGAAGGGAGAGCTCCGGCTGGGCGGAGGAGGCTCAGGCAGCAGGAGCGGCGCAGCATGGGCGGAACGCGAAGGTGCTGCCCAGCGGGGCAGAGGAGGAGGTAGAAGAAAAAAAAGAGAAGGTGAAGAAAAAGAAGAAGAAGAAGAAGAGGGAGAGAAGAGAAAGGGAAGGAGGAAGAAGGGGGAGGCGCGACAAGTGAGCCGGGGAAGGGGTCCGCCGCGGATGGAGGAGAGAAACAAGGGAGAGAGAAGAAGAAAAAACGTGGGGAGGAAAAAAAAGAAAAATAAATAAAAAAAAGTGGAGGGTGGCGGCTAGGGTTTCTGGGGGGAGAGTTAAACAAACAAGTTAAAATAAATTAATAATAACATCAAAACAATAATAATATGATAATAATATTAATTCAAATAACATACTAATCAATAGAAATAATAATACTGTTAGAAATAATAATAATAACAATAACATCATAATAATTATAAAAAATTAATAATAACAATAATAATAACAATCATAATACAATAATAACCAATAAAACCATAATAAAAATTTATCCGATTATTTAAAGTTCGAGCATCAGCACCACGTGCCGAGCGACGTGAAGCCAATGCACACTTATCAACGTGCACTTATCAGCGCGAACTTATCAACGCACTTAAAATAAATTTTATCCAGCATGCTCGTGCCTCGTGCGCACGCCAAGCGATGTAAGGCCAACACGTATTTATCAGCGCCACTGTGGAATCCCCTTGTCGAATCAGTCCACACATCAACGAAGCAATTAAATAAACTGACAATCTAAACTCATGAGATAAAAATTTTAAAATTAAAGTCATACCTCTAAGTGTCGACCGGGCGTGACAATTCTCCCCACCATGAAAACTTTCCGCCCTCGGAAAGTCAGCTCAAAGCCTGATCAGAGAATAGAAATGGGTACTCCTGCTCAACCCATGACTTCCGCTCCGAAGTCTCGTGTTCATCATTCCCGTGCTGCCAATGAACACAGACCAAAGGAATGGACTTTCCACGCAGCACCTTTTCCCGAGAATCCACTATACGCACTGGTCGCTCGACCACAGACAAGTCGGACTCTATCTCCATCTCCTCCCATTTCAGCACATGTGACGGGTCAGGGTTGTACTTCTTTAGTTGGGAGACATGAAATACGTCGTGAATCGACGTCAACTGCAAGGGAAAAGATAACCTGTATGCCACCTTTCCAATCCACTCAAGAATCTCGAAAGGTCCGACATATCTCGGTGTCAGCATCCCCTGCTTCCCCAAACGACGGTGACCCAAGCGGGGGGCCACTTTTAGGAACACTCTGTCCCCCACTGAAAACTCGAGGTCCCGCCGCCTCTGATCTGCATAAGAGTTGTGGCGACTCTGAGCTGTCAACAACCGCTGCATAATCATCTTGACCTTCTCAGATGTCTCCTGAACGAGTCTCGGCCCCAAGAGTGAGGCTTCTCCTACCTCATCCCAACACAGGGGAGACCGACAAGGCCGGCCATAGAGCGCCTCAAAGGGTTCCATTCTGATAGAAGACTGGTAACTATTATTATAAGCAAACTCGACCAGTCCCAAATGGCTATCCCATGAGCCTCCAAAATCTAGCACACAGGCTCGGAGCATGTCTTCCAGAATCTGATTGGCCCGCTCCGTCTGGCCATCGGTCTGAGGATGGTATGTCATGCTCATCTTAATCTGTGACCCCAAAGCCGTCTGAAGGCCTCCCCATAACCGAGATGTAAAGCGGGGGTCCCTGTCAGAAATAACTGCAGACGGCATGCCATGAAGTATGACCACCTCCTGAACATACAAGCGGCCCAGTTCCTCTACCTTCGATGTATCTCTGATCGGAATAAAGTGAGCTGACTTGGTGAAACGGTCAATCACCACCCAGATAGCATTCCTCCCCCAAGGTGTATGAGTCAGGCCAATGATGAAGTCCATGGCGACCTCGTCCCACTTCCAGGTAGGAATGGGTAATGGTTGGAGTAGGCCAGATGGTCTCTGATGCCCTGCTTTCACTTGCTGGCCGGTGTAACATCTGGACACGAAGTCGTCTATGTCCCGTCTCATACCTAGCCACCAGAACTGAAGGCGAACATCGTAATACATCTTGGTGGTACCAGGATGGATGGCCCACTGAGATTGGTGGCTATCCTTCATCACCACCTTTCATAGAGACAACGGCACAACATCACGGCCCTTGAATCATAAGACCCTCTGGGAAGACAAAGTCCAATCATAAGGAGTCTCCCCACCATGAAGAAACTGCATAGATCGCTGACAAAACTCATCACCGGGCTGCTCCCACTGAATCAACTCTAGAAGAGCAGGAGTCAACTGGATGCTAGCCAAGAATGTACCTCCACTGTGCTCCCTGCTCTCCAAATGCATCTGGGCGAAGAGCCCCATCAAGGTCCACTCATCGCTGGACTTCCTCAATGCCTACACTGGTACTTTTCTGCTCAAAGCGTCAGCTACCAGATTACCCTTTCTAGGGGTATAGACAATATCAAAATCAAAATCCTGCAGGTACTCGACCCAGCGGCGCTGCCTCAAATTGAGATACGTCTAAGAGAAAATATAGGCCATGCTTTTATGGTCAGAGTAGACCAAAAACTTCTCCCCAAAAAGATAGTGGTGCCACGTCTTCAAAGCATGCATCACCGCTGCCAACTCTAAGTCATGAGTCGGATAGTTGTTCTCATGCATCTGGAGATGGCGAGAACCATAAGCCATAACATGGTCATCCTTCATGAGCACACATCCAAGGACCGTACCTGAAGCATCACAGTACACCACATAGCCCTTTCCTGACTCTAGTAAGGTCAACACAGGTGCGGTGGTCAACCGCCGCTTCAAATCCTCAAAAGATGTCTGGCACTGTCGACTCCACTAAAACTTCACCCCTTTTCAGGTGAGTGCGGTCATGGGGGAGGCAAGCCGTGAGAAGTCCCGAACAAAGAGCCTGTAATAACCAGCCAAGCCTAGAAAACTCCTAATCTCAAACACATTTCTCGGCTTCTCCCAAGACATAACTGCTCTGATGTATTCGGGATCCACTGAAACCCCTTGTTCTGAGACGACATGCCCCAGAAACTTCACTTCCCTGATCCAGAAAGTGCACTTCGAGAGTTTGGAATACAGGCGGTGATCCCACAAAGTGCCCAAAACAACGCGCATGTGATGCTCATGATCCTCCTCAAATCCAGAATAAACCAGGATGTCATCCATGAATACCACAACAAATGAGTCGAGATATTGGTGGAACACCCTATTCATGAGTTCCATAAAAACTGCAGGAGCATTCGTCAGTCCGAAAGGCATGACCAAGTACTCTAAGTGACCGTACCTGCTTCGGAAAGCCGTCTTCGGGATATCTTCTTCTCTCACCCTGAGCTGGTGGTATCTCGAACGCAAATCAATCTTGGAGAACCACTTTTCCCCCTTCAGCTGGTCGAACAAATCATCTATCCGAGGCAAAGGGCATTTATTCTTGATGGTTACCTTGTTAAATTTCAGGTAATCAATGCACAACTGAAGGGTTCCATCGACTTTCTTCATGAATAAAACTGATGCGGCCCAAGGAGAGACGCTCGGGCGAATGAATCCTTTGGATTCCAAATCATCCAGCTATATCTTTAATTACCTCAATTCGGTGGGGGCCATGCGATATGAGGGAAGAGATATAGGCTGTGTTCCCGGTGCCAACTCAATCGAGAACTCAACGTCTCGCTCTGGGGGTAAGCCAGAAAAATCATCTGGGAAGACCTCTGGGAACTCATCCACTACGCGAGGTAACCCGCCCTGTAAAATACCACCATCGTCCTCTAGTGCGAGCGACGACAGCTGATAAGCAAGATTTCTAAGCTCAGGGAGTGGAGGTCCCGCACGTCCCGACCGAGGATCCCATTCTCCGTGAAATAACTGGGGAGTCCCATCTGGTGTTGTAAAGCTGACTCGGCGTTGATAGCAATCAATGTGCGCCTGGAAGTGCACCAGCCAGTCCATACCGAGGATCACATCAAATAGGTCCATGTCAAGGTCCAAAAAATCTCATTCCATCTCGACTCCCGACACAGAGAGTGCGCACGATCGGCACTTAAGGCCTTGCTCCCTCTTTTTCCCCAACGGTGTTACCAACTCCATAGCAAATGGTAACAGCTCGGTTGGTAGGTTCAGCAGATTCACAAAACGAGCAGATATGAAAGAAACTGAAGCACCAGTATCAAATAAAACTGCAGCTATAGATGATGCAACCAGAATAGTACCTTGAACCGTCGAAGGTCCTGCATCAGATCCCGCTCGTGCCTGATCCACAGCATGCAGTTTCCTGGTCCCTGCCTGAGAACGACCGCTCACCTGAGGCTCTGCCCTGATATGGCTCTGCCTTGAAGATGATCTGGTCCTACCACCACGCACCAAACCAAGATCTTGTCATCCTGGTCGGCTCTGACTGAACCGATACCCCTCTAGAATCCACTGATCCAGCCCCACTCTGATAAGGGTGTGCAGTCTTGCAGAAGCGCTGTAGATGTCCCACAACTCCACATCCATGGAATGGTCTAGGAGTGTATGGACAAACAGGTCGGATGTGCCCTGCCCTTCCGCACTGATGGCACACAACGGACGCCGCACCATAAGCGCCAGATGAAAACTGCCTGGGAGGATGACCTGAGCTTCCATCACCCTTCTTCCATTGCTCATCACGCTTCCTCTTCTTCTCAGATGAACTGCCACTGCCAAGCCCTGACACTGATCCAGAAAACCCCGACTTTCCCTTCTGGTCAATCTCGTCCATACAAGCACGATCGACTACCTCAGCATAAGTCTTCAGCTTGAACAAGAAAACATGGGAGTGAATTTCTGGTCGAAGGCCCTTATCAAACTTCCGAGCTTTCAAGAATTCACTCGAAACTATCTCAGGTGCGTACTGTACCAGTTCAACAAAGCGATTTGCATACTCTATAACTGTCGGATTCCCATGAGAAAGCTCCATGAACTCCCGAGATCTAGCATAGGCTATGAAATATGGACAATACTGCTCGTTGAAGATACCCTTGAAATCCTTCCAGCTCATGTTCTCATGCTTCCCATCCTGGACCACTGATTCCCACCATTTGCGACTGGAACCCTCCAGCAGGAACGAGGCACACTTCACCCTGACTTCCTCAGGTGTGTCGAGGAAATAGAACATGCGTTCTATCTTTTCAAGCCACTCCTCTGCGTCCTGAGGTTCTGAACCACCTCGGAAAGAAGGAGGTTTTCTCATCAGAAACTCCTGAGCTCTATCATTCCTGGAGCCAAATTCCTCCCCTCTAGCTGGAATAGGGGCGGGGGCAGGGGTCGTCCCTTGTCCCAAAGCCTGAACGGCTCGGACCATCGCCTCTACCAAGCTCTGATCAAGCGGCACGGGTGAACTCTCTCCGGCTTTTTCCCGTGGGTGCATGGGAGCTCTCTAGGGAGGCATCTTACTGCAAAAGGGCAACAATCAAGAAATAAAACCATCAATAAAAAGCGAATAAATTTTTCCAATAAGATAAACATTCATCAATAAACCAAACATGCAAAAACTAATCCCTATAAAAGATTTACTTTTCTTGCCTGGTGTCCACGTACAGTCTGCAGCCTGCACGTCCCACCCAGAAAATAATTGAAACCAGCACCCTGACATCCCATGGTGACTCAGTATCTGTAACGAGGCGTGCTGGCCAGGCAACCTACTCGCAACATGAATTCTGAGCCCCGACAGACCCAACTCATGTATAATCCAACTCATCCCAAATAACATAAACCACCAACAAACCTCCCCCTCTAATACAATTTTGTCACGAACCGAATCGGGTCGCCATCTGAGCCGACGCCTGACCCGGCCCGCGGCAAGGCCCGAAGGGCGTTCCCGATCCCCACGGGCTGGCACAAGTTCCTAGGTATCAAAATAAACTTTGGGAACGATTTACCCAAGTGAACACATATAAAGCAGCCAACCAAAGTAAACCAAACAGAAGTAAATGTTACAGTCAAACATGCAATTAACCAAACAGGTTTTTGGTTCACAAGTATTCAAAAAACCAAATAACACTAAAACAAGATAACCAAAAACCAACCTAAGGACTGTCGCCCGGTGTGAGGACACCGCCTCGAAGCCACCCCCAAAACACCAAGTAGATAGTCCTGCTAACAACCTGAACCACTGCTCCCAAAAGCTGGACCCTTACCTGTATCAGAAGTAAACAAGTCTACTTACACCCAAGGGTGTATGTAGGGTGTGAGCAATCGCCCATCAGGATATCACCAAGAAAAGATAGCATGCACAACTATCAAAAGACAAACCATTTGCAATGCTAAAATAAAGTGAGAAAGAAGTGAAAAAGAAATGGGTTTTATGAAACGATTTAAAAGAAAGGTAGTTCAAGATAAACGCATTAGGATATCAGTTCAAGTGACATATCACGTATCATAATGCATGCAATGTTACTGGTGGCACCAAAGGATGAGAAAGGCCCTATGGGTACTAGTACTAGTGCTAGTGGGATCCTAGGACGTCGTGTCTCGGTGAAACGTGGCATAGGCGGCCACGAAGCTTAGATAACGTGGCTTCGAAGGCCACTGGCATAGAAGGCCACGAAAACTCACTTTGGCTGTTTATTATTATTTGTAAACTGTGCAGTTTGGTTTCAGTTTTTTTTAAAGAAGGAAAAAAAGTTTTGGTGTGTGTGTGGTTTTCAAAGAGGATATCAGTGTGCAGGTGACACATTTGGCTCTAAGTGATAATGTGACATGTTATATGAACTTTGATCTTTAGGTGAGCACAAGGAGGGAAGCCGGGGTATTAGGTGGGGAGACTGGGACTAGTGAGCTAGTGTTCCGGAGATGACCCGACTCGGTTTCACTGGCAGGTTTGACGATTGCAACACTAACTAAAAATATTATATCTGAGGGTCGTGGCCTTCTAAGCTACGTGTTCTGAGGGTCGTGGCCTTCTAAGCCACATTATCTGAGAGTCGTGGCTGCCTAAGCCACGTTTCACCGAGACACGGCGTCCTAGGATCCCACTAGCACTAGTACTAGTACCCATATGGCCTTTCTCATCCTTCGGTGCCACCAGTTACATTGCATGCATAATGATACGTGATATGTCACTTGAACTGCTATCCTTATGTGTTTATATTGCACTACCTTTCTTTTAAATCGTTTCATGAAAACCATTTCTTCTGAACTTATTTCTCTCTTTATTTTAACATTGCAAACAGTTTGTCTTTTGATAGTTGTGCGTGGAATCTTTTCTTGGTGATATCCTGCTGGGCGATTGCTCACACCCTACTTACACCCTTGGGTGTAAGTAGACTTGTTTACTTCTGATACAGGTAAGGGTCTAGCTTTTGGGAGAAGTGGTTCAGGTTTTAGTAGGACTATCTACGTGGCGTTTTGGTAGTGGCCTGGAGGTGGTGTCCTCACACCGGGCGACAGTCCTTAGGTTGGTTTTTGGTTATCTTGTTTTAGTGTTATTTGGGTTTTTGAATACTTGTGAACCAAAAACCTGTTTGGTTAATTGCATTTTTGACTATAACCTTTACTTCTGTTTTGTTTACTTTGGTTGGATTCTTTATATGTGTTCACTCGGGTAAATCGTTCCTAAAGTTTATTTTGATACCCGGGCACTTGTGCCAGCCCGTGGGGATCGGGAACGCCCATTCGGGCCTTGCCGCGGGCTGGGTCGGGTGTCGGATCAGATGGAGACCCGATTCGGTTCATGATACCACCCCCTTGGAACTGCTCAGCTTCGACTGAACCACTCAGCCAGCTAGTCGAGCCCACCGGGTCGCACAACCAGCTGGGCCGTAATGGGCCAGGCTGAGCCGGGACACACCACTTCGGGCAGGGCCGCGCCACTTCGGGCCAGGCCGCGCCCCTTCATGCCGTGTTTTGTAATTATTCGGACTAGTCTGACACCCCTACTGGGCTAGTCCCGTCAAACTGGGTCAACCCAACCCATCGGCCCACTGGGCTAAACTGGCATGGGACCTTATTCAATTAAACGTAAATATCTTAAGGACCGCACGTCTGATAGACGCGCCGTCTGCGGCACTGGGACTCTTTCGACGAGACGATCCTTTTGCATTACTTTTTGTGAGTTTTAGAAGAATTTGTATATCGGGAGGGTTAGAAACGAGCGTATTTCTAACTAGGCCCCTGGAACAGAAAAACCAATATCTCTCAGACCGGGCGCCCGATTGATGCTCCATTAGTTGCGTAGAGTTCCTCTTGATGAGACAAAACATTGGGGTACATCAACTATGGACTTCATGATAGTTGATGTATCGACCGCCTTGGCTCATGGAGCGGACCCTCCCGGAATCGAGCGTACTGTGTGCGGGAACCCTAGAGCAGGCTGCGACTGCAACGACGATGACGACTGTACTTGGATCCTATGTGGTTTTGCCAGCGAGGACGACTGTAATTGGACCATTCATGGGTTCGGCAGTGATGAAGACTGTACTTGGATCCTACATGGGTTCAGCAGTGATGGTTACTGTACTTGGATCCTACGTGTGTTCGGCAGCGATGACTTCTGTACTTGGATACTATGTGGGTTTGGTAGGGGAGATGATTAAGAGGCTACATCTATCATCTCAACCCCACTTCTTGAGTAGTATACCTGTGTGAGCTGAGTATTGACTTTTAGTCATTATCATCGATGTGATTGACTTGCTTTTATGTGTGGACTAGGTTGTGCATTCCTGTATGGACTGGGTTGTACTTGGGCTCGTGAGTTGGAGCCGAACTGAAATTGATGAATTTGGTATATGTATGTGAATATACATAAGTAGATTTGGTTGATACTTTGTGTTGTATCTTTCCTTAGTGGTTTATCCTTTGCGGATTCTGGGGGACCTTCAGGGGTCTCGGGGTCCCTACTGAGTATCGTATACTCACCCCTGCATGGGCTATGCCGCACTACTTTGTGTGGGATGTAGATGACACTCAACACTGATCGAGGTGGAGTCTAGTGGAACAGGATGGTACCTCGAGGTGGACCACTTGGCAGGACGTATACGGAGCCGACGACCGGACCCAAGGAGCTGAGGAGACCATCTGTACCCACCCTTCAGGTGAGATATCCGGAGGACGACTCAGTGGTTGCTGGTTTACTTTACTATTGATGTTCATTCTTTATTGTTGTACTTCACATTTAGTTGGGTTTGTATTCTGGCCCATTTACATTCTTGCACTTACTTTTGTACTCAGTTTACTTAGTGTTTACATCAGCTTGTGTACTCTATTGTGTTTGTTTACTTATATAAATGAAATGCCTTACCTTTTATTAGGATTTACACCTTTGGTGCTAGTCTCCAGCCCATGGCCTATGGAAGCCGGGCTTGGGGTAGTCACAGCACGGGCCTCGAGGATGAGTAGTGACAAGAATAACTATGTTTGAAATTAGGAAAAGTTCAAAAGTTTGTTAATATTATTTTAGTCAATTTCAAAGTGAAGTAGATCATAATGAATTTAAACATTTAATTATATGTAATAATTATCTAATGTGGAATTAAAACATATTTATAATATCATTTATCGTTATTATTTAATCATAATAAGGGTATTTTTTAACTAAAAAGATGTATTTTTTATTATTCATCAAAAAATAAATTCTATCTGAAAAATCCAAAAAATTCACCCAAGGGTAAAATCAACATTCTGAATTAAAAAATGATGTTTATTTTATTAAATTCAATTTTTTAATGTGTCTAAAATTATATTAATTAAAATGTAATTTTAAATAGATTATCTAATAAAATATTATTTTTAAACATATAAGGAACTTACCAATAATAATATCTTTTGTTATCAATATGTCTTATTTATATAAAACAAATATCAAAATATCTGAAAAGTTGTTATTACTCGTCATATTATCTTATTTGAATATTGAAAAAAATTACAAGATTTGTTTCGTAGAAACACAAGGATGCATGTATTGTGTGACAACTCAATGTTGTGTGCAACGTACGTGATGTCAAATTTTTGGGTAGCACAAGCCAAGTTGGTAATATGTGTAGCACAAGACAAGTTGGTATTTCTTTTGAATGGAATGTTTGACTTAGTGTATTAATAAATATATTTATAAATAAATATTTCTTGTGTCATGTGAAGTGAAAATTATTGACATTTTAAATGAATTTGAAAAAAAACATTCTCAAAATCTTGGTGTGTTACATGTTGGATCTCTTTATATCATTATATTTGTGAAGATTGGGTATACTTATCTAAGTTTCCTTTTCCATTCACTTTTTTACCTGTTAATTATTTCCTTCTTGATTCTTCATACCTTTTAATAATGATCAAATTGTTGATAGCCATGTGTCTTATCATTCCACAACATCAATAGTAACCTATAACCCTATTATTATTTTTGAGTGTATTTAATTTTGGTTGGTGGAAATTTTTTTAGAAAATTTTTCTTTAATTTATTAATTTTATTCTTCAAGACATTTCCAGTGTAACTGCTTCCATTTTCTTTTTTTATTACCACATTCTTTTAGTAGATGGGATTCTCAAATTTATTCACCTTTTTGTCTCTAACTATGACTTGAACAAATAATAAGGGATTTTGTGCTAAATGATTTATTATAACAAGGGTTCAACATTTTTAACTACTTATTAGAAGATAATGCTTCCAATTGCTTTATCATATTCCTTTCATTATATTGAGTCATTATTAAATTAATTATTTCCTTAAAAACTATGGTTTATATTCTTATATCATATTTTTGTGAAGAATCATTTTGAGAGGATTACATGTTTCTTAACCTCCCCAATTTATAAAATCACATTTCATTAAAAGTGTTCTTCTAAATTCCATGACTCCTCACTTTATCTTCTCAAGGAGATTCTAACTTTTTATCTTTTCTTTAGAAAACATACATAATAATTTCAAGAAATATAAACTTACTTTACAAAATTTTTCTTCATATCGATTTGATAATTCTTATCATCAATAATTTATTTATGAGTATCTTTTAGTGCACTGATATTTTCATTGAAAATATTTGTTAACAAACATGCTTCGGAAAAACTTATTATAAATTCTTCTTCTATGAGAGTGAAATTTTATTGAGGTTGTAGTATATTTTATTCCATTTCTTCATTGAGTTTAGTAAGATATTTATATTCATGATCCTTATTCACTAATGTGTTCTCTCTATCATAATGCTTTGACATCATCTATGATATATGATCTTATTGTGCCTCAATTAATGTAAGTTTATATAGAATATCATTATAATGGAAATTTATTATATTTTATTTTATTTCATATTAAAAATATTAATTAGTTTTTGTTGAGTCATACTATGGGAAAGATTATTTTAGAGGGTCAATTTTCTAAGATTCACACGATTTCATGCAATACAGATTAAATTATAGTAGTAGTCGATCCCCCTTTCATTACTTATGAGAGGATGGATTTCATTTCATCCTACCATATTTCTTTATCTAAAATTTACAATTACTGTCAAGAACCTCCATGTTTCTATAACAATAAATAAATTATGTACTATTTAGCTCAGAATAATCATTCTTCAGTTGAAGAGGAAAAGTTACTTCAATATCTGAAAATATATAGTTCATATAAAACTTTTAAACATACCTAGGATAAAAATAATACTAGATCTAAATATAGGTAACCTATAATATGATAATAAATGGGATTCCCAAGTTTGCATTATAGTCAACCTAAGGGGGGTGGATTAGTGGTGAAAAACTGTTATCAATTATAACTAACCTAAACACTTTCTTTCTTTATATTGATCGATCCTTTGTAATATTTTCATATATATAGAAGCTTAAAAACTCACATTTATTACATTACTCTTATTCTTGGATAATGATATAAATTTAAACAACTCACGTGTATTTTTATAATATTTGACCTTAATGTGAGAATCTAATACTTTTAGCATCATCTCCCATTGAGTCATATATTCTTCCACTAATAATATTTTCAACACATACATATGGCATGTGACAGAATCAACCTTAACCCAATTACTTTATTTTCATAAACTAGTGAATAAACATTCTACTACATACCATTTTTGATCTCTCTGCCAAAAAGATACTCTGATATCACAATAGAAATGTATACTGATTCTTGTCAATTATAGAGTTTGCTTATACACTGATCCAAACAATGGTACTAAAATTTTATTAATTTCTCACTAAAATTATGTCCCTAATATCTACCAATACAATATCAAGAAATACCATATCCATTGTTGTTATGATTTTTCTTATATGAATCCATATAATGCACCACAAACTCCATATGATATGCTTCAATCTAGTTCACCTTTAACTCCATATGATATGATTCTGTATGGTGTGATTTTACGTACTTCTTTTATGCCTTGATACGATGTTACATTTTATGATGAAAAAAATGTGTCACCTTTGGCTACTGTCTCAATCCAATGCCCCTGATCAAAACCATTTTCAAGTGCATCTTCTTCAACCAAATGTTTCATTGGTTTAAACTGATGCTTAAATTAAAACTACATTATGTCACTAACCTCTAGAATAAAATAGTTTTACTTTATATGATTCCTTTACTTATTTTTATTGTAATTCCTTAATGAGAAATAATGAGAATGAAAATATATTTTCTCTCTTAACTGAATAATTGAAATTTGTAACAACCACTCATTTAAACCTCTCAAGGAACAACACAATTATTCGGAAATATTTTTAATAATTCAAGAAACATTTATTCAAACATCCTTAAAATTTATAGAAAAAATATTTTTGAATGTATACACTAACATTTCCATTATTAATGACATTATATAGATTATGTGATGGTCTTAAATACTCAATTTGGGAAAAACTTTTCATAGTACTTCATCAATAACTTATCCATCCAGTGAACTATTATACACCGCTATTTTATCTACTTTATCTAATTAACTCAGTTCATAAGGATCAATCCTTCCTTATATGGGGATGTTATCATGCCACTTCTAACTGATGAACATCACATATGTTTATCCATCAAAATTTTTCTAATATGTGGGAATATCTCTATCTTGACCATCATCTATTCACTCAATATTCAAATAAGCATTGGTTTGAAAAACAATATATGGTATGTCTTCATAGAATCAATTATCCAATGAAATAATCTTTTTTCCAATACCCATTCAGATAATGGATCATTAACCAATCAATATATCTTTCCATATCCTTTCTTTTGGATTTATTTTTATTTTCACTTCTCTCGACTCATGCACTTTCTACTTCCTTGTGCTCTTGACTGGTGACCATTATTCTATCATGAGTTTTCAATAATCCTTCATTATATTCACTTGACTTTGTACATCCCTATCAGTTACAACTTGAATTCATCAAATACATCATATATATTTCTATGCGAGGAGAACCTTAAAATTTCTCTAAGAAATGACTTCAAAAACCTCTATATGATATCATCAAGAATCATTATTTTATGCTGATTCATTATTGTTCCCCAAGACACCTTCATAAGACTCTATCTTGTAAAAAATTTGTGAAGACTTTCTGATGGAACTTAAGGGAACACTAATTCATTAAATCTTTAGTGTTATTCTTATAATTATAGTGAATTAATGATAGATTTAATCTAACCAGTATATGACCTTCAACGCTCACTAGTGCACCTTTCTAAATGGATGTCTAATAAAAATTATTTATCTCTATGGATTAATAACATCAAACCCAATACTGTGTGAAGTGTCAACATTGTAGACCATGTATTTTAGGTTTACTTGATATGTTGGCCATTATACTATTTGTACCATCACTATTGTAAATTTAATATATCATAGTTTTAACATTGTACAACTATAATAAATATTTTATAGATCAATAATTTTCCTCTTCCGTTTGTATAACATACCCTCTGTATATATTTCAAATTTTATAAAATTAAACAAATTCAACAAGGATCATGATAATATTTATGATGTCAGGAACCTAATGATCATAATAACATCATATGATTTTGTAAGGAAATTTTCTTATCCTCATATATAAACTCAAGAGATAAATTTCTTAAGATTAGTTAGGAAGGATTCTTAAAATTAATAAGAAATTTTACCTATGCTTCTAAACCAAATCATAATGTATGGAAAATTCCAACTTATATTCTTCATGAATGATTCATTGAGACTTTACCAAATCATTAGATAGCTCTATCCTTCAATATTGTCTTAAATAAAGTCACTGTTTCTCTTTTTATAGTTTTAAATTTGATTTCACTTCCTTAAATAGGTATTCATTATCCATATCTTTTTGTATTGAATTCTTCAACTTCAATGGATATTGATTTCATTTCTACATCATGGAACATACTCTACCATTTTTCAACAACACCATCCAACAAACATTCTTTATTAACTTATACATAAGGATACATTACCATTAACATACTCATTGTCATTGAATACACTCTAAATAATATATAAAATATAATGACATCATTATCTGAGAGGACCTTCAAAATTTTGAAAGTGATAAAAAATAATTTTAAAACACTAAATGTATAATGAATTGAAAATATTTTTTTAAATCTATAAGTAACATTCTAAAATTTAAAATGTGTGATTTTGAATTTAAAACACACATTTTTAAATTTATAATGGTACTTAGATACGATATATTGGGTCTCATAAAATGGTTTCATTAATTTCAAATTCACTCTTATATAAAAATAATTTCATAAAGGTTATATTATTATAAAAACGATATTTTACATTATTCACTGAAAGTCATTGTTTTTTGAAAAATTTCAAAAATTTATACTATGTTAATATTATTATGCATAATCCAAAAATTAATATTATTTTTTCAATTTAAAATTCTAAAATATTTAAATTTAGCGTTTAAATATAGTTATAAATAATAGTGAACATTATTTTTTTATTAAAATTTATTTATTTCTTAAATACTAGTTGTTCTTATTATTAATTTCTATAATAACCAAATAATTATTAAATTAGTCAAGAAATATTATATTTTATTAAAATTATCATTTAGAAATAATATAATTTGTTTTCATTAATAAAAACGAGTCATATAAAAATACAGATTCTTAAACATAATAACAAATTGAGTAAATTTATATAAAATAACCTCTCTATATAAATATATAATTATATATTTATTTGTTTGGTTACAAATAATCGTACCTAATATGAAAATTATAAGCCTTAATAGTATAATACTTGAAGTATTTTTTAGTTCGATGTTCCATGTGGACTAATATATTGACCATATTTGACATAATTAGAGGAAAACATATTAAAAAATCTAAGGTCATTACATTCTCTCCATAATTAAATTACATCCTCACAAATTAAATTATTTCCAACTTATTAAAGTTGGAGAGGGAATTCTTAAAATATTAATACTTAAATATCTACATTATTTCTTTTGAGATACCATGATAGTTATATGTTTTCAAAAAACATTGATCATTCATACAATCATGTAACCCAATATGTACAAAGCCTAATCAAATATTCTAAATAACATTACTACCACAAAACTATTTGAATCTCTTGGATATTTAATCGTTGTTGTATTACATATTCGCCTAAAACATAACACTATTTTAACCCTAAAATGTATTAATCACTTGTTCATAAAACTACACACTGGTCTATATATATATAATGATCCTAAAATTGTGGTTAAATTCATCAAATATATCATGGATGAATGTTTCCTTAAATAAATATCAAAATACAAGGTTATAAATACTATCTGACACAATTTTTTAAAAAATAAATCAACCCTTTATTAAATAAACATAAATAATATATTAAAATTATGAGTTTTCCATACCTATATCATGTGTGTTCCAAAAGTTATCCCTAAAATATAAACTGATCAAAAAATTACTATTCAATGTTATTGATAACTTTCAATATATTTTTCAAAATATTAAAAGAATAAAAACAAAATGTAAATACTTATATATTTTATATAATCCTTGTAACTCTTACAATATACTAGATTATCATTTATAAATATCACTCATTAATGAAAAGTGATATGATTTTCATGAATTTATTTCTATTAAGAAATAATCATTACTACCTTAAGAAAGACTAGGATACTCACAATTTTTATCATAAGAGAAATTTACATGGATTCACAACCATTTATGTATGTTTATTTATTAAATAATCCGATATGGTGATTTTTAGATATTTACCTTTTTCAGCTTTATATTTTCAATCATGTTTAAATAAACATATAAAATAAAAATAGTTATGATAATATCTGAAATAATTAGAGTATATGAGTATGGAAGTTCAATCCTAACATGACTTCCACAATGATAAATTAATTTAAATGGATTGTACAATGTTATACGTGGTTCATCCTATAACTCCCTTGGCTCAAACTTGGTAACTTTATGTGGTGTTCTCTCATACTTCTTAACCCAACCCCTTAAAATAATACGTTATAAATTTCATTAGTGGTTAATAAATAATGTTAATCCAAAAAATGTTCCAATATAAATTACATGACTTAATGAAAATATTTAATTAAAATACATTAAAAATTACATTGAGGTATATAGTTCTATAGAATTAGGACAAATCACTAACTTAAAAAAATTGTGAAAATATGATGCACCCAATGATCTCCAATAGGCTGCACATCCACTTACTACATCAAGGGAGAAAAGTGCCGAAGAGAAAGTTAAGCCTCGTGAGGCATTTTGAAAAACAAAGGCATATTTCCCTCTATGACCCCACTCAGATTATATCTAATAAAATAAGAATAATTAATAATGATATCTCAAAAACATGGTTTCAACATTGGATCTATCCACCAAGAATTTCCTAGGGATAGTTACTCACATTCATGATTATAATAGATCATAATGGATAAAAATAGAGTGGGAATACTAATGATAAAAATAAGAGAATGAGGTGAAGAAAAATAGTAATATATATTAAAAATTAATAATATTATTATATAATATACAAAAAATAAAAATATATTGTATATGGTCATAAAAGGTTTGAACACTTTTAATATGAGTTGACATACATTTTTTAGGTAAAAGAGTTCAAATACAGGATCTAAAATTGTTTTCCAAAAAAATTTACTTGTTAGACCCATTTAATCAAAAAATTTGTGAATGATTTGTTCTTAATGGTTTTTCAAATATTTATTATTCTTTATGTGATCATATTTCAACTTCCTTAGAAAAGTGTAAAAAAAGCCATATGCAATTTAAATGGAAAATTTATTTTGGCTAGGAATAATCATTAAGCTTCAAAATTCTAATTTCTCATGAATTTAAGGCCTTGATATTTCGAGAATCAAGTTGTTCCATAGGTGAAAACGTTTTTCCTCCAAATTTTATCATTATCAATGTCTAATTTCAGCCCAATTATTACATCCATTTTGGAGTTATAGTGCCAACTTGAAAAAAACCATATCTGTGCCCATATTTTGTGGCCTAACTAGTGAGAATATTTTAGACCTCAAAAGGTTGGACATGGCTCTTCATCTATAAGAATAAAATGAAAAAAAAATTTAAGACTAAAAAAAGGAATTTAATAAATTTATTCAGTGTATAAATAGTTATGGCTGAAATAACAAATTAATTTTAATTAGTTAAAATATAAAATTAGGCAATTTTTTCATTTAAGATATAAATAATTATAAAAGAATAAAATGTGAAAATTTACCTTAAAATAACTCTTTTGTGGTATTAAAAATATTTAAATTTAAATTAAATTAAATTAATATAGTATCTCTTATAATTCCCCTACTTAAAATATGCTTGTCCACAAGCATAAATTCTCAACATTAAAAATTAATGGGCACCAATGTTATCATTATTCAAATTTCATTGAAATAAAATTAAAAAATCATCAATGTGAATCAAAATTAAAATTTTTACATAAACTATAAATTCACTTTCCCATTTTCCAAATAAGAAATAAATGCATATATTTTAATTTCTCTCTTTTGAAAATGGAAAAATATAATATTTCATTCATTTAATCTCCTCAATTGATTATTACTAGTCATGAAAATTCATTATTTACCTCAATTTTTAATCATTTCACTCGACACTCATAAAATTAATTCATGTATCGTTATGATCATATCATAAGAACAATATCCTTATCCATTTATTTGTTATGGGACTCTTTTCTCCAAGTTATAAATAAAATGGCGCAAAAAATCAAGAGGACTTTATTTTAATTTCTAATGACTCAGAGGCTTATGGTTGGTATTAATTGATATTTAAATGTTAAGGCTCAATGTAGATGTTTCTCTGTTAAATAATCTAAGATGATATGAAAATTAAAAGTTCAATGGCATTCTCCCCTTCTAAGTAGCAACTCCAACTTCCCCAAAACTCAATGTAGGATCCTGATCAAAGTAAAGGCATAATGAATGATACTTATACCCTCTTGATTTTTTTTATGTTTCAAATTTATATTTTTTCTAAATTTTCAATGAAATTGGTAAATTTTTGTAAATTCATTCTTATAATAAAACTCACATACACCACCTAATGACATATGATAAATATTATATCTCTAATAATTGTGATTTTTTATTCATTTAGGTCAGAACCCATTATTTTCATTTATTTGGTTATGTTTTGTATTTATGTTTTTTTCTATTCAAGAGGGGTAAAAAATAATGAGTTAAAGAAATATAAAGCATTGTAAATATGCATAATTATCCCCCCACATTTTTTTTATAATGTATATAGTCCCTTTATTCTTGAGTCCATTCACCCCCACACTTCAACATTAAAATTTCATGAAAATACTAACATGAGGGTTGGAATGGATAAAAATATATCAAAACATGGATCATACAAAATACATTCATCAATTTTTTATAGGGTCTAAACATGTATTGATGTAAATGTTGCCTTTTAATAAAAATTTCTTTTCAAAATATGTCTCAAAATTTTTAAATGTGGTTTTATAGAGTCATATATTTGGAAAGTTTAAATTCATCTTCTAGAAGTTGAAATGTCCAAATATCTATCACGAAATATGCTCAGGAATAATATAGGAATTACATAATCTAGAAATCCTCTCAGAAATGGGAATAATATATTGTAAGATCAATTAATCAATGATTAATAATAAAAAATAAAATCATATTAATAAAATAAATTGAATGTATGAAAAATGTTTTGAAATTTTCATTAACATGAATGAATTACTTCCCTCAAATTATGATTCCTCATTTTAAAAACCATGGTTTATTTAATCACTAAATTATTTTTTAATGATTCAATGTCATTAAAATTAAAATATAAAACATTGAATCAATGGATTCCTAAAAAACTCATTTCTCCAAGATAAGTCAAGTAAATCTATAATTCAATCATGGGTATGGTGTCTCTAGTTCCAAGATCACAACATATTATTGGAAAAATGTGTGGAGTTTTAAAGATAAATATTTAAAGAGAAATCACCTTCCTAAGAAGCTTAGTACGTTTATATTTTTTTAGGATTCCTTGTGCCATAATTATCCTACAAAATAAAATTATTTTATTAGGCACCTATATATTGTAAGTTAAGATAAAAAGATAAAATGAAGTGGGGCTCTATGCTGGACTAATACTAAGAATGAAATTCAAATATAAATCCAAAGAATGAAAATAAATGGATAAATCGTGGTATGATCTCCCATGTGGGACTTGAATTTTTACTACATCAAGAGGAAAGTCCCAATTTTTACCTATAATCTGATGGTTGGAGGAACATCTTTAAATTGAACCACCACATGTGGATTTTCCTAGCTTATACATCATTTTGGGTGGTGAGGAATGATCCATGGATAGAGTATACCATATCCATCCCCATCACAATTAAATGTATCTTTAATCATGTTGGTATAATGAAAAATGACCGATCGTCTTTTTTAGGTGCCAATTGTGCGACCTCCACTTCATAGTTCAGTTGTTTTATAAATGTTGCCTCGTAAAGATAATAATTAATGGGATATTCAGTAATAAAATTTGAATAATTAATTTTAAAGTCATACCATTTAATATAGTTTGTATTTATCCCTTATTCTAATAGGAGATACACTAATATATCTTCTTGTACCCCACCAATAAATGTTTAATATCTTCAAGGAGATCTATGTGATCCTCAGTTGGTGAATTTTAATTTTCATCATCAACCTCTAGGGAAAATTATACCTTGTCCGAATTTTAAAATTCAAAATAATTTTGAGTGATACTCAAATTAGTTTCAAAAAAGGTTAATGAATTTGATTTCAAGAATGTATCATATACCTTATTTGGCTCAGATTGAATCTCTTCTTCAGTGGAAATCACCTTTTGAAGTCGATCCTCACTGGATTGAGGCATCCTGTCACAATCCTCTAGTATTTCTTAAAATTACACCATATGGGTGGTTAATTAATTTAATGGTGATGAATATTTTACTATATAGATAAAAGGTTATTATATATAGTTATTCCTTAAGTTATCCAAATATTATTGATCTCTTATATGTAGCTCAAGTCTTGGTTGCTTCATCTATGTAGGAACATAGTCAAATGCTCCTTCCATTTTTCTCCTCAAGTCATCTAGATTATTGCTCATCCTTTTTACCTGATAATTTAGATAACTATTTCAAATTATCTTTCTTGATATTTCATCAAAGAGTAACATTCCCATGAAAAGTAATATTAGTTTAGATACAAAATGGGAAAAAATTTATAGTTTTTTAATATATAAATTTATAGTATTTTTGTGTTTTTTATGAAAAAAGGAGTGTGAAAGTTGTATGACTTCCATAGAAATAGATCCAAAAATATGCATGAGGATTTTTGTGGATACATAGTCAATTATTTTATCTAATCTTGAAATATTTTTCACACTATGGTTTTATCTCAAGAAGGCATCTCACACTACTCTAAATTTCTATTGTCAATAGTTATATTTTAAATAAAATATTACATATATTAATAAGACTTTGAGTTTTAAATATGAATTAAATATTAATATATATATATATATTTATAATTCAATGTGGAAAATACTAATCAAAATAGAATGATTTCAGATAGAATGGAAATCATACCTGGAGAACACTGAGAGTGAACCTTCATCATCTCTTCATTTGTAACAAATATATAGAGTGAGTGTGTCTATAGTATGAAATTAAGTTATTTTTTAGACCATGCTATGAATATAAGATTCACTCATCTATCTATGAGAGACCAAACATCCACCTCCTCCATTGAGGAAGAAAATTGTATAAGGTAAACCTATGCCTCGACTGGGAAGTAGAGAGATAAAGGTTCCTTACCAACTAAGTTCCTCATCAACATTAATATAAGAATATATGAAACATTAATAATGATATCTCAAAAACAAGTGATTAAAATTTTATTTATCCCATGAGAACTTATTCATTATAATTACTCATGAGAATGAGTATAAGAGATCATATTGGAGAAGAATGTGGAGGAAACACAAAAGATAAAAATAAGAAAATGGGATGAAGAATAAGAGAAAACAAATATTAAAAATGAATAATAATATTATAGAAAAAAATCCTTTAAATATACTAGATGTGGCATCAAAAGTTTCCAACTATTTGAAAATGAGATGGTAAACATGTTTATAGGTAAAAGCGGTGAAATATTAGATCCTGAATTTTCCCCTAAAACATTACAAGAGTAAGAAAAATTTACTTACCTATTGTGGTAATTATTTATTTTTAGAAATTGTTCAAATATATATTTCATGTTCATTGACCAATGTTCAGCTTTATTTATCAGGTGTAGAAAAAATTTATATCCTATTTAATATGAAATATTATTTTTGATAAGCAGAATAACTAAGAAAATCCAGTTTCCCATAAATTTAATGCCTTCATATCAATATAATCAAGTGAATATATTGTTATGAAATTTTTTCTCCTAATATTATGTTTATCAATGTGGATTTTCAGATCCATTGAATAATCCATTTAAGATTTATAAGGAAAAAGTCATATATATTCAGATCTCTGTGCTAATTTTTAAGATTGGCTTCTGAGTATGTTTTGGGCCTTTAAAATTTGAATTCAGATCTCGGTCTAGAAGAAGTAAATGAACGGAAATATGTTTTTTGTCCTAAAAATGAATTTCATAAATAATATCAATGTATCATAAGATATTTATGAAATAATGAAATAAATTAAAATAATAAAATTCTTAAATTAATCCATTTTTCCAATATGATCAAAATGTTTCATAAAATTACTATGTTACAATGGACCTTAAAATAACACAATGGTGGGATTAAAAATTTAAATTAAAATTACAATAATTGAAAATATTATCTCTGTTAGTACAAAAAAACAAGAACGAATCAAGGAAGAGAGTGTTAGTTATGTTTATTATAGCCTGACAACACATTGAGAATTCCATTAAGTATAAAAATTTTATGGTTTCAGTTATCATGAAAATGACAGAGTTTTTTATTGAAATTTATTTGAACATTTATCTTTATATGAACAAAATTACTCATATTTGTATCAAGTATCATTTTTTATACAGTTCACAAGAGGGTATTAGTAATTTTACAATGACTATAGAGTCGATTTCATTTAAATAAGATACTGTAGTAACTACACATATTATAAAATAGACTTAAAAATTAAAATTAATAAAAATATCATCACCAATAATCTATCGATATTTATCATTGTTGCCAATGAATCAACAATATATATTCAAAATTTCTAAAATACCATCCTTGAAGTAATGGATTAATTTTGAGTTGTTCAATACATTTAAATAAAACCACCATAATTATTAGGATTGAATACAAATTAAAAATAATTTTACTAATGAATAAAATATTCTGATCTGGTGTCCTTTATAAAGCATTTTAACTTGAATATCAATGTAGGACTAGAATCAAAATTAATAATGAAATATATATACAATTCATACAGGAGTAAAAAATGTAATATTTAATTTTTGTGTATAACTCATTTTATTTTGATGTATACATCATTTCACATTGAGTATGAGTCTTTTAGTAAAACATATGAATCATTATAGATATTAAATGTGAGTCATTTTGGTATGAGTCTTTTTTTCATACGTATGAGTCATCTGAGATATGCATATAAGTTTTTAAACTTGTGTATGATTCATTAACCCATAAGTATGAGTCATTCTATTTTTATATTAGTCATAAAAACACGTGTTGGAGTTGTTTTAACTTCAAAATATTAGTCTATTAAGTGTGTATATGATTCTTTCTTAAAAAAGAGGTGACTTGAATTGGTCACTGAATTAATTCTCAAAATAAATTTATTAAAAGAATAAAAAGTTACAAAAAAATAATGAGGTGGAAAGAACCGACCCCAATAAGGGATTGAGGGGGATAAAAGTTGAGTATTCAAATATAAAAAAACCAAATGATTTATTGTGAATATCTGTCATTGGATGCATAGTAAAAATATTAGAAACCCAATATATTAAACAACACCTACAAAATTTAAAAAATAATATTAAAATCCTTTGATAAAAATGGATAAAATAACTCAATATCATTATTATCTTATAAAAATAGTGAAATATTATAATAATCCTTCATTATTTTCAATAATCATGTATAAATAAATAAATAAAAAATAGGGTGAATTTTTAATTCTCAATGTACAAATAAGTAATGTATAAAAATAGGAAGGGTCTCTCAAAAAATAAGATAATAAAGTTGATAGTGGATTTATATTAATAACTACTGAAGTAATATGTAATTTTAATATTGGAAATAATGTGTTCCTTTAAATATATCCCTTGAAATGATTTAAGATGTTTAAAAATTGGGGTAATTTTATCCCATGCTACATTGAACCCTTCGAGATTCTTGATTATAAATGAGTAGTGGCATATTGACTGCAATATAAAATAAACCTATAATAAGTGTATAATTTGTTCCAAAAGTCCATTCAATGAATATTCATACTAGGTCCCCCATATAAATAGAATTCAATGGTATAACAAATTGTCCGTGATTTCTCTTTTGAGGAGAACCTGATGAAGATTATAAATCAAAGAGACTATGTTCATTATAAACATGAAAGCTTACCTTGTGAAATATCATTACTGATACCAAAATTATTAATAGCCAATATGGAAAATTAAAGATTTGATAAAATTTTCTTATTTTCTATTGACTAATTATATGATTTGAAAATTATAGTGGAAATTTTATATAGGGGAAATTATGCATCAGCTTAGAAAATCTAATATTAAATTTTAAATCTTACAATTATAAAATGGTATAGTGTAGATAAATCACATGCACTAAATTAAAATATAAATAGAATTTTTCATCATTAATAAATTAAATTTAACATAAAGGATAAATAAAATCTATAAATTTTAAAAAATTATATTGGGATATTAAAAAAATGAAATAACATGACTAAAATTTGGATATCCAGTGTGTTATGGCCTCTTAGATATATCATAGTAAATAATAAAAATTTAAAAATGTAATATAATATTTTAAATATGATTAATTTTTTAAATGTTGTATATGTAAACATGTGATAAAACTAGGAAAATGATTAATAATGGAAATAAGTGGTATTTTATGGGAATTGTAATAGTCAAATTACTATTTTTATAATAACTAATATGTTATAATATTATCCACACTATTTGAATAGTAATTTGACTATTAGAATCATAACATGACTATTGGATTAGTAAAATACTAGACTATAATACTTAATTAGAAAAAAAATAATTGAATATAAATATTAGGATTAAAAAAAATATTCTACTTCTATAAATTTTATAATGTATAAATATAACAACCTTGGTAAAAATAAAATTATTGTTTTATATTTATTAGTATTGTTAAAATAAATAGTTATATTTATTATGTAATGTATGTATTAAAAAAATAATATAAGGTTATTTATTCAAAAAATTATTTTTTATATTATTTAATTTTATTTTGAAAAAACTAATTTCATATTTTAATTCATAATGTTGAAATTAACTTAGGTGGAAGTTTTTAAAATTTTCTAGAAATGTTCATTTTTTCGTGAATAAAAAAATACGGCCTGTTTATAAAATATTATATTTTTTGATATCATAAAGACATAATTATGTTATAAAATTTAACTAATAAAGAAACAATGTTTTTTAAGTTTATTATTGTAAAAACATAATTCGTGACATTTAAATTACTAATTATTTCATGATAAGTATACAAATTATTATTAGTGCGGACGCAATGCATGCGCAGCATTGAAAATGTCAAAATTGGCTACTTATCATTAATAATTTAGTTATAAAATGTATTTTCATGAATTTATGAATAATATTATCCAATACATATGATTTGGGAGTACATTTTCTAATTTTAGAGTCATAGGACATTAATCTTATCAAAATGCCTGTGCAATGCTCATACAGGGTGGGAAAAGAAAAAATATCAAATTAACGAAGTTGTCTTGAGATAGAAACGAGTAAATATACTTATCGAATAAATACAAATTTTTATATTGAAAAAAATTAATTTATTTTAATTATATTAATTTCATAAAAAATTTATATATGAAATAATAAACATTATTGGTTATTCCATACAGATGTAGTGCTTGTGGAAGGAGAATAAAAATCATTAAATGTTTTTAATTAAAATTATATGTAACCTGAAATAACCCAAAACATGAATAATTATTTTTCAGTAATCATTTTTAGAGCATAATCTTATTTAGATTTTAAAATGGGCCATTTTGGACCCACATGAATCACTATAATCCCTTTATAATATTTCATTTAAAATGAAATCAAGTTGATCACACTATAGTTTTTTATTTGTATAATATTTTAATATTTGGTTTCACAAATGGATTTTTTGAATTTAAATAGTTTTTTGAAATTTTATAAAATTATCTTTTTCAGGGAATTTTATTTTTAATTAGTTTGTAATTAACAATTTAAATAATGTCTCTCATAGTGATAATGTAGTGTTTATTAAATTAATGATTAAATCAAATTAATGATATTAAAAATAATTAAATAAAACGAATTTGATATTTTTATGTTAATTAATGATTAATCTATATTAAAAAGATATATATAAGTTATAATAAAAAAATGATTTTAATTTGATACATTTTTTTGATGTTTTGAAGTCATCGTTCTGAATTGTGTTTAATTTTACAAAAACTATTTTTAATGAAAAAAATATTTTATTAAATTATTTAAAAATAAAAAACTACTGAAAATGGAGAAAATGATAATATTACATTTAAAATTTGATCTACTTTGATTTTGGGATCTTTTATAGATCCCCAACCATATATTAGTCAAATTATATTTTATTCTTTTATATAATTCATAAGATTCCCCTCACCTCAACTATTAAAGAAGAATCATACCTTCATGAAATTTTATCACGATAAGTAATATTGAAAAACTATATTATTAAAAAATTTCCTTAACCTCATCCCTTTCTATATTCTATTTTTCATGGTCTCTCCAAATGGCCATTTCCATGTGCCTAAGGAGGTTCTCAAGGAGAAATTTACCAGACGTAGATTTCATCATTTTTCTCTTTTAAATTAATTCTCACTTATTCTTGTTCCTCACACATAATTCTATGTTTTATGATAAATCCATTATCATATATGTAATATAATTTTATTATTTAAATTTTATATAAACCATCAAATCACAAAAAAATTTCTTTTAGTTCTTAAAAACTATTTAGTTTTTCAAGATATGTCAATTCACCATCTTCATGGATGATGAGTTTTCATTTCCCCTTAAAACATTCATATAAAGATCAAATTTACACATAATTTTTTAAAATTACTAAATATACATGTTTTTACTTCAGTAATGTCATTTATTTTTGACAAGGAAGTCCATAATAATCTGTCTATGGAATCTGTGATATGAATGCATCTGAAACCATGAAAATAAAAAAAATATTTGATAAATGGGTGGAAATATTTTATTATAAGGTCATGTAAGTTAATATAAACATGAATATAGTTGTTTTATTAATCAATAAATATCATTATACAATTATACATGAGGTTTGAACACCTTTTAAGGAAGTATAACCCAAAGTAAGGGAATTTATTTTAAGAAACCCCCTTTTCAAGTTACAACTCTTATGAATAATGATTTTTTTAAAAATATTATATGACAAGATTTATTCTTCTTGTATTAATGATAACTCTTTTATTTTCAGATTCAATTTTATGTTTACAAGATTTTTTTTTCAAATAATCTTTTTTCATTTATATGTGCGTGACTTCTTAAAAATTATTCTCAGAAATTGAAAATTTAATTTCCTCCAAAATATTTCTTTTATAAAAAATTTATGTGTTATGATAATGTTCTGGATCTTGGTAATTGTTATGATGATGAGTGGTTCTGTGATAAATTTAGGTATATTGGTCATTTCCTGTCTCCTCATTGCAATTGTTAAAGGGATGGTGTTAACCCATTAGGTTTCTCTAAATATATAATGGAAATATACTACGATTGTTATTCCAAGTGTAACCACAATGGTTAATCCATAAGCAGTAAGGTGAGATATTTTATTTATAAGAGTGATATGAAAATGATGCAATACGTAGCCTTTTATGATATTTTTATGCTTTATAATATTTTACACGAAACTTATGATTTCATAAGGTGAGATAAAGAGAATATTATTTACATTGTGAAAATATTTGCATTCATGGACTAATGGTTTATTTATTCATTTATCTACCCCAATATGATCTTTTTGGGATAATACAACGTTTTAAAATGTTTTTTCAGAGGGATTAAGGATGGGTAAGAGAAAATAAGAACCCAATATGAATGTTGTGATGATTTTTCTTGAAAAGAATTAATTTTTTTTAAATATTTTGTATTATGGAAGAAATGGACATTGTTTTTATATTTTCCACTTGGTATGAATATGGGTTGTGATGTATCAATTATTACATAATTATATGAAACTCTAAACCAAAACAATCATTGGTTATTTATTAAAATAAATTACTTTTGGAATTAAATTGATTATATAATGTTTATGACTGGGTCCTTAATGTTGGTATTAGACCACATTTTTTATAATTTTAGGGGTTAGGATAATATTAATAGAATATCGATAAACGATTTTTCCCTTATGTTATTGTTAAAGTGATATAGAATTTGAATATTACCATGTAACTCTATCTAAAATATATCTGTTCTAAATGGTTTTCCACATAAAAAATAGATAATATAATGTAGAAAGGCACTGATAAGTTGATATATTTCCAAATCTACTACCAAGAATGGTGGGAATTGGAACTAAGTAGTTTGTGACAGTAATAGAATAGTTGAAGAGGGAAATTAATGGAGGTATCATCCATTCAAGAGATCATATAGATCAATTTTAGAGGAATATGTTATTTTTTTAATCATTTATGAGGCAACCCCCTTCGGGTTTTTGGGGATATTCTGACCTAGTGGTAACTGGTGGGCGGATTAAAGACCTAGAAATGTTTTTCTATGTCATGGGGTCTTCTGACCATCAAAATTCTAGTATTTATATTTATATTTATTATGTTTAAGATGTACAGTGGTGGTCAATGATCATGAATATCAGGGATGGCGATGAGATTGATGCTTTGAAATGTAATAAATTTAAGAATATTTTCCATCTTAAAATTTTTTATAATGTTATTCAACATAGGATAGAAATGATATTAATTGAATTAAAACAAAAGTAAGAAGATCAAGTGTATGTGTATGAGGATAAATTCACTCGATTGGAAACGAATTCTCCAAATTTTATCTGAGATCTTGATGGTAAAATCAATTGTTTTTACTCTGAATTATAGCCAAAATATTAAAAGGAATTGGCCTCGTGTGAATTCAAAAGATAAAAAATTGTGTTTAATGTGCGGATATGGTAAGAATAGAGTTTTTGAATGATCTTTTTTACTTTGAAAACTTTCATAAAAAATAGAACGAGGAGTTAGGATAATGGAAAGAATGCATCAAAAAAGTCTGACGAAAAGATAATTTACTTTTTAATTTCTCATTATTGTTGTATGAAATGCACAGAGGAATGCATTTTGATGTATTTTAAGTGTTTTTGATATGATTAGTTTGATAACATGGAATAAAATTTCAATTAAAAAGATCATGGTTTTGGTATGAACAATTGTGATATATAGACCATGAAAATGCATCAACAAAATGAAATGGGTCATTTGTAGACAAGTGTCCAAAGAGGAACCCAAGTGATGGAACGAATCTACACAACAATAAAAAGGTGAAGTGAAATTATTTGCTACCACATCTATAGATTTGGTCCATCCAATGAAGTGGTATGAGGTACATTGTTTTTTTAATCATATTTTACTAATGTATTTTTTGACACCGGGTAAACACCTTCCTCCCTTTTTGATGATTTTTCTTATAAATTTTAAATTTCAACTCAAGAAATGAAACTTGAACATATGGAAAAAATATACTAGGGGAAATATTAAAGTATAATGTAATTATAAAAATCTTCCTATTTTAGATTGTGGAATAAATGTCCTAAAAACATTGTTGTTTTCCTTTTGTTGTGTATGATGTGATTCTATGTATAGCCTGACATTCTGTTTATCATGAAACAATAGATTGTAGAGCTAAAGGATTTTTTTTCAAAAACTGTTTTAGTTTCTTTCATGAATGAACCCATACCATCAATAACATATCAGGAAACTGATAAACTCATTAATTTTGGAAATGAATATTATCGTAAAAATATTGTTGAAAACATAGTAACAATTCTGATTAATGGTGTGTTAGTGACAAATAAATTCATTGATGTTTTTCTGATGATTTTCCTGGTGTTATTATTAATCAGGATGTTTAATATAATATTTCTTTCTTTCTTTCTTCTAATGAAATTTTGAAAAAAAACCCTAATCATATGTACCTTGTAGAACTTCTATAAGTGAAAAAGAAGTTGCATGAGTTTCTTGAAAAATGTTTCATTCGACCGAGTACTTCACCTTCTCGTTCTCTTGTTTTTCATGTTAAAAATAAAAATGTTTATTTGAGGATTTATTTTGATTATATATTTTTGAATAATATAAATTTTAAGAATAATTATCCTTTTACATATATCTATGACATTGTTAATCTTTTCTAGGGAGCTTGGTATTTTTCAAATATTGAATTGAGATCTAGGTACCATCGGCTAAAGGTCAAAGAAAATGACATTCTAAAAACAACATTCTGTAATTGATATAGGTATTATGAGTTTTTTATTCCTTTTGGTTTGACAAATTCCAATTCTGTAATTATGGATCTTAGGAATATAATATACAATAAATATTTGGATATGTTTTTGGTTGTTTTTATTGATGATATTATGGTGTTATCAAAAGGTTATGATGATCAATAAAAATATCATAGGATTATTCTCCAAAATCTAAATGAAAATACATTATAATTAAAATTTATAAAAATAGGATTTTTGGTTAAAAATTATTTATTTCCTTGGGAACATTGATATTAAGGATTGAGTAATAGTTTATCATGCCACAAAAAAATTGTTGATGTATGGAAAAGACTCAAAACATTTATTCATATTGGAATTTTTGTATAATTCAAATACCAATACATTTGTTTTGTTAAATACATTGCATGTTTATCTTTCATACTAACTATTTTAAATTCAAAATTAGTTAAATTTATTTGAAAAAAAATATTATTAATCTTTTTTTCATGAATTAAAAAGAAGATTGGTGAATGATGTTGTTTTTTACTTACCTGTGATAAATGATTATTTCATCATCTGTAGTTATTCTTCATTAAAGGGAATGTGTTGTGTTCTACTGAATAATGATATGGTAATTTCTTTATGTTTCAAGACAACTAAAAACTCTTTTGTGAAATTAACCCCACCTGATTTGGAATTAGCTATTGTTGTTTTGCTTTAAAATTTTGGAATCATAATTTATATGGAGAGAAATGTGATATTTATACTAACTATAAATGTTTTATGTATATATTTACTCAAAATGAATTGATCATCAGGTAGAGAAGATGGCTATAACTGATAAAGTATTATAATTTCATGATAAAATACCATCATAGAAAAGAAAATAAAGTGGACGATTCTTTGAGTCAGAAAAATAATTCTACGTTAACCCTATTATGTGTTGAAAATGACCCTTTAATTAAGGATTTGATTATTTTTGTACTAGAAGTAGTTAGTGATGGAGATTCATTGATTTTTTTTCAGGTTTTAGTTAAATTATCTCTTTTAAATTTAATAAAAAAAGTATCAAAATAATACCATGAGTTATAGAAAAAGATAGAATTGGTTATGAAAGGTAATTTTCAAAGATTTATTATTGATAAAGATTGTGTATTGGTATTTCAAAAGAGTTTTTGTGTTCCATATAATTCCTAGATGAAGAAATAATAATTAGGTGAACCTCAAAGTTCTCCTTTTTCAGTTCATCCTAACTACACAAAGATGTACATAGACCTTTTGGAGTAATACTGATTGAATGGAATGGAAATAAATAAAGATAATATTAAAATGAAATGTTTGAATTTAAATTAGGTTAAAGCAGAACCACTATTACTAAAGGGGATTATTTAAACATTTCCAGTTCCAATGTGGAAATAAAGAAATATATCCCTGAATTTCATAGTGGGGATATCAAAGACATCATGATGTTACAGTGAAATTAAGGTTATTTTTCATCAACAGACTAAATCATCACATTTCCTTCATATTCTTGATAATACGTATTTAGCTCAACTTTCTTGAGTCTACCTCAAATAGATAGTCAGGTTACCTGTTTTTCTTATCTATATTGTAATAGACCATGATCCCAGATTCAATTTTTAGATATGAAAATGCCTTTAGAATTCATTGGGCACTAAATTATATTTCAACACTTTTTTCATTATCAATATGATGGACATTCAGAGAAAAAAATATAAACACTCGAGGATATTCTTTGAGATTGTTCAATGGATTACCAGGGATGTTTTGACCGTCATCTTTATTTATTTTTTAATTCCTATAATAACAGTTCCTATTCCAGTATATAGATATCACTTTTTGAGGCATTATATGGAATGTAGTGTCAAACTCTTGGATTTAAGATGAAGTCAGGGAAAAGAATTTGATGGGACAAGAATTAGTAGGTGAAGTGGATGAGAATGGTAATATAATCCAGCAAAATAAGATGATAGCTCATAGAAGGTCGAAAATTTATCCAGATTACAGGAGGAAAAATCATTCTTTGGCGGTAGGTGATCATGTTTTACTTAAATTTTCTCCAAGGAAATTTTTTTGTCACTTTGTTAAGAAAGGAAAGATAATGCCACAATACATTGGACTATATTAAATCTTAGAGAATATTGGAACCGTTTTATACCATGTACCTTTTCCTCTTAGTTTTTCCTAGGTAGGTAGTGTTTTTTTTGTATCGATGTTAAGAAATTATTTTCTAGATTCATCTCATGTTTTAAGATCAGATATAGATTAGTTGGAAGTTAATATTTCTTATGAAGATATACTTGTTCATATTCTTGATCCAATAGAGAAATTATTGTGGAATATGATAATTCATTAGGTTATGGTTTTGTAGAAAACCCACATGGTAGAAGAAGCAATATGGGAATCCAAAACTTTTATGAGGGAAAGGTAGCCCCATTTATTAAATAAGGGTATAAATTTTGAGGACTCAATTAAAAAAAGGAGAGGGATTTAGCAAAAATGGTAAAAATAGATTTTTTTGAATATTTATTAGTATTCTTGAATTAAATAGTTATATTCATTATGCAAAGTAATTCTTATAAAATAATATATTATATGGTTATTTATTTTAAAAAATATTTATGTAATTATATAATATTAATTTAAAAAAATAATTTCTTAATTCAGAATATCATATTTATCTTAGTATGATTTTTTTAATTTTTTTTTAAAAATTTATATTTTTTTTTGAATGTAAAAATAGACGTTTTATAATATACAATATTTTTTGTGACTTCATGAAGACATAATAATGATAATTTTTTTTAAAATGTATTAATAACGAAATTTTTATTATATAAGAAAAATATTGTTCAAAAACAATTCATAACATTTAAATTTAATATTATTTCACGATAAGTATAATAATTATTGTTAGTATTGAGGAAGTTCCTACGCAACTTTGGAACTTTCAAATTTGGTTACATATAGTTAATAATTGAGTGATAAAACAATTTGTGAGTTTTTTAAAAATTATTATATATTATTTATGTTATTCAATTATACATTCTAATTTTATTTTTATATAACATTAATCTTATCAAAATGATTGTGCAATTCTTGCAGAGCGCAAGAAAAGAAAAAATAATAAATTAAAAAAGTTGTCTTGACATTGAAAAGATTAAATATAATTTTTTAATGGATATAAATTTTTATCCTCAACCAAATTAATAAATGTTTATGTTATAAATTTATTTTTAATTTTTAAATATGAAATAAATAACATTAATAATTTTGAAATATTGATGCAATGTTTTTGTACGAAGAATAAAAATAAATAAAATGTTTTTAATTAACAATATAAGTACCCTAAAATGAAGAAAACAAGAGTAAATATTTTTCTATAAGAAAATTTTAACCATTATCTTTATTGTATTAGAATTTTGGACATTTTGGACACTACTGAATAATTTTAGAAACGTTATATTATTTTATTAAAATTGAAATCAAATTGATCACATTATAGTTTTTAATTTGTATAATATTTTAATATATGGTTTTCTAGAAGTGTTTTTCAAGCATAAAGATTTTTTTAAAATATAATAAAATATTATTTTTTAGGAACGTTTTTAATTTTTAGGAAATAAATAATTACCTTAATGTGGTTGACAATGCTGATGTAATATTTTTTTTAATTAATGAATAAATAAAATTAATTATATTAAAAATAATTAAATTAATTATGTTTTAGATTTTTAAATAAATTAAATATTTCTATACATTAATTTGATGTGTATACGGTATAATAAAAAATTTGATTCGAATTTGAATCTCTTTTGGTTGATATTTTGATGTAATAGTTACAAATAGTGTTTAATTGGACAAAAACTATTTTTCATGAATAAAATATTCCATTAAATTATTTAAAAATAAAATAAATCATGAAAAAGGACTAAAATCATAATATTACTTCGAAAACGTGTTCACTTATTAATTTTCTGGCATTTTTAAGTCATTAACCTTATATTAGAGTAATTATATTTTAATATTTTAAGTAATTCTTATATTTCTCCTAACCTCAATTATAAAAGGACACTAATACCATCACAATATTTCACCACTATAAGGAATCTTTCTTGAAAATTATCTACCAAATTCCATTCTCTTTATCCCTTGAATCATTATTGTGTTTCTGGTCTAACAAAAACACCACTTCCGAGTTCCTAAGGAGGATCTTATGGGGAAATATTCAAGAGGTAAATTTCTTCTCTTTTATCTTTTAAATTATTTCTAACGTCTACATTATCTTAAAACCCAATCCCATGTTTCATGATAAATATATAACTATTTATATATATACTATAATTTTAATGTATTAATGGTATATGAAACATCAAGTCTCTTATTTTTCATCTTTTAATTCTTCAAAATGAAATCGATGACAATGGTGTGTCAATTCACCGCCTTCGTGGACGATGAGTTTTCATTTCCCTTTACGGAATTCAATGAAAGATAAAATTAACTCATAGAATCTCAAAACAAGTCACCTATATATATATATATATATATATATATATATATATTTTTGTGTTTGTGTTTTAATTTATGTAAGGTCCTTTATTTTTGACAAAGAGGTCTATAATAAACTGACTTGGGAAACCATGGAATTAACACACCTAAACAATTGAAATAAGAAAATATTTTTAATACATGGGTGGAATGATGTTATAAGAAATTCATGTATGGTAACATATACATTAATGTAGTTATTTAATAAATCAATTACACTCTTTTACCATTATAAAAGAGTTTTTGACACTTTCTAAGGATGTTAAACCAAATGAAAGAGAATTTCTTTTAAAAACTTTTGTTTTTAAGTTACAAGACATTTTTTAAAAGAAATGAATTTTTAATTATAAGCAACAACTATATTTTCCAGATTAAATGATTATTTGATGATTTTAAGATTAATTTACAATTATACATATTTATTTTCTAAATAAATGTTTTTCACTTATAAGAGCTTGTCTTCATAAAAATGATTTTAAAAAATGGAAAATTTATTTATGTAATGATTCAGTTATTTATATGATAATAAATTTATATATATATATTAATATTTATAAATGAGATATGGATTTTATGTTATATTGAACATTTTTTTTCTGATAATGTACTCAACACGCAACAATGGGTTTCTTTGAAATCTTACGTTGCACAAAACATTGAGGTATTCTAAAAAATAATACAATAATATTATTATTATTTTAACTGATAGTTAACACCTAGTCGTTAAATTATAAAAAATGGAAAAACATAACTACATTATAATTAAATTTTTTATATGTTTATATATTTATCCAAAAAAATTTAGAGGCTCAAAATAAGAATGAATCTGATTTTAAGCATGAAAAACACTAATATTTTTAAAAGGTCGTCTTACCACCTTTTGATGGTGAACAATTTTTAAATATAGTTTTTGTTACCTTTATATGTTCTATTTGAAAATATTAAACCTTTCTTTATAATCATGGAATGTAAATTTACGTTTGATGAAATTTTGGTATTAATCTGAAAAAAATAATATTTTTATGAATAGTTGAAAATACTGCATTTTAATTGAAAACAGTCTTTTCTTATAAATTATTTATATAAGTAGTTTTTTATTTAAATTGGATTAAAAGTGTAATTGGATAATATTTTTATCATTTAATCCAATTATGGTCATTATAACTATTTTCACTTTTAAATTAGACATAAACACATGTCAATCTTTTGGTAGTTTTTACTTTTTAAAAACACACTTTTGGTTTTGACAATGGAAATTAATTTTAAATTGATTACTTCAAATTATGTGTTTTGAATTTGAAAAAATGTTTTCCATATTTGTAATTAGTATTACCAAATAGTTTAAATAAGAATCTTTTATTTGTAGATATTATGAATAGTAACTTCAGTAATTATTTTAATTATCATGGATAAAAGGTAAATTTGGTAAATAAGGGTAAAAAATAATATTATAATAATATTAAATTCTCTCAAAAAATTTCCTAATCTTATTGGATTAGATATTTACGACCATGGGCATCCATGGGACGATTTTCGGACCCAATAGAGCCACTTGTGTGTGAAAATGACATTAAATTACTATTAATTTATGGTTAAGGAAAATATAACATATAAATATATCTGTTACTAAAACAATTTTTATATGGGGATATAGAAGTGATACATTCAACTATTAGTTATAATTATTATGATAATAATATTTCCTACATTATAGTATTTTATTTATAATTTTTTTACATTAAATAATTACTGTTATTAATGACACAATGATAATGTAATGATAACCATATTAATGAATTTTTTAAATAAATGAGATTATAATAATTAAAATAAATTTATGTTGAAACATTTATGTCGTAAACGAATTTTAGGGATAATTAGGATTGTTTATATTTGAATTAATAGAGTTTGTTTGAAAGAATCATTTTATGGATTTTTTAAAAGTCATAATATGAATAGTATATAAATTGACATAAAAGTGTTTTTAAAACAAATTCTTTTTATATTAATTGATTTAATAGTACTAAAAATATAAAATTTGGAAAAATGACTTAAATAAGGTTTAAAATTTCATTAATTAACTACTTTAGGTTTGATGGTAATTTTATAGTAACTATATTAACTATATAGTATGAATATACACGAAGACAAGGTAACAGTCAAATGAGTTAACTAAGGAATAAAGACAAATTAAATGGTTAAAATTGAAATCAAAACATGAATAAAAACTATTGGTTGAGATTATTTCTAACAATAATCACCTTATCTTGGAATTGAATTATTTTGGGAACTTTTTTAATTTAAAATTTTTTTATAATAAAATAATCTTTCAAGACATTCTTAAAGTTCCTCTCATTCCTCTTATAAAAGGGCATCACCTATAACCCTTAATCACACCTCTCAAGCTCCATATCTCATCTGAAATCTACCGAAATAATCTATTTACATTCATATCTTCCTCCTAGAATACTCACTTTGGATTGAAGGATATTCGATAAAATCCTTTTAGCTTAAATCAAAAGGCGTTACCAGATATGAGGTAATGTCTTCTCTCAAGCTTTTCCATTTATTTTCATTCTCTAACCCCCTAAATACTTTTTATTACATTATTTTATAACAACAATAGTATATAGAATATAATAAGATGTTGTTATGTGATGGATTCAAATTGGACTTACACACACCTCCATCTAATACATAAGAATATATTGGTTCTGTGTTTGATTAAATACTGCCTCACAAAATGATGATTATTTGATTTTCCCCTACCACCTCTCATGGTGGCCATTATTATGACACCGTATTAATATATGATATATATTATATTTTTAATGTCTCTTTGATAATATAATTTTTAATTAAGAACATACCTTTAGGATTTTCATGATATGAAAATATGATAATTTCATTAGACGAAGTGCGGACTACCGCCCCCTCAATGTGGTATGACTCATTCATGTCATACATGGAACGTATAAAGGATGGAATTAATGAAATTATATAAAAACTATATCATATAATATTATACTATAATTATAATATACCTATGTATCACTTAGTTTTCATTTATTTGGAATGACAAATAAATGAAAGCAACATTCAATTGTAAGAACAGGTTACTATCTCCAGAAATGATGAATTTCATTTATTATCTCCAAATATAGTGGACTATTATAAATACATATATAATGGATATATATGATTCATAAATCATGAGTTCTATTCTATAGATAATGTACTTTTGACCACATGGACAATTTTTAATTATAACAAGATCATTTTCTACTCATGTACCAACTATCGACAAATCGACCGATGTTAACGTAAATAATTACGTAATGTTTTTTACAGTGTAAACAGTGTTATAAAAGGAATAATTAACATGAAAAGGGTTCTAAATCATATATAAATTAGCTTAATTTTGTTATTATAGAAGAACAAAGTACATACGTGATGAATCAGTCTCAAGGTAAGGGAACCTTTCACCCTCTACTTTTAGTCAAAGACCTCATTTATGTTATGTCTTTTAATTTAAATTTTATTATATTGGGTTAAGTTATTGTATATTCTTATTTATGTACATTTTATTTCCTAGTTATGATATACCCTTTTTCTCTCATCAACTCATTTTCTGATTTTTTATGTGATGCGGTTAGGCTGACAAATTTTGGTAAGGGACTTCGTCTCAATCTCCTTTCATAGAGGAATATTTTGACTTATACAAGGCATTCATTTATACGGTTTATAAACCCATTTTAATTTTATTTTAATTCAAAGGGAAATTTTTTTATACAAAGTGTTTTAGTAATGGGCAAAAATAATGTTTCTTTTTAATGTATGCGAGGAAAACGACCCTTCTTCTACCGTGAGCATTCTTTGATATTTGGAATCTTTTACAAGTCGTAATGTTTTTAAAAGGAAAATAACTACCATATACCCCTATTATGTATTTTTTTATTTTAAATGGTTTGAGAAAGATTTGACTATGTCAATATCGTGAAATGATATATTTTGATTGCAATTTAGAAATGTTATTTTTCCTTTATGCTAGTTTTATGTGTTAGGGTTATGTTATGGTTCTTGGGCATTGTTTACATATACTGGTGGTTCTATTATAAATCTAGTGAAGGAGATCCCAAGATATCTCTCCAATGAATTGGGTATTGTGGTGGAGGTAAACATTAATGTTTCTTCTAAGATATTTAGATAATATATTGGGATGGGCATTCCACATGTATCTCCCTATGTAGATATGAAAGCTACAATGTAACTATGTTATTGATGACACAAGTTACATTTATGATTTATGATTTCTATGTGTATTCATAAATCATATGACTTCATGGGTTATGTTAAATAGATTATGTTTCAAGATTGAAAAGTAAGATTTCATTGATTTGTATGTATTCCTGGACTAATGTTTTTTTTCATTTTTTTATATCCCTTACTGAGCTTTTTATGCTCACACCAAGTTTTTTGAAATTTTTTTCACGAGGTATAATTAAGGATAGGAGAAAGGAATAATTCAAGAAGATATTTATCAAGAAAATAATTCATTCATTTTTTAAGTAGATTTATTATTGTGAAAAAATTTGGATAGAGTAGAAGTGTCTAATTTGTAATTTTTGAGATGTCATGTATGAGTTATGGCCTAATTATCTAAAACACTAAACATAAAAAGATCCAAAATGTTTAATTTTTGACTTAACTCAATTTTATGTTATGTTTAAGGTTACATCCATATAATTTTCCTTAATAATGTTTCTTTTATAAATGTTTTATGTTTTATGATCATGTTGTGGTTATTAAGAATTTTTATGATGATCAGTGGTTATGTGATAAATCTATATTGGGTGATCTTATTATAGCTCTAAATTTAATTCGGTAAAGTGATTGATTTAGCTAGTTTTGTTTCTCTAAAAAGATTATGGGAATATACTGTGATGGTTATTCGAAGTGTAATAGTGCTGGTAACTCCCTATGTAGCTAGGAGAGTTGAATTTTTTGTAAGTGTGAAAACGATACCAGAAGTTACATTTTCTTACCAGCCTATTATTTCTATAGTTTTAGATGAAACATACGATTTTATAAGGTGAGATAAATATCCTATGATTTACTTTGTGAACTAGTTTTCATTCATTGAATAATGATTTCTTTCATCCATTATATATCCCTTGCGAAAAAATTTATTATAATCCTATGTTTTTGAAATTCTTTTCAAATCGATTAAGGATGCTTAAGAGAAAAAAATAATCCAAGATGACTATTGTGAAAATTTTTTATGAAAAGAATTCATATTTCATTAAAAATTTTGTATTATGGAACAAATGAATACTATTTTGGTAGTATTCGCATTATATACATATGGGTTATCATGATTGAGTTATGGCGGAATTATCTAAAACTCTGAAATGAAAAAATATTTAGGAATGTATGAAATTGAATTTGTAGTTGAATTAAGTAGATTATATAATGTCTCAGGCCAGGTCTTTATAATACATGTATATATCTTTTTTTATATGTTTAATTTTTTTATCAAAATAGTAATTTTTAAATTCAAATATTAGGTTATCCTATGTCTAAAAGTAAATTAGTTAAAATTAATTACTTATTTATAAATAACATGTAAAAATTAACCAAGATTTATTTTTTGATATTTTTTTAAAAAAATTCTTTTTTGTGAATAATAAATACCTAGTTTTCAAATATTATATATTTCAAGACATAATTTAGTTTTAATAAAATCCTAATAAATTCATGAATGGATTAATCTCACCAATTAATTTAAAATAGAAAAATAATATATTTTAAAACACTAATTTAAATTTTGAAATGTAAATATCATTAAAATTTAATTTTTTATTCTTTTTTTTCATTTGTATAATGAATTAAAAAAATTTAATGGGGTGTTTAAAAAGAAGAAAATACTTTTTTAGTTAATGAATTATCATATTCATAAATAATCTTACTATTTCATGTCATTGTTTTTTAATAATTTCTTATTAATTATTTTACCCTAAAATACCCCGAACATTGAATTATTAAAACACCTTCTCACCTCACGACAAAATATTCCCAAAATTCAATTTTTTTATCATAAATCCATATTTATCTACTTATGCCTACAATACTATGTATAGATATTCTAGTATCACCCCTATCCAATACTTCAAGGAATTTTCCGATAGTATTTGATAAATATCACATAAGAGGTGACACCCCTTTAATATTTATTTAAAATTTTATTATTCTGTTATCTTATCCAGATATCTATTCTATCCTCCATAGGATAAATAATTTTAAAAATTCATGATACCTACAATATCGTGCTTCATGATAATTTTTTTTAAAAAAAAGTTAATATATGAATTCACTATAACATTACCTTATTGACACATCCTTATATGTTTTTTCCTACCACCTACAACGACGTTTTCATTTTTTATTTATCACTACGTTCATATTTGGATTGTTTTAATTATTTAAAAACATGTTTATATATTCATATATATAAAACATTTATTATTTAGTATATTTAATTAATTTATAGTAATTATCAAAACTATGAAATTGATATGAAATTGGAATAATCAAAGAAACATTTTATTACACGTTTATTATCTTTTAGAAAATATTATCAAATAATTTCTAATATTAATAAAATATTAATAATAAATTAAATAGAAGTAAAATACTTATTTAATGTATACTTAATATAAATAAAATTTATTATACTTGAGATATAATCATGAAAAATTAAAATAGTACGTTTGGTAAATGGATTTCAAACAAATTTCCCCCCATTTGTGTTTAAATTATTACTTAATACAATTTATTTTTTAATTAATTTCATTCTAACATTTTCATCTTTATTTCAATATTTCCCATCTCCATTAGGATGTAATTTTTTCACAATATCCCATTAATTTGAAAAAAAAATTTATTGGAACTTATTTATATTAAATGTAAAAACTTATCTTTTTTTTCTCAAAGTGTTTTAATTTTTTTATAGTTTCTATTCCACTTTTATTTTTTAATATTTTTTTCAATAAACATACTTGTAACTATAATATTTTCGTTAATTTGTTTTGATTCATATTCCACTTCTGATTTTATTCTCATTATATTATTTTCAATATATTAAAGTGTATCACTCATATTTATTTTGTATCGTTTTTCTTCTTTCCATTATGGTGAAATTTCATTGAGGTATTCTTTTCAATTCCCCTTTTGGATCATTCAAATTTATACTTTTGGGTATGTTTACCTAATTGATGGTATCTATAATTTATATTCTACTATATAAATATTAATATATATGAATATAACCTAATCCATTTATGTTGTGAATCGGGATTACCAGCCTCAATTTGCAATTGTTATTTAGAGTTGATGATTTTCAATGATTTTAGAGTTTATTATGAAACCCATTTTCATTATATATTGGACTATCTGGGTTGTTCTTATGGATTTTTATAAGTCTATTATATAATTTCTTTTATATGTGGTAAAATTAATTTTGAACATATAATGATGTGACATGTTGGTATATAATATGATAAACCTTTAATTAATTTTATAAAACATTATATATACAGAGATCATTATACATAGACCTGATGAGGCTTTCTTTCTCAACTATATTAGGAATAGAAATAATGTTATTAGCTTTATCCATAATGTTATGATGGTTTGATAGTAATCGTTGACATACGTTTATAATTATTCTTTATAATTCATGTGTCACATTTCATTTCCCCTTAATTATTATGATTATCAATGAAGAAACACAAAATTTTATATCTCTCACATTCTTATGAATTCCATGAGGTAATACTTATTTATATTACGTAAATCAAGTTTGGATTAAAAATATTTCTTAGTGCATGAACAATATGTAAATATGTTCTCTATGTGTTACTCAAATATTCATACACCATGGGATATATATTCTTAAAAATATTTCCTAGTTTGGTGGTATGGTAGAGATAACCTATTATCGAGAATGTAAAATTTACCGCATAAAATAATTAGGCACATTTTTTAGATCCACTTTGAAATATTTTCTTTATGAATACGCAGGGCACTGGGTGTACCATATATTTAAAGGGGTAAATCTTTTCTTTATCATCAATTTTAAAGTATATGGATCCAAATAATACACCTAAATCAAAAGTTATGACCACTTTATGTTAGTCATATTATGTAAGAGTTCGTTCAAGATTTTGGTCAACATTCACTTAGTATAAGTCCATGTGCATGTCTTGTTAGATCGTTCTTCTATTGCTTATAAAATTATATACACATAGTCTCTAATATAATATTTTATGTATTACCACCTCAACTGCTATAGATTCCCCAAGTGAATCCCCACATATGCCTATCCAATGTTTTAAGTGTATCTATTATCAAACCTGGTTTTTTGAGTGGTTATGATTAGTATCCTTGGATATCAGGCCTCTATTGATATTAACGGGACCCCAAAACTACCATTATTTTATGGAAGACTCAACATATCCCCTCAATATGACAACAAGTAGTACATGAGCACACGTTTATGGACATAAGCCTTGAAAAGCTAATCGTTTTGAAACTTTTAAATTGGTATACAGGGAGAAGTGATGGAGTATTGAAGTATTTGGGTAATTTAAATGTTTTTAGACCCATAATTTCAATGAAATAAAACATATCACTATCCTTTATAGAGGATATTGTAAATAATCCCTTTTTGGAATTACTCTTATATAGAAAGGGAATATTATATTAGTTCCTTGAATTCCCTAAATTTGACTCGTGATTACTTTGAAGAGGTTTAATAGGATATATATTCACCCATGATTTTCTAAATTGATTTCTCAACTTACCATACAATGGTGTACTAGGGACAGTATTAACATACGATTCTCTAAATTATAGCCATAAACATCCCTCAAAATTAATACAAGGGAATGTATTCAATCATGCCTCCAACATGAATCCATAACCGACCATCAAATATGATAAAAAATGATACACAAACATCTCTATCCAAAGGATATATTTCCATAATTTTTGAAATCCACATTTTTGAATCACTCGCCTAAGCCACCAATATGGGAAATGTAATTACCTTTTTCCTATTTTGATTCCAATACCTCATTATTGATCATTCAACTATGTATATCCCCCAAAAATTTACATTACTAAGTCACGTACCATGGACACATTATATACATGATTGGGAAACTCTCCACATTTATATATTCTTTATGATCATGTATTTAATTTTTAATTAGATTCCCTCATCCTATAAAAGATATCCCAATGGTTTCTATCCCTATCTTTTAGGAACCTCACAATATTGTTATTTATTTGTTACATTGATGATGGAAATTATTCTTCTCAAACAACCAGTGGGGATTTCCCAAGATATACATACTTATCTTAACCATCTCTGTCAGTCTCAACTTGTCCCATGTCTACCAACCACTTGATTCACATCTGGATGTATAATCATTGAGTCATATGTTTCAATGGTCCACCATAATTGGTTTATGTCCTAAGTTTCTATCACATAACTCGTTGTTGAAACCCAAGAGATCCTAAAAGGTGATGATAGAATATTGGTGTAATTTATTTCATTCATGCTAAATAATCTTTTCACCACATTCATTATAGCTTATTAAACTTATAATATTCAGTGACACATTCAATATAATAATATTTTTAGAAAATAAAACATGTAACATCTATTTTTTACTAGTTAACCACAATGTGTTGGTCTATGGATCATACACAAATGATGTATCATTCATAACTATATATTACATGATTAACTTGTATTTAGGTGGATTATATTATATAGAAATGATCCCACCATGCCAGTATCACTACCTTTATTATTTAATTCTGGTAACAACATAATTCCAAAATTTGAACACTTTTATTTACTCCGAATCTATACATGAGTTCAGATGAACACATACATTTTTTAACAAGTGGGTCAATATAGTTTTTTATGAAAATATGATTTGATTTTCCTAATGAATACATAAAAATTTATCTTTATCACTCCTAGGTCTTCATAATAACAATGAGAAATATTACTTTAATAATTCTTATACGTATCACTATACTCCTTGTACTGACTATGAAAACAACCATATTTACTTCATTAATAGCTTTATGGGATACAGTTCATTACATTGTGATATTATTCATGATATATGGTATTTTTACTTAAATACTTAATTATGAAATGTAATTTGTGGAATTCCATTGAATTATGTTCCTCATGAACGTATATTTTTAGAACCTATCTCAAAAATTTCCATCATGTAATATCATTCTCAAACATCCATGAAACCTCTTTTTAGAACATCCTTCATGGAACATACTCTTTGAATAAGTTTTAATGGTATTCTCGTCAATATTTCTTCTCTCTCATTTATATTTTCATAGGATACATGTCATGTACTCCCTATATGGTTCTTTTAGTAACTATATTGTCATATAAGTCCCACACTAACAAATTTATTTTTAATAAAAACATAGGTAAACATGATAGGCTCCTCCAAATAAAATGAAAAAAATGATTCTAAATTTTAATAGCCGAATGTTTTTCAGACACAAGAAATTGATTTTTTTTTCAAACATCTTCAATTATTATTTTGGGATTTTATTTTCCAAAACATTTCCTTTAGACATCAATATCATTGATCTTACTAGAAAGGGATGATTAATAATTAAAGTTAAATATTTAACACAAATCCCCATATATCCAATATTTTGGTCACCTTTGTTCAAATATCCACCTAGGTTTTTTTGGAATGTCCAATGTGAAATTTAACTCCACATAAAATTCATACATCTTTTAGGTAATAGAGAAATAACTAACCCATCAGACTATGTCTAAATGAGAAATATTTAATTTAGAAAATAAGCTTCCAAGAGTGAATTCCATGCCTTATTTTATAACTCATTTTGGAACTACCCCTATGTTTAATATTATTCAAACCCCATTCCTCCATTATCCATTGGTCATATCTCCCCCAAATATTCATATCATATATCCCCATGCGGAATGAATCTTTCATATGAAACCACTAGTTAGAACCCAATTTCATTCACCCCTTTGATATTAATTGATAGAAATACATTCTATTGAATTTTACCAATTATTCTCCCAGTTTTACAATTACCCAAATATAGAGAGAATTGTTATTTCACATTATATAGGTTTTAAATTTTCAACACATTATGAAACATTGATAGTATATCCCCCTTAATTATACACAACATAAAAATAGTCATAACTGGTTAAAGTTTTAGGGGGAGGGGAAGTATTTGAACATTCTGAATTTGAGATACGTGGTTATAAACTAAGGTTCAATTTATGTTTCAAGATCACAACTTTGAAATATTATTGTTTCCTGAAATTTTATAATTTTTATTTAGATTCAATATTCTTAATTTCCATGATTCATTAATCAAGAATTTCCTTATTAATGTGATAAATGAATTTAATATGCTTAGTAAACTTTTTCTATAATGAAATTATTTTGAGAGTTGTCACTGATTTATTATTATAGAATATCTATAAATACTACTTGACTTCTTTAGTACTATCCTTCACCTTTTTCTTAATCTATAGAATTTTATTATATAATCTATTTACTATAATTTATTCTATTTATATTATACTTAGCAATGTTTTTTTATAAATCTTACCTTGAAATAAAAATAATTTACTTTTCCAATTAACACACCCTAACTTTAATAATTTCATCCCAAAATATCTCCAACCCCATATGTATCATAAAACACTGATTTCTTAAGATTTTCACTAGTATCAAAGATATATCACAAATCAGGAGTACCCCGAATACACCTAAGTATTAAATTATCCTTTATAGTATTTGGTATCTCTAGATTACTTTGGAAACAAATTGATAAACAAGTTTCAAAAACATTATCAATCTTTGATCAAGATAAATATAGTAATCATTTAATTATATTTCAATATAATGTGGTATGCATAAATTCACCTCCCTCACACTTCCCGTGATTGGTTCCAACCACAAATAGAAGTTGAAATAGGTTTGGATTTTGGCATTCCTAATTTCTTCAGTGACTCTCTCCCAAACATAGCGTATGTGGAAAAAGTTTATACCTATAATAAAATAACTTCAAATATCTGAAAATATAAAATATAACATATCATAGAAATATAAAAATCATAAATAACGAGGATAGAAAATGGATATACTTGTTTTTATTAATTTCTCCAAATATGATGTGATCCATATAGATAGTCCCCATTAACTATTTGTCCCTGGAGATTTTCACATAATTCATGAGATTGACATAACCTATTTTAAGATGAATCTTATTTAGGTATGAGTATAGTTACACGTACCATTTTTGTAGTTCTAGTTTAATTCTTTACAAGTCCTTGTTCAATTTGTACTACATTGTTTCATTATTTTCAATTAAAAAATAAATTTTTTATCAAAAAGAAACCTCAAAATTAATAATTCTTTTCAATAATTTCATTGAAATTTATATCTAAAAAAATGAAACCTCTTTGGTTGAAAATCTTCAAAATTAGCCCGGTCTACTAACATTGATACAGTGTTGATTTTTTTTCTCCAAAATCAACTCCCATAATTTGTGCATAACCTTTACAGACCAACCATTCATTATTTTGGATCATGTTTCCATGACTTTCAATCTTATTCTTGATGTTCCACTTAATTATGATAACATTAAAATGTTCACGATTATTTACTAGTTTCAATGTTTATTTTTTCAAATTTTATATTGATAATAATTCATGGATCTGACACAAAAATTCATTTTATTCTACTTTTTTAAAAACAAATTGTACCACTATTGATATTATAGAATAATTCTCAACATTCCAAACTATTTTGGTCTAAGTGGGGTCCAAATTGTCTTTGATTATGTTCAATAGATCAACTTCTATTCTCTTATTTTTATTTTAGGTGTGGGATAAAATTATTCACCAATCACTTCATATCACGACTAATCCTTAAAACCTTTACCATTTATGAGTCTTCTTGTAACTACATGTTTTCTTTCATATTTTTCCATTTTATGAAATCAGTTGTCCAAATTTGATCTCCTTATATTTTTCCCAACATTTTCATCAATATTTTATTCATTTTTATTATAAATAAATTTATTAATACATTTATTGAATATTTTACAAGCCATAATATTTTTTTATTATCCTTGAAACAATCCTTTATGCACAACATCATCATACATTCTCTGATATTATTATTATTATTTTTGAATAAAAAATCTGATTCTAAAGACTCAAAAATGTTTCATAATAGGATTAAATCCAAAAAATATCCCATATAATGTAATCTCTTCCAATAGTTTAAGAACCACACAATTTTTCATGTATACCCAAAAGTGTACAACTTCCTTCCAATAGTAAAAATAGATAAAAACTTCAATGAGAAATATTTTGAACATATATTATCACCTACCAATTTCTATAATCCATTGATCAACTATACTATGGATTATGTAATGATGAAACCTCATTTTTTATTCCATGTTTCATAACATATTTTTAAAACTCCTTGGATTCATATTTTGTTTCATTGTTAGATATCAAGATCTTGATTTTCTGCCCAATTTAATTTTCTACTCGTCACTTAGACCACATCATATTGTCCATCAATTCCCTCTAAATCTAAATGAAAATTACAAAATACTTTAAAAAATTAATCAATTAAAATAATGAAATATCATTCCCCATATATCCTTAGTATATTCAATAGGATACATAAATTAGTATACCGAAGACCAATGTGATTTTACTTCATTTCATTTTTTATATCGATTTTTGACCTTATTTCTCTATATACAAGGATTCAAATTCTATTCATGATTATGATTTATATTCAGAATATCCTCTATATATTTCTGGTAGGATACATTGTCTATGATTTATTTTATAAATGTCGTACATCCTATAAGATAATAGGCTACTTTCCTCTTCTTTAATTATAATAAAAGTGTTTCCCTCACTGCCCAAATGGTAAAGATTACTGTTTTTCCTAGCACAATTCAATAGATATCTCCCAGCTATTTATAAATTACTCATCACATGTAATTAAATATTACCACCTGTAATATGTCACCATGTAAAGTGAAATTAATTGGTTGTGTCAGAAACCATCCAAAATAGAGAACTACCTCCAATGGCCTGAAGGCCTTCATTTTTTAATTGATTTTAGATAATCTAGCTTTCAAGGGGTTAGGTGGAACCCTTACAAGGCCCGTAGGCATTAGTATTACATGGGCCGTAGGCCTTAGATGAATTCAATGCATATAGGCTTTAAACATAACATACAACCCAGAGTAACTACTTCTAATTGCTCCTCCCCAGCGTCTTCATCATGAAATCAGCTCTCCACCTTCGCATGGTTGTTCGGCTAGGCATTCTCATGCGTGCACAGGCTTTTCCCAATGGCAGGTGACATACCCTCTCATTCTTGCAATCCATTTAGCTTATACTGTGGTGAAATATCCTTGCCCATCCTCCTTGAAGAGCCTATTCCTTGTAGGTTGTCTGGTTTGCATCATCACTTAAGGTGGCCTGAAGGCCTTGAGGTGGCCCAAAGGCCTTACTAAACTGAATACCTGGGTGGCCCGAATGCCATACAGGACTCAGGGACCAAATTAGTGACCCAAGATCCCAACGGGGGCATATTCCCGGCTCCTACAGTGCTGAACAGTTCCTGCTACAGTACCTGCTATAGTACTACACATTTCTGGCTATAGTACTGCTATAGTACCTGCTACAGTACCCAGAAATTCTGCATCCGCCTGGATTTGATCCCTGGTCGCTTAGATGCACTTATGGAGACCTTACCAACCAGGCTAAGGCTCATGTGCCCAATAATTTATAGAATAAAAATATTTCATTAACTATTCCATTAACATTATTAAATATGTTATCATTTTGTATCTTGTGGGATAATAAAAAACTATCCAAAATCTGGGTCCTACAGTTCTTGGTAGAATTTATAGATATTATACTAAATTTGGAATTATATGTTATCTTACCTTCCTTCAATGAGATACCCAGTTGAATTTAGTTATATAAAAACCTCTTATCCTCTAATTTAGCACAATTAGTTTAATTATAATCAACATATTATTCTATTAGTGAGTAAGAATTTATCAATAAGATATTTTATAGTTTATTTAATATCACTTTTAAGGCCCCATTATTTATAGAATACACTATTTCATTAACTATTCGATCAAAATAATTCAATATGTTATCATTTTGTATCAAGTGGGATGAAAAAAAAACTATCCAAAATCTGGGTGCTACAGTTCTTGGTAGCATTTATAGATATTTCACTAAATTTTGAATTTTATGTTATCATAGTTTCCTTCAATGAGATACCCAATTGAGTTTAGTTATATGAAAACAACTTATCCTTCAATTTATCATAATTAGTTTAATTATAATCAACTTATTATTCTATCAGAGAGTAATAAATTATCAATAAGATATTTTATAGTTAATTTACTATCACTTTTATTTCAAATCCTTGGTTGTAGTAACCACTTCACCATTTATAATAAAAAAACATTATTTTAAAAATTTGAGAAATAAATTCAATATCCATATAAATAACATTTTATATGGGGGATATTATATGGCCACATTCTTTTTTGCCAACTTCTGGGCATATCTTCATTTATATAATAATCTCTCATTCATAGTATGATGTGGTTTTTTAAAGATGCCAAATACATAAAATTTTATAAAATGGAATATCTTTTCTCTTTTGTTCCTATAATTTTATCCATCCTTCATGAAGATCCTTATTCTGTAATTATTCATTGATGATTCAGATGAAATCCCATCCCTTTGATTTACCTTGTTTGAATCCTAAGGTGTTTAGAAACATGTGTCTTAGTATTGACTCAAGAATCACAAACTCTAAACTTCCCTTTATAATGATATTTTTCTATTATTTTAATCTATATCTAGATATATCAAATGATTCCACTCTTACCTATAGTTTTAGGTTCATATTAATTCAAAACATTCTTAACAACTTCCAAGACTCACTTGAAGATTTTGAGTATTTCTTTATTTGGGAATCTCTTGTAGTGTTACCTCTTCTTTAAATCTAAAAACTTCATGATGGACTGAATTTTTTATAAATTAGAAAATGTTTTCATCAAGGGATCCTTACTTCTTAGTTATATCATTTATGAAACCATTAATATATTTAATCACCTTACCTTGTTCTTAAATCCTTCAATTAAAATTCATTAAATCTTCTTAATTTATTCAAACAACTAATTAATATTCTATTTATTTTTCTAGTTAGTAAATATAAAATTCAATCCCATCCACATATTGAATTTATTATTTCAATAATTTATTAATCTTTATATTTTTTATTTTTTAAATTTCGATCTCTTCTATAAATTCATTGATTATTTCCTTTTATATCAATAACTCCTTCATTTTGATTGTCTTTTTTATTTTCAGATTCATCCATTTCAACAGTGACCATGATTGAATATTTAAAATATGATTTTCCCCGCATACAATTAGTATTAATTATCTTCTTATTCTATGCTTAGTAGGCAGTTCCATTGATAATTAATTCAGAATCAATTTCTTAGTTGGAAATAATTTTGAGTTCTAAATATTCATCATGGATTGTAAAATATTTATTATGCAACCTGCAATCAAGTGGTATACGTATACACCATTCTCCAATATTTCTTACCATTCCATATAAAAATAATACCATGGGTATCTTTCCTCAGAATCCTTTATTTCCTCTCCTGAATTTTTTGTCTATAAGAGATAGAAATTCATCATCCAAATTCAATTCACCAATAATTCCTTTATATATATCATGTTTCTCCAAAACAGTGATATCCACTTATTTTATGTAATAACATTTTGTTTGTTCTTGACATATTCACATTTCATTGGCCACTATGTTGTTTAAAAAATCATTGAGAGATAACTTGTAATAATCCATTTCCTCTCGTGCTGATTTTTTAGGATTATAGATTAGTGGAAATCCTCAAAGGAACATCTCCAAAATATCAGTATACATTATTTCTTCTCCGAGTTCATTAAAGGATCCAACCACCTCATTAATTCATCACATAAAACAATCATAATTATAACCATGAAATATTTTCATGCCATTAAAGTTTCTGTGAAGTACACAAAATTTAACTTACTTCACATTTCATTAACCATCATATATGATATAATTTTTTCCCAAATACAATTGGAAATGGTAAAATTTATTGACTTTAGATATATTTCATTTGGTAGAGCTCTATATAATTATATTAATCTTTGTAATCAGTGTTTCGAGTCTTCCAATCTATATAAGACATTGAAAATCATGATGGATCACTGAGTTTTACCCTACACATTTTTGTTGAAAAAACATATTAACTAAGATATAATAAATTATTTCTCATTATATTGTTCAAAATATAATAATTTATACAAAAAATAATACCCACTTTAGTATTCATTGTGTTTAAAATACTATCATCCCTATAATCGATTCAATTCCTGAAACTATACCTATGATATAATTTATTTACACTTGGAATACCCTGAGAGGGGAGGGTTGAATAACGATGTAAAATTAATATTTCATATTTTATGATATTGAGATAACATTTATTTTTACTTTTTAAACTAGTCGTGTCTGATATTATATTCACCATAACTATAAATGCACGTAATAAATCTTAGCACACCATCTTCTTCACAGTTCACCACTAAAGACATGTCCAAAGATCATATGATGTTCTTGTGTCCATTATACCTAATTTCAATATTATTCACTTGTTTTGGTGGATTATATCTGTATATCAATATTCCCTCTATGAAGGCTTGATGCCTCTGTAATTGAATTTAGTTAATATCACATTGCCTCACCAAGAAAACATCCACTGACTCATTTTAATTTTACATTAAATGGATATATATTTTTATTGATGGGTAGGTATCATCCAAATTATCTCTAAATAAATATTTGATCATTATTATAACTCCAAAATTGTATTCTCTTACACACCCCTTTATCTCGCGAATAACAAGATAAATTTCTTTATAAGAATTCCTTAGTAAAACTACCTTGTCTGTAATTCTTATAAAAATGACATTTCACTATCTATAGACCATGTGAAAACCCTATATCAATGGTGGAATTTTTAAAGGTACAAAATTCTACAAATTTATAGATTTTTTGCATGATTTTTTATAGAGGTTCACATTCTTGTTCATAGAACAACCCATGTCACTCCATCAAGTACTATACCTTGTAAACATACTTCATGAGACCTACTTCACGAAATTACATCATAGAACCTCCTTAATGAACATAATTTGAAGAACCTCATTCATGATCATCCGTCACAGAACTTCCTTCATTAACTATGCTCAATGATATTCTAATTAATAACTGTATCACTCTTATCGATATTCATCCCATATTTAATGAATAGATTAGAAAAATATTTATAGCAGAGTCCCACTATAATTTTATATAATAACTTATATTTGATTAATTTCCATAAAATTTATTCTTTAAATGACTAATATGAACCTTATCCATCGATCGACCGTTATATACCTCTTACGTGGTGTGATTTAAATTATCACATCATATCTGCAAATGAAACCCAATATTCTAGAACTCCACATCCATGCTTTCTATCATTAATTTCTACTCATATAATTCTTCACGGACCACCAGTCATGTACGCCATATATGGTTCTATTATGTTCTATGAGACTTTATATGTTGTATGAGATAAACATTACATTTCTTAGTAATTTATTATGAAAATCCTTGGTTCCTCTAACGGTACGTGGACCACTAATTAAAAGGCTATCCTAATTATTATACTAATTGTTTTTACGGAAACTAAAAAGAGTTCCATTTTTCTTGCTTCGTTAATTCCCCTTATAGAGTTAATTATCATGAACCACCCCCCTTTGTATTCAATATCCTTAATAAATCAATTAATAGATGAAAAAATATCAATCATTAAAACATATCATCTTAGATCCACCATTTGTGTCCCTTTGGTTCAAACATTCATCTATCAGGTTGTAAAAGAAGTAGATACTCATGTATCAGTCACATGCTAAAATATTTATAGGAACCTATATCTAGTAACGAAATATGTATGACTTTATTCTATTAAAAATTTTTCTTACTCATATATCCTTAGTATACTTGACATTGTGGTTTAGGGGTCATACTGTTAAAATGCATGTAATGGTCATATATGAATGAACCTAAAAGAAATCACATTGGTCCTTGTCATGTGACCTTAAATGTATGACCTTCACCAAAATATTGCAGTCAAAAGTGTGTATTTTTATTCACTTCAAATTGATACATTGGAAGATCATTAAACAAGAAAAATTAAAACTCTACAACATATTTCACCTCCATGTATAGTGATAAATTATAATGCGACCATTTGAAAATAAACTAACCCAAGTAGCCTAGTGTCGATGGTTACTTGATTATATTTGTGTAAGATACAACTGATCAAATCCCAAAGTATTGAATATTTTAGTATTTTTTTCTAAACATGATACATAATTGAGACATTAATTACTTTTTAAAACATGAAATACAACTTTGTGAAATTAAAAATCATGTATCCTTGAAATCATTCAATGATCGATTCATCATATCATGGGGAAATGAAAACATAGGGCTGAGATCAAATTATCTATATGATTTATGTAAATAGGAATCAATCAATATTAAATAAATAAATATTAATAATACATAATCAATGTGGCAATGACTATATATGAACACATATTCCATTTAATGCATAGCTTGAGTATCATGATTATATAAGACATAATTAATATGAAAAGGTAAATAATTGAGCACATATTCTATTTAATCAATAACATGAGCACACAATAAATACCATAATAACATAAATTTTATTTTAAAAAAAAGGTAGTGTTGTTGTCAAAGAACAAAATACAAAATTTATTGATAGAAAAAAATGGTTACACAAGTTTGAAATAAGGAATTTTGTTCACATCCCTAACATAAAGTGGGAGTAACTTAGGAGGAATATCATCCATCCAATCATTCCATGAGAAACTCCATATTAGAAAGACCATCAGCGATCCTGTTTTCTTCACGATACGTATGAGTTGAAATGAAGTTGATATCTGAAAGTGAGTTGAAGCAGTCCATCCAGCGTGCGGTGAGCATCCAAGAAAGATTAATGGTACCATTCCAGATGGCCTGGACAATATTAGTGGAGTCACATTCAATCCAGATATTGTTCCAGTTTTGGAGCTTGATGAACGAGATAGCATGGATAATGCTCACCATCTCAGCTTCCAAAGTGGAAGAAAAACCGCAAGATCCATAGAAGCAGTTGAGCATCTGGAAGAGGTGATTTCTAATGATTGATCCACAACCTGTTGGGATAGGGTTTCCTTTAGAGGCACCATCCACATTGATTTTAATCCATCCTGGAGGAGGGGTCTTACAAAAAACATAAAAATTAGATCTATGTCGAGGGTAATTCCCCTCAACCCCAATACGCCTAAGAATCCCAAGGTTGCGAACCGAGTTGCTACAAAATCTTTTTGAATCTAAGTCACCTCCCGAATCCCGATGATAATTTTCATTTTACCTGCTTTAAGATTGAATGGGTTGTTATGAAATGTAAGATCGTTTATACAATACCAAATCACATGATGGAGCCCCACTATAGCTACAATAAAAAGATTCTTGATCTATTGGGAGTCAGGTTGGTCCATACACCGTTGTAGCTACGAGGTTATTGAACTACAAAACAATCATCTACACTCAAAAATGTCAATACTATAATGCCAAGAGAGACGTTGCAATTTCATAAGAATGAAATCGGTGATTAATATCTTCTTGATGCTGGTTACACATATAACATTTAGAGAAAGGATTAATCAAAAAATATTGTAAGCAGGTATCCGTGGGAATTCTACCATGGGTGATACGCCAAACTAGAGTGAATATCAAGGGTTTTAACAAGGCCTTATTTAAGTAATTTAACCAGGATAAGATGTTTTCGTCATTTTTTAACAAGTTATTGTAGTAATTTTTAGAGTCAAGCACCCCATTGAAATTGTTTTACCAAATAAGAAAAATGACCGTATTAGTGAATGGACAATTGTCAACAATGTGTTTGATATCCTCAGGTAAACACGGGTTTTCCAAATGCATGACCTTCATTATGGTGTCATTTTTGTGGATCGAAGGATGGTTACTGGGCATTAAAGAGAACAGGGGAGTTCCAGTCCAGTTATTTAACCAAAACAT